>JAZGUH010000580.1:0-600000 GCA_037893225.1 Hippasteria phrygiana | reverse complement strand
CAGCTCCCTGGGGAGTAAGTTAACCACACACGGGCTCATCAAACACATGACAATCGCTGCCCTCACAGGTACCCATTTACTCCTGGGTTGAGAGAAGCAACTTGTGACAAAGTGCCTTGCTCAAGGACACAAGCACCATGACCCCTGCTGGTCTCAAACCCACAATCCGGAGTATCAACGAGATCTCAAGTCCGATAAGCCACGAGGCCACAGGGCTCTACTAAACTATGTAGCAAATTACTTCTGAAAAGCTTCTTTCCCAAACAAGTGTTTTCACCACCTGTCAAAATACCCCACCCCCCCCCCCCCCCCCCAACACTTCATTCCAAAACCAGCTTTCATCTTATCGAATTCTCAAAAAATTACTTCGAGACAATAATCTCTTTGCACCAATTTCAACATACATTTCTTAATTTTTGGTTCACCAGACACAAGATCCAACACTTCCATCCCATCATACAATATACGAGTGACCTTTGACCTGTGACCTTAAACTGGGTTGCAAAGGGTCACTCGGCTCAAAAAAAAGCAATGGGTTGCCAAAAAGAAAAAAGAGTTATGTGGCAATACATCACTGGTTGTGGCACATGCGGGGTTTGTATTACAATTAATGTGCACCTGTCACAGAGAAGAGCAACACTGGTACATTATTTGAAAAATGAGTCGATTTTTGAACTTGCTAACAAACATGGGTTCGGGTTTCAGTCTGAAATGCCTTGAAAACTTTACCCTCTAGACAAGTTGTCTTGTTTGGATATGAGAATAACCAATTTCAGCTTCCGATCTAGCCTACCTGCTTAGGAAGTTCATCATTATTAAACAGGCGGTATTAGCTGGTTTTTTATGTACTTGTACATGTATACCACATCAGGTGGGTCTGATAAGGTCCCCAAAAAATTGTGTTGCCCTTAAATAGAAAAAATTAGAAGGGAGGGTCAGTCAGTCGATTTAAATCAAAATTTTTTTTACCATTAATGAAAACATCAAAACAATACATGTCGTGTAACTCGGAAGTCGGGTAGCTAAAAAGTAAGTCTATTTAAAAGTGAGATGGCGAAATGCACGATTGTGCCGTCACAGCTGTACTTAAAGAGAATGAATTTAACCAGTTTGTGCCGGGAGTATTTTTGCCAAAAAATTTCTATTTTCAAAAAAGGCAAAATATAGCAGCCAACTTCTGATATACAGCCAAACGCCACAAATACTGATTTGCAAGAGTCATTTCAACAGTATTTGTACAATATTTCTTGCCGAAACCTCATATATTTCAATACTCCGGGTGCGCCCACCGGAGCGTAAATTGTAGAACAACAGACCGTGCACAGCGGCCAAGTTCAAGTTCAAGTTCAACACACGGTCCGCCTCCACAGACTTCTCGGACTTTGTGCGTGCGTACAAAAGAAATGAGGGATTAGCGTGTTGAGACATCACCCGGAGGTGAGGCGAGGCAAGCTTGACGTTTTAACCCGTCAGCCGTGCCCGTGTATACAAACAGCCAGATCGTGTTAACACGTCCTCCGACGCGAATTGGTTAATAAAACTTGTTATATTTGTGCGGGAAAAAATGTGAGATCTTGAAAATTCCTTTAAAAATAACAAATACATTTTTAAGACCGCGACCCAACTTTTGTGACTTTGAGGGTCGGTCCCAGGGGCGGATCTAGGTTTTCACTAAGGGGGGGGGGGGGGGGGGGGGTTTACCTGAGGTGATTGGCCTACACACCCCAGCGTGCCGAATTTTCGGCACCCGACACTGGTTATTTAAAAAAAAATTCTCAGCCCAAGGGGGGGGGGGGGGGTTTAAACCCCCAAACCCCCCCCCCCCCCGTAGATCCGCCACTGCGGTCGCTGAGGGCAACACAACTATTGTTTTGGCCTAATGACTAGACAGTCAATTTCCTAAATGATTCCCTTTTTTTTTAAGAAAGTCGCCCAATACAAGACTAAAAGCCACTCTACATAAGGGCTACAATAGAGGTGGTGGGGTTGGCCACATTTTAGGTTACTAGCTCTACTACCCTTCTGTTTTCCTGGGACCAGGTCTAAAACAGAATAAATCTTCAATGGATACCAAAGAAATATCCCAATTGATGAGGTAATGGCTTATCTGCTCATTTATTGGCCTCATGTTTATTCAATTTTTTTCTTTTTGTTATGCAAATTGCCATTACAAGGCCAAAGGCCACTCGAGGTGTGGGCTACAAGCTACAAGTGTGGAAGAACCAGCCCCTCACACTGATACAAGACAAGATAATCCAATCTCTTCACAGTATGAATAGGGTCGGGATGGGTAGCTAGTCCACTGCAAGGCCTTAATAATGCCTCTACTGTTCAACAAGTTGGGATTTCTACTCAAAACGTAAGGCAAAGCACTGAATGCGGTACCTCGGTGAAAACAGAAGTACCGCTGACAATACCGTCTGTTGAATAATGATGTCATCCCTTCGGCCCCAAGTCCAAATAGGGCCGGTATGTATACCGTCTCCCGGTATGCAAACTGGTTAATTTTAATCCTCCCAAACCGGGTCCGTCCGAGCCTTCACTGGAAGGCTGGCCCTGTTTGGGAGTCCATTGTGTGTCCAGTACCTGGGCTGGTGAACTCCTTCTAAATGCAGACAATGGGGTGACTTTAATCTGATAATAATCTTCCACCAGTTAAAGGCCCTAAACGTTTGCTCAGTTTCAAAGAGTTTGCCGCTGGACATATCTGACCACACAGTATTCACAGTCAATAAACTCCCCATTGTCAACACTCTGCAGGGCCCATCAGGCAGCAGGCTAGCCAAGCTCAACCGCAAGTTTATTCATTAAGATGGCTTTGAAATGCCGACGAGCCAGTGGACTTGTACCGTCTGGGGAGGGGTATAATACCGTCCGCGGTTTAAACCGGTTTAAACCGGTCTGATACCGGAAACCCGTATGCAGACCGGCCCTAAATGGAATTCGGGCCTTACTTGCTTGGGATTTGTTGTAGGTTTGTAATGCATTCCGGTTTTGTTTTGTTTAAAGTACAATATTTAAAATAATATTGCATCTGGAAAATTGTCCCAAAATGCATGGCCCAACACAACACATATACAAGCTGCACAATACAAAGACAAATGTCACTTAATTTTTTTTATACTGAGGATAGTTCTATTATTTTCAAAACGAGGGTTACTGCATGGGGGAAAAATTCATGACTATTCATGACTATGTATAAAAGAATGCATATGTGACCGGATCCTACAAAATGAGTCTTAACTTCTTAAGATCATTTTTTGAACTTGTTAGTTTTTTGACTTGCATTGGATAAAGCACATTTGGCTCTTCGTTCAGATATATCCCTCAGTTTGACATCCTGATGAATTATGGACATTATGTGGGTGAAAAACCTTGTCAGTTCCTATTGATTTCCCACTGTATAAGTCATGTTTAAGGGCCTGTAACTCAAAAGTAACTCTGGCGACTTTTGTCGAGTTGGGTCACATAATAAGATCACCTGATAGGTAACACATGTTGGAAACACAACTTGCCAATGTAAACATGTCACCGGTTCCTACAAAATGAGTCTTAACCCCTTGAGCATGGTATTTTACGGGAGACGTCGGGGTGTTGCAGCGGTTCTGGCAGCCAAATCGAACCGCTACAATGTGTTTGTGCAGTCAAGCATGACATACACAAAAATCCAACAATAGATTGAAACTGCACAAACAGCGGCCAATGGCGTCATCCGGCCTGGTGGCACTGTTTAATCCAACAATGGATTGAAACTGCATAAACAGCGGCCAATGGCGTCATCCGGCCTGGTGGCACTGGGTTTTTTTGCGCCCTATGACGTCATCCGTACGCAAGTGGTTAAAGACATCTTTTTGACTTTATTTGCATTAGAAAGAGCATACTCGGCTCTTTATTTTGATACATCACTCAGTTTGACATCCTGATGAATATTGACTTTATGTGTTGAACACCATGACAGGGCCAATTGCATTCTACAGAATAAGTCATGTTTAAACGGCCTGTAACTCAAAAACAGGTCCGGCAACTAATGACTCATTTGGTTGGGCTGTGTCACTGGTGGAACTGTACATATTAAAAACTGTAGCACTCAATGACTGAATGTAAAACGTAAAATATGGTTTGGCAAGGGCTGATCTAGATTCGAAAGGAAGGCAGGGTTGCAAGGGATTACTAGACATCGTATTTTTGTTTGACAACGTCAATTGAAATTTGCCGATGATTTGTAAGCCGAACATCCTGTCTGAAAGGGCAGAACTCAGTTCAAATTGATATCAACTTGACTTTTAAAACCATTTTTCTCAACACATTTTCAATTTGTTGTCATTTCTTGTCTGTGAGGAGCCCTCCCTTCTACTTTCCATGGATCTACCCTTGCATAGTTGATTTACAAGCTCTGTGTATGCTACGGGACATTTTGGGGACTAACAAGAAGGGAAATTCCATTCGGCGAATTTTTCTATCGTCCTGGGTTGAAGAAAAGCTTCTTACGCAGCATTGTGACGGGCGCCGGGATCTGCTTGTTGCGTCCGGAGGAAGACTCAAAGGCGCGGGCCACTTTGTTGTTGACCTGGTGTCACAAGCGGTAGAAAAGGAAACTTTATGACATCGCACATTTATTGCCATTCAAAAATGCCTTCTTTTTATCGAAATTTTTCAACTGGACCACGCAATTGGATTTGTTATGACATGAATACGTTTTGGGACAGCATTATTTCGAAGCTACTATAAAGTTCTAGGTATTCTGCAGCATCTCTAGGAAGTAACTGCACAAATTTTTAGTTTTTCAAATGAACAAGTTTTTAATAACATCTTTAATCAAGACTACATATGTGACCCGCTCTGCATAAAGGGCACATAAGTCGCTTTTAAGGTTTTATGCGTAATGGGCCGTTCTATGTGAAGAGGGTGAAAACATTTCAAACAAGTGATTTTTAACAAAGGTTTTTTTTTCGCATCTTTGATACCTGTATTATTCTGGTTCATACCGAAAATCTTTAATTTCAGTGAATAAAGTTGGAAAAAAGAATGTGTGTGTCGAGTGCTTCAATCTATTGCTTTGCTTTTTGTTTTTATTAAATGGCTTGTTTCTCCTTAAGTCATTTCAAGAAATTCCTGAAAACAAACATGCAAATTTCCAAATATCTTGTGAATGCAAAATGCTACAGGCCTCAGACATAATACCATATGAAAGCTTATAAAATAGCCTTTCCAGCTATATATAAAAAACATTATTTTCAAATTTTGCAACATAATTGCCCTTTTTGCAGAGTGGGTCACATTAGGGCTGTCCCGAATATACCGAATATTCGATATTCGATCCTCAAGCGAATATTCGAATACCATTTTGCCAGTTCAAATATTCGAAAAGATATATACAGATACGACTCTGATGCTATTTTAATAGAAAAGTTACGGCGCTTAGCAGTGTCAAATGCCGCATTTTTGTCAATCGTAACTTTTAGTGGACGGAGGTTTATTGTTCCCGTCCGTAAAACCCTTTATACAACAGGGGCATGCAAAAAATGTTTTTTTACTCAATGTTTTTTATTTGAATATTCGAAAATTCGGTCGAACCCAGTTTCGAATATTCGAATACTAAATTATTCGAAAATGAACAGCCCTAGGTCACATATATCCCTGGGTACCTACCATTGTCATCATTGAAAGCAAATCCTCCTTATGGGCGTTCTCCAGAAGGACTTCCGACAGAGCCTGCACAAACCAGCTGCCACGCTCCGAGTTGCGCCACGACACAAAACCTGAGGACGTCATTTGTGAAAGAAAAAAAAAAACGTTGGCATTAACATCCACACAAACTATTCAATGCATTTCTTAAATGTTGAAGACCTGTCTGTTACTTATCGTCGGTAATTTTTGTGTCTGGAAAGTCTCATTAGAGAGCTCATAACGTCAGTTTGAACATTGATTTCCCAGGCTGATACACCCTTAGAAGCACAGACGCAGCATGTTTTAGGCATAAAATCACTCTTTGGAAAAGTACGAACATGACATCTAACAATCACATGGCTGGGTGCCTGAACGCAGTCGCAGTGCCTGAACGCAGTCGCAGTGCCTGAACGCAGTCGCAGTGCCTGAACGCAGTCGCAGTGCCTGAACGCAGTCGCAGTGCCTGAACGCAGTCGCAGTGCCTGAACGCAGTCGCAGTGCCTGAACGCAGTCGCAGTGCCTGAACGCAGTCGCAGTGCCTGAACGCAGTCGCAGTGCCTGAACGCAGTCGCAGTGCCTGAACGCAGTCGCAGTGCCTGAACGCAGTCGCAGTGCCTGAACGCAGTCGCAGTGCCTGAACGCAGTCGCAGTGCCTGAACGCAGTCGCAGTGCCTGAACGCAGTCGCAGTGCCTGAACGCAGTCACAGTGCCTGTACGCAGTCGCAGTGCCTGAACGCAGTCGCAGTGCCTGAACGCAGTCGCAGTGCCTGAACGCAGTCGCAGTGCCTGAACGCAGTCGCAGTGCATGAACGCAGTCGCAGTGCCTGAACGCAGTCGCAGTGCCTGAACGCAGTCGCAGTGCATGAACGCAGTCGCAGTGCATGAACGCAGTCGCAGTGCATGAACGCAGTCGCAGTGCATGAACCGGCATTTACTTCTTGAATATACGGACGATGCCGTAGCCACGGTTTAAGAAAAAAAATCGGTTGTCACATATATGCACATTTCTGTACGTACTCAATAGGGCTGTTGTCATTGGCAATTTTTCTTGTCGACATGTCGGCAAAATAAAACTCTGACGTCGACAATTTGTTGACAAAAGCAAGTTACAAGTCAGGTAAATAAATCGGGCATTGACAACACGTAAAACGTTGTTTATATTACTGAAACGCGGACGTGAAGTCTGATTTCTTACCTTTCCTCTTTACTGTAATAATTGTTGAATTCCTTGTCATTTCCGATGTTCATAGTTTAAGGTAAAGTAAAAATATTATTTAAAACAACAAACATTGTTCTTCTGCAAGCCCCGATCCCGTTCTTGGCAATGTTTAAATTTGGAAATATCATGTCATGTGTCATGTATTAAGCAAGGGCCATGCGCAGTGTGACCAGAAATTCCCCAGGCTATTTATTAGAACAGCTCGCACAAAAATCGGTTTGGACACAAATTGCGTGTAATGTTTTTTTTTATGTAATCGTCGCCAACATTGTCGACAAAAGGCCTAGTACTCAATCCATTCATGTTTCAACTATTGTTCTTGAATGGGAGTGTAATGAATAGATGGAGCTATTTCAAACAAAGCTTTCATTCACACAAACGGGAGGCTCCAAGTGCGATGAATAGGACCCACTCTATTCAGAGTGGTGCTTATTGCGTTTACACTTGGCTGCACAGCCCGTTCTTGGCTGCACAGCCCCCCCCCCCCCCCCCATCACTAACAGCCGAACACAAGGGGTTAAGCCAGTCAGTGTCTTTAGCTGCTGGGGCCAATTTCATAAAGCTGTTAAGCACAAAAATTTGCTTAGCATGAAAATGTCTTGCTTAGTAAGAACAGGTTACCAGCCAAAAGTCAATGTCATTTTCATGCTAAGCAAACAACAGCTGAATACCAGTCAAAAGCAATATTCCACACATGGAAATCTGGTTGGTAATCCAGTTTTTATCGTGGAAGCATTTGCATGCTAAGCACATTTGTGTGCTTAACAGCTTTATGAAATTGGCCCCTGGTCTGCAGAGCCAGCTAAGGTGGTGAACAAGTGAAGATGCGTCAAGACAGTTTTTACCTGGAACTGTTGCATACGCCAGCAGCATATCGCTCTGGCTCGGCAGCTTAGATCGGATGGCATTTGATGCATCCGTGTCATCCTCCAACTCCCGTAGTAGCATCCTTTGGGCGAGTTCCTCATCGGAGACTGGTGCGATCGAGTCCGGCCCTGCATTGGCGTCGCTCGGGGCAATCGCCTTAGAATCGGTTGCTTCATGACCCCCGTCAAATCTCTCTAAAATACAGGGCGGTTGAAAAATACCACAACCCACATTTTAACTCTGTGAAACCTAGGTGGATTTGATTTTGATAATGAGGGTTCAAAATCACCTTCAGGGTCTAAAATCACCTGCAGGGTCCAAAATCACCTTCATGGTCCAAAATCACATCCAGGGTACAGAATCACCTCCATGGTCCAAAAATCACCTCCATGGTCCAAAAATCACCTCCAGGGTCCAAAAATCACCTCCAGGGTCCAAAAATCACCTCCAGGGTCCAAAATCACATCCACGGTCCAAAATCACATCCACGGTCCAAAATCACATCCAGGGTCCAAAAACATGAGATTCAAGCTGTCAAGTCACAGTGCACTCTTTGTCAAGGTGCAACAAATGTTTTCCGATGTGATTTTGTACACAAATAGGTGACTTTGAACAGAGTGGGATGTGATTCTGGATGGCCATGTCACAGTAACAAACTTTTAATTGGTATCAGGGGAAAGCCCCTCCCCCAATTTTTATTTTTTTTTGGAGGTGGTGCTGCAGTGTTATTTTTTGCATTGAACCTTTCTGACTTAACAAATACAATCATTAATTAAATCATAAAAATTATTTACTGTCTGGCTGAGATCATTTTTTTTATAGGTTATCACCAAACTCAAGGCCAAAAGGCCACTCAAGGTGTGGGCTACAAAAGACAAGAAAGGACAGAAATCACAGGGATAGAAGATATCTATTCACATTTCATTTAGATGGTTAAATATTATAGGTGGCAGGGAAGCAGGATAAAGGAGTTCCAAAGAGAGGCAGTACGAGGAAAAGACTTGAAGAGTATCTCCCAGTATGAGCCGTTGGAACAACAAGAGTGAAAGGATGTGATGAGGCGAGTAGAGTGCCTGAAGTTGAGGAGGGACGGGCATAGAGCTTACAGACACTTACCCCCTCTGCAAGCCTGGAGGAAGAACAGCTTGGGTTTGCCCACCAAGGTCGGGCATCGGTTGCCCTCAAAGTACGACGTGATGTGCTCGATCTTCACGATCCTCTCATCCGTGCCGTAGATAGCGCCCTCTATGCCGTGACTCAGGATCGCCAGGATGAAACAGTCGAAGGTCTCATGGTTGTGTGCGGAAATCTCGCGAAGAATCTGCTGCATTTGCTGAGAAGAGCGAAAAAAAAGTCGCAGAACCCAATAAATGAAAGGAATCCTGTTAACCAGTTCGCGCCGGGATTATTTTTGCCGAAAATTTCTATTTTCAAAAAAGGCAAAACATAGCAGCCAAACGCCACAAATACTGATTTGCATGAGTCATTTCAACAGTATTTGCACAATATTTCTTGCCGAAACCTCATGTATTTCAATACTCCAGGTGCGCCCACTGGAGCGTAAATTGTAGAACAACAGGCCGTGCACAGCGGCCAAGTTCAAGTTGAGAAGTCACCCGGAGGCGAGTCGAGGCAAGCTTGACCCGTCAGCCGTGTCAGTGTATAAAAACAGCCAGATCGTGTGAACACGTCCTCCGACGCGAACTGGCATAGTGAAATAGGGTACATGAGAAGCCGACTAGAAAATCCCCAAACCTACCTCTCCAGTTTTGTCTTCTTTAAGCAGAGAGGTGAAGCCCAGCTTTTCAAACACAGAGCACAGGTTCTTGCCATCAATGTCCGTTCCTTTCCTCGTGTTCATGGTCTGGAAGTGTTTGTTGTTGATGATAACTGCGATCCCTCGTGGCTTGGACTTCATCGAGTAAACCTGCCAATGTGGAAGTGAAAAGATGGTGGTTTTTCAATCCTTTTTAAACTTTCTTTTCTAACTTGACCAGTTCAAACGGGCAAAAGGGTTCTATTTTTGTGGCGCTATCATTGTTAATAGAGCATTAGTAACAGCACAAAATTGTTCCTCAAAAATAAACTATTAACGTTTGATGAAATGCTGGCCTTTCAAATAGTGATGCTTAATATGGATATTCATTAAAATTCATTCTCCGCGAACATGTCAGCATTTCCGTATTGTATTCTGGTATCAATTTAGCTCCTCATGACACAAATGCTACACAGAAAGCCAGTTATAAACATCTGTGAATGATAGTGATGTAGTCGTGACCATCACAAGACCAGGCGCAAAACCATTCACAAGACCAGCTTGTAACAGGCACAAGTAACAGGCATAAACCATGACAAAGGATTGCTATTATTACAGTTCGTTTGAATAGCTTGAGACTTGAATTAAGACTGAAGGTCTTGTGTTGGTCTTGTGCTTTTCTTGCAGGGTCTTGTGTGGTCTTGTGATGGTCTCGACTACATCAATGCTCGGCGCGGATGGCAAATACTGGGATGGGCGGCAGCCTTTTTGCAATTGTTGACTAAACGTTTAAACGTTTAAACGCTACGGGAAGGTTTTGATAAATGTTTATCAAATTAAACGTAAATTCCCATCATTAACCCTAACACCCCTAGGAGGCTTCCTCAACATGTCAAAATCCAACACTGTGCAGTTTACCTATGGCACATTCTTTGGACTTGGACAAATTGGGGCATCATAGCTCCATGTAAAGTAATGGTGCCAAGGCCCTGCAGTACTGAACCCATCAGACAAAACCTGCTGTTGGAGTTTGCAAGGCTTGGGGTAGTTAGGGTTAAGCCAGATCATGAATATTATCGATAAGAACATTTGACGACAGACTAAAACTAACAACACTAATCAGACAGACAGACAGCCCGACAGACAGACAGACAAACAAAAGACTTACGTCATCAACATCAGAAGAGTCATCATTTTGCGGAGGTGGGGACATTGGCATCTCGACGTCTGTTAACAGTGCAGGGTTGTTTCCTGGCCACACTAATTTTTCCAACTCTTCTGCTCCAAAAAAACCATAATAAATCTATGCATTATTTGCTATCACATACACTTGCAATTAGTGGTGGGATATAAATCCGGATTTTTTAACATTCGATATAAATTCCACTATTCAGTTTCAATTTTGAAAACCGGATATCCAAAAGCAATCTTAAGAAAATTAAGCCTTCCATTTTTTGTGACACAGGCTGAAGAAAAACAACTGGAACAGCCTCCAATTTGCTCCGTGGTCTCTGATTGTAACTGCATTCAATCGCTAATGGTCTTCTTGGTATATAAATAGCCTGGCCATTCATTTTTTTCTCAATATTACAGCTCTGGAGTGTTTTTGTAAAGGCTCAGAAAATTATGGGGGGGGGGGGGGTGGTTTCATGCGGCACCTCACTTGTCATTTTATGTTGACATGACTATGGGCTAGATGGGGACTTCCGGTGAAATCAGATAACGTTATTCGGTTTGAATAACACTAGGATAACCGGATTTTGCAATCTCCGATTTTTCACACCACTACTTGCAATCAAAAGTTTACATGTAAACACTGTTCCTTCAATTGTTTTGGGAGCAGTTCTGTGTCTAGCAAATATTCACCTGTAAAGACCACTTCATGTACAATGTGTAATTTGACTTCTCATGGGCCATTCAGGACGGCCTTGCAGGACAAAATGATGTACATGTCACATGAAGATGACCCATTCTTTCAAAATTTCAAGATTTATTTATTATTTTATTGAATTTCATGGTAATAAAACGGCTTCTTCACAAGGTTTCTTCTTCTTCAAGCCTTAACCCTATCCCTCCAGGGTATTTTGGCTAGAAACCCTGCCAAACGCATCAGATTGCATACTTTGTCACATTAACTTGTGTGCAGAGTGCAGCAGGGTCAAGCTGTCACCACAGATGGACTGTGCTTCGTCTGGCAGGGTTAGGGTTTTAAGAGACCTGCCGGAAGGAGTCGATGAAATGTTCAGCTTTAGAGGTGGGAGGAAAACCCCATAATGATAAACCACGGAATCAGGCCCAATTCACACGTTGATCTGGGTGGGATTCGAACCCGAGCCATTGTTGGTGAAAGGCGAGGAAAGAACCGATACATTTGTTTTGCCACACAAGGGCTGAAAGTTCAAGCATACCTGAGGGCGATGCTATTACGGATTTGGCTGGCACGGAATGCGTATCCATGGGCTCAGTCTTGCCATCTCCCTCGGGTCCCGTGACTGCATCTGTCGGGTTGTCTATGACCCTCCCTGGCCTGTACGGCTCCTGTGATGGGAACCGTGGCCCTGAGGACGGATCGAGTATGTCCGCCAACCTGCCATGTTTGTGTTCCCTCAGCGAGTCGACGAAGGCGGGGAAGGCTTTGGGACCGCGCCTTTCGAGAGCTGTGAGGAACCGCTGGTTGACCTTGCGTCGTGCTTTCCCCTCAGACTAAATTGGTGTAAAATAAGGGCAAGAGGGTTGAAACACTTTTTTTTCACCAAAACTGTCAAATCAATGTTACTTTCATCGACCAGAACATTTCTTGGAGAAAGTGGTGTCATTTATAAGCAATAACAAAATGTCAGGCGCTCCAAATTTTTTATTAATTATATACATTTCAGATCACTCCAGTCATTATTATTTCAATGACAAAGAGTGGAAGGTTCTTCATTATACTAGTAAAAATGTAAATTTATGTCGATGCCAAATATTTCCACTTCTGCAAATCTTTCCTGTTTCATGTCAAATTTGTATGGACCAGCCTTAACCCCTTGCGTACGGATGACGGAATTTGGCGCAAAAAACAAACAGTGCCACCAGGCCGGATGACGCAATTGGCCGCTGTTTGTGCAGTTTCAATCCATTGTTGAATTAAACAGTGCCACCAGGCCGAATGACGTCATTGGCCGCTGTTTGTGCAGTTTCAATCCATTGTTGGATTATTGTGTATAGGTTACGCCTGATTGCACAAACACATTGTAGCGGTTCGCTTGGCTGCCAGAGCCGCCGCGGCACCCCGACGTCTCCCGTAAAATACCGTACTCAAGGGGTTAACACCTCAACGTAGCGTTCGACTGTCTGTAATTCACTTTACAATCAGGAAGGTGAAATGGTCAGGACTTCTACTCTGCAACGTGAAATATTTGGCGGATTTTGTCAACTCTGTGCTAAGTAAAAAGTCACTTTTTTCACTCTATTAACTATGTTGAATTCTGCCACTTCCATACACCAGGCATGGGAGTGACTCAGAGATTTTTTTTGCTACCCGTTTCGGATTCCATGATATTCGACCCTGGGACAAATTTCATTGTTTTGCTTACCCTAGGCAGCCGCTAACAATTTCAGAAAATTCTATGTTAATTGTTGGCCTATTTCACCGGGTAGCAAGGAATATTCGCTTGCACACATACATGTACGTACATCCCGTAACTAAAGATTCTGTGATTATGGGGTTAGTGAAAAATTTCATTGCTAGCTTGGTTAGGCCAAAAAAACAGGTGTTGCCCTTAAATGGGAAAAAATCGGGAGGGAGGGTCGGTCGGTCTTTTTTCTGCTTTTTTTCCTCCAATACATGTCCTGTAACTCGGAAGTCAAAAGGTAAGCTTATTTAAAAGTAAGATTGTGAAATGCATGATTGTGCCATCATAACTGGATTTAAAGACGATTTTAATAAAACTTGGTGAGATTTTGAAAATTTATTAAAAAAAGTAAAATGCGACATGAATTTTGTGAATTTTAGGGTCGTTTCTTTTTGGGGGGGGGGGGGGCGCCTCAGCAAAGAATTAAAGACTGTTAGCACAGAATCTGGTGTTACTGTTAGGGATTCCAGGAAGTTTGACAACAGTTAATTTCTACCTCAAAATCTTCATAATCAGCAGGTTCAAAGATGTTCCTCTGCACAAGGCTATCAAAGACATAGGCAAGATCCATGTCTTGCACCAAGGCCACACGGTTCTTGCGTAACGCTTCCCTGTGCTGTTGCTCCATCGCGGCTGTTCAGTCTAGAAATGTGGGCTTCAAAGAGAAAGTCTCTGTTAATAGCGCCTTAGTCTCCATCTCAATTGGTTTTCAGCATTTTGGTCAAGGCAGAAAAGCATGACCCGTGCCTTCAACTCAGCCTCGGGTCGGAGACTAGACACATTTTGTGTGACAAGGAGTTGAACTCAAGTCACAGTACGTAGACAATGACTGGGACTTGGACTTGGGCCAGAGTCTTCGGTCTTTGGCAACAAGTATTAACCGCTGGCATTTTTTAGTACACAACACAGCTCATTTGTGCATGCTCCGAGTTGCACAAAAAATACCTCTTTTTTTTCTGATTCAACTTCATCGTATTCTCATTTTGAGGGGATTATTTGCTGCATGAATGATTATGTTGGGCGCGATTGGTCGATGTGCACTTTCGGTTGATCGTGCTGCGCTATCAGTCGATTCTGACGGATATCTTGGACTTTACTTACCTCTTTTAAAAAAATCCTCCAGAGCCGTGAATTAGAAAGAAAATGTGTTCGACTGGTGGCAGCGCGATCGGCCCATAGCGTCACGGTCGACTGACAGCGCAGCACGATCGACCGATTGTGCCCAACAATTACTCCATCGTGCTGGGCGAGTGTTTGGTTGATATGTTAAGGGAAACGGAAAATATCGGCCCTCAAAAAACCCGCTAAGTTATGTAAGTCATTTAAGTAGGTAGGCCTACATGTACTTCCAGCTCTAAATCAGTAAAATGGCTAATCTCACATGTCATGAGCCTGGAGCTAGAATTTTCAAGCTAGCCTAGACGTAGCCACACCAGTGAGGCTACTACTAGGGCTTCAGGCGATTTTTAAAAACTCTTCTTACATTGTATCTTAGGATCGATCCTAGGATTTAAGAAGAGTCCCAGCTTTAAGATCAATCTTACATAAGGTCGATCCTAAGTTCGATTTCACAAAACCCGTCTTAAAGCAGGACGTGTCGGAAATATAATAAAAACCGTTAAGATATTTAGTGAACGAGGCTAAATTTGGATAAGCGACGGCTATTTAATATCTGCATTGCTGTGTTAATGAAACAGCCGTCAGAATCTTCTGCACTCCACATGATTCAAGATGGCTGATTAGAGAGTTGACGTTGAACTTTTTGGATCCAAACTTTTTGGTAATTGTCGTCTGCAAACTGAATAACAATAAACCATCACTACCGCCGAATAAAAAATTTCTCTGCGTGAAATGACCAAATGACGGATAATTATAACAGCATGGTTACACAATATATTTACATATCAGTACACTGACTAATTGCGGCGCTAAACAAAATTAAAACAACGCTTGCAGGCAGTATGCGTGCTACTGACATTATTAAAATTAATTATATTATTAACGGTCGTTAGAACAGTAAGAAGAGGTTTTTTTTTCTTCTAATTACTAGTGTTTCATGTTGTATTTGTTCACCAACCCTGTCTAGCAGTTTTATTATCCCCTGCCTCGTGAATCTGTATCTACGGACAATTTCCTCGTCGTTCAAACTATCTAACAGATTCCGTCTGTCACGAAAGAGTCGTTCTCTTCTTAACGCCCGTCTGGCTTCGTGGTCAGCCAGCGCCGGCAGCAGCGCCATTATTACATCAAGCGGTCAGCGTTAACGTACGTAAAAACATAAATTCATCAGTTAAGACGACCCACACACTAATCCTAAGTTAAGAACGGGTCTGCCCCTTTGTCAAGGTAGTTAGGACGCGTTAAACCCTTCTTATCTTTTGTGAAATCTTTCCTAGGACGCGTCCATTGATCTCCATTATACAGACTGGATAGGACACCGCGTCTAAACGCCGTCCCGAGTGCGCGTTTTAAACGAGGGTGAAGAACGAACGTGACGCGACTGCGTTGTGTGTACTTTTAAACGGAGTTTTTAAAAAAGTGGAAGACTTTTTTTCTTTAATTCTTCATTTTCGTAAAAAAAAAAATGGATTTCGCAAACCGAATTGGTCAAAATAGACAAGAACAATGGTTAATGTGTACGCGGCAGTGAATTGCCCGGAGAAGGATGGAAACTTGAGTCGGGAAAAAGGAATATCCTTTCACAAGTAAGCTAATGATAATTATTTAACGGTGCGTCTATAACGTTGGTATCAATGTACATCTGTCCTTGCTCTATGGTATAACGTTACAACTAAAGAAAAGGTTACTGCACAGAAACGAAACTTCTTTAATAACACAAGTAAAAATAAAGAAATATATACGAGGGGCGGTCGCTTATAACATACTTATTGGCATTCTTGATAGGAAAGGCCTCGTAACTACGGTACCTGTGTGTGTGCTCTTGTATTGTACTACGTTCGAGGACAAGAGGAGAAAGAAAATACAAAAGAATCTTTCTTGTCCTCGAGAGACGGTCTTTTGTTGAAATCGGTCCTCGAACGTAGAACTACGTGCTTAGTCTATGGGGTTGGGTTATATTAAAGGAAGAATAGGAAACACAAAGCATTGTCTTCACGGGTATAGGAAAGTACGACTGAACGTGTTGGGGTATTCAAACCGCGGACGAAAAATTCCTGAGAACAAAAGAGAACAATATCGTCCGCGATTCCCAGCGAACGTCCCCGATTGAGATCGTGTACAAAACCTATGGGAGCCTTCCGAAAAAGTTAAAGTACAAACAAAAGAGGGAACAATAGGACGTCCGCGTTCGACGGTGAATGTAAATACCGGCAATCGTGGACTAGGGACGAAAGAGTCAGGGCGTAGACAAAGGGTTCACGATTGACTGCGATTAAAATTCTAGTACAAAGCACATGGGAGGCCTTCCGAAAAACTTAGAGTACAAACAAAAGAGGGACAATAGGGAGTCCACGATTGCCAGTATTTACACACTTGTGTGGGTGTGGGTGTGTGTGCGTTTGTATAGCTATTCAGAACGTGGACCTTTAACAAAGAGGACAATAGGGTCCGCGATTGTGTCAAGGTCCACGATTGAAAATCGTGTACAAAACCAATGGGAGGCCTTCCAAAAAAGTTAGAGTATAAACAAAAGAGGAACAATGGGAGGTCCACGATTGCACCCGTTTACATGACTGTGTGTGTGTGAGTTTGTATATGCCGGCAATCGTGGACCTAGGACAAAAGAATTCGAGCGTAGACAAAGGGTCCACATTTGACCTAACGTCCACGATTGAAAATCGTGTACAAAACCAATGGGAGGCCTTCCGAAAAAGTTAGAGTATAAACAAAAGAGGAACAATGGGAGGTCCACGATTGCACCCGTTTACATGACTGGGTGTGTGTGTGTGTGTGTGGGGGGGGGGGGGGGGGGGTATTAAACCGTCTACCCGTTTTAACAGCAGCAATCAAGGGAGACCGAGTGAGACATAAGCTCACCAAAAAAAACACCCTGGTAAAAAATCATTCCCTGATGAGTCTTTTAGTTGTGCCTCAGGATGGAATGTTTATTATTAGTTTTCCATATTTCCCAGCGAGTTTTGTCTTGACCTTTTACTTTCTAATTGTGCTCCATTTTGTAATAAATTTTGATGAACCTCGATACATTTTCTCTCTGTGAGTGTTCAGTTTATAAAATATTACAAGTAATGGGTGCTCAGAATTAAAAATACGATGTCATTTCAGAATAATATTCAATACGATTATTAAATTTGTATTATACAACTGCTCTAATGACTCACACTTACAGGTGTGATTAAAAAAAAATTTTAAATTCACTTTTTTACTGATTTTTTGGGGAGCGCCTAAGCTCCCCAAAACGTTAGGCTAAGGATGTTTTCGATAATCCACTTAAATTCAAGACCGAGTACATAAAGCAAACACACACGTCACACAGCACAGTGCGCGTAATACCCTCTTGCGCGGCAGCGCATTCGTGCACGAACACGACGTGGTGTCCTATCCAGTCTATATAATGGAGATCAATGGACGCGTCACAAGTTAGGACGAGTTAGGCATGTTACTTGTTAGGCCGGGAATCCATGTGTATGTATTGCGTTATGCGTAAAAATGAAATTACACGGAAAGCAATGGATCATCCGCAATGCGTATTGCATTATCCATTCTGCATGTTCCATTGCTTTCCATGTAATTTCATTTGTACGCATAACGCAATAAGGACACATGGATTCCCGGCCTCACTCTTCCGGCGATTGTGTAGTGTAGGGCCCTGTTCCCTATATAAGGGAACAAAATTCACTTTTAGGTTATTGGAATTGCCAAACTAGTTAGCGACATTACAAACCAACAGGTATGCCGTAGATAAAGGGCAGGGTTTTAGTTTTTGAGGGAAAACGCACAAAACGACAAAACGCAACGCGAAAATAAAGATGACGATCACCGCGATGCACGTAAACACGCAAAACCGCGTTCATTCGCATAGCAACTGCTGTAAAGCGCGTAAGAAAATTGCATTTTCTACCGAAATAAACTGTTCAAAATTACAAAAAAAACATGTCAATAGAATTAAGAGAAGTCTGCTTTAGGTTGCAAAAGTCATTTTGGAATGAGAAAAAATACCATTGAATCTAATTTCATCAAAACTAAAGAGGGGCCCTACACTTCACAATCGCTACTCTTCCCCTACCTCCAGTCCACATGGTCCATGCTCTTCCTAACTCGAGGGGACATGTCGAGATAAGACGCGTCTTCGCGCTTTGTGAAATTGGCCCTAGAGTTAGGGACATTCATAAATGTGTGAGGGCGCTGTTCATTTGGCGACTTATTTTCTGAATAGGAAATTGTGATAAAAAATTTGGTTTTTTTGCACATTCTTACAGCTTTATTTTGATTCAAACATCAGAATTTTTGAAATCATGATTGCCATCTGCCTTTTTTTCATTGAAATAAGGCATGAATAAAGACAAAGATTTTGAGAAAATGTGAGTTTTGTGCATTTCTGTCCTAATCTGCGCTCCAATTTGTGTACAAAATAATCACACTTTACTCTGCATTAAACCATGGAGGTATTAAAATACCTCCATGATTAAACGTACACATTTCGAGGACCAAAAAATCCCCGCTTTAAATCAAATTTTCTTTGCTTTGCAAAATCCGATGGAATCCGAACTTGAATCAGATCGTTTCTTATGACTTTCTCTTCAAAACCATATCAAAACCAAATGTAGAAAATTTATTTGAAAAATGTATTAAAATACTCTCCCTGCTGTCAAAACTACATCAAAACCAAATGGCAAATGTACAATTAATTTATTTGAAAAATGTATTTATCTCCCTACCAGAGTGGGCTGATAGTGAAAGGCATGTCCGGGCATGTCAGTACAAGTGCTACACTCACCGAATTGGTTGGGAAATGAATTACAAAATCCTAGCAGGGCCTAAACTGGAAAAATAGAAACAAACTTACTCCTGTAGGAAACACAAATGTCCGATTTCCAAATAACAATTCTTGGAATTTCCACTTTCCCAACACCCAAATCCCACTGTTGTAGTGTGGTAGTACCAAACCGTCTAATATTCAGAAACAAACGCTTTTCAGTGGTTCCTGAAAGGAACCACACTAATCAGTCATTATTCTTATTACGCCGCCTGAGGTCGCTGTTTACATTTACCAGTCGATATTTTTAGGGCCGGGCGCACACTTTTGCTTGCACAATTTTAAAGTCCCTTCACTTAAAAAAAAAAATGGAAAAAATACTTTAAACTCGGCAAGATAACTATAATTTACATAAAAAAGAAGCCTGACTTATCATCTTTCGTTTTCTTTTCTATTTTAAACTTTGGGGTGATATTCCACTCTATAAAAGAAGACCCATATGAAATAGTGTTTTAAATAACTAATCCCATGGAGGAAGGAATATATAGATTCCTTCCTCCATGCTAATCCTAACGTATGATCCTTTCTTTAAAAAAGACCCCTTCACTCTTTGGCTAAATAGGGCCCATTCTCGTTGCCAATTAATCAAAAATTCCAGAAAACTGACAATTTGGGAGACCGCAAACTTAGGGCATGTGTTCCTTCCTCCATGCTTAGGGCATGCAAGATGGCTCAGTTGGTAGAGCGCCGGTGTCATGCCAAAAAGTGTCCGGTGCCAAATACTGTCCGCTCATTAGCATACTGCTCTCTGATTGGTCAAATACTGGCCGCTGAGCACGAGCAAAAGACACGGACACTATTTGGCATATAAGCCTGGTTCATACTTCATGCAAATGCGTATGCGAAGCGAATATACGTTATGGTAACGGAGAACGTCACAATGAAACTTCAATTGTTGGCGTCATGAAATTCGCTTCGCATTCGCATTCGCATGAAGTATGAACCGGGCTTTACATGCCAAATAGTGTCCACTGCTAAAAAGTGTCCGCTCATATGCATGCGTTGCAACGTTGCATTATGCACAGCACAATATGAACACCCATGACACAAAGCACGCTACCAAATACTGTCCGTTCCTTGTCAAATATCCGTTCCTTGCCAAATACCGTCATTTCCTTGCCAAATACTGTCCGTTCTTTGCCAAATACTGTCGCCTAAATTGCTGCCAAATAATTTCCGTTCCTTGCCAAATACTGTCCGCTAAATTGCTGCCAAATACTGTCCGTTCCTTGCCAAATACTGTCCTTTCCTTGCCAAATACTTTTTTTTTCTATACCTCATACGTATTCACGGGTTGTCGGTCACTTCGCCCAAAAACCACATCGCCCTCAACCACTTCGCCCTCAACCACTTCGCCCAAACGCCACTTCGCCCAAATCCCACTTCGCCCAATCACCCCTTCGCCCAAACGCCACTTCGCCCAAAAACCACTTCGCCCAATTACTACTTCGCCCAAAAACCACTTCGCCCCAAAACCACTTCGCCCAAAAACCACTTCGCCCAATTTTTAAGCACCCAAGATTTTGTTCCCAATGTGTTCGTTTTCGTTTTCTATTTGTTTTGATGGTGCATTCAAAACTTTATTTGCGTTGTGACATCCTTTTTGTGACCATGCTTTTCTTTTCTTATTAGTTTATAGGCAATTGACCTGTCCCCGTTTACGAGTTAACCACGCCCCTTAGACAACCCTATGGGATTTTTGTGTGGTAATTGTTGTTTGTCTCAGATTTTGCGCGTTCCACGTGGAATTTTAATTGATGTGATTGGACAATAATTCATAAGCTGCGTTGACGCGATTCCACCGCGATAGGTCAATTATGTTTATCAAGTGGTCATTCAAATTATTACGATTTTATGACTTCTGACTAGCGCCCGACCCAAACAAAGATCCTGACAATTTGGGAGACCGCCAACATAGGGCAAGATAGCTTATTACTATTAGTTGGTAGTATCATGGAGGAAGGAACAGCGCATGGTACGGTATTCCGGAGGTTTTTATAAAAAATTCGTAACATTTATAACGTAATTTTTTACAAACATTTATATTCTAACATCTTAACTGATATGAGGGATGATGTACAATTTATGTAACAAACTAATGAAATGAAAAAAGGGCATACGGATCGGGCATGGGCGAAGTGGTTTTTGGGCGAAGTGGTTTTTGGGCGAAGTGGTTTTTGGGCGAAGTGGTTTTTGGGCGAAGTGGTTTTTGGGCGAAGTGGTTTTTGGGCGAAGTGGTTTTTGGGCGAAGTGGTTTTTGGGCGAAGTGGTTTTTGGGCGAAGTGGTTTTTGGGCGAAGTGGTTTTTGGGCGAAGTGGTTTTTGGGCGAAGTGGTTTTTGGGCGAAGTGGTTTTTGGGCGAAGTGGTTTTTGGGCGAAGTGGTTTTTGGGCGAAGTGGTTTTTGGGCGAAGTGGTTTTTGGGCGAAGTGGTTTTTGGGCGAAGTGGTTTTTGGGCGAAGTGGATTTTGGGCGAAGTGGTTTTTGGGCGAAGTGGCATTTGGGCGAAGTGGCGTTTGGGCGAAGGGGTAATTGGGCGAAGTGGCGTTTGGGCGAAGTGGCGTTTGGGCGAAGTGGTTGAGGGCGAAGTGGTTGAGGGCGATGTGGTTTTTGGGCGAAGTGACTGTAAAGCTATTCACGTACCAGCGACTATTTTGAATCGTTGGATGAGTTTCATCCACTTTTTTTTCTTGACAGCCCGTTCAATGTTATCATACTGTCTGCTAGTCTTGGTTCAAAGACGTCCTTAGCGCGCGGTGCGACGTATAGCGCGCACGGCCGGCCGACAGCGCCCTCTCGCTACACACACACACACGCCAAGGCCAAATCGCTACCCCTCTTACGTTTTGCAGTCCGTCTTGGGAATTTCGCAAGTTCTGCTCGCGAAATCGCGAGCAGAACTGTGTGGCATTTGCATGCGCGTGTGACGTAGCTGCATTATCGCATGTAAATAACCAACACTCACTAGTCTAGTTCCTGTATTCCCGTCGGGTTTACGTGTACGTACGTATGAACGTGCAGCGCAGTACCAAGCCATTCGTTGTTTGTTGTATACCCAGCACGATATGGGGCAGAGGGGTACCCCCCTTTTTGTCCCTATACCCTATACACTCTCCAGACTATTGTTACCTAACACATCCCCCTAGACTTCTGAAAAGAATTCCTCAGATTCCGGGAACACAATGACCAACACAAAAGAGGGGGGGGGGGGGGGGGTTCGCTCTGCCCATATTGTGCATCATGAAAATGTCTGACCGCGTGGACCAAGCGATCGATTTTACAGCAAACAAACTGGGCTTTGGAAAGCTAAAAGGTCATCAGATCAGTGCCATTCATCAATTTGTACGTGGCCATGATTTGTTTGTTAATTTACCAACGGGATTTGGCAAGAGTAATTTTTCAAGCTGCTCCATTGGTCTTTGATTTCTTGAACGAAGCATGGAGGTGTTTCCTACCATGGAGGAAGAAAACTTTTCTTCCTCCATGTTCCTACCTCCATGAACGAAGTAACCGAATGCAAACAGGAGAAAGCGCTGATTACTTGTCGTCGTGCCATTGATTTGAAAGCTCTGGACGTTGATCAGTTACATCGTGCTAAACATCTAGTACTGAAATTGGTGGAGATAACGTCTGATATTCCAGATCACATTTTTTGAACAATTCGAAGATTTCTCAATCCTGTTTGCCAGTCCATAATCACTTATCAGTTATTACTTAAACATGAGTTTCCTCCAGTGCGCAAGCGCGATTATTCGTTTGACCCGCCTGTTAAATTATGCATAAGCAGGTCGCGCGCGCTCCCTTGCGGCCAAGACGCAACCTCGTTACCATGGGTACGATCTTGCGGCGCCATGTTTTCCCACCATGCCTAGCCTTGAACGCACACGCGCCCATGGAGTCGAGGATGGCCAAGACGTTCTTGATCTTAGCGATTTGGCCTTGGCGTGTGTTTGTGTGTAGCTAGAGGGCGCTGCCGTGCGCGCTGTACGTCGCACCGCGCTGAGGACGTCTTGGAACCAAGACTAACTGTCTGCTTGAAACCCAAAAAGATATTTAAAAATGCGAATGAGAACTTATCGTCACGCAGTGTTGATAGCTTGACGACAATGACGCGATGGATGCACGCGCGCTACGTACGCCCGGACACTATTTAGCAAGCTTCCAGTATCGCGATGACGTTTTACCCACTTGACCAATCAGAAAGCAGTATGTTAATGAGCGGACAGTATTTGGCACCGGACACTTTTTGGCATGACACCTGTCCGGTATTCCGGAGGTCGCAGATTCGAATCGCGCTCCTGCCAGTTTTCTTTGTTCACTTTCAGCATTCTCTGAATTAAAAGCTTACAACTCCGGCTTAATTTGTTATTCTGTATGGTTATAAAATAAATCCCTCAACTTCATGGGCCTCAAAACGCTCTTTACATTCAGGTTAGGCAAAACAAAAAAGCGTCACGCCCCTCGGGCGGAAGAGAGAGAGAGAAATAACTTGACACTGTGAATCCCTAGTTGGATGTGATTTCCTATACAAAATGGACATGAGGATATTAAGAGGATGTGATTGGATGTCGGACAACTCGATCGTTGGCCGACTCGACTCGAGACAACTCGACCGTTCAGACAACTCGACCGTTCAGACAACTCGACCGTTCAGACAACTCGACCGTTTAGACAACTCGACCGTTTAGACAACTCGACCGTTCAGACAACTCGACCGTTCAGACAACTCGACCGTTCAGACAACTCGACCGAAGACCCCACGCGCGCCGAAGACCCGGTACCCGCGCCGAAGACCCCGCGCTGAACACCCCGCGCCTATAGACCCGACGCCGCGCCCAGTGACAGGTTGAGTGTCGTGAGCTACCTTTGATGTCGCAGAGTCAGTTGCCGACGGCTTAATTAGGTTTTTAGACTGACACACCTAATTAACGATGCCGAAAACTTCCCATTATAAAGCTGCAATGTGATTAAATAAGGAATTGGTCTGTCCGCTGAGCTTTTGTATAATGATTGCATTTGTATGAATATCAAATAAAGTGAAGAAGGTTGCTGAAAAAAAATGAACCTTCGCATGTGACTTAACAGGCAAATCTAAACATATATGCCGGCCCCCTGTGTACCCCAGCCCCGTCCAAAACGACAGCACTGTCCGGCCCATCAACCCAGTCACCCCGTGCCGTTCCTTCCACAACCCCTATCTACGAGTCGACTTGTCTCAACGGACGACTTGTCTCAACGGACGACTTCTCTTCCCATTTGACAAAAAAACGGTCGAGTTGTCTGAACGGTCGAGATGTCTCAACGGTCGAGTTGTCTCGAGTCGAGTCGGCCAACGGTCGAGTTGTCCGAGCCCCATGTGATTTTAACAATGAGGGTCCAAAATCACATCCTACTCTATTTAAAATCACATCTGAAGCCTGTGAACTATTATCCCACCCTGACAAAGAGTACATTGTGACTTCTGGGTTGAACAGCTTAAACCGCATTGTGATTCTGAATAGGAAATCACATCCAAGGGGTTCATAGTGTGAGGGCGCTAGAGTAGAGACGCGTCCGTCCTCTAATTTGGAATTTTCTGCTTGCAGAAATTTGGAATTTATTTTCATTCCCTTACTCATCAGCAGCGGTATGAAAATGGGTAAAAAAAAAATTCCGAATGGTCGCTGGGATAAAATTCGGATTTGGGAACCATTATTTCAAATTTTTCTGCCAGCAGAAAAAAAATGGAAATGTGGAGTGGAAAAAAGGGCATAGGGCCTAGGTTCTGCTTTTCTGCTGTCAAAAAGTGAAAATTTGATGTTCAACATTAGATCCCCCCATAGACAGATATTCTTCGTTTCTCGTTGAAAAAGAAAAGAAAAAGTGTAATAATAAATAATTGATGGAAGGGGCAACTAGCCTATCCAATTTTCAATGCACCCCCCCCCCCCCAAATAATTAATGGCCACTCCCCCAATCATCAACATCTTAGCTGGTATCCACCATCACATGCGCCCCAACACGTGCTTCGAATCGGAAACCACTTCATCTCGCGAGGGAATTCTGCCGGCTTTGAACAGTCGATGAGTCACGCTTTGCCGCTTCGCCTGACTCATTTTAGCGAGCATTTCCCGTCCTGTGCAACCTCGAAATCCTCAATCCGGCCCGGGGAAAGAAAACAACAACATACACGCAGAAAGACTTGGAGAGGTAGGCTTCTGAAGAGACAACGATCACCTTGGCTCGTTCTGCGGCGTAGGAATGGTAAGGCTAGCTCGAAGTTTCCCTGATTTCGCCACTTTTTGGGGCGCCAATGTATGCATGCAGTGATTACGCCAGTGACACGTGTGCAGGTTTATAATATCCATTACGACTGAGGACTTGGGACAATGGGGATAGTGATAACAATCATGACAATACAAGTGAGGACCTGAGCCCAAGTCCTTGGTAGAAGTCATGTACAAACCTTATGGTGGTAGGGAGTCTACTGAAAATTTCCGTTTTCGTATCATATGTTTGTACAGGAAACCGTGCAAAAAAACTGCAAGAATTGTCCCATTTTAAACATGTTTTTTATGGGTCAAATGGAACAATGAAATAATATTTGAAGAGATTAAACATAGATCTTTAAAACTGTATCATGTTTTTTCCATTAAAACATCATTTTAAGCCTTTAATAAAGCGATAAATATGGCATACTTTAGAGTGACCCGACTAGCAGTCGGCACAACACGTCGCCGCGCCATCTTGCTGAATGAGAGTTCCGGTTGCAAAGAATTGTGGGTCAAATCTCATTAACCCCTGACCTTATGTAAATTGTAAGGTGATGACGCGGTAGAGAAACAAATTCTCTATCCAGTGATACCAAATTCATGCCGGTGCTGTGTGAGTTTGTGATAAAATGTATATGTTTCTGAGACTTTGAGAGGCACAAATCAAGGTATTTTTTCCCAGATATTTCTTGTCAAAAAGCTTTTAATTCAGCTATCAGGAGTCCATGAAACATATATGAAACTTATATTAAAGGAAAACATGGACTTTTAAGAATATTTTGACCAAATTTCAGAGCAATCTGTGTATGCGAAAAAATGCAAAGTGAGATTTTGTACACGGCGATGTAATACCGATTCATGGCCGGTGATGCTGCCGACGTGCGCGCCTGGCTGCTGCCCGGCTGCTGCGGGGCTAAAGTGCCGGCCCGGCTGCTGCCCCCCGCGGTGCATGGTGTATCACTATCGCGGCAACATAAAAAATGCTTGTTGGGTAAGGGAAAAAATAGAAAAGGGACGTTTAACTATTTTGGTTACCTATTTTGGTTACCTATTTTAATCAATTCTAGACTATGATGTTTTAAGAATCTGTGTAATAAATTTGTTTTCATGTTGAAGTTGTGAGTTATGAGCTGATAAGCTGGCATTGACATGATCATGATGGCAGAACATTTTATATGGACTTAGGAAAACAAATGAGATAAAAACTTTATTGTTGTGATATAATTTATGTTGCTTCTTTTAATAAATGTTATGATCTTTTAAGAATCTCTGCAACTATTAACTCTAACCCTCCAGGGTATTTTGGCTAGAAACCCTGCCAGACACATCAGATTGCATACTTTGTCACATTGACTTGTGTGCAGAGTGCAGCAAGGTCAAGCTGTCACCACAGATGCACTGTGCTGAGTCTGGCAGGGTTAGGGTTTAATATAAGTATTCTGGTAAGTATTTTCACTTACAGACTTTTTAAGGGGTACGTCGTGGTTGCATCATAATTGTACGTGCATTGAAAAAAGACCAATGGTAAAAAACACATACAGACTACGTCTTTTTGAAGAAGCATAACTCCCCTATACTTAAAGCAACTGAACTTATTTAAAAACTGTTGGTTTTCTTTTTTAATTCTCTTTCCAATGATACCAAATGTGTTGGATTTTGAATGAATTGTGAAACAGAAATCGACAATCATTGAACACCTTCTCATGGGCCAACTGACAGACACGAAACCTGTACACACACAACTTGAAATGGGAATTTATACTTCACTATACTTTATGCTACTGAGCTGATTTAAACACCGTTAGTTTTCTTTTTAAATTCTCTTTCCAATGGTACTAAATTTGATAGTTTGCTCTAAAAAAAAGCAAAAAGTGATAGACTTCCTACTTATGGGGCATGTTGAGAAAAGTACAAACAAAGGGAATAATGGAAGGAAAAACCTCCAAGTCCTCAGTAGTATAACACGACTGTGTGCATGCATCATTCGGAAAGATTTTACTTTAATAACCCCCACCAAAATCGGTCAAGAACAGCAAAATCTTGGAAAATAACCAACCCTCCTTGATAACTGTCTAAACATGTGGCACAACCTGCTATTTCAAGACTTATTTCAGCAAAATCTGTAAAACAAAAATGAAGAAATCAACATGTATGTGCACACTTGGAGTGACTATACATGGTGCCAACTGCCAAGAACTTCTAACACAGAAAACACAAACTTTCGTCCCCTCTATATTGCACTAAACTGTCCCAAGAAAATTCTCAAAATTAAAGGTTGTGCCAAGTGTTTATACAATTATGAACACAAATGGATGGCTATTTTCCAAGATTTGCTGTTTCTAACCGATTTTTGTAGGGGGTATTAAAGTAAAATATTTCCCATCATTCATGGCATAGTGAACTACAGGCAATGAAAATCTTTCCTATCAAAAACCATCATTATCATGACTCAAAGTAGTAAAGCTGATCTACATGTATGTATGTATTATGTACAAATGTACATGTATTACTTGCCATGCCTGTTGATGTTGTGAGTCGAGATGATCTTATTCTTTAGTCTGAGTAACTTTCAACTTTGGACCCTACTATATAATAATATTCTGCAATTGTATAAATGATCTGGCGATATTTGGTTCGAAGGCAGATGGCTGCCATCGATCATCCTCCATTTAATTAAAAAAAATCTGAAGAGTTACGACCCAACAAAAACATCAGATTTCACCCATTATTAACCTCCTATGCAAACATACATTCTGAGCCATTTGTTGTTTGGGTCAAAATCAGTCAAGGTGATTGTTTCTGGCCCTCCTGCCATAGTACAAAACCACATGTAATCTGATGATGTCTGTGTAAAAGTATAGCAGGGGAGGTGGAAGGAAATTTTGACTGATTTTGACCTTTTAAATAGGAGGGTCCGGTTAAGATAATCTGTAACTTCAATGCTGATTTATTTTGTCATGTTTGTACTTTATTAATGTAGAACGATAACACTGGGTTACATATCAGTTGTCTGAAAAAAAATAATACTTTTTACCATTTATTTTTTGTCGGAAAGGTTTTTACTGAATAAATACTGAGGAAAGAGTTCCATATCCGGCCATCACTTAGACCTCGTGCACAAAGTCTATGGGCCATGACAGAAAAAGTATTTTCAAAGATTAAGTTGAAATTTTTTCCCTCCTAAATTCAAGTTTCTTCATCAGATTTATACTTTTTGGTAGTTTTTAAGTCATATTAGGGGAAAATAAGTGATGGCCGGATACGGAACTCTTTCCAATACGGATCACCGTAATCAGTCGGGAACAGCAAAATCTTAGAAAATAACCAAACCTTTATGATATGATGACAGCTGTCTACATTGTATGTGGCAAAACCTGTTACGTGTGTTTCAAGATTTATGTCGGCGAAATCTGTTGCCACTTGTTAAATACAATTCTGTGTTCAGATGGATAGTTGTTGTTTGTGACCGATTTTTTGGGGGTATTAAAGTAAAATCTATTCAATATTCATCGCACTTGGAGCCCCCCCCCCCCCCCTTCGCGTGAATGAAAGCTATGTTTGAAAGAGCTCCATCTATTCATTACACTCCCATTCAAGAACAATGGTTGAAACATGAATAGATTGTGTATGCGCAGGAATGCGCATATAGATGACAACTGGCCATGTGGTCTTTTTCAAACCACGGCTATGGCCGTCATCCTTATTCAATGGGTTATAATAACATGAAACTACATGTATTCCCCCCAAATGTTTCATTCCACAATATTCATCTATCATTAACCCTAACCCCTTGGGTAACTTTACTAGAAAGTATCCTGAATCCGCCAAAATCCACCTATTTTGTCATGCACAAAAAGTTGGTTTTGGTGACTGCTCAATATATGGAGGTATCCTGAATCCATCCAAATCCTGCATTAACGCTAGGCTTACAATCCTCAATCCATCAAAATCCCCCAGGTTTCAATATGGAGGTATGCTGAATCCGCCGAAATCCTCCAAAACAGGGGAAGGATTTTGATGGATTGATGTACTCGTATGTACGTTAGGGTTAATAAAATTTGAAGAATACTATTAATATTGGAAAATGATTCACGATTGGCACTAAGTGCCATCCGCTCATATAAAAAATTTGCAATTTTAATTCTGCCCGTGTCGGGCACGTTTAGGTCATTTAATCAAACGAGCAGTGATGAACACTTGGTGTTGACGTACCCGAGATAGAGACAGTTCGTACTTGGTGCGTACAACGCTCATTGAGTTTTTGACACATGGTCTGGTTGCTGCGGGCATCCACGCTGTCCTCATTGATTATAATCATGCATGCGTGTGCGGCCTTCAGGCATTTCTCTACGTCACTGGCAAAATTTGTCATCCTTGTTATTGTACTATGACGCATAAATTGGATGTTAAAATATTTTTTTATGGGTTTATGTATTTCATTAGTTAATTTAAAACCCTCCTAATGAGTCCTATGCAAACATGCATTCTGAGCCATGTTGTTGTATGGGTCAAAATCAGTCGAGGTGATTGTTTTTGACCCTCCTGCCACAGTACAAAACCACATGTAATCTGATCATGTCTGTGTAAAGGTATAGCAGGGGAGGTGGAAGGAAATTTGGACTGATTTTGACCTTTTAAATAGTAGGAGGGTTTTAATCAGAAAGAAAGTAATCTTTGTACAGGACAATTTTACAGATAATTTAGTACAGTGTACAGGGGATTATTTTTGGCATAGCCGCAAAAGCCAATTATATAGGGTTGTTTAATTTGGGTCTGATATTTAAAAAATATTTTTTCCTTAAAGAATTCAATTTGTTTTATTCTGTTTCTAGCATAAAGTCTTGTTTAAAAAATGGTTCAAGTACATGTACATTTACTTGCAACCAGTAATTATCTTTCAAATGTTTTTAACATCCCTTGACATAGTTTGGGGCTGAAAGATTCTAATCATACACCTTTTTAGAATAGTACAAATAAAGAATATGGCAATGAAGAGAATATTTGCTGCACAATCGGACCTTTTTTCACGTGTTGTCATAAAACCCTAAACCCCTTGACGGTTCACCAGGACTACCCTGCTAAATCCAACAGAGTCCAACGGTGACTCATATGGGTTTCCTGCTCAATCTAACGCAGTCCAACACAGTCCAACATGCCAAGTTGTTGGGTAACTAAAAATAATAACATGACTTGCCTGCTAAATCCAACAGAATCCAACTGTGACATATTTTTCTGTTGCCTGCTGAATCCAACAGGATTGTAACACTATGAGTTAGCTGCTCAATCCAACAGGGTCCAACGGGAATATCAAATTGTTGGATTCTGTTGGATTCAGCAGGGTTAGGGTTTTAATTAGTGCTAATAAAGTGCTTATTCAAGTAAGCCGGTAAAGAGTCGCACATGTGGTTTAACCTGCCCCCATATAATACGTCTACGATAATCACTTCACAGTGGTCTGCATGGGATGGTTTTTGTGTTGATTTCACTATCTGCTGACGTGGGTGAATAAAATGCAGGTCGTGTGGTAAGTTTTCTTTCCTGGTAACCCCCCCCCCCCCCCCCCCCTTACTGGTAAACTGTACATTTCACTTCCCTGTATGAACAATCATAATTCATAGTTCCATTAACCCTAACTCCATATACAGGGTGTGAAACAAATCATATTGAAATTGGAGGATTTTGGACTGTTAGGGTTAAATGTAGTGTACATGATTGGTCATTGTTGCAATTTTCAGAAATGGGCGGATTTGGGGGTTAGTATTTTATAGGAAATATCGTTCCACTGACCTGTTTAAAGTTTTGCGTTGGATGGCGAAAATCACGAGAGAAAAAACGGCGCTCGTTTTCAACCGTCGGGCGGATGATAGCCTTTAGTCAAGGCGCGTGACGCGCCCCGAATGCCAGCATGTCCGGAGTGCGCCACTCGCCTGGGTGGCCACGCCCGCCTTGACTAAAGGCTACAGGGCAGTTTTCCCAACGATTTCCAGCTGGAAATCGTTGGAAAACGATACAAATTTCGACTTTTCTTGACAACGACAGCACACCTGGTGCCATCATTTCACAGGATGATTGAGACTACTATTAAAACCCTACCCCCCCCCCCCCCCCCCCCCCCCCCGGCTGTTTTTTCTGGGAACCTTCCCCAATCAGCCAAAATTCAACACTGTAGTAAACCAATGGCACATTCTTTGTACTTTGACAAAATCAGGGCATCAAGTCCCATGCAAAGTGATGGTGCCAAGGCTCTACAGTACTCAATTACACAATTCAACACAATGGGGGTGTTTGATTTTGGCAGGTTAGGGATGGTTAGGGTTAACTTAGTCTAGTAAGGTATTTCGTAATAATTCAGTACAAACCAAAAATGTCCAGAGGATTACTAATCGTGTACACTACCTATAATGTACTGGTAAGTTGCTTATTTTTAATGGCGTGCTGGGCAACTTTCGGGTTTGACCGCTATTAACCTAAAGCAAAGCAATTCTCTGTTGTGGTTATTCTGGGCTCAGTTGGTAGAGGTAATTCCGGAGGTCAAAGGTTCAAATCCCACTCCTGCCAGTTTTCCTTGTTCACTTTGAAAATTCATTCAAATTACCCAGTCAATTTCCCTTGTGGTTTATTTGATGATAAATTGAGCACTGATTGATTTCTCTTAAAAAGTACAAGCTGGTCAGTTCATGAGTATGTAACGGAGATTATTGTCTATCAAAGGCCAGGAGCTGAAGGAATGAAATCATGTAATCCTCTCGCCTCGGTTCATTTGTTTTTCATGCTGTATTAAGTAAGAGGATTTGAAGATATTCCTCATTATGGTCTAATTTGCATGTACGCAAGTGAGCTGCATACATGTAATTAATGAAGCCTTTTAGCCTTGCGATTGCTAAATTGCAGAATTCCCAATTAAGCAGGGATCTCTCGGCCTGATTTATTTGAATAACATCCAGGTAGAGTTGTTGTCAGACGTACACCGTATACTTGCAGCTGATTGTCGGTTTTTAATTTGTTTTGTATGGTTTTGTGTTTTGTTGTTTTGTTTTCTGTGTTGTTGTTTTGGGGTATTTGTTTTTCCTTTTGGAACCACATTGACAAACAACTTTGTTATATCTCCGTCTTGGATACTGTACTTTGATTGGCCTAGAACGATCACGTGCCCGGTCTATAAAAACGCATGGCAGACTCCAAGCATCATATACACCGTCCCAGCCAGCCAGCGGATTGAGCTGTATCATTGGTACCCACGCAATTTTCACCTACACACAATTTTTCACCAGTGGGAGCAGCGAACTAGCAGACGATCAGCGGTTTTGATCGCGTGATTTGTTTGAGTAAATTTCCACCAAGCAAGGCAAGTTGAACTGACATTTTTAACAACCTCGGGGATGCATAGCACACAAGGAGAAGCCGAGGGTGCTATGCATCCCTCGGGTGTTAAAAACGTCATATCCTACATCACAGCAGTCAACAATTGTTAAATATTTGTTTCTCTGTGTACTTGATACTTTAAATAATACCTCAAGCATTTGCCGACAGGAAATGCAATAGGCCTATGAGCTGCTCAGGCTGCATGTATTTATTGTACGATCCTCCAATACATTACATGCCAAGGTTTTTCCAATGGTGAGCACTCCAACCAACATGTGCCAAGAAACTATCAATTCATATTTTCTTTTCATTTGACCAAGGTCCTGGTAAAATACTTCCTGCATTTATTAAATCAAAGTAATTATGTAAAAATCATGCATCTTCCACCCCTTAAAAATTGACCCAAAAAATAGAATAGACCGCCCTAATTTTTGTCATGGTGGTCCTTAGCTAGAGTGGCATTTTAGCCTTGCAGTGGGGAATAAAACAAGTCACAATGTGTGACACTTAAAATTTACTTGTAATTTTTATTTTAAAAATGTTCGGGTGTATTTCACATTTAGTCAGGTCAAGTGCCTAAACTCACTGGATTTGATCCAGCCAACTCCACTGCAATCCAGTGTCTAACTAAAAGCCCTAATTATCAGGATAACATTAAACTTTTAAATCACAAACAATAACTGTATTTCACTGCATAAGGCTGTTCAGAAACCTTGAACTATTATTGCAGACAAAAGACTCCTTTTCCTGTTCAAACGCTCATTGCCTTGGCCCACTGTTGGCCCTGCTTTGCTCCATGATTATGTCAACAAAAGGTCAAATGCCTGCCCCATGACCTTGCAAGGCCAGGTCAGTGACAATGTGGACTGGTCTTTATACATGTACATGTACATTGGTACACATGTATTTACATTTACCAATGCTGTACAGTGATCTGTCATTTGTACTGGTTTCACACTACTCTGAACTTACCCGGGTAATTTATTACCCGGGTAGTTGTCATTACCCGGGTAGAAACTAACCCGGAGAATCGGTTTCACACTACAAAATTAACCCCGCAATTCTGTTTACCTGCTTCAGTGCGCATGGTAACCCGGAGAATGTGCATTGCTTGAATTCTGCCCTAGCCATTGGTTCGTCCTAAAAGAGCGAAGTGAGAGCGAGAGCATGCAAATTGAAAAAAATCAAATCAGTGTTGGCAGCGTGCACGCATAATCCTTCAACTGTGCAGTCTAGACTGGTGCCTTGCATAATGTACAATGTATAAAGTGTATGTAAAATGTACTTATTAAGGCAAGGTACCAGCCACGGCGGCCGTACTATAAATTAATAAATTACGTCACCTTCGCAAAGCTGGCCGATAAAACACGATGAAGCGCACCCACCTAAACTACTGATAATAACTTGGAGAATCGTCTCAAGGTCGTCGTTAACCCCGAGATTGGTGGGTTAGAAATTACCCGGGTTAAGTGGGGTTTTGGGGCAGTTAACCCGGAAAATTTCTAACCCGGAGAATTGTAGTGGGAACGCTCCACATTACCCATTAATTTTTCGTTAACCCGGCAATTACCCGTGTGAAACGGGCTACCCCACAACGAAGTTTAGCGCCGATCTGCGCACTTCCGCGTTTGAAAACGAGGATCTCAATGTCACAGTAAACAACTTTATGCTGATCGTGCGCCTGCACTTCCTTTTATGGCCTGATTAATTCATGCATGAATGAATGTGCTGAAAAGCGTTGTTTTGTTTGCCACTGACATTCTCGCTTTCAACCCGGAAGTGCGCAGAAGGGGCTAATGTGAAATTTCTCTATTGGTGAGACCAACTCACCCCTGGTGACTAAAGCCGTGTCCGCATTGGACTTTTTTTGGGTAAAACGTACAGAGACTGTTGTCAACTTGTACAAATTCAGTCCAGTGCGGACAGCCGGTAAACTTTCCAAATTGTCAAGTGTCGATCGTCGGTTGTCTGTTTATCCCTCCGCAGCGGCAACTTTTACAGGGCCAACCGTGTAGCGGAAGAGTTACGGTGGCAGTTTTACGTCGCTGAAAAGTCCAGTGCGGACAGCCACTGTAATGTAAAACGTGCATTTTGATCACATGCTTTCCGTGCTTGACCACTTGCATAAATTACGTGGCCAAGGACTTTCCGCGAGCCGTGTGTAATCCAAGTGCGGACGCACGGAAGAATAACCACAGTGGAATGTTAACAATCGCGCACGGTGACAATAGTTAGTCCGAAGAGAACGCGGCTGAACACAATTGCACCTGAATGCCAGCGTTAGTGCCACTTTACTTTTTACCAAAGGTGTGTTTCATACAATGAGTACAATGTACGTCTCACTTCTAAACAGTGTTACACAGACCTGAGGGGGTGTATCAGGGGAGATTGTTGGTCTGGGCTCACCATGGGGGTCGCTCTTTGCTAAACCACTGCTGAATTTCGCAGTAAAAATTCCAGCTGATTACACAAGCCACACACTGCCACTTTAATCTGTTTCATGGAACCCACTTCCAGTACCAATTTAGTCATGCTTTGGATCCGTTTGGCAGTTCTCGACCCTTCAGTGACCGGTCGTCAACCCTGACGTTGACCTAGCTTCCACAGTGTTGAATGTAATTCACAGTGATGAATGTCAATCCACATTTTTGTTTGAATATTCTCTCTGCCACAGTGCTAATACTGTATACATGATATCGGGTATTGACAGATGGGCTTAGTGGGTGCAGTGGTTTATACATTGAAATGATTTATTACTCCTGTGCTCTGACAGAAGAAAAAGAAAGTTTGTTAAACTAACCACAAGGCAGGGCAATTGAAACTGACTAGGTAAATTTGAATCAATTTTCAAAGTGAACAAAGAAAACTGGCAGGAGCGGGATTTGAACCTGCGACCTCCGGAATACTGTACCGGCGCTCTACCAACTGAGCTATCTTGTCCTGTGTTGGCAGTCTCCCAAATTGTCAGTGTCTTTGTTCGGCGGGTGCTGGTCAGAAGTCATCAACCCATAATGCCAATGCCATAGGGCTGTTCATTTTTGAATAATTAAGTATTCTATTATTCGAGACTGGGCTATATTTGAATATTCAATACTCGCCGATCAAGTCTTTATTTATTTATTTATTTATTTATTTATTACATTTCTTTACCCAGGGTGTGCCCAAACAGTTTAAAACTGGTTTCCATTTGGGGCCCTGCATATTATTAGTTAAAACCTGAATATTTACACATTCATACAAAATATTTAAACAAATACAATAATGTTTACACAAATAAATCTATTTTCGGTTAACTTTTCAACTCTCCAGTAGAAGCCTATTGCTGATTTGCGGGATGGGCGATAAACCAGCTAAAAACCTTTTAGGGTAAAAAATTAGGGGAACTTCCTATCCGGCTCCAAAGTATTTTGGCAACCAAGTTTATAACTCCGCAGATCAGTGTAAATGGCAGAAATATCACTGATGGCATTACGTAGCTCCGATTTAAATGTACTTAAGGAGTTTATGGTTCTCATTTGTTCAGGCAGATTATTCCATATACTGGCACAACTCACAGCAAATTTTTTGCAATTGTACAATGTACATGTATCAAGATCATTACGAGTACGTATAATGTTCTGATAACAAAAAAACCAAACTCCAGCAAATTATTTCAGAAGTGTCAACGGTTTTACAGTCGGGAAAAAATGCAGCATTTGACACTGCAAAGCGTAACTTTTCTACTAAAATAGCATCAGTCTTAACTGTACGTGAATATATATTTTTTTTTCTCGAATATTCGAACCGGCAAAAAACTATTCGAATATTCGCCATATTCGGGACAGCCCTAATCACGCCCAATTTTACGATACAACCTGGGAAGCGACACTGTGGGGATCACTCAATGAGGATATGACTTTTTAACTTTCGTAAATAAATTACAAATTTACGAATTACGAAGTTAAAAAGTTGTATTTCGTTGGATCACCAGCGTAACTGCAAAATACCAAGGTGGTACACAAGCAGAATCCAACCCCATCTATTGTTTGATTCCGTTGTATAACCGGCACCTCATTTTCAGATTTAATGGAAATTGGTGGATTTAGCAGGGGCCATATAGAAAATATTGAAAGGAGTTAGGGTCTTTGTGTTCACCATGGAAACCTTCAAATCATATAGATCGCTTGATTTACATCTATTGACTTTTGAGTTTTATCTGTTTATTTGAAATCTAGAATTGACTTTTATCTGAATGCCTTGTGACTTGTTCTGTTGTATGAGTCTGATGTTGACAACTGATCATATGCTAATTGAATTACGGCTTTGTGCTTGTCTCAAAAACTCTCCTGGGATAGATTTATCACTGTATCTTTTGATAGGAGACAAGGGGGTTTAAAATATTACAACAATCTGTAATCGAGCGCCTGACTTCACTCAACCTCGTTCAAAGGCTTACAAGCCTTGCCTCCAGAAATTCGAAATTTTAAAATTCAATTTGCCAATAAAAGTAGATAATGGAGCACAGTTAAAAGTTGTAGAAACGGGTCACATTTCCTAGGAGACGGAAAAAATATTGAACCGTTGTAAACATGTCTCTGGTCATCTGGTCATTGATCTTTTTAGTTCAAGGAACACACCGCCTTAACCCTAACATCACCTAAAGCTACAAAATACTACTGGTAGTAAAATGTAGTATGCAGTACTCTCACCTACTTGTGTGCAATGCCTGTAGTAATTTTTAGAATTTGGTACTTCACCCCAAATAGTGTACGTACATGTAGTAATATGTAGTACTAAGGTTGCTCGGTTTAGAGGAAAAATGTTTATCATCTAAGGCGGAAGGAAACACAGTATGAATTACTGGTTTTCAGATATGATACATTTTTTTATCCTAGCCATCCAATTCATTGACACAAATATAATTTACCCAGTAACTTAAGTTACTTAACTGTATTACATAGAAGTAGTATTTTGTAGTTGCCAGTATCTAGACTGCTGTCATACACAACCATTCATCAGTCACAGAGAGACTCACTACAAAATACTAAGTAGTATTCTGTATGTAGTACTCAGTTCTTTATACCAAAGTAATGCCTAGGATGTTAGGGTTAACGCACCCAATCGGGGTACAGATAAGCATTCGTCCGAAAATTACCTTTGAGGTATCCAACCTTGTCTTATTTTTCTGCTGAATCCAACAGTGGTGTGTTTTGGCGGTCATAAAACAGTCCTAACCACAGGGATCGAAATATCCACTGGACCGCTGGACGGAGTCCAGTGATTTGAGCGTTGGTCTAGTGAACTCTTGACCGAAACTGGTCCGGTGGTCTAGTGATATTTTTTTCATACACTGCATGAAATGCTATCACTAAAGTCCATTTTCTTTTCTAAATCTGGTAATCCGAAAAAGACCCATAATTTCTGGAATGGCCATTTTTAGTTTTGAGGCAGGGAGTTTCAATCAAGAGCATTTCTAACCCCTCCCCCAACAAGGTCGGCAAAGGGGGAAAAATTGAAACGGTACTCATTCAAAACACTATTCTTATTCTTACCATTGGTCTATTAAAATTTTTGTGCTACAAGCCCAGCTGTCTGGTAGATTTTTACCTGAAATTCAACCCCTGGTTCGGTTGTTTCTTGTCGGTGAATTTTTGGGGAAATTTTAAATTGGTGAGAATTACGCACCATAATGAAATACTCAAATCCCCAAAATGAAAATTAATTAAACTGTTGCAAACGACGTACCTCGCCTGCGCCCGGCCCGTGCGTACGCTATAACATATACGTACACACGTACGTATTATACATGTCGTACGTGTGACGTCATTCTCAGGTCGTCTTATCCGAAATGGCCCGAACCGCTACGCGGGTTAGTATTTAGTGGCTTCCGTAATCATTCACATCGCTATCAGTATTGCTAGACTAGTCATTGTCTGGTACCAAGACTTCCACATCATGCACATACTGAAAAGTGATTGTAACGTCACAAGACCTGCATACTGTATGTGCATGAAGCCTAATCATGTGGTTCAGACAATAAGCCAGTTCGGTATCTCAAAGGTTATTTGGGATAAAATTGCTGACCGTGACTTAATGTCACGCGATGTTACGCGAACGCCCATTCTAATTAAATTTAACACGTGCGTGTTTTGCGATCACCTTTTGCGATCACCTTTTGCGATCTCCTTTTGCGATAACCTTTTGCGTTCACACGCGTGCGTTCGGTCATGCAGGTCATTCGGGATAAAATGTCATTGTGCACATGCGCAGTTGAAATACCGAACTGGCTTATTCCAGGTACGTACATGTAGTTGTACGTATCCAGCTGGTGTGCCCATAATAGTTTCATTCATTGCACTCACCGAATTAAAGTTTCAGTGCCATCATAAATTGAAAGTGTCATACATGTAGTAATCTATTGAACCCCAGTGACTGGGTCAAACACTATGGGGAATCCAAGTAATTTATACAGGGCTTGAAATACCCATTGGACCACTGGATGGGCCGAGTGATTTAAGCATCTGTCTAGTCTGACTCTTGACGGAACTAGACTGGCGGCCTAGTGATTTTCTTTATACACTGGGTGAAATTGTTATCATTGAAGCCCCATTTTTAATTTTTTTATCTGGCAAACTGAACAATTCCCATAATTTGCATAAATTATGAGGTAGGGGTTTTTAGACAGGGTTGCTCAGACCAAACCCCATCCCCCAAAAAAGGTCGGCAAAAGAAATATAATCGAAAAAGCAGATTGGATAAAAGAAACACTGTATTAGTTACAAATATCTTGTGAAATACATGTACATGTTCCTTTTTGGGTCTGGTAAAATGTTTGAGCTGTAACTATCCAGACTGTCGATGAGATTTGTATCTGAAATTCGGGTCCCGATGTAACAAATAATTGTAGATATATGGAGAAATGGTAGGGATATCAAACAGATTTTAATTTTTAGCAGGAGAAATGATGTAGGAGGCTGTTTGTACTGGATTTATATCTGTATTTGTCCATTGGTTTCTCTGTTGCGTATTTTTCATGGGGGTCGTCAACAGTCGGGTACCAAAGCTGTGAACGGTAGATTGATCCGACAAGAGGCTCACGTACCACATGCATTTTACTGACAGAATCACATCCCCTTTCTCAAGGTCGTTTAGAATGTCGTTTCCTAGACGTGTGTAGTGTAGTTCGGGTCAGTTTACAGCAGATTCTGAAATAACAACAGTACCACAAGCAACTTTCCGGAAGTGTTCCTTGTCATCAGGGGCCAATTTCATAGAGCGGTTAAGCACACAAATTTGCTTAGCATGAAAATGTCTTGCTTAGTAAAAACAGGTTACCAGCCAAAAATGCATGTAATTTTCATGCTAAGCAAAAAACAGCTGAATGCCAGTCAAAAGCAATATTCCACACATGGAAATCTGGTTGGTAATCCAGTTTTTATCAAGGAAGCATTTGCATGCTAAGCAAATTTTTGTGCTTAACAGCTTTATGAAATTGGCCCCAGGCCACAGTAAGACAACTGAATGAATTGTATTCCGACAATTTTTGGCATATTTAAGAATATAAATGTTATGTCAGATGTTTTATCAGCAAACCAAGTGCAGTACAATGTCACTATAATGAACACAACGTCACTATAATGAACACCCGCTATAAGGCCCAAAAAAAACTTGTGTTGCCCTTAAAGGAGGAGGGAAGGGAGGGAGGGTCAGTCGGTTGATTTTTTAAAATGTTTCTTTTTTAACCATCCAGAAAACAATACTACATGTCATGTAACTGATCTGTCAGCAATGTGGAAATAAATATTGAACGAAAAAAAAACAAAAAAAAAAACACTGAAGTTGAGAGGCAAAAAGTAAGCTTATTTAAAAGTGAGATTGTAAAAGGCACGATTGTGCCGTCGTAGCTGTATTTAAAGACAATGATTTTTTTTTTTAATTTTCATTTTGTGCGGAAAAGGGGAAATTTTTAAAATATATTTAAAAAACTAAACGACCCGACTTTGTTGACGTTTAGGGTCGCGGAGGGCAACAACTATTTCTTTTTTGCCTGATGCACATTCAGAATATTCTGTTTGGCTCCCAAAATTAATGTATACTTATACCAAACATAATAGAAACCACAGCATAACAAAAAAGCTTTAACCCTAACCCCTTGGGTAACTTTACTAGAAAGTATCCTGAATCCGCCAAAATCCACCTATTTTGTCATGCACAAAAAGTTGGTTTTGGCGACTGCTCAATATGGAGGTATCCTGAATCTATCAAAATCCTGCAGTACCGCTAGGCTTACAATCCTCAATCCATCAAAATCCCCCAGGTTTCAATATGGAGGTATCCTGAATCCCCCGAAATCCTCCAAAACAGGATTTTGATGGATTCAGGTAGGTTAGGGTTTAAAAAAAAAAAAAAAAAATAAGAGAAAGGGCTACTGTGTGTAATACCAACATGTTCATTTGTTGCTAAATTTAACCCAAAAAATAGCTTACTTCTGAAACGGGGCACAGTAGTCAATACAGGCATCGCCATCTTGTTTTTTGGTAGCCGTGGCAAAAATCACTGTAACGAACAATCTGTTGTGGACCCCATTGTGTCATGTTGTACTGTGCATGAATCAGCTGAAACCTAAAATGAACCTTTTTTTTTTATAAAAGATGCTTATTTTCTGTGGGTCTCCTTTTAGTGGCCCGCGTCCCTACAAGATGACAACACTGTCTACCGCATGTGATGCATAGACAGTGAGTCAGGCAGATGGTCAGGAATGAGTCATTGGAATCCCCACACCAACTCCCCCTTTAAGTTGTTAGGAGAAAGACATGAGCCGGGCCCCAGGTATTGGACGACAACCAAAGATCAATGAGATTATACCTCATGACCAGAGAGCCAGTGCAAGATGGTCATGGATTATGAGTCATGGAAGTCCCCTATCAACTGCCCGTTTAAGTTATGTAAAGAAAGACAAGGACTAGACCACAAGGATCAGACTTTTTATTTTACCAAAGATCAATAAAATGATCTGGATGGCTGCAGAGTCAGTGTAGATGCTCACAGTCACAGGTGAGTTACGGAACACCCTATGAACTGCCCCTTTAAGATGTGTAGATAGACAAGTGCTAGGCCACAGGAATATACAGCCAGAGAGGCAGTCTGATGGTTATGAATGAGGGAAGTCCCCCCCCCATCAACTTCCCCTTTAAGATGGAGAGAGATGTAGGGACCCATACCACCACCAGTGATTATCTTTAGATAACCAACATTCATTGTGAGGTTTCTGGAAGGTGATTAGGTCACTTACAATGTACATTGTATCTGGAACCCCCTCGTGGCCCCAACTTTCAGCAATCCCAGTTGTGGTTCTAATCAGTGGGGGATGGTCGAAAGTGAACCACCCCCCCCCCCCCCCCCCAAAAAAAACAGGAAGGAGATTGGGTGTGCTGTGTGGAATGGTTTAATTAACCCTAACCCTCCAGGGCATGTTTGCTAGAACCCTGCCAGACGCATCAGATTGAATACTTTGTCACATTGACTTGTGTACAGAGTCTAGCAAAGTGGAGCTGTCGGGATTTATATAATGTCTTCATGCAGATGATGAGATGAACACTGTATTAACAGAACTTGCATAATAATAATACTTTAAAAGTTTAACATTTGATAACATTTTTTTTTAGTAACCACACCCATCTCGGCAATAGAGCCGAGACTCTGTTAGCCAATTCAATGTCATAGTTCCATGATTTGACAGAAAAACTTGCTCTCATTTAAAACAAATTAAACGATAACCTTGCATTCCTGCATTCTGCAGTGATGTCATTGTGATGTCACGATGATGAGAATGCAGTTTTTTAACTCCCGCAATTTTGCACACTCACTTCGGACAGCCGTTCTTACGCCCAGCTTTCTTCAGTAAAACGGACTGTTGAGTGTTAATTGTTGTGCACTTGTCTGTACGTCACAAGAATTTAAATCTCGGGGAGGCCTTGGCCGATTTGTGTTGTCAGTCCTGAGCAGCCACAAAACCTTTTTTATTACCCAACATTGTCGTTGGTCTAAATTTAGCGGAGGTCTCCCGGAATTCTCAACTGAATCCCTTTCTCGCCCATGATTAAAGAGCACCAACACAATGGCTGGTGATGGAGTGCTTTTGTTCCACTGATAAAATGACCCGAGGGTGAACCAATTGGTCAGTTTTGTCCAATGCCAATTCAAGGATGCCCGCACCATGTAATGACCTACGCAATCTGTTGGTGGCATTGTGAACGGTCAGCTTCCGGTCAAGACTTGTACTTTCAGTTGCTGCTGAGTCGGTCAAGGGTTGTCCGCTGTCCAGCCATATCCACTGCAGGCAGTAGCAACAAAGCATTCATTGACTGACCTCCAACTTTTCAACTCCATTGGGCATACAGCTCATAAACAGTGTTAAGGCCAGTGGCATATATTGACAGGGTACTTGTACATTATTGATAATGAGCTTTGGATACCAGCATTGTGGTTAATTGGTGTAACTCAATTCAAGGTACTGCCCAAACCAGTGGTGTAAAGGCCAGGTTGAAGTTAAATATTTGAACTGAAGGACTTTAAGGATTTTTGAATACTGGTTTTTACTGACCTTACTTGATAAACCTGCCCATGTAACTAATGCGTGTAAAACAATTTGGAGCAAACTTGGACACTTGTTTTGAAATCCCGGATAAATCTGGTCCACACCACGGTTGGGCTTTCCCAAATATTCAAATATTCAATCGTCAACCGAATATTTGAATATTTTTTTGCCAGTTTGTTTGAAAAAATATATATATGCACGTAACAGATACAAATTTGATGCTATTTTAATAGAAAAGTTACACTGCTTAGCAGTGTCGAATGCCGCATTTTTGTCGACCGTAAGTTTTTGTGGATGGAGGTTTTGTTCCCGTCCGTAAAACCCTTGACGCTTAAATAATAATTATTGCAAAAACGCAGGCAAGAGTTTGGTTTCTTGTTATCAGATTTGTAGCGTTATATTTACAGGCGCATGCAACAGATGTCGATTGGGTGGTCCATAATATTTTTATTATTATTATTATTATTATTAATATTAATTCTTTCTGGTAATGAAACCAAGGATTCCTCAAAAGCGCCCCAGGCACTGTAGCTCGAAAGCCTGAAGAAACCTGTGGAGAGAAGACGATGAGAAGAAGTTAGTTTTAGAGGTCGGAGGAAAACCCCAGAAGAATATTTTTGGGGAAACCCACGGAATCAGGTAGGGACTGAAAACCCAATTCTCATGTGGAATTGGGCAGGAATTGAACCCGGGCCACAGCGGTGAAAGGCAGGGACAGTAACCACTGCGCCAACCTGATTCCCCATTAATCGCTTGACATAAAACACCGGCGTGCTTTGCGTGCAACTTTTTACCGGCGCAGCATGCAGTTGCAGCTGACGCATGAAAAACTTGATCGTCGAGTATCGAATATTTGAATATTCAGTCAAATGAATAATCGAATACTAAATTATGTGAAAATAAACAGCCCCTACACCACTCTCCTACAGTAAGTCTGATCCGAAGCCCATCCCTTGAATTGTGCAGAGTACTTCCTTCATTTTTCTCATAAATGTCTCATTTTTTACCATCATGTACGTACAATGTATGTACACATATCCTTTCCCATGATTCACTTACTGTGTGTAATTATTTTCGGAGCCACGTTTCTCCTTGTATGACAGTAAAGTCATACTTGGCTGCAGCAGGGAATCGGATGATATTTAACTTGGACAGCTTTTAAGTGCTTTATCCTATTTTTCTCTCATCGGACCAAGTTTAGTGTCTAGGGCCCAATGTCATTTTTTTCTTCCAAATTCTGCACTTGGTTGCAGCGGTTAGTGCAGAAGTTTTAATCTAGTTCGGTTAGCATAGAATTGCGGACCGTAAGTACAGACTCTGGCGTTACGGATTCCATGAAATTGGGTCGTGGCCTACCACCAGTGAGGCTGCATTTTTAAAAACTCCCATAAACAAATCCATTTTAATTAAACCCCCCCCCCCCCCCCTCTCCCCCATCAATCTCTACACGGGTCGAGAGCTCTCAACCCACCTCCCGAGCAGGGTTAGTTTCAACCCGGGATGACCGCTCTGCACAGGTCAGTGCCGTGTTGAAAATGTTGTGTGAAAAGTCAACACGTGTCGGACCCGGGTACAACACGGAGATTTTTCGTAGTGTGAAAAGGCCTTAAGAGTAGCAACAGATCTCCGGTGAGAGAGTGATGCTAAGGTTGAGCCCAAATCCTCTTAAGCCAAATTAACAATGCGCTTCTGTACTTGCAACTGGTCCCCATACGTTTTGGGTGCAGGAACCAGTCTACTCTTCTGCATTATCTCACCATTACTGATTGGATATGCAGCAGACGCAAGGTCGAATATCATGGAGTGAACCTTGTGAATGTTGTGTAGTTGAGCTGGTACCAGTGAAGTAGGCAGGATTTCGAGAAAAAAACCTTGGGGCCAACTCTGTGTCTCCTTATGTTACACAATGTCCTTCACTACTTCAGATGGTTTGTGTTGGTTGTCTTTGTTCAGAGTATTAAGCCCTGTCCGCACTGGACTTTTTTTGGTAAAGCATACCGAGACGATGGGTACTTTTCCCCTTTTAAGTCCAGTGTGGACAGCCTGGGACGTTTTCCTCTCATTTACTTTTCCGGAGTCCAGCGGTTACTTCTACTGGGCAACTGCTGCCCAGGAAAACTGACCAGGTAACTTTTCCCGAGATGATAAGTCCAGTGCGGACAGGGCGAGTCGGTAACTTGAAAAGCGGCTCAATAAAGCATACACCTGGCCCGAGCGTGGGGTCATGCTGCACAGGGACACTACGCATGCGCTTTGCATTGTTTCACCGCGGTGCAGCACATATGTGGCAAGTTTCCAAATGTTCTGTTTTTTGTGTTCTCCCTGGAAACAGCGGCTCGCTTCTTCCCTGCGGTATCGGCCATTGTTTGAAAGACGTAGGCCTACGTGTACACATCGGCCGGAAGAGTGAAAAGGTGCGCATGTAGAAATGTCACGCAAAGCGCCCTTATGAGTCGTTATACTGAAAGCTCGGTTAATTCTACCACGGTCTCGGTAAAATTTTCCTGTGTCGAAAGTCCATGTGCTGGACAGTGGTCACATTTGAGTTTGACCATTTTTTATTTTACCATCGTCTCGGTATTAAACCTTCCAAAAAAAGTCCAGTGCGGACACGGCATTATACCCTGATGGCCCAAATGATTGTTATTGATGAGGCACATGATCAATAACCTTCACCGTATTGATCACCTCTACGTAGATTTGTTGTACGTACATTGTACAAGTATGTATGTATCGCTTCCACAAATATTTTGTATGTGTCAGATTTTCTCCAGGTGGTGGTTCTATTTCCTGAGAACTTACTGAGAAAAGTTCTTTTCCAATATTATAAGTTGTCCTTCCAGAAATTTTAGTCAGAGCCTTTGAAATGTACAGCCCTGCTTTTTATTATTTAACACATACACCAGTCTTCTGTAAGATATGGAGAAGTGATTTCTGCTTGGCCAAACAAAAGGGGGAAAATACTTTGTCTTTGTGGATTTTTTTTTTTTTTTTTTTAAATGAGCCTAATAATTTGTTACCGAAATCTTCCAGACAGCACTATTTTTTCTGTAAAGGATGCATGTACTAATAAACCAATAAATTGTAAGTTTGGAAACTCAACAAAGTGTTAAACTTCAGAAATAGTTCAGTCACATTGTAATTTTATGTAATATTCATTACCAAACCAATGAATAATTATTATTGGATTTTTCCGTATGATTAATATGTGCGTGGATATGAATTACAGGTTTATGCACTAAATGCTGTAATGACTGAGCGGGGCCATCCCACAAGAAGGTTTGTCATCCATTAGTCAATTTACGTTTTAGTCACTCGAGCCTTGCCGAGTTTGCCCTTTGGTAGGTGCACAGGGCAAGCTAACGTGTAGCAAATTTCTTAAGTCTTAATAATCTAGCGGTCCTGCCCACGAAGTTGGCTTTTAAAAAAAATAGTTTTTATCTCTTACCGAATTCCAAACCCACTGTGCACATTACATGCATTATGACATCACGGTTTCTGGGAACACATATCCACCCACATGTATTCCCCGCACCCCCGCTGAAGCAGCAGTGGAACATTCCACACTAATTAGCATAAACATGAATGAACAGATGCTGTGCACTCACACTCTGCCAAAGCTTTTGTTTGATTAGAACAGACCAATCAAATCCACAGTTTCAGGGGGGGTGGGATGTCCTTCAACTATCTTTTTTGCCTTGGGTTGTTGATGACATCACAGCAACATCCTGTGTTGGGGAACAATGGGAGATCAAGCGGAGTGCATGCAAGGGACAAATCAATTGCCCCACATGTTGTGGCCACAGGATGTGAGGTCACCACTTGGCAAAGGTCATTGGTTGGTACCATGTCTGCAGCATAAAAAGGGGACTACCACAAGAGGGTGTTCCTCAGTCTGACTCAGAGTCTGTAATATAGAGGGCTCGGGGAGCCTTTGTCTGTAAGCACCACTGATGCTAGTCACAGAGCGTATTATATTTTGCCCCACTTGCGCCGTGTAGTGCCAGCTACCTCGGATATTTTAACAGAATAGTGCTCCTCACTAACTGTGGAAGCCGAAGTCTTCATTCCGCCGACCAAATGTGGGATTTTTCAAACTGTGAGTATTCCGGCCTCCCCTTTTCTTTGTTTCAAATGAAGATACCACCAAACTGGTGTACGTTGTAGTAGCTGGTGCCGGCCTGCTCAATTTTGTGCACTAGTCTATGGTTGTGTAGGGAAGTCCTTTGTTGTCATGGGTTTGTGTACAGTCTGTATATGGCCGGCAGGGTTGCTCAATACCCATATGGATGGGAGACTACTGTAAACCTTTAGCATTTATGTGAACAGGAAGTGGTTAAGCCTGTTTCAACTCTGAACAATACCACCTGCCTTGATCATTTGTGGGTCTCCTTTGTTAGATTATTTTTTAGAGGAAAGAAAAGCAAGTGCTGATTTTGCAAGCAGGCTTTTTCTTTGTTTTCTTCGGGTGTTTTTCTCTGTATGAATTTGATGCACACATTGAATTTGTATGAATTTGATACACGCGTTTTACATCTCCCAAGTCATATAGCAGCAATTTTTGTCTTTTAATTTTTTTTTTTTTAGATGGAAATTCCTTGTAAGAAATGCTGTGTTCTTGCATGTATTTCATCTGATTTCTTTTTTGTTAATAAAAGGTGAACGGATAAATAAGACTGACAAATAAAATATTCTGACAGTGTTAGTAACAATCATGAAAACTTGTTCAGAAATATTTCTGTCCTTTGTTGGTGAAGCTGAAATCTTAAGTGAATGGAAATAGAATAATTATCAGTGTACATGTATGTGGCCATATTAGCATAAAATTTTTTTTTTCCATTCACCTGTGAATGTTTGTAGTGGACCACCCTCCCCCACTGGCTGGATGGTTGGAATGGCCACAGTTTGTCCCTGACCGGTGACCACTGCCAGCCCTTTGTTTCAGATCCCACCATAAACACTGAGAGATGAAGTGACCATGTTTGGTATGCAACCAGGAATTTGCGTGTGGGGCCACAATTGGCAGGCCAGTAGGCCTGCATTTGATCCCACACAGACAGACACACACACGCACACAGTAGGCCTGCTTTGTTTCGACCATAATTTTTCTTTCAGTAAAATTTGAATTGTACAGAGAATAAGACTGTACTGTAGCTAACCAAATGAGGATTGTTCACATGCCTTGTCCAAAACCAAGTAAAAAAAAAGTCATACAAACAAAGCCGGTCTTTCCAAAATTTGCAAAAATGCCAATGTACAATAAGATTCCTTCTAGCATACAGTTTTCAAACCCCTTCATGAAAAATAAAAAATAGAAACACTCGAAATTCTTGATCAGGAATCATGAGAATAGTGCCTACAAGTGTATATTTAAAACCATAACTCCGTAGGTCGTGTGGAAAATCGTTTTGAAATTGGAGGATTCAGGACTGTTGGGGTTTTAAATGTTGCAAACTATATCCGTGTACATGTAGGTACAAATTGTACATTTATAATTCATCAGTAATTTGTTAATTCACCGATGTTGATGTGACAGGCTGCATACAAATGCAAGCATTCCTTGGAATTAGCCACATAAATCTCACAAAATTAAAGAGTGCAGGTTATGTACATCATGTGTACATGTACATGTTTAAACATTTACCGGTTATAACTATCACAGCTTATCAAAAAATCTACCCACCAACCCACACAGCCTGTGTGTGTTTCAACCTGTCACTTAATACCTGTAGGTTATGATATATAGGGTAGTTGCCTCCATTTTGGCCCTGAGAGAGGGAGAGTTAATTTGACCCTAACTCTCTTGGGGACGTGGCGAATCCTATTAAAATTGGAGGATTCCAGACTGTTGGTGTTAATTAAGAGGTGTTGTATTTTGTGAACCTACCCATGAAGCCATTCTATGAACAGTTGGCCGGTATTGGTTCATGGACTTAACCATTTGATGGAAATTCCGCTTTGGAAATATGCTGGTACATTTGAGTACGCAAGGGTTTTTTATTTCATTTACATGTGAATGAAACTTTTCTTTCGCTTTTCCAACTGTTTATGGGCATCGTACGCACGTGCTTGTGTTTGCTTGAAATCCAGTCAAAAATTCAGTCGCGGTTAAAATTGTGAATTTGTGATCTTTTTATATTTTTTATTTTATTTTTGTTGTTGAAATGATGGCACTCCACATGTACAAACAAATTTAAGAAGATTGGTAAAAGTTCAGTTAAATAACTTTGCCATGAGAAAATATTTTTTTTAGGCCCAAGTATAATACATGTATATCAAAAATATCCGAACAATATTTTGCACTACATGTATAAAAATTGCCTGTGACTCTCAAGGAATTTTTTTTAAAAATCAGTACTATGAGTTTAATAGGCCTATTCCTGTAGTGTGACGTCCTGTTTGTCATACTTTTTTACACGTGGTTGCCAATTAAATCCGCATTAGCAGGAATATTTATATTTTTAATCCGTGTGAATCACCACATTATTATGCTGATTCAGAAACAGCTACATTGTACAATGTAGGTTGAAGCATATGGTGTTATTTGTCAAACCCACTTGTGTGGGTTTCAAGACGGTGATGTAATTGCCTGGTTCCCAGAACCCCTCGGTGTGTAACGCTGCAGTCATTCCGAAGCCGTGAATCATAGTGTACACGGACTCATCTCGGAGCTTTAAGCCAGCCGTGTGTGGAATCCCCTCCCCCCCCCCCCCCCCCCCCCTTCACTAACATAACAAGTGCCAAATGTTTTTGTGGTTTTTCTTTTTTTCATGAGGGAAAAAAGGTTGGGTGCACAGAAATGATTAGATGACAATTACTGCCCACTTATAGTCATGTGTGATTATTTTCGTTGCTGTATTGATAGATTTTAAAATTAGGTCGTAATGGTAGTCTTAATTGGTTGGTATGGGCTATACATGTATATGTATCGGTTTCATATGGGATAAGCATGCGCATAATTTTTTTTGGTATTTGTTTCGAATTATTTATAGTTTTATTTCTAATTATTTCTAGTTATTCTAGTTATCCATGCATTTTAACAACAAATAATATTGATTAATACATCTAAATTTACATTACAGCAGTCATAATTTATGTGTAATACAAGTTGTACCGGATTAAAAAGCCCCTTATACAAATTTAATCCCGTTTATATGTCCATGTAATTTAGACCCGCAAAAATTCTAAAACTCAAGAATCTGCAGTATTTGCCTTGTGGGCATGCACGCCTGGCTCTCATTGTTTGTCAGTTTCTCACGTAAAAGGCTTGCGTGGTAACCAATTTCAAAAGCGGGCCGGTGCTTCCATTCAGGACTCCCGAATTGGCCTCCCAGTGGCACACATAACCCAAACCATTCATCCCCAGCATTTGTACTATTTCAACCTCGCCGTTGACGTACGTACGTACGTGTACATTGTATCCACTTCTGGGGTGTGTCCAATCAAAAGAGGTGGGCAAGAAGAATAGCCGCAGTTCCCCTGCTATAGTAGAATGCTATTCGGGCGTTGCCGTGGTAACTGGCTGGGAGGCATGAACAATTCACAGCCCTGCGAGTGCCTGCAGTAGGTACAAGCGAATATTGTTCGGTTACAGCTATAAAAAAAAAAGCCAACCAGCGATCCTTTGTGTCCATATTGTGGGGGATGCCTCGTGTTGATGCGTAACGTTTGTGTTAGTGTCGAAGGGGCGTCGCCTATTCATCGGTCCGTGAATAAATAGCAGAGTTTTTGTTATTTTTCTATTAATATTGGCATTGTTTGGGAATGAGACCGCCTGTGTCAGTCTGATTCATGCAGCACATATGTGAATGGGTAACTGGTTGTTTTTGCAAGCGGTCCAAGTATTTTTAGTAATTTTGTGATGACTTGCCGTTTCATTTCAGAGCAGGCGGGTGAGTTCTGAAATTAGATTGAAAGTTTAAATTTGAGGTTTAAAAAAGAAAAGAAAAAAAGAACTTTGATGTTTTAATTAAGTTTCCAGTATCCAGTCCAAACATGGGATGGACAAAAAGACTTTAAAGCTCATGTCTGTTTTTTGAGACTTTACACACACACAAATCAACCAGCGGTAATTAACAGATTGAACGAGTTTCTAATTTTGAATTCGGAGCGGCACGCTCCAACATTAATTACTACAGTATTAATATCATTAGAGTAGGATGCCACTATAACGAACATCGTGGGATCCACAAGCAATTTTCACTATAGTGGTCGTTCGTTATAGTCAATAATGGTATGTATTGAATACATTATGCAACCAAAAATGGTGTTCGTTATAGCCAAATGTTCAGTATAGCAGTGTTCGTTATCGTGAAATTCTACTGTATGTCTGTCATCACACGAAGCACACACGACCCAAAATAAAGACTTAATGGCGTGCACAGTATTATATAGTAATTGGTTTTTAATTCAAAAATAGTTTTCGTCCATAATTCTGAAATCCATTAAATTTACATTTTCAGTCAAGCATGGACATACATTGTAGCATCATTAAGATGCATGTATTAACACATAAAGACTTAAAGGTAGTGTACATGATTGGTCATTGTTGCAATTTTCAGAAATGGTTGGATTCGGGGGTTAGTATTTTATAGGAAATATCGTTCCACTGACCTGCTCAAAGTTTTGCGTTGTTGGATGGCGAAAAAAACGAGAGAAAACGGTGCTCGTTTTCAACCATTAGGCGGATGATGGCCTTTAGTCAAGGCGCGCATGGCTACCTGGACGCGTGACGCGCCCCGAATGCCAGCATGTCCGGGGCAGGCCACTCTTCCGGGTAGCCACGCGCGCCTTGACTAAAGGCTACACGGCAGTTTTGCAACGATTTCCAGCTGGAAATTGTTGGAAAACAATATAAATTTCCACTTTTCTTGACAGCACACCAGGTGCCATCATTTCACAGGATGATTGAGACTACTATTAACTTAGTCTAGTAAGGTATTTCGTAATAATTCAGTAAAAAAAAAAAAATTAACAATCGTGTACACTACCTTTAACAAAGAACGGGGTACTATGCAAAGTTTCATTCTTTTGTTTGGCAATGCTTAGTGGTTTGCATAATGCAGTTCACGGAAATGTCCGCTATATCAGAACGCAATGTTGGCCACTGCTTGTGCTGACCCTTGTACAAAGTGGGCATGATGCCCCCAACGGTGTGTACGTGCAGACCTATTGAATCCGTTCGTTGAAACCACCGGTGTTATTTTTCTTGGTAGTCCTTCGTGACCATTTGCCTTGTTTTCAGGTCGCAAGAGTCGATGGTTTTCATAATAGGTGACAGAAAAAGCTAGAGTCAAGATGGCTTATAGTTTTGTTTTTTTTGTTAATTGTATTTCGAGTCATGGATTGGGAAGCAGAAATTGGATAGAAAGAAAAGATAGAAAGAGAAAATAAATTTATGGAGTGTTTTAGTAGTGATGGAACTAAGTTGAATCACGAACGTGCCTCTTTAATCACTGAGTATAAAAAAAGACAGAAATAAGGGGATAAAAGTGTGATGACCCGGTCTTTACCACGTCAATAATAACCGAGGAGGGGCGTGATTGCTCTTAATGGACCGAGCCGAAGGCGAGGTCCATTAACAGCGGTCACGACCCTTCGAGGTTATTATTGACTGGTAAAGACCCAGGTCATCACATTTTTATCCCCATTCTAAATGCCTTCTTACGAAAAATGCAAAAACCTCCCGTAAAAAGGACAAAATGCGAATCTTTTTCACCCCACTTTTTCTCCCATTTGCTCAGTACAAAACACATACGTACGTATCGGCCTTGTGAGCGCGTGAAGGTGCTCCGCACCTGTCTGTCGCGTGCGCGTATGCTCAAGCACGAGATGCAGCGTTTTATACTCGTGCATTAGCTTTGTCTTACATTATGAAGTTCAGTACATCTTGTGCGCGCACCTACTACGCTCTCCCTGTTGCGTATCGGCTGAGAACAGCTGGTTATGACGCGCCGTGTTTAAACAACTTCCAGCCGTGTTTAAACACACCCACGTGACAGGCTCTCGACCAATAGGGACAGTGAAACTCACTGAGGCATTTATGAATGTTGATTTTAACGTTACTGAGAAATAGGCCAGCGTCACATTATTGCGCACAAGTAACAACAGAGAACTGCACTTTGAAGAACTCCAAACAATAAAATGAAACTGACGCTGGCCACGTTGAAGTTTCTATAATGCTTAACGATGTGCAATTGTTTCGTTTCCTCAGTGCTTTAATTTTTTCCACGAAGAACTCTCTTCCTGTTACGAAATGAATCTATATTTAATTTGATCCAGAATAAACAGTCCATCCACAGCCGAGTGTTGAGGATCCTTCGTTGGTCTTGAATCGGATCAATTTTTCCCCCATCAGACTTTTTAAACCCCTTGGGGATACACGCGCACATACTTCAATAACTGCCCTTTTCAGAAAGTTCCCTGGTTTAGATAAATCCAATAATTCTACTGTATTGTGTGCCAAAGCTGTTTATAGCATTCGACAGTCCCCAAGGCCCCGAATGCTTTCTTTTGTGAGGGGAGGTCCGTTTCAAGGAGAAATCTTCGCCCAAAATCCTGCACTTCCTGCAGTCACAAAGACCACTTATATCATGGGATGCTAATCAATACCCTAATGAATATTCATGTCAAAGTGGACTCATCGTTTTAAAAAAAGAAAAAACCCTAATACCGATTTGTTTACACCAGGATTTCCTTATTTAATTTGCTGGTGTCATATTCCCTTTTTGTTTTGCTGTGTATTTTTTCCGCCTTTTTCTTCCTGTCCAAAAGCTGTATATATATTGGTGGAGGTGGGCTGTGTTGAACAGAATCCAGTTTGCAGTAGGCTTACTTGTATACCTGGACATGTGCATTCCTAGATGCTTGTTATGGACATCTGAGGAGTGGGTGCATTGTTAGTAGTTTAACCCGATCTCCCCTCCTTTGTTTGGAAATCACGTCATTCCCACACCATTTTTTGGGGCGGCCTTTGTAAGTTATTTTTAGGGTCAGCACTGGTCATTTTCAGATTTTTTTTTTTTTTTTAATCAGCCTGGAATGCCTGATCAAGTTTAGGATACATAAGATTAAAATAGTTGTTTACTCTGGCTTATCCAGTGGCCTTTAGCCTGTGACCTAAACGGTAATTCCCTTGATTTTGTTTTTTGTATGTGTCCTTCCTAGTCCCGTGTACCTGTGCTTCATTGAACAGTTATATTGTGTCCGGGTTCCCTGTTGTTAGGATGACAATATACTCACAGGTTTCTTTCTTCTTTATCATCCTTGGTGCAGGCCCCACATTAGTGACGTCAACTCGCTGACCAGTCACCGACTGCAGCGTACAAGGACTAACTGGAGACAACAACAATAGCTAGGCAGCTGATAAGTCCGGCCGTCCACACCAACTGCTCTCATATGCTGGCTGGACAACAAACTGAAAGGATCTTTAAAGAGTGGGGATCACTTGAGATTTACTAGGGCGAAACAAAGACAACAAAGGCAGAGGAGATTGGATACTACTGCTGCTGCGTGGGATTTTGCCGAGCGTCCTGGATCTCCGGAGCAGAAGTGCCTTCCTCGCAGCCAACACGGCGGGAAATTGCATGAGTCGATCGCTGGTCATGGGGCAGAAACTGTCCGGCGGCATGAAGCAGATAGCCCGCGAGCCCTCCGGTAAGATCACGGAGAAAGAACTCGTCTACAGCGGCGATCTGGTCAAGCCCAATCGCCTGGACACGCTGCTGGACATGCCACCGGCCGACAAGGAAGTGCAGTACAAGTACGCTTGGAATGAGGAGGACCGCTCCCTGAACATATTTGTGAAGGAGGACGACCCCTCCACGTTCCACAGGCACCCAGTGGCACAGAGCACAGACTGTATACGCGGAAAGGTTGGTTTCACGAGGGGACTGCATGTCTTTGAGGTGTACTGGAACTCGAGACAGCGTGGCACGCACGCTGTGGTCGGCGTGGCCACCGCCAATGCCCCGCTTCACTGCGTCGGGTACCAGTCCCTTGTAGGAAGCAACGCGGAGTCCTGGGGGTGGGATATATGCCGGAAGAAGGTTTTCCATGACGCCAAGCACAAGGCTGGTATGTCGTACCCGCTCCTGCCCAACTCGGACAGTTACCCCGTCCCGGACAAATTTCTCATGGTGTTGGACATGGACGAGGGCACGCTAAGTTTCATTGCGAACGGACAGTTTCTCGGGGTGGCATTCCGTGGCCTAAAAGGAAAGAGACTATTTCCAATCGTCAGCGCCGTCTGGGGACATTGCGAAATCTCTGTCAAGTATCTTGGAGGACTCGAACGTAAGTGTCTTTCGTCAACTCCGCCAACCAAACCTTTTATTGGTTTTTTTTCTCTAGCCACCCTGTGAATCCAACGACAAAAGTGCAAAGCCTTCTGCATGCAACAGAACCCAACAATTACAACTAATGTCTTTTGTTCACTGCCCACATCAACAGAAAACACACACTGTTGGATATTGCTGGATTTAACACGGTTAGGGTTAGTCAAAAGCATTTAGAAACAGTCTGAATTTCAGGTAAAATGGACCAAGAGGTAAAAATGTTACTTTAATACCCCACCATAAAAAGAATCGGTCAGGAACAGCAAAATCATGGAAAAATAACCATCTACATATGTATTCGAGTTCAGAATTGTACATGTATAAGCACTTGGCACAGCCTTTAATTTTAGTCAGGAAATTTTCATGTAATATAGCAGGGGTTGAATTTCAGGTAAAAATCTACTAGACAGCTGGGCTAGTAGCACAACAAATTTACTAGGCCAGAAGGTATTTCACAAGACCAATGGTAAAAATAAGAACAGTGTTTTGAATGAGGGTACTGTTGAAATTTTTCCCCCTTTGCCGACCTTGTTGGGAGAGGGGTTAGAAATGCTGTTTTGATTGAAAAATCCTGCCTCAAAACTAAAAATGGCCATTCCAGAACTCATGGGGCTTTTTCAGTTATTTAGAAAAAAAACTAGACTTTAGTGATAGCATTTCACGCAGTTTATGAAAAAAATCACTAGACCACCGGACTAGTTCGGTTAAGAGCTCACTAGACTCGGTCCAGCGGCCCAGTGGATATTTCGATCCCTGTTATAGGGGAAGAAAGTTTGTGTTTTCTGTGATCCTGGCACAGTGTATGGTCCCTCATAATGTTCACATTCATGTTGATTTCTGCTTCGTGTTTTATGGATTGTGCCGACAAAAATCTTGAAATAACGGGGTTGTGCCACACATGTCTAGATGGTTGTTATCAAGGACGGTTGGCCATTTCCCAAGAGTTCATATTTTAAAAATATCCTTTGTTTGACAAGTTGCACGCAACAAAGCTGCAATATAGAAAGTCAGTATCACAAGGAAAAAGGAAATGTGTCATGTACAGATATCTACCTCTGTACAGCGAGCAATGCGCACGTGCCCCACAAAAGTAGACTAAACATCCAAGTGCATTGTTCTTTCCTCTTTCCTCAAAATACATAAATTCTCAGAAACGAAGCCTTTGTGTTACTCCATGACCCTACATGTACACTGCACCTCCAATCAATTGAGGTTGGGAAACATGTTTACCTACCTCCGTACTCCAATCCTACTCATTATTTTGTGAGAGTGAATCAACCTTTTTTTACCCCCACCCTGATGGGCCCTATCTGAACGAGAACGTGGGCGGGACTGTGTATGTGTTGTACACCTGCCCCATTCCATGTAAAAGTTGCATTGTAATCAAGTGTGTGTGTGACCTTGTCCCGAAGGCAATAACAGGACATTGGACTCCTTTCTTTGAAAAGGTGTGCTCCTCCGGGTTATTGTGACTGTTGGAAGGGAAGTTGGGGGGGGGGGGGGGGGGGGGGGTAAAGTACACGTACCTACAATGTACACGTGTATCTGTAGACCAGGTTATCGCTTGTCTTTGGAAATTATCTTATTAGCTCATAGGATTGCATTGATAGACGAAGCTCGTATGTTTCAGTGACACAACAGTGAAAAATGAGTTGTGGTTTTCATTTTATTTTTTACCCGTTCCCGCAGGGCGGGACTCCTAATCTATAACGTAAAATTCAGCGCAAGAAAAATAATTTTGGCATGAAAGGGTTATAAAGGCCAACAAACTATCACACTGTGTTTTGTAAGTTGTGTTCAGGGTTATTTTCAAATTTTTGGCGGCGGGTCTGAACGAGCAAGGCTGTCATACTCATTACAAAACTTTTTCTCAGAAAAAGAAACGCCTGGAAATGGTCAATGTACTGTCCGTGCAACAAACAGATTCGTGTTTTTTATCCTGCCATTGTGAATAATTCCGGAAAATGTCCCTTATTAAAAACTAAAAAATTTCCAATGCCTGTGGACGTAAAAGAAATCCTAATTTCGATAACAATTACCAACTTGGCCGGGCTTTACAGCCCGCCATCCCCCTACCCCTCTCCTGGGGTACATGGCCGCTACGTGAGTGTGTAGTTTCCCCGGCAATTTCCTGTTCAAATTCTTTCCTCGTTTTCCGAGACTCAAAATGACAGCTGGCGTTCAAATCCTACGAGACACCGCTCATTCTATCAGGAAATAAACAAGAAAATTGCAACTTCTGCAAAGAAAAAGAATCTCAATTCTCATAATCTCTACTCCAATCTACAATGTACATGTAATTAGATCAGCGATTACTTCAATTTTCATCTGAGATTTGACAGACGTTTCCAAGCGTGGATGGATTTCTTTGCTCATAAAAAAAATAAACGCAAATTAGATCCAATAATGATTGCACCAAAATGCATTTTCTCTGCAGAGTAAACCTAAGAACCACACATTCACCAGAACCCATGTTTCCAATGTACGTGTAATTTGATAAAATAACATCCAGGAAGTTGTGTGACTTGAAACCTTGATTTTTTTTTCTTGTTTCCTACAGCCTCGCCCCTACCCCTACAAGACATGTGCAGGAGAGGCATCCGCGTCTGTGTAGGTAAAGAAAACCTGGAAGATATTTACCAGTTGCCACTGCCTACGATGGTCAAACGGTACATTCTCTACCAGTGAAAGACGACTGCCGGTCCAGAGTCGCCACACCGACGTCCGCCTCCTCCCGACGCTCCGCCCAGATTTTTTTTTTTTTTTTTAACTTATTGAAAAGATGAGAGGAGAGAGGCTGCCGGCGCTTTAAAACCAATGTGTGTTAAGAATGAATACATGTATGCAGCCAGTGCCGTGGTCTGTATTTGTTTTCACGAAATAGGCGATCAGTGATACTTGCTGCTGCGTCACAGGTTTCCTACAAATGCGCGGTGGGTTGATTGATGGGTGCTGAGCATTGCTGACAAATCACTATTAAAGGGACTTTGTAGCAATCATGTCGGAGAGCAACAGAACTTGTGCCAGAGGCTTTTTTTAAACAGCAGGAGAGAGACGGGATCAGAGATTTCAGATTCCATGAACACGTATTTTCAGTCCTCATTTGGACAGGCGAATAAGATTGTATTTGACGTAAGGGGGAGGGGGGGGAATACTCGAGGTTTCTTGAGATATGGTGTTAAGTGCTTTTTGTGAGGGGCTGTTGCCATGGCGAGCGTCTCGGGAGATGCAGTCCTTCCAGGAGGACGAAGAAGTCATCTGCCCCTCTACTGCGTGATTTGTGACCCCCCTCTATCGGGGAGAATTGAACGTGCCAATAAACTTAATTACCTGTATTTCCAGGAATGGACCAAAGCATTTTTCACATTGCAAGGGGGGGAGTATCAAAGAAATTCTTTGTCTCTTTCAAGGGAGGGGAGAATAAGAAACCAAATTTGGTTTCACAGGAAATGGTTAGTGTTGAAGTTGAGTGATTTTTATAGCCCCGGCACATCACCACTTGCCCCTATGGCACTCAGACGAATGCCGATTTCTTAATCTTTTAACCTTCCACCAAAAGTGCATTTGAAGAACTTTTTTTAAAACTAAATGTCGTTGTTTTTTTTATATACATGTATACACAGGGTGTAAGATTTTGTCACCAATTCCTTAACCTCGGTGATCGGTTTTTAAACTACTGGGTCATTTCCACATCCCAGTTTCTTACTTCTTAGCAGTTTGTATTTTTCTTTTTCATAAAAGTAAAACAAATTCCTAAATCTGCTAACAAAAAATTCACCGTGGATCGTCACACCAAGAAGTTGCCTTCTTTTTATGACTTAATAATATCCAGACCGTAAAATCTGATTAAATAATTGTGTGGAAGAACATTTTTGGTAGAAAGCAAGAGAATCTTACGACCACCGTATAACTAGAACAGTACTGCTTATAAGAAGTTTTACTTGGGGGGGGGGGGGAATCACAAGGTGCCTGCAATGTTTTCCTTACACAGTTGTGATTGTAATGTTCAATAACTTGACTCTTTGTATTTGAAATACATGCATCTCCATTTAAAAATCTAGCATCAGTTAATGTGTCCCGTCATCCATGTTATTTCCATATGTAATCCAGGGGCGAGATTTGTCAGGATTTTTTTGTAAGGATTTCAGAATTGTGAAAGAATCTCTTTTGCAATCTGGAATTCCTGAGGTGTTGTCCTAAAGGTGTTTTTTTTTACCTGTAAAAGTGGATATACATTTGTAGACCAATAAAAAAATGGATATTTTAAGGGGGGTGCCTTTAGGCAAATACAAACTACATGTATATGTGGATTTTTCGTTGAATTTTAAATTTTTGGCCAATCTCACCTCTGGTAATCACGTTTATTCCATTCCCCCAACTTATTTTAGGAATGTGTTATTTGAATGTGTAATGCACTGGTTTGTGTCAAACACACCACCCTTTTTTTTTTGTAAGCCAGTGATGTTTCAGAGTTTAATGCATTTTAGTGAACTAATCGTTTTAAAAATTGAATTTATCAATGCAATTTCTGTAATTTTATTTAATGGACTCGAGAACATTACGAACTTGCACTTGGACGTAATCGCAGACGCCCTAGGTTAATAAACTTAGGAATTACTTAAGCTGAAGTCCAGATGATGATGTGCATTGTGCACTTTTAATGCTAAAAGCATGTGGGGAAAAGTTGAGTGCACAATTTAGAATGGGTGCCAGACCATTACGACAGTGTATCTATTTTGGTTTTCACACACAATCCTGTGGGGTTCGAGTCGGGCAACCGACCCAAAACAGTCTGGCTCCTAGACCTCATTACCCACTAGAAATGGTCAGTCATGCATTTTAACGTTTTCCATAAAAGCAGTCACAAGATTCTTTTTAATGGGCAAAACAGGGGAGTCGGCATCTGTACATGCGTATTCTTTCCGAATATTTACAATTCTTTGTACAAAAAATGAATAATATGTAATTATTTAATCTGTATTCGGGTATTGTATAGGATGGACACACAAGTTGTGGACAAAGTTGACCAGATGAACGCTGTATACACGATAATGATTATTTACGAATGACTATTTATTTTCGACGTATTTATTCGAATTAACTCATAAATAACAGACAAGACTAGGGAAAAGTGCTGCCGCGGATTAAGAACCCGAAATTTACATATTAATTGACTTCAAAAATGCTCAATTTTTCCTTTGTTTCACCGTCTTCACTACAACGGGCATTTGATAGTGCTGCTGGGCAAATTTGCAACTCGTTAATTGTCTTGTTTAATCAATTTAATTAAATTATTGCAGAAATCTTGTGATCTGTTTTTGTTTTTGTTTTTTAAAGTGTTTTGCTGCAAACTTTTCAGCAGGCAAATCAACTTGATAGCAAGTTTTTTTTGTCTCCAATGCATCAATGTGTGTGACATTGCAACATGTGCAATCTTGGAGAAATATTTCTCCAAATCTCTCGCTTTACTGTTTATCAAGGGGAGAAATCTTTTGAAAAAACCACATCAAATGTGTGTACCGCAACGCAGTGCAACCCTCAGTTTTTTGTTGTTTTTTTCTGGAATATAACCGCTACTGTTTTTTACTTTTTTCAGATGTCAACGTTTTTTAGCCTCGTAACGATTTTGCCTTCACATGTGTAAAACATTAGTGAGAAATACGGTTCTAAATTCGAAGAAATTTTATACTACATGAACGAAGCCTTTCGGTTAGCTCATTAACATGTATTTTCGATTCAATTTCTTTTTTATAATTGGACATTTCTGGCATCATGTACTAAGCTGATGAAATTTAGCAGGCAATACTATTGTACCACACAAAACGGGGGGTTTTTGTACATTACTGGTATGAAATCATGTGTTTAAAAAAAACTAAAAATCTATTGTACATGTTGAGAGTTTCTTTTAAAAATGTTTCATGAACACTGGACTTATAAATTCATGTATATGTTGCATGTGACGTGGGTGGATGTTTTTGTCAAATTGCATCGTTACTGTTCTAAGTGTCGACCGGAGTGCTCAACTTTCTTGTTTTTATTTTTTAAAACAATTAAAATGTTTGTTTCACTTTGTTGTATTGTAATAATTGAAGTGTATGCCAAACCATTTTTGTTGTCGTTTCACTTTAATATTAAACACCTTTTGCAAATATTTTGAGAATCAACAATCGACATCTTAGTTTCCCTGCGTGAAGATACTTTCAATGTCTTGTTTTTTTATATGTATCTCAATGTGATAGAAATTATATTATATTTTGTTTTTCTAGACTTGTTTTGCGTATTCACATCAAAGACCAATTTCAATCTCGGACGACACCCCCATGGGCCTACATAGATGGTTGACCAATCAGATGCCAGTATGATAATTAGAGTTGACCTATTCTTGGCAACACAGTATGAGGCATATTTGGCCCATTCATGACAACTATCAAAACGAGGCCGTCTTAACTTTTCTAGATAGAAACTTCCCTCATTCATGGAAGAACTGGGACTATTACTTTTCGAAGAAAACAAAATTTGAAAGTGAGGTTGCCCTGCAGATCCTGTATTGGCTAATCTTTGTTCCAATTTGGGCATCAGTAATTGGGTAATAGCACATTGGGATGTAGAAATCAGAATCTTTAAGAGCTTAAAAATCACATTTCCTCAAGTAAAAAATTTGTTGAATTTGTGTGCGTGTGTGTTCATATAAAGGTTTCTAAGTAGAAATTCGGTTAACTAAAATGTCAGGGTCGGGCATTTTTCATGTCAATTCTTAAGGCAATTGCCCGATTTCAGGCTTTTACAGAATTTGACTGTAAATCCAATTATCTTGGCTGTAATTTCAGGCCCTGAAGAGAAGTCTGACTGGCATCCCTGTTAGTGGTCTAGAGGGCCATTAGTCTAAAATCACAAAGCTAATGAACACATAAATATAATTCTCCATTTTTAGCTGAAGGTCCTCATTACTTCATGTCGGGTGGATTTTTACAACACGCACCGCAACAGGGTCGTCCGCGATTAAGAATCAATAGAAGACGAAGGACATAATGTTTATGTATCAATGTGATGAATGTATTGTGTTCATGGGCAAACACAATGACATTACATTTATACATGCACATATGTCGTGCGTCTTCCCATATGTTCTAAGGCAGGGAACTCCAAACCAGCATATAATTTTAAAGCAAACATTCACTGCATTTACGTGCATTTATTTCTTTTTTTGTTTCAAGTGGCCATACAATAGATATGAATGCATGTCAGACAGTGTTACTTCCACAGACTAATTAGGCCGATATCTAATAACTTCAACAAACCTGTTTATTTGGACTACAAAAGCATTCTAAGCCCTATCTCATAGTTCATAGTGGTGTGGGGAATGCTGAAGTCCCCCCCTAAAAAAATCCTTTCTTTAGAAAATAAAAAATGTTGACAGATTTCCTAAAAAGTAAAAAAATTTAAATGATTCAAACAAAATCTTAAAACAAGTTAATCTGCTCCCACAACAACAAAATCAAACAATTTCAAATAATCATCACCAAGGAGTAAACAAAAAATGATTACCGGTTTTCCAAAATGTTCACCTCTGAAACCCACAATTTGTAATCAAATCTGTGCTCAAATTCTTTGTTCTTAAAGCTGCACAAAAGTCCATCAAAAAAAGCCATGGTCAAACCATTGGGGCTGTATATGCAACCTGCAAGGCCCAAGGCAAGGGTCAGATGGTAACAATGATGGTCAAATATTGGCCAGCAGCCCTGACCACCTCATGTTGTTAGCATGTCCATGACCCAACCATGGCTGGGCATTTCATGGGCCAACAAAAGAACACATTATCCCTCTGCTGAATAACAGGATTTAATCCTCAATTAGAATCTCTTGAATTAAACGTCCAGTCTTTGTATGCTTATCAGCTTACATTGATGGGCTTTGGCGCTTTCAAAAGCAGCATAAATTACTGTTTTCGGTTTCAGTCTTTGGAGTGCAAGCTATTTATAGGGCTGTTGTAATCTACTTCAGTTGTGATATTGGTAAAAATTAAAAACAAAATTGACAAAACACAAAAAAGGCATCCCTAAACCCTGAGACTGTCAACAAGAACTGTCAACAAGAACTATCAACAATCGAACAGTGAAACTAACCAACAAACAACCGAGTATGGAGGGGGAACCTTATATTGTTTTCACCTCAATTAAACAAATTACTTCAACTGTATGCAATTCAGGAACATTCAAGGCCACTTATCTACGACTATTTTTGTTCCCCTTGGACATAATGCCAGTCCATCACAGGTTCCCCAAACTCTCCATGGTACCCATTTCTACTCCTAGGAGAGAAGCCATTATGACAAATATCTTGCTCAAGGACACAAATGCCATGACCGGCCAGGCCGAGAACGGAACCCACATTCTGATGAGTCAGCCATCAGAACTTGGGTCCAGTACGCCAAGACCACTAGTCCAAGCTGCTTTTTACCAAATAAACAGTAAATTGTTCCAACTTCAAGTTTCAACTCTCGAAACCTATCTTGAACTTTTTCTCCCACCTCCAAAACTGACATTTTATTCTCTTGCTACAAACCTTGAGTCTGGTATAAACAAATACAAAACCCTTAAAAATGATCAGCTGCTCAACTGATTTTAATTGTAGATTTTGTTTTCGTGCAGGAGATATTTTCACTGTTTATGCAATCATTATAAACAGTGAAGACAGTCTAGACACAGTCTAATCTAAAAACCATATTGAATCCCAATCATTTTTTTCTTCCAAAGCCCATGCAAGAAAAGCTATACCCGTTGTCAATCTCTTCACGCATTGAAATTCTTTTACAGTCAGAAGTCGAGGATGTGGTTGTGTCGTTAAATTTTGAAGAAAAAAATATCAAACCTTTGAGATAAATTTATCTTCTTGTACGCTTTAAGCATGGAGGAAGGAACGGCTTTAAGCCAATGGGATTTGGGGGTCAGGGTCATAATGACGTTACTGTTATTATATTCTAATGTGAAGGCCAGGACCAAGACCTTTTTGTTTGCACATATTTTTTAGTACTCTTTCCAGAACAAACACAAAACCTATGGCAAAAAGGACAATACAATTATACACAACTTACAGTAAAAATCCCTAAATTCATGACAGAAACAGACAGTTAAGAGATGCCCAATTTACATGAAACGAGTCATGCAGAAATAGAAAAAAAATCTACCATCCAGAAAAATTCTGATCGCTCGACAAAGAACCAGAGAGGCCTTAAAAAAACTTTTGATCGACAGCAATGAACCATTGAGCTACAAAAGTCAATATTAGACACGCATACTCTCCCCAAATCTGACCTCTATTTCAATTGGGTTACAATTCATGGTGGTGATGGGGGGGGGGGGGGGGGGGGGGGGGGGGGGGGGAGTCTGCACAATTACAAACTGGCTAAAAATAGCCATGGTTGCAAAAACATGGCCAGGTCAGGGTTACCCAGCTGTGAAGTGTGACACTTATGGCTGTGTACAATTATATGACAAGGTTAGTTTTCTTCCTCCATGGAAATACTGCCGGATTCCTTGATTATTGCTGTATAATTTGGGTTACCAAATTTCGTAACAGAATGAAATATTCGTCCAAAAGGTACTTTGAACACAAAGTACTCTGCGAACTGGAATGACCCGAAATATATAAATGAAAACTTTTATCAGCTTTTATAGCTATACATAGTTGTGGCACTGTAGATTAAAATACAAGGTGTAGCATAGAGTTTATATTTTTATTCCCCCCACCGAGGACCGTGCCTCCCACCCTGAGTCCCCGCCCCCTTGAAAAGTCAACCATATCTAAACCAAATGTTCGGGTTTTTGAGAATTCAATATCATTCAACCGTAAACATCATCCTCAGTGCCTCATAACATGAAGCTAATATACATGAACCGTTTTCCTTCCTTCCTTGAAAAGGGCTGACGTACTGACGCCAAAAATCAAAATTCAAATTCAAAATATTTCCACAAAAGACAGGATTACACTCCAGGATCCTGCACATCCGGATTTATCCGAAGCAACAATTTACTTACTGCAGTTGAAGTTGTAATTGACTATCCCACGTCACTGTCAATACACCATCCACACAGGCAAGGAGGAAATATCACATCCAACGACCTGTAGTGTAGTAGTTCCTTCCCGTTGAACATTCTAGCTACATCCGTGAGAGAAACTCAGTACGGGTCATATCTTTGTTGCTTTGTTATACAAGTTAAATGTATGCTATAAACGCGAATGGATTTCACATTAGCCTTGTCTGCACACTTCTGGGTTGAAAGCGAGGCTCTCAGTGCTAAACCAACATCGCTATTCAACAAATTCATGAATCATGCCACAAACGGCAGCGCAGCACACATAGCCTCGCTTTCAAACCTGAAAATTTGAGCTCAATCTGTTGACCGGGTCATGAAACAATGATGACCTCCACATCATATTTAGAGGTCTTCATTTCTACAAAGATGACTGCATTTCAGATGGAAATATTTATCAGGATTGGTACTGGTATCATCTTTATAAAACAGAAATCTTTCAGATTTAATCAATTTTGGTATTTCATCATAACCAAAGCTATATCATGTTTCAGTTGGTATGCTATGATTGTTATCAGTAAAAAGTATGTTAGCTGACATGTCTTTTCCCAAATTGGTAAAAAAAAACTCCCACCAGAAATCCTTTGTATCACAACCAAAATTGGACTCTTGCCCAACCTTGGTTGGCGTGCACAATAGGGCTGTTCATTTTCGAATAACTTAGTATTCGATTATTCGAAACTGGGTTCGAATGAATATTCGATACTCGCCAATCAAGTTTTTCACGCATCAGCTGCAACTGCATGCCGCGCCGGTAAAAAGTTGCACGCAAAATACGCCGGTGTTTTATGTGCACAATTACTGTGTTTTTGCAGTAATTATTGTATCAGTATCAAGGGTTTTTACACAAAGTTACCGTCAACAAGATGCGGAATTTGACACTAATAAGCACTATAATTTTTCTATTAAAATATTATGAGAGTCAGTATCTGTAGGTGCTATATTTTTTGGAATATTCAAACCGGCAAAAAGGTGTTCGAATATTTGGTTGACGATCGAAAATTCGAATATTTGAATATTCAGTATATTCGGGACAGCCCCAGTGCACAACCAGAGCACAGTGCTATTATTGGTCACATGTTTGTAGCTAAGCCCAATATTGATGCAAGGATGTGATTGGTTGATAAAGTGCTCACAAATTATTCCAGCAGAACCAGTAGTACTTGTTTTGGATTGGCCCAACTTTATCAAGATGTAATGTGAGCACAATATTGGCAAATGCCCGTAAATCATATGAGATTTCAGTTCTGGCCAACGTTTCCCAGCCGTACTTCCTTTTTGTTCTGATATGAAGACTAAATTAGGCAACCAACTCATTTTGAAATACTGCTTGGGCAGCATGTAAGCCCATACTGCATGTACGTCAGAAAAGTTGAAAAATGGCCAAACAGTACTGGCTTGTACGCAAGCCATTATCCTACTCGCTTCCCCATAATTTTAAAGGATAATTGCACAAGTCATTTTAAAGTATATAATGCATCAAAGGATAACTCACTCACTTTTTCAGTACAAACATTTTCAAATAAAAAAAAGGAAAAGAAATATATGCAGGATTATAAAAATATTTCACATAATATGAAAATAAAAATGGAAATATTTCAAAAAATTGAAATATTTGCGAATAAATATGTGGAAATATATTTTGCGTTTTTTTTTACTCACTCTGTATATGCTAAAATACTCACTTCATCTACACGCTGCTACACATAGCCTAAAGCCTATCGCTGGTAAGTTGCATCCTGACTAAAAAACCTCTTCCGCTTTATTAACACAAATCCTTTCAAATATAATTTCAAGGCTCTTCAAGCAGGGGTTTCATCTCTCAAAATAGTTTTTATCCGTCCAATCAGTCCAAGGATCTATCACACCCCATCCGCAGCGTCCAGACTTCGCGACAACCCACAAATTATAGTTATCGTGTCCAACAATCATGGTTTTAATGGAATATATCCTTCTGCAATATTAGCCTGTTTTTTTTTTTTTTTTTTTTTTTTTTGGCCGTCTGAAGTGTGGCTTAGAAAAAATCTCAAATCGTAACCGATAATTTGATAAGTAATGGTTTAATTGAAACCAATTCAACAAGCCACCACACCCAAGGCAGACTCATCTCCACATGAATCTGGCCAGTTTAAGGATTTACTTTGATATCTCTATGGCAGTCCATATTGGACAGATGGGATCCTTCTCTCAGCAATCTGTTGAGGGAAATCTTAATCATCCTGATTTCCACTGAAAACCTGCTTTGGGAGTTTCACCCTGAATAATGAAATTTCAAAAATGAATTGCTATTTTGTTAGCATTAGGCAAGTTAAAGATGATGTTGATTGCCGAGAGAAGTTTGGGTAATTTTTGTTTTGTTTTATGCAGATTATGTATTCTAAAATAAAGCAGCCGATTTTTTTCTGCCATGAAATAACAAAAAAGTGACTTTTGAGAGCTATTTTTATCAAGTCCCCTCTAGTGCAGCCTAGCCCGCCGATGCCATTTGTCTAAAAGTCATCGCTGCGGGCAGCAAACAATTCCGACGTCATAGTATGAACTCTTCTTTTGTTCCTGGTGCTAGACACAAAAGGGAGTTCGTCCTATGATGTCAGAATTGTTTGCTGCCCGCAGCGACGACTTTTCGACAAATGACACCAGCGGGCTGGAGGGGACTTGATAAAAATAGCTCTCAAAAGTCACTTTTTGGTATTTCATGGCAGAAATAAATGGCTGTTTTATTTTATAATACAGAATCTACATAAAACAAAAAAATGACCCAAACTTCTCTCAGCAATCATTTAATCTCAATTAATCGTGAGCTTTTCAACGAGGCCTTCCATAAGAAAATCGACCATCAATAAGTAACAGATTTAGTAAGTGAAAACTGCCATTCTGGATTGAGCTGAAATATTACAAATCAACAAAATTAGCTGGCCTAAAGTTTCGAACTTAAGCACGTTCTTTCCCAAAGGCAATTAACATTGCGAAACAAATTTAGGAAGGAAGTTTTTTTCTCAAAGGCAAACATTTCTGCCTTTGAGAAAGAACTTGCGTAAAGTCCGAAATGTTAATTTAATAAGTTTCAAATCTTGAATTAGTAGTGGAATGCTATTATATTATTATCATTATCATTTACATCTGGGCATCCCGCACACAAACTCATGTAATGTAACACCTAAAACCCTCCTATACTTATAACTATCACAGCCTATCAAAAACTCTAAACACCAACTCTGTGTTTCAATCCGTCATTTGATAGGTTTTGATCTGTGTACAGCAGCTGGGTCGATTTTGGCTCTGAGAACAGGAGGGTTTTAAACACTTTGCTACACTTCTAAAAGTACCCAAAGAGAAGAATTCTTAAGAATTTTGTACAGTGTGCGCGCACAAAATACATATAGGTGCTAAACTTTCTGAGGGAAAAATCTTGGAAAAATGTTCCTTAAATATACAATTACAAAAGTACCCTTAAGGAGACACTTGGAATTAGTGGAATTAGGGAGACATTTCAGTGTCTCCCTAATTCCACAGCTCCTATTTAGAGGCAAAATTTTACTGTCAAAAGTGATTTGTATCGATAGAGAATGGTCCAAAACATAAATATACCAAAATTTGTGGGGGTAGGATAAGGGAAACTGGGGTTAGGCTTCATGAAAGTTGAAAACATTTTGTGCACACGTCTTTGGCAATGTCTCCCAAATGACCCATCGTCGGTAATTCTTACAATTATAGCTATGACTTTCCCTGAAAAACAAAATGCTATTGCCAACTTCTCTACAACTGGGCGTGCCACGATCTCTGAACCCTCAGTGGAGTTTTAAAATGCACGCTCCTAAAAACTTCTACTAGGCTGCTGAGTAAATGAGGTATTTATATCACATTCATATATTCAAACCTGGTCACATCCAAGAGAGGAAATCCTACATTACTGCATTACAGGTACAGCAAAAAAAAACGGGGATATATCGAATTAGGGTGTCTGCGAGCAAATTGGAAGCAAGCTTTACCGGGTCCCCTGCCTCAAACCTTCCCCCCCAGCAGATTCAAGAGATTTTCACCCCACTTTCCTGTTAAATACGACGGAAGGCAAAATAGGGAAAATACCCGTGACAGTGAAGTTGCGGTGCACATAGAACGGAAGACTTCCTTCTTGTACGTGGTGCAATACAACATGTCAGTGATGTCGTCGAGACCATCACAAGACCATCACAAGACCATGCACAAGACCGTGCACAAGACCATTCACAAGACCAGCTTGTTACAGGCACAAGTGACAGGCATAAACCATGACAAATGAATGCTTTTATTACAGTTCATGAGACTTGAATTAAGACTGAAGGTCTTGTGTGGTCTTGTGATGGTCTCGACTACATCACTGCAACATGTCTTGGCACAGAAGCATTATTGTGAGCTCATGCTTCCTAACATGAAAGAAATGTTGATTCTGAAAGACACACTTTTAGGAGTCTATTGTTGCCAACTTCAACAGCTCACATTTTAAAATCAAGGAAATAAAATAAGGTTAACTTAAAGGCTCAACCATTCAAGGCTTCAAAACCATCGCCGGAAATTGATACAAACATTCCACATTTCTTGAAAATGATAGCACACCAAGTGCCATTTCACTGGATGCTTGAGACTATTATTTACTTATACAGTCAAGTGAAGCATTTCATAATAATGCAGTAGTTTTGTTTTGGATGTTTGCAAATGCTGTATATTACCTTTAAGCCTATTGTATTATTTTTCCCGAAGTGTCCCAAGACAAATTGGTGCACCCCTCAGCTCCCCCCGGCGACCAAAATTAGAAGCATTTACTGCGGTGGCGAGGCGCTCGCGTGCGTGTTAGACGCACGCTCAACGCAGCTTCGACCAACAGGGTGTTTACAACTTGCCAAAATGCGCACGCGAATCAAATTACAGAACGCGGGCAGCCTGCACGCGGGCGCGGCAACGCCGTAAAAATGGCTTCAAATTTTGTTCGGTGAATTCCCCTATAGACGAATCCGGCGACCAAAATTAGAAGCATTTACTGCGGTGGCATCACGCTCGCGTGCGTATTTTACGCACGCGCTCGACGCAGCTTCGACCAACAGGGTGTTTACAACTTGCACAAATGCGCGCGCGACTGAAATTAAAGAACGCGAGCGCGGCACCACTGTAAAAATGGCGTCGGCGAATTCCTGTATACCCTATGTTACAACTTAAAGCAACCCAAGAGCCCGAGGCAGCTCGAGTCGAACCCAATTTGGAAAAAATTGCCTGTAATCAAAATGTGGAAGACGCTCAACAATTCGCAGATGTTTCTCAGGAAGGATGGCTGGATAACAGCAAATGAGCTGTCTCTTGAGTGATGAGGTTCCAGCCAGGAAGCTGGGCAGGTAAAAAATATTAACATGTTTGTAAAAACCTTTGCATGTGACGAATTGAATCACTTATTAAATCTTTTTTTGTTTAAAGCCTTTACAAATCAGAAAAAGACAGTTATCTCAATCCTGAACAAATTGTCTAATTTTAGTTTAAAAACACCACTTCTATTTTAAGCTTCTGCAACTCGCTGAAAAAAAAAATTGTTTTGGGTTGCTTTTATGCCTTTATAAACACACAACAAGATGACTAATAATAAACAATAATTTGAAATTTGTCTAGTTTAATTAGATAACTAACTTGGGAGGATTTGTTCGTTCTTAGTCTCCTTAAAAATAACATAATTACAAAACTAATAGAATTTCAGGGGTAAAACTTGGGAACAGCAAGGACAATATATCTTTAAGTACAATCTCAGCAAACTTTCACTCCTACAGGCGATCACTAGCCGAACAATGCTCCTGTAGAAATCTACTTTCCGTTGAAATCAGTTTTGGCATTACTGTCATTAAATTTGCTCCTATACCACAACTATTCCTTTGTCCTCAACTCTCCCCTTGTCAACATTTATAACATGACCAGATTATAAGAACGAGCAGCCTTATTACAATACTAGTAGCTCTGTCAGGGGAGGCAAATGTGCTATAAATCCCAAATTACCACTGTTATAACAGCACAGGTGGCAACCTCATTACCAGAAAGCAATGCCTTTTGACCTCAAGTTCATCACTGTGGGGTGTAACAGACACCATATTATCGGGTTCCACAAACAACAGCCCCACATTCCCTCAGGGTCAAGATTTTAAAAACAAAGCAACAAGGAATTTCAAAAAATCTTACAAAATTTTTAAAAACAATATTTTATGTATAGTTTTTACATCATCAATGCGCAAAGCCATACAAACAATTATCATTGGAACTATCAAATCCTATATTTGTATTGAACATTTTAGTGAGCTTAAGCGAATGTCAAATTTTAATTTTCTCGCCCAAAAAAGTTGAAGGCCTTGTTCAAAAACCAGGTCATCATCATTATATCCAGGGGAACATTTTTGTATGGGGGGGGGGGGGGGGGGGGGGGTAAAGCTAGATGTCCGCTATTGATGAGACGAAACCTGCAAAGGTCAAAAGCACGTCACAGTTTACGTATTTCTGACGGCCTCTGCTGGCAAAAGTATATAAGGCTTCCAGTTTATTTATTACTATGGGGAATATGTTTAGATTTCCTAATATATAGCTGGCACTCATCAACTCGGTACCCAACCCCCAACCCAGGGGGTGGAACATCATTCTATATTTGGACTTCACCGTGGTGACGCCAACAATGGGCTGCTTTCAGTGGTTTTGTGGATAAACCCTGGTGCTATTGCTAGCTCTATGGGGGAGTAGACTGTACATAATTGTGGTCGAATGTTATTTTTATTGCTTCAAATGTCAGAGCATTTGAACACTTCCACAAAGCAACTGGTGTTCAGCGGTGTCTCTTGCAGATCCACAGGGATGAAGCTTTTGTACAAAAAAAGACCAAATAATAGTGAAGGTCTTGGAATTCTTTGACACTTGAACAATCAGTGTGGTTGTAGTATTAGTCACTCTGTAGCGAGAACTGGAAGCTGTTTTATCATCATTGTCCGGGTTTGCTGAAATACATGTTGCAATACGAAACGAGAAAAACAATTTTGAAAAGGTATTATATTCAAAGTAGGCAGAGTCTTTGATGGAAAACCATTGTTGTGGGAAAGCCAATTAAGTCCAAGAGTCTAGTCATTTTGGAGCAAAAATCACTATAACCTCTTGTAGAAAGCAGCATAACACAAGTATTATTAAGCACTAATTTCTTAAAACTTCCTCAGTGCTTTTTAGTTTTGCTTCATGATACATAAAGTAAGGCTGAATTGTAGTTCTTCATGTTTTTTTTTTGTTTTTTTTTTAATTATGCACCGGGTCTTGGAATTTTGTTCTGGTCTTGCAAATTTTCTGAGCTACTAGCGGTGTAGTCTAGAAGATATTTTCCCCAATATTCGAGCCCTGATGGGACAACTTTTTTCCATCGCTTGCATGAAGTTCCAGGAGCGTTATCATTTATAGTTTCATAGTTTTGAATAATTTGTTTAATGTCACACCGACTCCAAAGTACTGCACATGCAATCACTTTCCATGGAGCCATGTGCACTAAAAAATGCTAGACCTGTCTGGACTAAAACTGCAGGCCGCCCATGCCAGACACCAGCCACATTAACAATAGGTCACGCACGAGCTCATTATGACATCAGTCTGTTCCATTCGGGAAATTAAAAGCATAAAGGGCCTATATGTGACCCGTTCCCACAAAATGGGCCTAAAGTGGCAAAATCTGAAAATCAAGACTATGGAATTTCCTAAAAATACAGGTTAAATGCTTTAATTTGATATATTGTGTGTTGTAGTATCTCATTCCTAGCCCCCTAATATAACCTTTTGTTTTGAGAAAATGAAATCCCTCAAAAAAAATATTTTCAAAAGAGATTCCGTTCAAAAACTTTGGGATATGATAGAATAGTATTTTTGAAATATAGAGTTGTTAAAACCCCAAAATGGACTTTTCATTGAAAAATTGTTGTTTCTGCTTGTAACTCGATCAGAAAGCCATAGTACAACAGGCACCATTTGCATCATTTGCAAACCTCCGAGAAACAAAATTACTAAATTATTATGAAATACCTTACTAGACTGTAAGTAAATAGCAGTCTCAATCATCCTGTGAAATCATGGCACCTGGTGTGCTGTCATTTTCAAGAAAACTGGAAATTAAATATCATTTTCCCAACGATTGTCGGCCGACAATCTTTAGAAATAGTCTAGTTCCCCGACCTGATAATTCCCGGACGTCTTTAAGTTGCTCTGTTTTGTCTAAAGTATGCGCAGGGAACCAGACTAATGAAATATTTTTCTCTCTACGCAGACTATGATTTTCCCAGCATCTATATCTATGCACAAACTTTAAACGGGTCAGTGTTTCAGTATTTGATAGCACCTTATAAAATACTAACCCCTAAATCCATTTATTTCTGAAAATTACAGCAAAAGCAAATGATGTATATATACTACCTTTAATGCATGACTGTGTATGATGCATGCCTGTGTGCTAAATGTAGCTAATGACCTGACATAACATTTGCTGCAGTCATGATTTTTTGACAATGCACTGACCGCAGTGCAAAAGTTCACCTTCACTAACTACACAGAAGGCGTCAGTGTTGTGTGAGACTCGCATGATCCATTGTGCATGTTCCTTCAACTAAAATGCGACTGTTGCCAAGGTTATACAAGTGTTCTTTTTTTACCGTTGTATAAATGTAAAAAGAAATTGTTAAATAATCCTCTCATAGTCATAATTTTATGTGGTATTTTTAAGCTGTAAAGAGACCGTCAAATTTCAATTTTGTTAAAGATTTGTGGTATTATGTATATGCAACACAACTGTAATTACTACATAATTAGGTTCTATTTTTGATATGCAGAAAAGCATTAAACCTGGTTTACAGTTTGCATTAAACAAAAAACAATTGTTGTTTATAAATGTAAAAAAAAACACACAAGACAAATTTATGGAATGAAATAAATGTTTAATAACATTCAAAACTGAAAGTAAGATTAATAATTAAATTAATAAATTAATAAATTTCTGACTTCTCACTTATCAATTTGATCTTTCTGTTACACAAAATGGTTTTTCTATTTTAATACGCATGCCAATGTTCCAAAATTTCGGAAGAAAATATAAGGAAACTGGGCTAAATTAAAATGTTAAACATTTTAATGTTCACAGTTAGGGCATGTTATCATGATATTACTCTAGTCTTTATCCTGATGAACAAAGCAACAACACTATACATGCAGTAACCGTTCCAACTTTGCAGAGTTGTAATCAAGTCAATCACAAGTCAGATCAAAAGGCAGATCACAAGTCAATCACAAGTCAGCTGACAGGCTACATGGGATGAACAATGACAAAGGAATGCTTTTGTTATATAGTGGTTTGAATAGCTTGTTACATGGCTTGAGACCAGAATTGTGAAGTGACTAGTGGTGACTTGTGATGACTTGATTACAACTCTGCAACTTTGAACATTCCTGCTGATTTCACTCATAAGACACATTTAATGGCTTGCAAGTTACAGCGACCGATGCCGACATGCGACCAACTTTATCAAATATAGGCAAGAAAAAAAAAGAAAAAAAATATGAACTTTTTACTTATTTCAATTTTGTTTCATGCATTACACAAACTTTAAAATGCTTCCTCCATGACGTGATCAACAGAATCTGGATAAAAGTAGGACTTTTGCAGGCTTTCAGAAGTTGTTTTTGTGGACACTCACCCACATCCACAACAGCGCAAGACTCATTTATATTACAATACTTGTGCTCCATCCTCAACTAAGAAGTTCTAGTGGCGACCATTTGTCGACCACAAGTCGATTTTGCCTGGTACCCAATATGTATTTCGTGTACAAGTTACCATGGAAAATCGACTAGTGGTTGACAAATAGTCGCCGCTCGAACTTCCTCTAAGCTTTTGGAAGTAAAGTTGCAGTTATTCCTGCACCCAAGCCCTTCATTGTGTGATTTTCATATGACAGTGTGCAACACCGTTATGAAAAACATTCAATGAGATTTCATTCATTTTTTGGAGTTGCGGGGGAAAAAAGGAAAGGAATTTCAAGAAAAAAGTAGGAAAACTAAAAGCAAGGTAAAAAAAAAATTTGGAAAAAGTAGGAATACTTGAAAGCCTGCAATCACCACTAGAGGGCGCTGTTTATTTCTACTGGCACTCACCAATGGTAAGTACTCTGACTTAAAACGTGACCCACTCTGCAAAAAGGGCAATTACGTTGCAAAATTTGAATATAGTGTCTTAAATATAGATGCAAAGGCCATTTTATAAGCTTTCATATGTCTGAGGCCTGTAGCATTTTAGGAATTTCTTGAAATGACTTAAGGATCGAGAAACAAGCCATTTAAAAAAACAAAAAGCAAAGCAATAGATTGAAGCACTCGACACAAACACCTTCTTTTTCCAACTTTATTCACTGAAATCAAAATGTTTCGTTATGAACTAGGATAATATAGGTATCAAAGATTCAAAATAATCCCTCTCTTAAAAATCACATGTTTGAAGAATTTTTCACCCTCTTCACATAAAACAGCCCATTACGTGTAAAAGCATACAGCGACTTACGTGCCCTTTTTGCAGAGTGGGTCACAAATAAAATTGAGGAAGACACCCAGAACTCATCAAGGTGAGTAAACTGAACACAAAAATAAAGCTCGACATATCATCCTTTACTTCTTTCATTTGTTTTGTTTTTGTTTGTGTTTGTGTTTGTGTTTTTGTTTTGTATATTTTGGGGGGGGGGTGGGTTTAAAGGGAAGACTTTTATGACACCTTTTATTAAAATCTTATTTACACACCTCAACTACCCAAAATATGCTCTGTTGATTCTAAAGAATACCGCAACCAAAGAATTATTGACCATTTCTGATAAATTTCCATTTTGGCATATTGGCAAAAAAAACACACTAACTTTGGCTATGCTTTTGTCTTCAGCTATTCTCCAGCTTCATTGCCAAATCTGAAGCCTTGAATACTTGAACAAATTGGGGGGGAAAAAAAGGCTGCAGTCCTGGCTTTAAGTCAAAGCCAGAGCCAAAGCCAAGCCCAGGGTTTCTTAAACAGGCCAGCGTTGGTATGTTTTTCACCTTATACTTTGAGCAGCATGGGCGGGATCACACTCTCTGCGACCTCCTTGCCCTTCAGTGCTTCTACCAGGGCCAGGGCAAACTCGAAGGTGGTGCCAGGCCCACGACTTGTGATCAGTTTACCGTCTTGAACGACACGATCCTCCGAGTATTTGTAGCTTCCTGTTGATGATGAAGGACCCCCAAGGTTTGAATAGTACATACACCCACCAGACTATTGGCCTAGTATTTACAATTGATCCATGAGACTGGAGTATTTTATTAACCAGTTCGCGTTGGAGGACATGTTAACCCCTTGCCACCGGTTGACACAAATACGTGCAGATTGAAATTGCCACCTGGCCGGGTGACGTCTATACACGTCAATTTCTGCATTTTCAATCCATTATTGGGGTATTGTGTACGTTATGCTTGGCTGCACAAGCCTCTTGTTTCTGTTTTGCTTGGCTGCACAAACCGGCCTGGCGCCCATATGAAATCTGGTGTCAAGGGGTTAACACGATCTGGCTGTTTTTATACATGGGCACGGCTGACGGGTTAAAACGTCAAGCTTGCCTCGACTCACCTCCGGGTGACGTCTCAACATGCTAATCCCTCATTTGTTTTGTGCACACACACAAAGTCTGAGAAGTCTGTGGAGGCAGACCGTGTGTTGAACTTGAACTTGGCCGCTGTGCATGGCCTGTTCTACAATTTACGCTCCGGTGGGCGCACCCGGAGTATTGAAATATATCAGGTTTCGGCAAGAGATATTGTACAAATACTGTTGAAATGACTCTTGCAAATCACTATTTGTGGCGTTTGGATGTATATCAGAAGTTGGCTGCTATATTTTGCTGTTTTTGAAAATAGAAATTTTCGACAAAAATAATCCCGGCACGAACTGGTTAAGACCAGTGCCTTCCAAAATTAAAGAACATTCTATGCCAACTAGTGGTTCTCGCTAAACAACGTGCTTGACTCACCATTAGGGCTGTCCCGAATACACCACATATTCGAATACCTTTTTCCTGGTTTGAATATTCGAAAAATATATATGCATGTACAGATCCGACTCTGATGCTATTTTAATAGAAAGGTTATGGCGCTTGAGAGTATCAAAGACCATATTTTTATCCGTGGTAACTTTTTGTGGACGGAGGATTATTATTTATTGTTCCCGTCCGTAAAACCCTTGACGCTTATAAAATAATTACTGCAAAAACACAGGCTGGTGGTTGGTTTCTTGTTATCAGAATGTTATACGTACCCGTAATGATCTTGATACAACAGGCGTATGCAAAACAAATTCGATCGGGCGGTCCATAATATCGATCGTCACATGTGAAACAGCAGCATGCTTTGCGTGCAACTTTTTAAAGGTGACATGCAGTTGCATCAGACGCGTGAAAAACTTGATCAGCAAGTATCGAATATTTGAATATCCGGTCAAACACATTTTCAAATAATCGAATACTAAACTGTTAGAAAATGAACAGCCCTACTTACCATCTGCAGACATTTTGTCTTTGACCCCGGGGTGCGAGGTCAACATCTTGCCCTTGCCGATGCCATGACTTAGAAGAGCTGTCGGAGCTACGACGAAACAAAAATACAAGAAAAAATACAACTGAATTACAGAGGAACAAAGTGTACATCTTGATGATTGGACATAAGAGATATTGTACTGAAATGGTCACAGTGTCTGGAAATAATAATTTTATATGCATGCTGAGCTGGGGTAATAAAATGTGATTTGAAAAAAACCAAATAGATATGTTCAGACGGAGGGCAGTTTTGAGCTAGCTCTTTTCCAATTAATGGACTCAATGGGGGTTCTGTAGAGCTAGTGATTAAATCTAAAATGTGCACACGTTCATACAATGTTAGCTCCGGAGCTCGAGTTGGAGTGGAGCTAAACGGTTTCCAAATATGTTACGTTATATATGTTCATGGGGTGACAGTGAGTCATACTTCCATCAGTGTGGACTAGGTCACTTGCATCCAAATGACAAATTACGGTGCAGCTGGGTCGTAAAAGGAAGCCCAGCTGAGCTGAAAGCAGAGCTAGCCCCACAAATTTTGGGGGCTAGAATTTAAGCTGGCTAACTCCGGAGCTGGCCAACAACTCTGTGGAGCTAGCCAGCTTTGTGGCTATCTTTAAGAGATCACCCTCAATCTAAATGACCTATATGGATATGTGTGCCAATTAGGTACTTGTAATTGGAATTAGAAAAAATAGGACACATTTATTTGGGTATGTCCTATACATAAGCAGAGTTGCAGAACTACAGGGGTGGGGGAGGGGGCTACAGGGATGGGGGAGGGGGCTACAGGGATGGGGGAGGGGGCTACAGGGATGGGGGAGGGGGATACATTGGGGTCAGATACATGTACCTCTCCAGTCAAGGAAATATTCCCCCCTCAGCCAAGGCCTGTGCCCCTCCCTCCCCCTTTCCACAACAGAAATTGTGATTAGGCACAAAAATGTTAAGCCAACTGTAACTTCTCACCAAGAGTGCCCCCACCTAAGAAGTGTTGCCCTGAAAATAATTGAGGTCCCCCACCCCAACAAATTGAACCCTTGTTATACCAGTGGAGCAGCAATTTATAATCACGTACCTGCACAGATTGCAGCGACAATTTTCCCTCCAGACTCGTGGGCCTTCAGTATTTCACCAACTTTTTCCGACTGAAAATAATCATGAATTTTTCAAAGTGAACAAAGAAAACTGGCACGAGTGGGATTTGAACCTGCGACCTCCGGAATACCGTACTGGTGCTCTGCCGGCGCTCTACCAAATTGTTGCCGGTCTCCCAAATTGTCAGTGTCTTTGTTCGGTGGTGGGGGGGGGGGGGGGGGGGGCGCTCGTGGTAAACAATACAGAACCTGTTATTTCCATCTTACAAATCTTACTTGGGTCAACAACAGACTGATCCCTAAGGCCCCTCCCCCAGATGTATCGACCAATGACAGCCACGACTATGTATGTGTGGGCGTGCAAGACAATATGCCAAGGGGGCGGGGCTTAACCCTAATGTCCAAGGCATTCATTTGGGGTAAAGTACAATATACTACAAAGTACTGCACAATTTCTCATATGCCCGTGTAGTAAAATTACTGCATACTGCAGTCTACTATTACATGTAGTAGTATTTTGGAACTTCAGGCGATGTTACGGTTAATGGATCAAGCTACTGTTATGTCTTGATGTCACTTCCATGCCAGAAAAATAGTTCAGTGGCTCGGGGTAGGTGTCTCAATTTTGTTTCTATTAAAGATTTTCAAATTTTAACACTAACAAACTGATCAATTTCCAGAGGTGATCAAGCTGTTAAATTGGTTGATGTATTATTTTAAAAATTCCTAAAATGATGCAAAACGTGGGTATAAACTCGGAAATCAGCCCGAAAAAAACATTCGACCAAATTAAAAGTTGATCTTGAGAAAATGCAAAAAAACACTTTGGGCAAGACATTGATTAACCCTCCCTCTCCAGGTTCCAAATTGGAGCCAACTGCCCTATCTATCAAAACCTATCGAGTGACAGGTTGAGACACACAAGCTGTGGGAGAGGAGAGGATTTGGTTTTTCGATAGGTTGTGATAGTTATAATAGTAGGAGGGTTAATGATAGTCTTGGTTCCAAGACGTCCTTAGCGGTGCGACGTATAGCGCGCACGGCCGGCAGAAAAACAGCTCCCTCTCGCTACACGCACACACGCCAAAGCCAAATCGCTAAGACCGTCTTGGGAATTTCGCAAGTTCTGCTCGCGAAATTGCGAGTAAGGCTGTTCGATATCCATTTATTTTGATACCGAAATATCGGCAGAAAAATATCGCGATATTCGATATTATCGTGATGACGTCACTTTTTTCATTACCGGAAGAACGGAGGAATAAAACAAATACATGACGGAAGTCACCACGGCATCATGAGATCGGGGCCACCGGGATCGGGCCCGCCGGGATTGAGCGGCAGGATCGGAACGGGGGGCCGGTTTGACCATGGTTTGACAAAGCTTCCCTTCGCTCGTTGAGTATTTGGAGTTTTACGACATTTACCTTCAGTTGGCTACTTTATGGCACTCCAGAAAGACTAGCGTTTGTTTCTATTTCAGTATTGTCGATTAGTAACACAGATGATAATACCATGGACGATCACATGCGAGCTGTCAACAAACGATCGTGTCGTATATTTTGTGAAGACGACATGACGTACATTGCACAATGTACAATGGATGCGCGGCACGTGTTTTAATCTTTTCTCAAGACGCGACGCAGTTCGCTACACGTAACTACACCTAACTACGTGTGCCTTGTACACTGGGGAAAGACGGTGGCATTCAGTGCGGTTGCTTGGACTTAACCAAGGCTAACAACAAAGCAACGCGCACGCGCAGATGCGCTACAGGGGTTGACCTTATTGCAAACAATTGCCATACCCCTCGATCTCAAGATGAGTTCGCAAGCGTGTAGGTACGTACATTGTACACTGGGAATAAGACGTTGTTTGCACTTGACAACGTACGGCGCGGAGGGTAAATCGCGCGGAAGGTAAATCGCGCGGAGCGGAGATGTCATGTCGGGGTTTAGAAAACGGTCAAAGAAAGACACATTTAGTGCATGTATGTATTTTTGTATTCCTCCATGGTACATCATGATACAATATATACCATTCCTACCGTCCAATAATTGGAAATAACTGGAATTTCGAGCAAAGTAAACTGGACAAATCCACACGTAATGCGGCCAAAAGGAACATATATCGCGATATTCTTCGGTATATCGAAGTCCCCGATATTCCGGTTATTTTTAAAGGGGCCGATACGATTTTCGATATGAAAAAAATATCGAAATATCGGGAAATATCGTCATATCGAACAGGCTTAATTGCGAGCAGAACTGTGTGGCATTTGCATGCGCGTGTGACGTAGCTGCATTATCGCATGTAAATAGCCAACACACACTAGTCTAGTTTCTGTACTCACGTCGTATGAACGTGCAGCGCAGTACCAAGCCATTTGTTGTTTGTTGGAAAAAATGTCTGACCGCGTGGACAAAGCGATCGATTTTACAGCAAAAAAACTTGGCTTTGGAAAGCAAAAAAAGTCATCAGATCAGTGCCATTCATCAACTTGTACGTGGCCATGATTTGTTTGTTAATGTACCAACGGGATTTGGCAAGAGTGTAATTTTTCAAGCTGCTCCATTGGTCTTAGATTTCTTGAACGAAGCATGGAGGTGTTTCCTACCTCCATGAACGAAGTAACCGAATGCAAACAGGAGAAAGCGCTGACTATTGTCGTCGTGCCATTGAAATCTCTGGCCGTTGATCAGTTACATCGTGCTGAACATCTGGGACTGAAATTGGTAGAGATAACGTCTGATATTCCAGATCACATTTTTGGAACAATCCGAAGATTTCTCAATCCTGTTTGCCAGTCCAGAATCACTCTGCTCAGAACGTTAACTGACTAGTAAGTTATTACTTAAACATGAGTTTCCTCCAGTGCGCAAGCGCGATTATTCGTTTGACCCGCCTGTTAAATTATGCATAAGCAGGTCGCGCACGCTCCCTTGCGAAATTTCCAAGACGTTCTTAACGATTTGGCCTTGGCGGGTGTGTATGTGTAGCTAGAGGGCGCTGCCGTGCGCGCTGTACGTCGCACCGCGTTAAGGACGTCTTGGAACCAAGACTAGGCTAATTAATGAAAACTAGAAATTTCAGATGTTTGGTATAAAAGCTGCATTACACGAAAAATATCAACAGAAATGCAAGCAATTATGTCAACTCTGAATCAAAACTTGATTTCTCACCGCAGCAAGATTCTGAGCTCCTTCATTACCTCCAGGCATGATGACAGCATCATACAGTCCCTAGAAGCCAAAAAAAGGAGAAAATCACAGAGATATTGTTGAAGCAAGACTTTCATTTTTCCCTTTACCTTTTTCTGTCAACAGGGTTTACATTTGTTTGCACACTAATAACAAACAAATCGGGGCAACTTGTTCGGGGGTGTTCAATTTTGGAAAGTAACCATTTGTGATGCGATCAAGCAAAATCAGTCTGAAGTAGGCCCTGGTCAATTTTGGGATTTTTACATATTCATTTGTAGCGTACTTGAAGCTCCATATTGGTGAAAACCCCATGTGAATACGACCTTTGGTTAAAAATTAAAAAAATATTTCAACACCGGCACATTTAAAAAGAAAGAAACTGAGAAAATCAGGTTTAAAGTTACAGTACTTTAACCCTAACCCCTTGGGTAACTATACTTGAAAGTATCCTGAATCCGCCAAAACCACCTATTTTGTCATGCACAAAACGTTGGTTTTTATGACTGCTCAATATGGAGGTATCCTGAATCCATCAAAATCCTGCAGTACCGCTAGGCTTACAATCCTCAATCCATCAAAATCCCCCAGGTCTCAATATGGAGGTATCCTGAATCTGCCGAAATCCTCCAAAACAGGGGAAGGATTTTGATGGATTTACGTACGTTAGGGTTAATAGACGAGTTCGATAATTCTCAGGTCAAAGGTCAGCTGTACCAAATTCCGCCTCGTCGTATCAGCCCTGCACACTGTTTTGGTACAGCTGATCTGTGACCTTTTACCCACATTGCATTGCAAAAGTCAATTATCGAACTCGTCTATTGAATCATTTTTAGCACATTGATGTCATATTTTTATGTGAAAAAAAAATGTTTTTCCCTTCTGTTTTTTTTCTTAAAGTAAATTTAGATTTTTCCACTAGGAACATATTTTGGCCCATATCTCAAAACAAGGATTGCCGAGTTCCGACTGATATTGTTTGATCGCATCACATTTGTTTACGAACTGTGTATATAAAGAACAAGAGGCAGTCAGAGCAATGTGCACACCTGCTTTGCTGCATCTTCCAAGCTCTTGTCGGGAACAATAACAACGTTGCGACTGCACGTGATTGGTTCTGTGCCAGTCAGCCCAGCTACCGTCACATCAATCTGTTTAAATCAAAATTAAATGATTGCGGAAAGAGTTCCATATCCGGCCATCACGTATTTTCCCTTAATATGACTTAAAAACTACCAAAAGGTGTAAATCTTATGAAGAAACACAAATTTAGGGACAAAATTTCAACTTTTTCTTTGAAAATACTTTGAACTTTTTCTATCATGGCCCATAGACTTTGTGCACGAGGTCCAAGTGATGGCCGGATATGGAACTCTTTTCAATTTTCCTAGCACATAAAATCAAGCTGATTATAGGGGAAAGATTTTACTTTAATACCCCTCACCAAAATTAGACAGGAACAGCAAAATCTTGGAAAATAACCATTCACTCGTATTCAGAACGGAAAGATTTTACTTTAATACCCCCACCAAAATCGGTAAGGAACAGCAAATCTTGGAAAATAACCATCCATATGCGTTTATAATTGTATAAACTCTTAGCACAACCTTCAATTTTGAGAATTTGTTAAGACATTTTAGTGCAATATAGGGGAAGAAAGTTTGTGTTTTCTGTGTTAGAAGTTCTTGGCACCATGTAAAGTCACTCAAAGTGTTCACATACATGTTGATTTCTTTCTCATTTTTTACAGATTTTGCTGACATAAATCTTGAAATAACAGGTTGTGCCACATGTTTAGACAGTTGTTATCAAGGAGGGTTGGTTATTTTCCAAGATTTTGCTGTTCTTGACCGATTTTGGTGGGGGTATTAAAGTAAAATCTTTCCTTCAGAACTGTATAAACATTTGACACAACCATTAATTTTGTGACTTGTTGGGAAATTTTCATGCAATATAGGGGAAGTTGATGTGTTCTGTGTTAGATGTGCATGGCACAGTGTATGGTCACTCATACCATGGAGGTTTGTCTGTGTGTTCACGTACATAATTATTACATGTGACACAACTTGAGGCCTATTTCATGATTTCAGATTTATGTCGGCAAATATGAAGCAGAAGTTGGTTATTTTCCAAGATATTATTTTTGTCGGGTATCAAAGTAAAACTTTCCCTGGAAATCAAATTTAGTATCAATTTGTGTTTTGGTACAGCATCATTTCGCATGTTAAACCCATCTGCATCCAAACACAGAGCACTGGTAGTGCCTAGTACTAGTAGTCTACTACTACTAGTGCCGTACGCCACACCCACTTTTGCCCGACGCAACACGTCAACTGGAATAACCGTCTCCATTTCCTCTGCCCCCGTCGCCAAAATCAACAATGCAGACATTTTTCCTGATAATGTACTCGATCTCCACCTATTATTCTTGAATTCAGCAGCAAGCAAGCCACCGATCGCCGCGTTCTGGCGAAAGAAAAGTGATGTTTTTGGACAGAAATTCCTCCCGAATAATAACCCTGCAGTCATGACATGGCACTTGACGTGACACGTATGACACGTGTCTTGAGTACTTCCGGATAATTCCGTGCGCGATGGTCAAAGGTCACGTATTCAAAAATGCATATTCATATTACTGGAAGCGGGTTTTCTAGCCTTGGTTTATGGTTTAATAAATGTTTACATTGAATGCGCCACCATAGCAGCGAATATGGAATAACAATATTTCCCACTTTCTGATTTGAGTATTTTTTTATTTGAACAAATACTTGGTCTTCGAGAAGTCTTTTGTGTCAAATTTCCTTCAATCGCGACAGAGGGCGCGCGGCTGTTGATATGATGTTATTTCGTTCCTTAGAAACCACGCGCAAGCGCACCTTTACAACGGAGTAAATACCAATCAATTATTGTTGTGGAACAGGTGAATTTAGGCCAACCGATCACTGTTTTATACAAGAATTACCAGTTTTCCTGGGTTCTGGAAGGAAGCAGAGATAACCAAATGGGTCATTACCTTGAGAAATTTCTGCTGGATTATCTGGAGTAGGTCCACTACAATTGTCTCGATACATCGACTGTTTTCTTGGAGAGTTTAAAGAGATTTCGTGTGCAAAATAGTTTGTTGCCTGCCGGCCGTTGGACACTTGCCGCAAAATGGTCAAAGGCTTTCTCAAGAGTTCGGAAGGTATATTCCAGCTGTCTCCCGGTGTGACCGTTATCGGCCGAGAAAACTGTGATTTGATAATTGAGGTAAAAACATGAAAGATATGGAGACTTGTTTATTGCAAAACTTTTTTTTTCTTACCAACATTCATTTTGATACAGTTCTGTTTTTTAAAGGCCATGTCATGACCAATTTAATGTACGCAGTGGCTATTTTTACGGCAGCCATAACGCGACTTTCAAATGTTATTGTTACGGCATACAATGCGAACGTACAAATGTATATCACTCAATTTAAAACTGCCCATCCTGCCAGAGCGCTCCGGTAGCTCGATTGGTAAGGCGTCTAATTTTGATGGCTGGGGACCCTGGATCAAATTTTGTTAAATTTTTTTTTTTCGAAAAGATTTCTTAAATTTTAGGTTTTTAATCAAATGGTTTTTTTTATTTAAGTAGATTTAATTTTCTTCCCTTTTATTTTAGTGGTTTTGGAGAATTGTTTTTTTAAAGGGAAATAAAGTCCGAGAACCATTTGGTTGATATATTGGTTCCAAAAGCAAACATCGTGACGTTGAATACCAGGAACTAGGCAGTTCCGTAACGAGGGCTGCCATAACAATAGCCACTTTACTTAATTTATTTATTCATTTATCTATTTATTTGAAAGAATGTAGTATCCAATCCTATGGTGAGGGGAGTCATGAACATTTAAAGCTAAAACTAAAAGTATTTTCAAGCAAAATAGGAATTTTTTTCTCAGTCACCTTACCTTGCAAACTTAAGCTCTGATTAGTCCAAGTAACTTGGAGTCTTTTTTTGGACCCAAATTGTACTAACGGGTCCGTAACCATACGTTCCAAAAAGTAAGTATTTGTGTCCAAGTCTCTCAGACTAAACCTGATCAATGCAAAATAATCATATATTGATTGTTGTATTCAGAAATAAAAACATTTGCAATCACTTGTCTGCTCAGTCACCCACTGTAGAGATTCAGCATGCTGTCATCGAATACAGCGACAGTGAATTCTGCTATGTACTGCAAGATCTGAACACGGCGCACGGGACATACGTCAATGACTGTCGGGTACAGAACGCCGCGGTTCGATTGGCCCCCGGGGATATCGTAAGGTTTTCATACTCGGGAATGCCGATGGAGCTGGATGTTGAAGATGCCCCACAGGTAAATTAGAAGAGGTTTTGAATTTTGAGCAAAGATCACAGGTTCTATGCTAATTTTTTTTTTTGTGGGATGCCTTGCCCTGCATTATGATCTTACCGCAACTCTTTAAACTTGCCACCCCTTGTCCTAAATCCGCTGCCCAGTGGTATTTCTTTTTAATATCATTGTCTCAGTTTTCATACCAGCAAATTCTAGAATTATTTGCACTCTCCTTTTTCCTAAACTGCTCTGGTTAAATTTCTTAAAGACATGGCCAGGGCAGGAGCCATCTTGTTAACCTTGTCCCGATTTTGCCGATGTTTGGCAACCAAACTTGACTGTCGGGCAACCTAAGTTTGAGTTAATGGTTGCCTGGGGGCAGCCAGCCAAATTCCTTGAGATTCTTGAACGATCTTGAAGATGTTTTCTCCTGTCGTGTCCACTGATTCTGTCTTGTTCCCTGATCGACCTTATATTAGTGGTTGTATTAACCTTTTCCTCCTGGAACCCCTTTTTGCAGATAAGCTACCCCCCAGTCCAGCACCGGCCTCCCTGGGGCGCACCGCTCCGCATCATCAATGACCAAGTCCCCATCACAGGCTCACAGCAACAACTCCCCCATCTTACCAGCACTGCCGACTCTATCTACCCCGCCGGAGCTGGCCAGTCCCAGCTGCCTGTGATTTCCTCAGCTCCGCCTGCCTCCAACCAGTCCCAGTCCACCTGGGCCACACCCGCTGCCACCACCACACCCAATGTGGTCATTCCGAGACCCCCTCGGCCCAGGCCTAACAGTGCCGGGGCCCGCAGAGGTAGCGGGGGAAACTCCACCATCAACAGCAGTCCCACGAACAGCCCCCTCCCGCCAAGAAGAGGTTCGTTGGCATCGGCGTGAGGCCATTTTCATAGAACGGCTAAAGGCGCAATTTTACTCGGCAGAAAAGAAGATTTGCTTAGTAAAAACAGGTTACCAGCTAATGTACCATGTAGTGTGCATCACTGACAGCTGGTTCACTGCTAAAATTTGCTTGGAATGCCCAGCAGCTCCATCAAATTGGCCCTAATTTCAGTTTGCGTTTATTCTGTGGATTTTTTAACTTTAAATTTCATATTTTTTTATCAACAAAATTAGCTGGTCTATAAATTCAAACTTAAGCAAGTTCTTTCTCAAAGGCAAATAACAGTGGTACCAATTTTTTTTTTGTAAATTGTTTTCTTTGATGGACAAATTGCAAGCTGCGACTCATCTCCACAGTATAATTTTTTTCCTCTGAACTTTTCCAAAAATAAACCATAAGGGAAAAAAACTAGACAATCAAGAGTGAAAAAAGAAAAACTAACAAGAGCAACTAAGAGCTACCAACTGAGCTATCTTGCCCTATGTTGGCAGCCTTTTTTAATAAAGCTTTCAGCTTGCCTCAAATCAAATCAAATCTAGCGTGGTCCCCCGAATGCTTCAGATTTCAGAAGGAAAGCTTGCACCATGTCAATGTGGTTCACCAAGACACTCTTTTACCTTCATCAGCGCACATTCCCTTTGTGGTAATTAAATAATCCTGTCATGGACTTTTCACTCTTTCTCTTCCTGCTAGTGACCAGTGGCTGGGTCAGTACGGCCGGAGCCAGGACAGTGGTCACTTCGCAGCAGGTGTCTGGGAGTCCTGGGACAAGAGGATCTCCCGTCAACGAGGTGCTGGCTTTTCATGAAAAGGTAAGTTTGATGTCAGTAAAAAAAATAAAATCAATTAAACCATTTTGACAGTTTCCAGGGAAATTGACTGTTATAGAACTGTCTCATAGGACGCCATCTTCGTAGGAAAATTACAACTGCGTGTTCAATGCCATCAGGTGCGCATGCGCCCAGTGTGCAAAATATTCTAAACAAGCACGCCATGTTGCTCGAAATTTCATCGAAATACGGCACAGCCAATGCGCGTCACGAACATTTGACGCCCAAAATGCTAATGCAATCTGTAGGAAGTGACGTCATTTGAGAGAGATGGGGTGCTGGTTTGCCAATACGGGTTTGTGCAGCCAAGCAACAAGAAAACAATAGGCAAACAATGGGTTGAGTATGTGCAGGAATGCGCCCATAAATGGCAACCAGCCAGGTGGCCTTTCTCAAACTGTGGCCATGACCATCTTCCATATTCAAGTGGTTATTGCTCTGGTATGGTCTGGAAATTCAGTGTCTCCACAAATATGTAGCTAGTTGTAAAAGGCAGGCGTTTTCTCTGCACTTCAAAACAAAAAATGAGATACACCACACTTTAAGGACTCCTTGGTAAAGATTTATACTTGTAGCCTTTATATTTGTAGTTTTGTTGGAGTTAAAACTGTCACTGTAAGTTTCATAGCAGCTAACAATACATGCTCAAATGATCTCTAAAACCGCCTTTGGCGGCACGGAACGTGTTTCTTTAAATAATATCCCCCTAATCCCTGTGGGAAAAAGATACAACCGTCCTTGTGGGCTGAAGGCATTTACGATGGAAATAAACCTGATGTTGTTAATCATTGCCCTGGAGCAGGCCAGGGAATGGATGATTGATCATGTCTGACAGGCCTCTTGGGACGTTGGCCCTGAGCCAGACATGTAGGTCATAGGTCAGTGATTATTGTGTCTGGAATTTTCTGGTCGATGCAGCGCTCCAACTAAAGAGGCCTTGCCTTATGCTATTTGATTGGGAAGTCTTGAAGATGAAACTTGTGTACGGATCAGTGCAGGAGTGATTGGAAAAAAAAAGCAAAATGGTATTACAAAGATTTTAGAATGTATCAGTCGCAGGAGGGTTAAGGGCCCTGTCTTGTAGTACAAATTGTAAACGTAGTATTTGTCCGGTATGTATTCTGAATTCGGTACACCTGTTGAACCTTAAATCAAATGAAGACCTTGTCTTTGTTTGTGCATCAAGCTGTTTCCCTCTCTAAACATATTGTCGGGCCTTGTTTTTTCCCCCCCACACATTAATCTTGCATTATTTTTCCCACACCAGGAACAGCGTCTGTTGCGCATGGGTGACGAGCTCAACCGACTGGCCGTCTTTGAGTCCGAGTCCCAGCGGAAAGACGGTGTCATTGCCCAGCTGAGGGACGAGTTGGAAGCTCTGTCCGCCGAGCTGCGGCAGGGCATCAGCAGGCCGACGGCCGGAGGGGATGCGAGCCACACTGCAGCCCTACAGACCAGGGTTAAAGAATTGGAGGCCGACATCCACATGAAACAGCTGGAGATTAATGCCCTCAAAGATCAGGTAGGAATTCAGAAAATTACGCTAACAGCCATTTTAACGATATACTGTCCATGCTATTTTCAAGTTGCACCCCCCCAAAAAAATTCTGGTTTTTAATTACGATTTTTCTAGCAATACAAAAGCAATTCTCTTGTGAATGAGATGTCGAATGGAACAATAAGTTTTGAAAAATTACTTTACAAATGGTGAATTATTTACGCCCGACAATACTTCGGTTCCAGCAAATAAAATTTGAATGATAAAAGTTATCTTCCTCAAATGCTGAAAATCTTGTCCTAGATGACAAAGATGCGACCGGAGAGCTCCGACCCAATGGAGAACGTGGCCAGCCTCCGCAGCATGCTCATCCAGAAGGAGCGCGAGCAGACCTCCCTCAAACAGGAATTGGAACGCTCCAAAAAGGACAAGGCCACGGTCAATGGGCTGGTGACTACACTGCAGCGGGACATGTCCAACCGGGACAACACCATTTGCAGGATGAGGGGGGAGCTGGAGATCGTCAAGAGGGAACTGAGGGAGAAGGAAGTTTCTCTCTCGGCCATGACAGCCAAGGTAAAAATCAGACATTTTTCCCACCATGCAAGACTCTTTTGCACATCATTAGCCTGTAGCAATGTAAATGATATATGCATTTTCAAAGTGAACAAAGAAACTGGCAGGAGCGGGATTTGAACCTGCGACCTCCGACTGCGCTATCTTGCCCCATGTTGGCGGTCTCCCAAATTGTCAGTTTTCTTTGTTCGGGGCGCCAGTCAAAAGTCATAAACCCATAATGCCGTATAGCCAGGGATCACGCCCCAACTCTACAATACAACCCGGGAAGTGAAATTGTGGGGATCAATCAATGAGGATATGACTTTATAAAGAAGGTAAATAAAAAATAAATAATTCAGAATTACACTATAATAGTTGTATTTTATCAAATCGTCAATGTGATAAATTCTTCATGATAATTGCAATTGCTGCTGTTGATGCTGCTGCTGTCAGTGGTATTGTTGCTGCAGTTGCTACTGCTGCAGTTGCTACTACTGGTGTTGCTGATGCTGCAGCTAAACCACCCCTTCATGACCTGAACAATTCCTTTCAACTTATTAGTGACAGACGTACATGTACAAACTCACAAAACTACATCCAGTAATTATCTCCTCATAGAAGTTCATTGTAACAGAGTTGTAGTCGAGTCCCTGCAAGTCCTTTCACAAGTACTTTCGCAAGTCCAGTCAGAAGTCCTTTCATAAAGCCAGTCACAAGTAACTGGATGAACAATGACAAAGCAATGCCTTTGTCAAAGCTCATTTTGAATAGCTTGTGATTGGGATTAGGACTGGATGAGGGCTTGTGATGGACTTGCAGGGACTTGTGATGGACTCGACCACATCTCTGCATTATAATGCCCATGCACTTCCATCTCAATAAGATTTTCCTGTCGTCGTTCCCAGTTGTCAAGATTCAGAGAAAACAAAAAGCACGAGGAGGAAATGGCCGCCCGCAACAAGGAACTCATGAGCCTCAAGCACGTAAGTCTCCTGAGCGCAGTGTGCAAAAAAAAAAACATCCATTAATGCGGCTTGTTTTCTTGCTTACTAGTTGATGAATTCAGATGTAAATAATAGTCGACACCAAGATGAGATCTTACGCAAGAACCGAGAGGTTCGTAGGAGCACAGATGTAAGTTTACGCTGTCATGGATCATAAGCTGCTTTTGAACCAAGCATTCTGGTGCCGCATACTAAACCCGTGGCTTCTGTGGACCAATTTTGTTTTAAATTAAAGTCTTGTGTCGGTCAGAATTCCGACGAAAGCTACAAGAAAATGTTGATTCTTGTCCGTCGGCATTGGCAACAACATTGACCAATCGCTAAAATTAGTTTACCTTTTTTGTGAAAATGGAGAATAAATATGGTGTTGAGTTGTAAAGTAAATTAAATATTTTAGACCCCCGCTAAAATTGCATTAGCGCTGTCTCCTCAGTACTTCTGAGTATCTGTGACAGGAATTGTCAGGCTCCTAGGGGGATTGAAGCCCCCGAGCTCCTGCTTATTAGTGGTAATGGTTTATTTCAACCGCAAAGAGAGCCAGTGTTATAAGGACATTTCACTAGTGCCCAAACTGTTTTTTTGTTTGATATATATATATGCTAAATGAAATTTTCCACAAGACTTATACTCATGCTTACAGCATGGGAACAAAGTCTTGACCTCCAACATGTCTTAGCAGTGGAGGGATGTGAAAATTGTTGACAGAAGGGGGGGGGTCAGATCCGATTTTCATATTTTTTCCGTAAAAAAAAAGTCGGGTGAATGGGCCTGAGAAAGTGTTTTGAGAAAGTGTAAAAGTAGAAACAAAAATAACAGAAAATTTCGTCCCCCAGACCCAAATTTCAGTTGAATCGGTTTATTTTAGAAATAAGTTGCAATATTGGTTCACAGACTCCTGTGTCTTTATCTCTTGCTATGCAGCCATTACTACGATTCATTACTGCCAGTATCCAGTCGCCCTGGCACTCGTCTTCAGACTTTGTTTGTCTTCTTTGTGTACATCAGGGACGTAGTCGAGTCCATCACGAGTCCCTGCAAGTCCCTGCAAGTCCCTGCAAGTCCCTGCAAGTCCATCACAAGCACTCCAGTCCTTATCCCAATCACAAGCTATTCAAATGAGCTTTTGACAAAGGCATTCCTTTGTCATTGTTCATCCAGTTACTTGTGACTGGCTTTATGAAAGGACTTCTGACTGGACTTGCAAAAGGACTTGTGTAAGGACTTGCAGGGACTCGACTACAACTCTGGTGTACATCATGTTGAGGGGGGTAGTGGTCTCGTTCCCCGCTTGATTGATATATGTGTGGTCGGTCATAGACGTTTTTAAGGATAGCCCGTCTATTGGATGTTGTGAACAAAAATAGCGCAAACTGTTCTATAGTGCAGGGTAACATATACCTTGACTATGCATTTGCGGGCTATCCATGTAAGGGTCTATGTAAGATGTATTGTGTGCTTGCATAGAATTTTAGCGTGTGAGAAAAGTGCTTGACTTGATCGTTCGTGACCGGCTCTACAAACATAGGTATTATGTCGCAACTTTTGAAAAATGGGTTATATACATATAGTTGCAGAGTTGTAGTCGAGTCCCTGCAAGTCCTTTCACAAGTCCTTTCACAAGTCCAGTCAGAAGTCCTTTCATAAAGCCGGTCACAAGTAACTGGATGAACAATGACAAAAGAATGCCTTTGTCAAAGCTCATTTGAATAGCTTGTGATTGGGATTAGGACCGGAGGACTTGTGATGGACTTGCAGGGACTTGTGATGGACTTGACTACATCCCTGCATAGTTGAATTTGTCACATCCTAAGCTTTAATTTCGTTTAGGTTTGACCCCTGTGGCATTTTGTGTTCTCGACATATCTTGACATTTGCAGACTCACGTTTTGCAATGTAATGGGAGTGTGTTTAGAGATATAGCCCTTATAGCAAGTGGAAAGAAATGAGATTGACATAATTTCTAGCAACATTTTTTTTTCTTCATATTTATTCATCAATATTAATGTTTTTAAAAATAAATTATAGAAATATAGATATATTAGAAGCCAACAAGCCAAACAACAATTCGTCACTTATGTGAAGATCTTTTTCGCCCTCTTCACATAGAACAGCCCTGTCTGTGTTTTCATAGAGCGCGACATAAAACCCTTTTTGTAGAGCGGGTCACATTTGCTGTACTGTTTTTTAGTCTGGTGAGGCAGTTAGGCTAGCTTTGTGTAGCATTCAAGTGATTCTTGAAACCAGGGGCCAATTTCATAAAGCTGTTGAGCACAAAATTTTGCTGAGCATGAAAATGTCTTGCTTAGTAAAAACAGGTTTACCAGCCAAAAGTCTATGTAATTTTCATGCTATGCAAATAACAGCTGAATGCCAGTCAAAAGCAATATTCCACACATGGAAATCTGGTTGGTAATTCAGTTTTTTATCAAGGAAGCATTTGCATGCTAAGCAAATTTTTGTGCTTAACAGCTTTATGAAAATGGCCCCAGATCCCTTGCCACCTGCTTCTATGTGGACCATTGTCAGTCTAGGATGGTGGTTTTTTTTTTTTGAAGCGGTGGAGGTTATGAAATTAGTTCATATCGTGTGTAATTATCTAGTATCTTTATTGCGTTGTATTCATCTTCATAATGCTGCTTAACCCTAACCTTCCCTAACCTGCCAAAATCAAACACCCCATTTGTGTTGAATTTTGTGTGATTGGGTACTGTAGAGCCTTGGCACCATCACTTTGCATGGGATTTGATGCCCTGATTTTGTCTAAGTACAAAGAATGTGCCATTGGTTTACCACACAGTGTTGGAGTTTGTGTGGTTAGGGAAGGATTCTAGTAAAAAGCCTTGGGCTGTTAGGGTTAATGGACAAATGCGCTTAGCTTATTTATCATAGCAAGGTCTTTTTTCTTAAGTGATTTTTTTTTTGGTCTTAGCATCTTGCAGTTCATTTGCTGTGAATGATTTTTTTATTAATACATGGTACAAAGTTAAATTTTTGTTTCAAGGACCGTTTTAACCCATTTTTGAAAAAATTGTTTTTATTTTTTCTGAAATTGAAATTGTTTTTAGATCATCACACTAGAGTGGATTTATTCACGCACTTTATACGAGTGTATTGTTATTTAAATCTTTTTCATTAATCTGCACAAGCAAGCCAAATAAAAACACTGACAAGTTTTAAAAGTCCCGAATTGTAGGACGGATGTTTTTATATACAAGTTAGATTCCAGTTCTTGCCAATTCTATTTTTTTTTTCATTTGCTGATATTCTGCTTTGCTACTTTCCGTGTCATTCACAGAAATTACGATCATCAGAAACCCGGGTCGGCGAGCTGACACACGAGCTCGAAGCTTACAAGCAAGACATCGAGAAGCTGAAGAAACACATAGAGGAAGAAAAAGAGGTGTTATATATTTTCTTGTTACTTTTTATTCAGAGATAATTGTCGTTCAGAATTAAGTCCGAATTTAAAAAATGGGCCTATAACCTTTGAAACTTGTCTGTGCCTGCATGGCGAAGTTTAATTGTGCACAGATTACTGTACTTATGGTTAATTCTGTTCAGTGTCATTTGTTACAGGGAGACCATGTTCAGTACCATGCAGAGTTGTAATCAAGTCAATCACAAGTCATCACAAGTCACTTCACAATTCTGGTCTCAAGCCAAGCTATTTAAACACACTACATAACAAAAGCATTTACTTGTGATCTGCCTTTTGATCCGACTTGTGAATGACTTGATTACAACTCTGGTATCATGTAGCTTTTGTCAAACCCACAGACTTGATGTCCGTGGGAGAGAACTTGACTCGATTAAGATAATCATTTGTGTTACGCGTTTTGCTCGATTGTAGATGGAGGAGAAGTATAAATCAGAGAGAGATCGTGCCAAGTCCCAGTTTGTCGAGATACAGCGACTCGAGAAGACATCCAAGGCAGACGTTGAACAGATTCAGAAAAGGGTAAGAAAAATAGTCCTTCAAATTCTGTGAGGCAATTTTGCTCTCTCAAATACTAAGTTTCCCAGCAGAGATCCGCAAAAAATTTGGGCTTGTGCACGATGCAGTATATCCCATTAGCCTTTTAGAGGTATGGCGGACACAATAGGAGGGCGCTATTTTATTTGGGTATAAATACACAGGTTTTACCCAAATCAAATAGCGCCCTCCTATTGTGTCCGCCATACCTCTAAAAGGCTAATTACTAAGGATACTGTACAATGAATTTGCACAATATTATCAAGCCATAACTAAACACTGTTTCAATTTGCCAAAAATGTTTAATTTAGTAACTAGCCTTGATTGTGATTTTGAAAAAATTTTGATTACCACAATAACAATGTGTTCCATATTTAAAGTAAGATTGAAAACATATCAAGACAATAAGTGGGTCAACACTTTGGATACTTTTATTCGAGAACTCTATTTGAGAGCTAAACTACAGAAGACGGACAAAAAGTTCTGGAAACAGTTTTTGTATTTTTAATCAATATAATAGAATGTAATTAATTAAATGAATACAAACTTTTGTTAAAAAAATGTAAATAATGTTACGATAAATAAAAGCGCTAGACGCAATGAAAAAAAAGAAGAAAAAAAGGATACTGTACTTACATAGGTTAGCGCAGTTTCTTCGCAAGCTCAGTTTGCTCATAATTGCAGGCTGTAAGCGCAGAATACAGCATTGTGGAATTCATCATGGAGCTGCTTAGGACAAAAATTTGCTTAGCATGAAAACTCTTCCCTGATAAAAACGGGATTACCAGCCAAATTTTCATGTGATGTGTATTGCTTGTGACTGGTATTCAGCTCTTGTTTGCTAAGCGTAAAAATTACATAGAGTTTCGGTTGGTAACCTGTTTTAACTAAGCAAGACTTTTCTTTGCTAAAACAAATGCTTAGCGTCTCCATGAACTTGGCCCCTGATTACAACTTTGTTCATGATATAGGTCTGGTACCCTACTTTCTTTGACCGTACTTCCTTTGATTCCCCACAGCTGGAGCGGTTCCGCACCCGGATCATGCAGACCACTTTCTCGGCCCCCGGCTTCAAGATGCCGGATCCGGACACGGATGCCAGCGATGACACCATCGTGGAGACGATGAAGAAGCTGATCGAGGACAGGACGGAGGGTAAGAACAAGCTCCGGGACCTGAAGGAGATCAACAAGGGGCTGGAGGCCTACAAGAAGGACTCCAAGACGCACTCCAAGACGCTCAAGCAGCAGATGGTGGCATTGGAGGTAGGTTGAAGATTTGGGTGAAACTGACTCTCTAAGATCTGAGATCGGTAACGAACCCTTTTGTAATAGAAGCGAGTGCGCTAATATTAGTTATCCCACGAGCACGAGTGGAACACTGAATAATGTGGTGTGTCTGTGTCCCACATACCACGAGGCTGTCGAGCAAACGTGACGGGCACTGAGAAAAGATGGAACACGCACGCTGTACACGATACCAGAATGTACGGCACACACGCGTTCATCAATAACAGTTTCCACGTTTTCTCATTTCAACCTACGCACTGAAAGACACTACTAGTAGTATACTAGGGTGGCATGGGTTGCTTGTGCGTAAAGCGCTTGCCTCCCACCAATGTGGCCCGGGTACGATTCCCGGCTCGGACCATATGTGAGCAGAGTTGTGCGTTGGTTCTCTCCTGTGCCACGAGGGTTTTTCTCCGGGTCCTCCGGCTTTCCTCCCTCCGGAAAAACTCTTTTGATCTCTGGCTGTGTGCTCCGTTGTCATATGTGGGTCGATGTAGCCGGTTGCCAGAGGCAACTTTACGTGCCAGCGACTCGACCACGTTGTAGCCGCGTCCTTCGCAATTTAGCATCCCAGCTGCGAGTAAGGATGATTAGCCTCACAAATTATTATTATTATAGTCCGAAAATTTGTCAGATTTTATGTGACAATCCGCATGGGACGTAAATGCGCCTTTTGAATTTCCAGTGGATTGTACAGCACTACGTTTTGCGTATAGCGCCATACGCAGAGTACGATATTGACCGTGCGATTAGGTATAATATCACACTCTTGTTGCCATGGATTGAGCAATCAGGATCAAGGATTCAAGTTTACTTGAAGATAATGAAGTAATATAGATACGATTTGAAGCTTTGCATGGTGGGTGCGATATGAGAGAGACTGGGATTGCGGGTAACACCATGTGAAATAAATCTCTTCTAGGAAGAAGTAGTGTGGTTCTGAAAATAACCGGGGTGAGTGTGTAACTCGACGTTTCGGACAGTGTGCTCTGTCCGTCCTCACTCACACTCCTGAGGACGGACAGAGCACACTGTCCGAAACGTCGAGTTACACACTCACCCCGGTTCTTTTCAGAACCACACTACTTCTTCCGAGAAGAGATCTATTTAACATGGTGTTACCCGCAATCCCAGTCTCTCTTATAATGAAGTAATATGCTAAGAACTATTTGCGACAGTTGTGGTAATGCCAAAAAGGTTAGCAATGCCCAAAAAGCACGGACTTAAGCAAAATAATCTTGATCGTTTCCTTCAGAAACGTCTGCAAGAGGGAGGCCGGACCTGTGGCCACCTCCGCAATGAGATCAAACTCCTCTCGTCCATCACCGTAGACGAGAGCCTCCAGGGAGTCAAGGACACCGTCGCCATGATGCTGCAGGACGAGTTGGCATGGCAACAGGAGTACGAGAGCACACTGGAAAAGTGCGGCATTGACGTCAGCACGCCCGGACAAGGTCAGTGATGGAGTGAATTCAGACTGGCTGTTAGGCGTGTTCCTATTCTGCCAGCAGGCTGCTTTGAGTTGGTCAACGAATTGTAAACAAAACAAATATCCATGATCACTCAGAAGCGCTGTATCTTGATGCAATCTTCCACTTGCTCGACTTGGAACCGTGATTAATAAGCTCTTGTATCCTTCGTTGAAACTCAGTTGACGTACAATTATATCCATGGATGTTGTATCACATTCCTTTAATTCATCCAATAGAATGTCGTCCAGTAGAATGTACGTACATAGGGGTAGATATGGGGTAGGCATAAGAAAGGGTAACAATGGGGACAATTCTACCCCACAGTCTCGTCTTTAGAAATCGACCTACCCCACAGAGTTAACGCTATGGGTTTGAGATTGCAATGGGGACAAAGGAGAAAAAAAGAAGGACAGTAATGTCTACAATGGATGTACCCCATATCTACCCACACAGTCGTACTTCCCCAATACGTCCGAGGACAATGCTTTGTGTTTCCTATTGTTCCTTTAATATAACCAACCCCCATAGACTAAGCACGTATCCTTACGTTCGAGGACCGACTTCAACAAAAGACTCTACGTTCGAGGACTGAAAGGTTTCTTTGTGTTTCCTTTCTTCTCTTGTCCTCGGAGATATATACAGTGCACGTACATGTGTGCAGATCTGTGCATGTTCATGTGTGTATAATTGTACACGCATGCGTATTTTATTTCCACATGTTGCACGTATGCGTGCATTCCAAACACGGCACACAAAAGTGGCGTACGTGAACGTCAAGGCCTCTGCTTTATTGTGTCAAAGCTGCACGGACAATGTCACTCTCATATCTGATTGATTTCTTGGAATGGAACACAATAGCTTGAATCCGTATAGCTCAAGACCTCATTCATTAACCCTGACCGTCCCAAATCTGCCAAAATCCAACACCATTGTTGTGTTGGGTTTTCATGGGTTCAGGACTGTAGAGCCTTGGCTCCATTACTTTACATGGAGCTATGATGCCCCAATTTGTCTAAGTACAGAGAATATACTGCACAGTGTTGGATTTTGACAGGTTCAGGACATTTCCCAGTAAAAATGCCAGAGCGGTTAGGGTTAAAGAATGTAAAGGTTTATCTCTGATTTGGGACTATGAATCTTCTCTCTTCCCCTCCACAGGTACTTTATCAAAATAAAAAAAATTATAGGCTACCACGCTTTGAAAGTTATCAATAATAAGGCGGATGACTTGTCCAACTCACATGCAATAAAGTACTGGGGGTACGAGGGTTGATTTTTTGTAAATTTCCTTGCAGGTCTTTCAGCTTTCATCGAGGAGCTCCAAGCCAAGAAGGAGACCGCCCAGAAACAGGCCGCAGACGTCCAGACTAAGTTTGACAAGCTGGAGAAGTCCCTGAAGAGCGAGACCGGACAGGAAGTGTCCCGGCTCAAGACGGAGTACGACACCAAGCTGGCCGACGCCCTGGAGAAGACCAAGCTAGAAGGTCAGAGGTCAATAATCTCACAGAGCTGGGGCCAGTTTCACGGAGCGGCTTAGGAAATATTGCTTAGCAGAAAATATCGCTTAGCAGAAAATATCGCTTAGCAGAAAATACCCCTTAGCAGAAAATACCCCTTAGCAGAAAATACCCCCTAGAATATACCCCTTAGCAGAAAATATCTCTCAGCAGAAAATAACGCTTAGTTTTCCATGCTGGCTAAAAGTTGGCCAAGAACTGGTCCCAAGCAGTATACATCACATGACATTTTAGCTGGTAACCAGCTTTTGCTAAGCAAGTCTTTTCAGTGCTTAGCAAAATTATGTACTAAGCAGCTTTAGCCCCAGCTAAGCACACAACTGTGGTAAGCACAAAAGAATTGCTGAATTTAAATAGATTGTTGCCGTTCCCAACGTGGTGTTTAGTATTGTATGCTTAATGCTTTCTAAGAGCCTTTGGGGAAAATTTACAGGTTTACTCGGGTTGGACTTGAACCCACGATCTCCTGCTTACTAGTGCAGATGTCTTAATAACCGACCGACAAGCTTGCCGGGGTTGGATGAAGGGGGGAGGTTGATGCAGAAACGGAGGGTATTGTACCAATCTATTCCACTTGAATCTGCCAGCCAAGGCTCGAGGGCAATTTGTAGCACTACCCGACTACTTGCCTATTCAACCACAGCCCCATTTCCTTAGTCATGGGAGTAAGATATCACTGACTTCTGTGTGTTTCATTTTGCAGCCGAGCAGAAACTCCAGACGTCTCTGGAGGAACTCCGGAAGGAGGAGATTGCCAAGAGGGAGAGTGCCATCAAGGCAGGACGGGAGCGAGTCCAACGGCAAGAGGCCAATCTAGAAGAGCTGAGACGGGTAAGTAACAATCACTTCAACCTTTTATCTTCACTGTTAAAATTAAGAGGGGCGGCAAAAGTATCCAAGGTTGAAGCTGTATTGCTTCAGCCAATAGGAAAATTTGTAACCGACTATATAGCAAAGTCTGTCACGAGCCAATGTGGCCCAACAGGCCGGCATTTATCTCCAGTTTCAGTAGCATGAAACGAATGAGAATATTTCTATTCCCCCTGGACGGGATGCTAGTCCATCGCAGGTTACTCCCCAGCTAATGCCGGTACCCATTTATACTCCTGGGTGGAGAGAGGCAAGTGGGGATGAAGTGGCTTGCCCAAGGACACAGCATATGGCCAGTAGCTGGATTCGAACCTCTAACTCTGATCATGAATCACAAGTCCTAACCACTAGACCACACACCCCCACAAACCAACTATGTGGTGAACGTTGAACCCCTTGTGTCTGGCTGTTATTGATGAGGGCTGGTACGCCAAGAACAGGCTGTGCAGCCAAGCATAAATGCAAACAATAGGCACCACACTGAATAGAGTGGTCCTATTCATCGCACTTGGAGCCTCCTTCCGTGTGAATGAAAGCTTTGTTTGAAAAACTCCATCTATTCTTTACACTCACATTCAGGAACAATATAGCTGAAACTTGAATGGATTGAGTACACACAGAAATGTGCATATAGATGACAACCGGCCAGATGGCTGTGGCCGGCGTCCATATTCAAGAGAATAGGCAATCAAATAACATTCATGTTTGGTTTCGCCAGATGCTGATGGAGAAGAATTCCGACGAGGAAAGGTTGCAGAACTTGGAGAGGCAACTTGAGAAGAAAGGACAGGAGTTTACTGCCACAGAAGTAAGTCTCTCCTTTTCGCGCGTGTGAACGCAAAAGGTGGTCGCACAATGCGCACCTGTCAAATTCAATCAGAATGGGCGTTCGCGTAACATGGCGTCACATTGCGTCGGCAATTTTATCCCGAATAACCTTTGACCTTTGAGATGCCGGACTGGCTTATTTTTGCGTTGTTTTGTTTGTTTACGATTTTTGTCTTCTGCATCTAATTATATTTTACAAGCTGCATTCACGTAATTTCTAAAATTCTGCAAAAAAATCTCGGATTACACCACCCCCCAAAAAAAAAAAAAATCTGGTTGTTAAAAATTCTTAAAAGATATACAGACCAAATTTTTTACTTATTTTTTAAATTGCACTTTTACTAGCAAAACAAAGTTATTTACTTTTGAATGACACATCGAATGAAAAACGATTGGTTCTTAACTGTTGACACTCATTCCAACAGGAAAAGGTCCGAGAAGAGCTGGCCTCGTCGCTGGAGAGGCACCAATCAGAGGTCAGCAGCTTACGGCACAAGATGGTGGCCTCCGAGGCCCAACACGAAAAGGAGACAGCGGCCTTCCGGGAGCAGATCAAACAGCACTCCATGACCATCGTCACCCTGGAGGACAGGATCGTCAAGTCCGGCAAGGACCTGGCCACGGGTCAGACCAAGGTGGTGGAACTGCAGCACAAACTTGCCGGTAAGTACAGTTAATCCTCAGCAAAATCACTACCGTTAAATCATTTGGTATTTTTAACCCATTGAATATGGACGACTGCCATAGCCACGGTTTGAAAAAGACCGCCTGGCCGGTTGTCGTCTATATGCGCATTCCTGCACGTATTCAATCCATTGTTTGCCTATTGTGTGCATTACACTTGGCTGCACAACCCGTATGGCATACCAGCACCCCATCAGTAACAGCCGGACAGTATACAAATAATAAATGTTTATGAGTGCGATGGTAAGAATAATTTCATGAGGTGACAGATGGCATGTTCAATTCCACGAGGCGAAGCCGAGTGGAATGGGACATTCCATCTGTCACCGAATGAAATTATTCTTACCATTGCACGAATGTGAAACATTCATTATTTGTTTTATACAACGCCTGAATAAATCTGACAGATTGCATGCATGGATTTCTTTGTGTAACGTTACAACGTGCCGTTTACCTTCTCAGTCCCGCATAAAACCGCGACAAAAAATTGTCGAGTTCCGAATCAGTTAAAGCTTCAATAGTTGTTCCTGCGTGTCTTGCAAATTCATCTAATCGTTTCACTGCATATTTGATTTGTCTCTTTGTATTTGGAGCGTCAGCATTGCCTACGAGTTCCAATATTTCGTCGTCTGTTAGGAGAACAAACCGCGGCAGTTCGGGAAACTCGGCCGCCATGTTGTGTGAATGACAGCCCTGTTGTAGCGCCACCAATAGTGACCGTGAAATTAGGGAAGTTCTTTTGGTTCTATCAATGCGCGCGCACCGTTTGATAGAACCATGTGATAGAACATTTTGGGCGGTGCGGGTTCGCGTCGTGTGATGGGTCGAATAATTCAATGCACGTGATCGACGATCCACCAATCGGATGGCTGGGATTTATTCGGGTGTTGTATAAAATGGGTTAACATCCGGACAGAATGGGTTAACATCAAGCCATTTAATTTTCTTTTTTTTCTGTGGATCCAGAGCAAACCAGAAAAGCCCAGGAGATGCTACTGAAGTTCCAGCAGCAGGCCAGCAAGCCGGAGTTGCCGCCGAAGCCGGTCATCGTACAGCAACCAGCCGCCGACATCAAAGGCATGGAGCAACTGATTGGCTTACTCAGGTAGGCCCAGTCTTAGGCTCCGCCTTCCCTCGTGAATATTCAGATCATGATTTACATAAAAAAAACTGCCATCAAATACAACTCGATGTCATTATGTCATATGTTTATTCAAAACTATACTTTCTATTTTGGTAATTACCTTCTTTTAGGAAGGAGAACACCAATCTGAAGAAGGAACTGCAAGACCAGCGAGACGTTACCCTTGGACTGCGCCGGGATCTGGCCGGCGCCTCGGCCCGCCTGTCGGACATGACCGGTGAGCTGAATGAGCGTCAGAAGGAGGAGCTCGAGAACAACCGCCTCGTGATCCGAGACCAAGAGGCCGAGCTGACCACGCAGCGCCAACAGCTGGTGAAGCTGTCCGAGCTGGTGGACAAGAAGACGGCCGAGACCGACAAACTAGTCAAGGATTTGGCGTAAGTTCACTTAGGTATTTTCTGTTTAAAAACCTGTTTTGTTTTGTTTTCTTACCTGAATTTTATTCTTTATCTTTGACTGAGCTCACTATAACATCTGGTTTGTCTCTTAACCTCTTGTGTTCGGCTCTTGATGGGGGGCTGGCGTGCCAAGAGTGGGCTGTGCAGCCAAGCGTAAGTGCAAACAATAGGCACCACACTGAATAGAGTGGCCCCATTCATTGCACCAGGAGCCCCCTTTCGTGTGAATGAAAGCTTTGGTTGAAAAAGCTCCATCTATTCATTACACTCTCATTCAAGAGCAATATAGTTGAAACATGAATGGATTGAGTACGTGCAGGAATGCGCCTATAGACATCAACCGGCCAGGTGGTCTTTTTCAAACCGTGGCTATGGGCCTCGTCTGTACTCGAGAGGTTAAGAGAAAGTTTGGTTTCCTTACATCTGGCTTGTATTACATATGGCTTGAGTGCATGGCACGTTGAATAATTTTCCCGAGTTACTGATTTCGGTAAGGAAGTTTTTCGCTCAGGTGTGATATGAAATTGCACGGATTCTATTGCCCTTGCGCACCACACAGTTCTCGGAAGGAGTTGGTGACCAAGCACAAGCAGGACGCGTTGATGAACGGAGACGAACTGGCCAAGTTACAGGTGCAACTTGGCCACGAGCAGGAGAACAGCAAACGGGCACTGGAGCAGGTGCAGCAAGAGGTAAGAGGCTCAGTCTGATCCCTGGGTAGATTTGGTATACTGGCCAGGGCTGTAGTCGAGTCCATCACACATGTCACAAGTCCATCACAAGTCCATCACAAGTCTATCACAAGTCCATCGCAAGTCCCTGCAAGTCCCTGCAAGCCCATCACGAACCCTCCAGTCCTAATTCCAATCACAAGCTATTCAAATGAGCTTTGACAAAAGGCATTCCTTTGTCATTGTTCATCCAGTTACTTGTGACTGGCTTTATGAAAGGACTTCTGACTATACTTGCGAAAGGACTTGTGAAAGGACTTGCAGGGACTCGACTACAGCCCTGATACTGGCTGGTGGGTTGGGTGGCTTGGTGGGTGGTAACTTGGGCTGTCTGCTTGGCTGGTTCCCTCCCCGGCTGTCACACTAGCCGATTGATGACTGATGACCCCGATGACGAATACGTTGGCTGGCTGGTGGGCTTACTAGTTGACTGCCCCCCCCCCCACCCCCACCCCATTGTCTTCAAGAGGGGACCAGTAACTCAATTGACCTATCGCCGTTTACGAGTTAACCACGCCCCTTAGACAACCCTATAGGAATTTTGTGTGGTAATTTTTGTTTGTCTCAGATTTTGCGCGTTCCACGTGGAATTATAATTGATGTGATTGGACAATAATTCACAAGCTGCGTTGACGCAATTCGACCGCCATAGGCCAATAGCTCAACCCGCTATTGTCTGCCTTTCGATTTTGGAAACCGGATATTCGAAAGCAACCTTTAAATAAATATTAAACCTTCCATGTTTTTTTGTCACACAGTCTGAAGCAAACAACTGGAACATCATCCAGTTTGCTCCATTGTCTCTGATTTGTTTTTGGTCAACATTACGGCTCAGGAGTGTTTTTGTAAAGGCCAAGTAGACACTAATCCTGCAAACTATATCCAGTCATTGCGAGGGCTTTTCATGTGGAACCTTACTCATCACTTTTTGTTGGCATGACTATAAGCTGGATGGCAACTTCCGGTGAATTTAAAAACAAAATTTGAAAAGGTATTTTTGATTTCCACAGGGTATGATCACCAGCGAGATGTCGGCCTTTGGGGCGCAGTGCCGCGGCGAGAGACATGAGCAGGTCATCGCTAGACAGCGGGAGGCGCTTGCTGAGCTCCGATCACGCATCAAAGGAATTGAGTCGAACAGACCACCATGTACGTTCAAATCTCTACAGATTATTGTTTTCCTGTGGTTTTGATTGTGATAATAAGCATTTAAATCCTATCCGTGCAACCGTGATATTTTTTCACATTCGTAAATACCTGAGATTGTTTCACTATTCCCATTGGTCATGAGCCAGGCACATGGGTGTGTTTATATATTTGTTTCAAATATGAAATGAACATCAAAACTTTTGGTTGTTCTTTGGTGATGGGAAGGACATTTGAGGCACACAAATGAAATTCAGATGATAGCAAGTGCTTGTGCGCGCACATAATGCCCTCTCTCTTGCAATGAGTGTATGCATGCATTGCGTTGAGCCCCCCCCCCCCCTTCACATACAGAGAACTTTGTGTAAATGTCAATGCCGAAGAACCACTTTGCAACCTACAAATTAACGAAAAAGTGGACTGGCAAAGTTCACCATTGATCCCTTTTCATAGAAGATTTGCTTGAAAGGCATTTATGAATGGCAATAAAAATGTGAATAGCCAATGTTTACTAGTTGGTTATTACCTTGAAGGGACGTGGCTGCTATTAATGTACCTCGCCTTCAGCCCGGTCCTTTAAGCAGTTCGCGTCAGATGACGTGTATACACGCACTTAGCGAGGCAATGATCCAGCGGAAGTATCTGTCAGCGACCGGCTCGCAGTGAGCGAGGCCAGGGTGTGCTACCCGCAGATAAAGGCCCGAACCCGTCTGGCACCCAGGCTCGTGAAAAATAATCCCGGCGTGAACTGGTTAAAAGCTGCCACTGCCCTCTTCAGCCATTATTAAGTTTGTGTCATCACTCTTTATCCCCTTATTTTGACTTTATGAGTCCGGATCAGTAATCGGATGTTGTTTGTCCCCCTCTAGTGCCGACCCAGGACCAGGCCCTGCAGCAGGTCATCGTGCTCAAGAAGGAGCTGGCAGAGATGCGAGCCAAGCAGGCCCAGATCATCGACCAGAGCCAGGGGGCCAACCCGGAGGCCGTGCTGGAGCGGGAGGTGGCCAAGGCCCGGGGCCAGATCTCCACGGCCTCCTCGGACGCGGCTATAGAGCGGAGTGCCCGTATCGAGATGCAGCAGGGTCTGGAGATCAGCGAGCAGGCGGTGAGAATACCAAATAATTACGAATAATTATCCATTCATTGGAAAACGGTAGCGGGTCCAGGAGTTTTTGCATGGAGAAGGGTCAGGACCGGAAAAACTTTGAACAAAAACAAGTCGACACCATGGGGAGGGATGTTATCGCCTCATTCATTGGAAGGTTGGGAGTCAAGGATTTTGAGTCAGGGAGTCTGGTTGGCATTGTCCTCCTGTTCTCGCCTTCGACCTGTGCTCGGTTTCATTCCCACCTGTGGTCAAGATGTGGTTAGCTTTGCAGTCCCTCTCTGAGTCCATGGGTTTCCCCAGAGTCTGAGACCTTTCTTCCTGCCGAACAATTCTTCGTCTTTTCTCAACTGCAGACATGCCAAGTAGTACGATTTTGCCGTATTTCGTACGGGAAATCCTTGAAAATACGGGAATACGATTTTGACCCTAAAAAATACGAATCTTGTCCGTCTTGAAAAATAAATTTAAAAATGCCGTAAAACGACTGCGAGCAGAGAATATGAAAGTACCTCGAACTTTTTCTAGCCTGAATACGATGTCTGGACTGTATGTATACATCTTGCGTATACCGTAATTTCTGGAATATTGGCCGCGGCGTATACATTGATTTTCACCGCGAAAAATGTTGCTGAGGCTTATATTCTGGGCGGCTTATTCTCCAACACTTAAAGAATAAACCCGCGAACTATCCATTATATTCGAACACAATTTCCGGGTCGAGTCGGCACCACAATCATGAGTCATCGTTTTCGTTGATAAAATGCACTCCAGTACCCCAGCGGCACGCGAATTTCCCCCCCCCCCTCCAAACTTTGCGGGTACATTGCCGTTTGTGATCCACTTTGTGATGACTTGCCGACTCCATGAAAGATATCGTGCGACTCTGCAAAGAAGCCTACATGTATTCTATATACATGTACATTGCGCCGCCGCGCTGCCACGGTCGGCTGTTTCGTTGTTCAGTTGAATTGGCCTACAAGCTTATACGATAGCTCGTGGACGTCAACAAGTTTCATGCCCGCTTTCTGAGTAAAGTGGCTGGTACTAGGCGAATGCGCAGACAGATGGTCAAACAGTTTGTTTACCAGCGATTCAATGCAACGGTTAACATGAATATTTAAATTTATGCAAATATTACTCCGCCCCAATGCTTGCCTGTATGTTATGTGTACATGTACACATTACATACAGCTACAGTTGATCGGAGTCGGAAGGATTAACCCTTAACATGAGCCGCCATATCTTTCAAAGTGCAAAAATGCAACTGCATTGTATAACAGTACCACCACCAGCACTACTAGAAAACCATAGACAATTAATGTAAGTGATACTTGGAGCTAAAAGTGCAAGCAATAGTTCATGATGGAATGAATTATAATAGGGTATATTATTGTAAACATCATGCACTTGATAACTGAGTATGCTTAAGTCCTACACTGGTATTGCAGCCAGTAAAATTGCTTTTTGTATGTATACGTACCTGCATTGTTATGCACCATTATGTGAGTGTACAATGACCGTTTTTGAAAATAGTTTTTTTGAAAAAAATACAGTTTTTAGGTTGTCAGAATACAGTTTTGGGATTTTCAAAGTTGGCATGTCTGCAACTGGCCTGTTCGCGAATTATTTTTTCCAAAACGTCATCTGAATGGATGCATTGTTGAGCGCCCTCTATAATACTTTTAATATGTTATAGGGCTGGGTATATATAATGCAATGAATTATCGATGTCTGCCGAGCATTCCAATGGCCTAGTGGATACGGTGTTAGACTGTGAGGTAGAAGATTGTGGGTTCGAGACCTCAACGTTACAATTTTTTTAATTTATATTTGGCTGTTTCGAAAGCTTTTCGAAACAGCCCTTGTTTTCGTTAAGATTTTTTTTTTTTTCTTTTTTTTTTTTCTTCTTCTTTTTCAGACTTTTGCCCATAGCATTTGTACACGTTTTCTTTCTAACCGGCACTTTGGCTACTTTTAAGCAACCGATTGCATTTAAACTTAGCAGACACTTAGACCAACTGCTCAGAATGTATGCCGATCTTTTACGTCATGATGACGTCATCACGTGATTTTTTATGAATATTTGAATTTTGAAAATCGTAACATTCTTTTCAATATATCTAGCGAATAAAACAAGATATTTTCAACATTCTTTTTGTTATAGCTTTGGTATGTCTCAAAGATATGCCCTAAAAAGCGAAAATTGTGTGACGTCATGATGACGTCATCAAAAATATGTTTCTTTTTAAACGCATGTAAGGGTCAATCCGATTACAAAAATGTATACATTGAATTTTTCTGTACCCAAATCCAAAATTTCATGATCGTGGCTCACTCAAGTAAGAAATAACAGCCATTTCAAAATTTAGACCAAATTCAATATAACACAAAGGAATTCTGGGACGGGCAGATAACCATGGCTATTATGTGCTTGCTGTTTATAAAAGGGGTTGATTTCTAGTCTTTCTTCAAGTCGCTAAATTTTTAAAGTTTTAAAATCGTAACATTCTTTTCAATATATCTAGCTAACAAAACAAGACATTTTCAAAATTCTTTTTGTTATAGCTTTGGTATGTCTCAAAGATATGCCCTAAAAAGCGAAAATTGTGTGACGTCATGATGACGTCATAAAACAATTCTTTTTTCAAGTCGCTAGAATATTGCCCATAGCATTTGTAAACTTTTTCTTTCTTACCAGCCACTTTGGCTACTTTTTAACTTGGCAGACACTTACCCCAACTGCTCACAATGTGTGCCGAACTTTTACGTCATGGTGACGTCATCACATGTCACGTGACGTCATCTTTAAAGGGGCATTTTTCGAAGTCATATATCTACAAAAGTACAAGTCCCATTAAGTTGGAACGTAATATCTAGGTATGCCACCGGGTGTTATAGATGAACATTGACATAACGTTATGATCAAGTCATAACATGTCACGTGGTTTCATCTTAAAGGGGCACTCGCTAGATTATTGCCCTTAGCATTTGTAAACGTTTTCTTTCTTACCGTTCACTTTGGCTACTTTTAAACTTGGCAGACACTTACCCCAACTGCTCACAACGTGTGCCGAACTTTTACGTCATAATGATGTCATCACATGTCACGTGACGTCATCTTAAAGGGGAATTTTTTAGAAGCCATATATCTACAAAAGTACAAGTCCGATTAAGTTAAAAACGTAATATCCAGGTATGCCACCGGGTGTTATAGATGGAAATTGACATGACGTTATGATGACGTCATCACATGTCACGTGACGTCATCTTAAAGGGGCAGTTTTTGAAGCCATATATAAACAAAAGTACAAGTCGGATTAAGTTGAAAAGTAATATCTAGGTAGCCTTTGAGGTTTATAGATAAAAATTGACTTTACATTATGATGACGTCATCACATGTTACGTGACGTCATCTTAAAGGGGCAGTTTTTTAAGCCATATATATTAAGAAGTACATGTCCGATTAAGTTGAAAAGTAATATCCAGGTAGCCCAATAGGTTTATAGATGAAAATTGACATGACATTATTATGATGTCATCACATGTCACGTGACGTCATCTTAAAGGGGCAGTTTTTGAAGCCATATATCTAAAAATGCACAAGTCCGATTAAGTTGAAAAGTAATATCTAGGTAGCCCAGTAGGTTTACAGCTGAAAATGGACATCACATTATCATGATGTCATCACATGTCACGTGACGTCATATTAAAGGCGCAGTTTTTGAAGCCATATATCTACAAAAGTACAAGTCCGATTAAGTTGAAACGTGGTATCTAACTTGAATTTTTAACAATTTTGTATAATTATTTTTGTAATATATTTTTATGTCATACAAACTTAAATATAAATGTGAAAAATGTGTGACGTCTGATGACGTAATCATGGTCATCAACTGCTTGTATGCTCACATTTCTAAAAAGATTATGAATAAGCCTACGTGATTGCTTGACCTAGACGACCATAAAACGAGATATTTTATCCACCATTGAAATCTCAAGAATAAGAATCAAACTACCAAAAAAACCCAAACGAAACAGCCCTGTGTTTGTCCACAAACACTAAAGCTCTAGTTTATTTTTAAATTTTTTATAATTTCCAGCTTTGAAGGATTTTTTTAAAGGGAAATAAAGTCCGAAATTTAATTACGTTCGAATTCATTTGTTTTTCTAATTCGTGGCTCTGGAGGATTTTTTTAAAAAGGGAAATAAAGTCCGAAATCTCATAGCGTTAACCCAATTCAGATGTAGTTTAGGAAAAACAAATTGCGGCCTGTTCAGGCTTACGAGCTGTAGCGTGGCATTTTTGAGGAATCCTTGGTTTCATTTAATAGTAGAAATTAATATGAATAGTCTCTCATAATTACCTGTGTTGCTTCATCCCGATTTCACCTTGACAGTACCTGAAGCTAACCAAGACTGTGGCAAACCTCCTGAGCCTCGGCGAGGTCGCAGGCCAGGATTCCATGGGCCACCTCCCGAAGGATGAACGAGACCGGCTAGCCCAGGAGCGGACCAGCACCCAAGAGCTGATTGCCAGCCGGCTCCGCACGCTGAACCAGCGGCTGGAACGCAAGGACGAACTACTCAAGGACTACGAGAAGGACCTGGAGAAGTTGCGATTGGCCGAGAGACTGGGCAATGCGAAGGCTGGACAGGTGGAGACGCTCGCTGTAAGTTAATGCCTCATACTCAAGGATGAAGACCAGAAAATAAACAGGGGCGGGGCTAAAGAAAACATGTTTTGGAAGCTAACAAGTTTTGGCAAATTGTTTTAATTATTTGCTATTCTTATTCTATGTGCAATAAAATTAGACCCATTATACCATGGAACTCCACACTTAAATGATTTGATTTTGTGTACTGTAGAATGATCTTCGAGGCCGAACGGAAGAGGCTCACTACTTGCGGGAGACACTCCGACGAACGAGGGAGGGACTCGATCAGGAGAGAAGGCTAAACAGAGCTATCAAGAACAAGAAGGTAAAAATCCCAGCCGATAAGACAGAGGAAATCATAACCTGTAGAACTGAAGGATTAAAACCATTCTGGCCGGCTGTTATTAATGGGTTGAAAAACATGGAATGCTGCGTAGCACTATACATAAGTAGTAAGATGAAAAGTTAAGAAATAATGCTCACGTAATGAAGTTATCGAGTGTTATTAATGGGGTACTGGTATACCAAGACGGGCTTGTGCAGCCAAGCGTAATGCAAACAATAGGCAAACAATGGATTGAGTATGCACAGGAATGCGCGTATAGATGACAACCGACCAAATTACAGTCATTTAAGAGGTGAAAGAAATGTTGGGGTAGGAGTGGGATCCAAACAAGCTATTTTATATGTAAATAAACTGAAAACATCACTGTATGGAAACATCACTGTTGTGCTTTTGATGAAATCGCACCTTTGGCTCATGAATATAAAAATCAATATTTGGCATTTACTTTCTAGAAATGGAACTAAGGATCTGTATCAAAATTATCATGGAAAACACACTCTCCAATACATATGTGACCCGCTCTGCAAAAAGGGCACTTATGTTGCAAAATTTGAAAATAGTGTTTTATATATAACTGGAAAGGCCATTTTATAAGCTTTCATATGGTATATGTCTGAGATCTCTAGCATTTTGCAATCACGAGATATTTGGAAATTTGCATGTTTGTTTTCAGGAATTTCTTGAAATGACTTGAGGAGAAACAAGCCATTAAAAAAATAAAAAAGCAAAGCAATAGATGGAAGCACTCGACAAAAACACATTCTTTTTCTAACTTTATTCACTGAAATCAAAGATTTTAGTTATGAATAATATAGGTATCAAAGATGCCAAAAATACCCTCCCTTCAAAATCACTTGTTTGAAGAATTTTTAACCCTCTTCACATTGAACGGCCTATAACTCGTAAAAGCATACAGCGACTTATGTGCCCTTTTTGCAGAGCGGGTCACATATTGGCATCACAGATTTTGTGAAATTTTTCATATTTTTTTTTCCTCAATGTTTATCTTTTGCAGACTTTCCACTTGGAGAATGACGACAAGAACAACAAGCAGACGTGGCCCAAGCACAACTGCTACGTTGACGAAGCCGCCAAGATTAAGGTAAACAAAACAACAGGCATGCAACTCTTCAATTTCAAAAAACGCGGAAAATAAAATGCGAGCGCATAGCGCTAGCGTGAAGCTCTTACGACGTCGTGCAAACATGTACATGTAGGTATAGTGTCCATATCCCGATGTATTGTATTGTATTCATTGACGCAAGAAAACAAATGCGGAACCAGACTATCAGTCTATAGTCGATTGAGGGCGCTATAGCGACTAGTTCATACAACGGCATGCAAGACTATATATGTACGCGACAGAATGTGTACAGAGTCTGTGTCCTGCACCTTTCTATGTATTGTATGTATACAAAATACGGAGCCAGACGATGTGCGCTAGCAATATTGGTCATGTTGGTGGATGATTCCGCGGTCGGCACGGTGGGAAACGAGCTGAAGCGCGGATTTTTTTCACAGTCGGATTTTTAAAAAACGCGGATCCGCGGAAATGTTGCATGCCTGAAAACAAACGTACATTTTGTGTTGAAGCTTCCAAAACAGTCAGTTCGATAATCCATTTTTTTGGAAAGTTCAGTTTGAGTTCTGAGTCTCAAAAGTCTGACTTGTAGTTGAGTCATTAAAAATTGAGTTCAAATTCGGCCACTACTCGTGAGTCCGAGTCATACAGGTCAAGCCCAAGACTGAGTCACGTCACGAAGACAAATTAATTTTAAAACAAATGGTGGTTATTTCTATGTATACAAGTTTAAACGAAGACTGTTGCTAAAACATGATAAATTTCAAGAAATGTAACCTAGGCGACGTTTTAGAAACAAAGTTTTCGCATTTTCTCTCTCCAGTTCATACTTTGTAAAGGCAGACATATCTCCTCAGATAACAAGTGACAACATGTTTATATATTTTTTTCTTTTTATTCTATATTTGTAGAAAGATGCCAAGAAGAAAACCCAGAAGGAAAAAATGATTCGAAAGAGCTATGAGCTGGAAAGTCTAAAAGCGGTGAGTTAAAATGCCCCCCCCCCCACCATTATAAATGATCTATTATGATAATTTAGATAATTTATATGCATTCATGACAGTGAAATGTGTAATAAATTCACAAACATTTTCTCTCAGCAGATTATTCGTCATCAGCTCAAGACAATGATTTAGAAAACATTAAAATATTTGGTGTTTAGGAAAGAGTGTTGTATCAATGATTCAAATGAATTGTGAATTGAATGTATTTCCTTCCTTCCTCCCCCCCCCCCCCCCCCCCTCCAGGAACTCGGTGAAAAGGATCAGCAGTTGTGTGAGACAACTGCCAAACTTATCAACTTGGAACACGCTGTGGTGAGTGCTAAGAAATGTTTGTAATATTAAAAAAAAAAAAATTGGGGGGGGGGGGGCGGCCTTTTTTTTCTTTAAAGGGGCACAATTGGACGCCCCCAATTGACCTATCGCCGTTTGTGTGTTAGCCACGGCCCTTAGACAACTTTACACACGTGCAGCACGTGGATGCGATGCGCGAAACGTGCAGTAGCGTATTATGGGGAATCATTGCATACACGCTCTCTCTGACTGGATGCAGGAGTTGTCTCAGATTTCTGAGACAACTTTGTCCAAGTGTGCATGCAGACTTTCGTGCGACCACTTATTGCAAAAAGTTGGAAAATAAATTTGACGTGTATTCGCGTACTGCGTTTCAAGGAACAGGGCGCACATGCGGCCGAATAATGCGCGTATTTGGAATGTTTTTTGTTTGTCCAAGATTTGGAATATCATGTGATGTTCAACAGACGCTACGATTGAATAATGGTCATGAACGGCGATAGGTCAATTGGGCTACAGACAGAAGACGTCTGTCCTAAAATTGCTATTGTTGAAAAGATCATCAAAATGTAGAATATAAATAATGCAGACAACTAACCCTTGAAAATGTGCTGTTTGTCTGAAAATCATCGACGAAAATACTTTCAGGGACGAAAGCTTTGTTCGGAAAAGTTGAATCGCTGGAAATTGCATAGCACGCATAGTTATTAGTCAGTGATTTTCAGACAAAAAGTGTACTTTCTAGGGATAAGCGTGTACACTGTTATATTCTACCTATTAACGATCTTGTGGCAAACAGAGAGCAACTAGTGGGTTTATATTTTCAGATTTTTATTTGAGGGGCCCTTTACATCATTTGTTTGTTCTTTTCGGCTGAAGTTTATTGCTTTATACCGATTTTGTATTTATTTTTTTTCTCTGCACAGGCAATCAGCTGAATCTACGAATCACTGAAAATGTGGACAGTTCCATTCCAGAAATAGGGAGGAGAAGTGGAACAGCAAAAAAACCAGCCTAAGTATTATTGACAAATACACAAAGCATTGTAAATACCTCAGATTCTTAAAAAGCCTTATGATTTTTTTTTTAATTCAGGCTTGACTTTTTTTTTAATTCAGACTTTATTTTTATTTTGAGAAAACTGTCATTACTTTTTTCTGTCTGTAATATCAATTTAATGCTGTTAAAGTTGAAGGGATAGTATTGTAGACAGCGTGTTTTTTTTTTTTGAGGGGGAGGAGAGGGGGGTGGCAGAAGAGCGGCAGAAGAGCTTGCGGAGGTTGTACGAGTTGAAGATTATAGCGGACTGATTTGAATGTACAGTGAAATTGACTTAAAATAAATCTATGCGACTGTTACCTGAGCTAATTGTGTATAATTATGTAAATTAGAAGAAATGAATATGCCTGAATATTGGTTTTAATATTGTAAATGCTAATTTGAAATTAATCTCTGATTTAGAAAATCCCCCTCCCCCCCCCCCCCCACCCACCCACGAAAATTTTCTGATAGTATGATTTATCAGTGCTTTTTTATTTTGTGTTATGTGCTGAATCAATGGGTATTTCAAGGAATTTCGGCTTGTGCACATGCGTACATTGCATAACTAAGGATTCTGCGCTTATCGGTTAGTGCAGAATTTCTTGGCTAGCTCGATTAATGCCGAATTATAATCGTGAAATTGGACTCGGATCAACATGTGATGTTAACTTCATTCTGAATTGTTAAAAAAAAAATTTAAAAAAACGAAAGAAAACAAAATCTAGAAAAACCTACACAAATAGAATAATTATATTCAACAGATATATTGAAGGGATTTGTAAAGTTCATTTTGAAGATTCGACCCAATGTAATAAATTATTATTTCTCAAATCATTGTTGATTGATTTTGGGAACTTTGTCTATAGTTCCCACTTGGAAGCAATGTTTTGTTCTAGCATTAGACTGTGCCCCCCGGCTGAATATTTATCAATTACAGAAATGTACAAATTTTAAACAGCAATTGTTTTTATTATTTTATCGATAATATCATTAAAATGAACGTTTAGCTCTTTGCAAAATACTCTAAAACGCTAAAAATGTCTTTCTGTAGCTGTAATAATTTTGCTCCCTGTGCACCCTGACGATGGCATTTCTGGCTTGAAATCTTCTTAAATCTACCCAAATCAATAACTTTTTAAGCTTAGAAAATGCGGTAATACCCGATCTACCAGTATGTGGACATACAGGTATTTTCCACGTTTAAAATAATAGCACATCTGACCTTAGCAGCGAAATGCATGTATTACTTGGCAATTGTTAAAGTCCATTTTACGTCAGTGGTAGGGTTGGCAATTCAAAATGTCACCAACCCTACCACCTCTGATCGTAACCCTTTTAATACAAAGAGTGGCTTTTAGCCTTGTAGTATTGGGCGATTTCAATTTTTTAAAAACCTGCAGAATCCATCCAAATCAGACAAAAGTTGTGATGGATTTTATTATATTTTTTTGGTTACCGCAGGGCCTGTAACGGGCATTAACTTGTTTGTTTCAGAACTTTCTGGTATTGAGAAGTGGAGAGTGTGATATAGTGCAATCTGTGTTAAAATGAATTTGTGTTTTTTCTACTTCTAAATCTCCCTCTTTAATTAATAAAATCTGTCAGTGATATGATTCTTAAAGTCTGTGGAAATGTAGTTTGTGCTTTGTTTATGGTTAAATTAATTACCTGAGGGCCCCCCCCCCCCCAAAAAAAAAAACTCTTACACTACACAATGGGCTCAATGGACTAGAACACCCCCACCCCCCCCCCAAAAAAAAAAAAAAACGCGCAACACGGGGAATCCAGCCGAAGTATATCCTTCCTCCATGGTTGATCGAACCATGGAGAAATAAGATCGAACAAAATGGGAATCGTATGGGAATTTAATAGCGGTGACGTTATGAAGAACAAGATTGGGCTGAATGGTTTTGGGATTCGAACCCAGGTGTCATCTGTGGGCAAGAGACGCCAAAACCTCGATCCTCTCAACAAAACAGTTTCCACCAAAATGCGGCATACCCAGCACCCGTGACGCGATGGATATAGGAATTGAATGACGATGTTTCATCGAAAGCTTTTATCGACTGCACTTTCTTACAGCTACAGAAAGTTGAATCACTGTGATGGAAAAAAATCGTTGGTTTTCTTTATTCCCCCTCATGTTTGCTTTGGCCAGTTCAGTCGGTTGGTTGATTATCAATATAATGGTTTTCCGTTTTGTATGTTTGCTTTGTTTGTCCATTTGTATAGAGCATTTCCCCTTTATTCTTCAGTTTTTACTAATTGTCCTTGGTTTAAATCCTCTTGAACGAGACGAACAATATTGAAAGTGGGGATTTCAACTACATTAGCTTGTTTGCAGACTGAATTTGTTGTCTTTATAAACCTACGGTTTTAGGCAAATGCACAAAAATTGTACAGTTGTTAAAATCATTTCGCAGCAATCCTACCGGCTGCTTCCACGAAACGACGGTACGCCTGCATTGTATTTGTTGCTGTTGAAAAGGATCTATTAATATCAGTAATTTTGTCATTTATCGGGTGAAGAATAGCATTGCTTACAAAAACGCCTTCCAGTACAACACACGGTAGTAAGCGAGAATGTTTTTTTAGTAAAAATGGAAAGTTGATATTGATATTTATTTTTTAATTGGCTGGCTGGATGGAGATGGTTCAATTAGAAGCAGACTTTTTCATTTTGAAGAGGGGTTTTTGCTCGTCAATGTAGAACGTTGTGCAAGGGATTTAGATTAAATTTGAAGAATATCTCCATTTCTACAATTGTTTTACCAATTAAATAAGAAAGGAACGTACAGGTAAATCCACGAGACGTTCATTACCGACCACAATAAAACCCATAATTGTATTTTGTCGGCATACCCCACACCAAAAAATCATTCATTCCAAAGTTAAATAATAACCACTGTTACCTTTGACCCTGAAGTCGCTGGTGCTCTTCGCGCGCATGCAACGCGCTAATCGTTGCTATGTTTTCAGAAACCAGTGAAAGATCCGAGTGCAATTTCATTTCCTTTTCCGTGTAGAAGCGTTGTCTTTCTGCTGAAAATTTCAGTGAAATATTGTCTTTAATTTAAGCCTAAAATTCCACCATGGCTGATGACGAGCTGGCAAGCAAGTTGGCGAGAAGGGAAGCGATTAACGAGGGTACAGAAGAGATCAACACCGATAAGAGAACTTTGGTTTTCAACCCGTTCACGGAGTTCAAGGAGTTTAGTCGAAAGGAAATCAAGCAATATGAAAAGATGTTCAAAACGTGAGTACGACTACGAGCATGGAGGAAGGATATATCCTTCCTGCATGGTACGAGTAGGCCGTATCGTGTGTGAAAATCATTGACTTGTCATATCTACGTATGTCATGTGTACCTGCAAAATTTAAAATGTAGGCTTTATCCCGTTAAATGTCTGTCATGGAGCAACTGATTTTATAATTCACCGTAGAAACAAGGAAATCCCGGAATCCCACCCCCCCCCCCCCCCCCCCAAAAAAAATACGTTTTAAAAATAAATAAATAAATAAATATTACTTGGGCCTAATATTAAGTAATAAATAAATAAATAAAATAATCAATCAATCAATCAATCAATTTGATATAGGCCTAATTTGAAATAAATAAATAAATAAATATTGTTATTAATGAATTTAGACCAACCTTATTTTTTGTAACTTGTCTTAGGCATGTTAGGAAAGTAGGATGCTGGAGTTGGGGAGTAAGTACCGGTAATAAACCTTTTTGACATTCTCAAAGCATCATGGGAACTGCATCAGCCCTAACTGCAGGGCTGTAGTCGAGTCCCTGCAAGTCCTTTCACAAGTCCTTTCGCAAGTCCAGTCAGAAGTCCTTTCATAAAGCCAGTCACAAGTAACTGGATGAACAATGACAAAGGAATGCCTTTGTCAAAGCTCATTTGAATAGCTTGTGATTGGAATTAGGACTGGAGGGTTTGTGATGGACTCGACTACAGCCCTGCCTAACTGGCTTTAGAAGAGCAAGCACATTAGAACGGACGTGATTGGTCGCATTGGTCACATGTTCGTTGTCATGCTTGCAAAAATCCTCTTCTGATTGGCTAATAATGTGACATTATTAGCTGTTCTAAATCCAGAAATTTGCATTCATCAGTAACTGGTACCCTGAGAGGGATTCCCCAATTATTTCCTTTATTTTTATTGCCATTTAAAATTGATTTTTCTGGTTATTATTTTCCTTATGTTCCATGCAAAGATATGTGAAAAGGGTATCGCTCAACTCATGACAGATATTTAGCATAAAATCAATTAATATTTGGACTGGTTCACAGTGCCATAGGTTTGTGTATAAATTACATGGTTTGTTTGGCCTCCAAACCCACAATGCATTGAGATTTTCGAAAAGGTTTATTTGTGAGCAATTGTTTGGACATGCCAACCAATAATAATGCCATTTCTTTAGTTTTATAAATGTCTGTGTTACCTTTTCACACAGTTTTCCACATGCACTGACACCACTGATGTGACCAAATGATTTTGCCTGTATGTACAGCATAATGTAGTTCAAGTTGCAGTAATTGTAACCCAAGAAGATGAATGCCGCTTTGGGTTAAGAACAAGTAAATATTGGACAACAGAAACTTTAAAATAGATAGGATAATTATCATCGTGTGTTAATACTAATAGCAATAGGATACAGAATACGTGGGGAAAAAAACAGACTTCCCTCCGTAGAGGGAAGTCTGTTGTGTAGACTGGCTCGATATTAACAGAGGACCAAACAAACTAAATGCTATTCACCATTTTTCCCTTGTTCTGCATTCTAGCTATTTAAAGTATAGCCCAAAAATGTGAATTTCTATTTATTTTTTTTATTAAAATGTTTTAAAATATCCATGACATCATTTTTGTGATGACTGATTTATGACGACATTGACTCCTTGAAACAAACATGTATGTAATTTGCCGGTGGCAATAATAAATGCGTGCGGACAAACCAGGTCCAAAGACCATTTCTGAAATAAAAGATCAAAAATAAACTTCCATTCAGGCACAACCATACACAGTGCAAGCACACAGGGTTGATTTTGCTGAAGGTCAAATGTCAACCACTTGAAACATAATTCTTCGATTTCCTGTTTAGAGCATATTGTGAATATATGTGCTATCACCTTCACACTGTGCCCAGTTTGTTTCGTCAGCTGTACGAAATGCATTGAGTGCATGTTTAAAACCTCACTTTGTTTACTTTATGGTTAACGTTGGCAGTCTTTCTTGCAGGAAGTGATGAGAAGCTTTCAAAAATACAAGGAAGCAACGACTGCACAAAAGGGATGTGTCTATGAACATGGTTCTTGGCTTCCTGTTTGGCTCTGAGCCCCAGGCATTAGGCCGAGTAAAAAAGAAAAAAAAATTCACGTCCGGATTTTCAAAAAAAAGGAGGAAGAGGGGCTTTTTATTTTTTATTTTGTATTTTCAAGATGGCCGTCATTTAAAATAAATTCTGGCAACCGTTGGTGTTTCCTGTTCAAAGACGCATTAAAAATGAAAGAGACATGTTGGAAAAGAGAACTGAACATATTTAAAGTGTTTTTAGTATGTTTGTAGCACCATATCAGCAAAAAAAACAAAAAAACTTTCAACTCGCAAGTATTTATTTTCCAATTGACTGGTTGACATTTTTGTTTTTTGATACATAATTTTTCTGTGGTAAAAAAAAAAAAAAATCAAGGCGGCCTCCAAAAAGGAAGCGGGCGGGGACGTGAAACATGTTTTTTTTGTTTTTTTGCCTTATCAATTGGATTTTTAATCTGCAATGCTACACCACCCAGGTTCAGTGATCTGAATGCTGAAAATTATTTCCTTGTCAGTCAATTCAAGGCTGGGACCCAGAGTATCTGCTTCTCCGATGTTATCTTGGTTTTTCTGCCTTGTACTGATTGTGCAATATACCCCAATCAGGTTACATAAATGTATATAATTTACAAATTAAATAAATTTGAGTCGTCACCCCTTTTTCAATGGCAGAATTTTGTTTTGGAAATAATAACATTCTACAACTATATATGGGCCCTGCAGTAAATTGAATTGCATTCAGTGATGCATGTAGCTTGAGTCTGCAAGGTGTCCATGCACATGTATGTTACAGTGTGCAAAGCCTGGTACTTTGTCAGTTACTGGACTTAAGACCGGTTCATACAATATACGTCACACGAATGCGAAGCGAATTTGACGTCATGAAACATTCGCGGCGAAGATTCGCTTAAGTTAAATTCGCAGCACGAATATTTGGCGCTGACGTCATAAATTCGCTTTTTTGTATTCGCGTGAAGTATGAACTGGCCTTAAATACACTTTATATCCGTGTAGGTTTAAAGGGACGCTATGCATTTCTATGTAAGAGTAAAACAAATGAAAACATTTGTGAGAAATAGAAAAACAATTATCACAGTTTTCCAGCTGGCAGCTATTTCTACAGTTGTGAACAAAACTAATTCTTGAAAACAGGAAAAAAAGTCCTGGTCTAGAGCCCAGCAATCCAAGTGAAAAAGAGACTTCTTCCGTCCTTAAAAAAAAGCTGGACAACATGAAACCATATTTCCTTCTTGTCTGGGTCACCTTACAGTTCAACGCCTGCTCCCAATCATTGGTGGTTGTAACACGTAGGGCCTACATCTTGTATCCAAAAAAGTTGGGAAAACAATTTTTCCTTTTTGTTTGGGTCGCCTCGTCGGTGATGGCTATAAATATGCATCTTGCATCTTTGCAGACTCAATATAAATAAATCTCATCTCCAGCAGAAAAAAACCAGAAATTGGCAATGTTGTAGGCCTATTATGCCTGTATAAATATACATCACGATCCCATACCACCAGGCCCTTAACCCCACGGCTATCCATCCATCAGAAGAAACTCCTACTTGAAATCTAATCCAGTCAAAGATTGTGTTGACAGGGAAATTCCATAGTTGGGTACAAGTGTTTCTCAGTGTGAGTGAGGCGATACTGGTGAAACTGATACGTTTTGTTTTATTCATGAAAACTTTGAGGCTTAGACATTTTATCCTTCAAAGTGACAGCAATCAAGAGTTTAGTTACAGTTTTTTGATAACCTTTGAAAGTTATTGTAGTGATGTACAGTACATACATTTATCTACTTAAGTTGGAGGATTTTAGTAATTGAATGATTGTTAATTATTAGTTCCTGTGAATACATAGTGTCATGGAGTCCAGTGTTATGTTTAATTTGAATTCTGCAAGATTGAACAGTCACTTTCCTGAGCTGGGAGCGAAAAGATTAAGGGAAGAAAATTTAAGCAAAAGGTGGCCCTTATTGGTGATGTTAAACAAAAATTCAAAAACTCTCTTATATTGATTTTCTGATTTTTGAAAATCTTACAATATTTCCTGTTCGTTTATGACGCTTCTTGTAAATTTATCATCTTCCAAAAAAATATTTCAACTAGTATTTCAAAATACAGAACAAAATGGAACTGCTCGGCTGTCCGTCACATACCACCCCTCAAGTAGTATGTGCACATGTACTGATAGCAAATTGTGAGTCATTTAAATGACTTAAAGGTAGTATACAACATTTGCAAACATTACAAAAAAAAAACTACTAAAATATTTATTATGAAATACCGTACTAGACTGTAAGTATGTAGCAGTCTCAAGCATCCTGAGAAATTATGGCACCCTGGTGTGCTGTCGTTTTCAAGAAAAGTGAAAATGTATATCGTTTCCCAACGATTGTCAGCTGACAATCGTTGGAAATAGTCTAGCTCCCCGACCTGATAATTCCCTGACGTCTATAAATTGCTCCGTTTTGTCTAAAGTGTGGTCAGGGAACCAGACTACTAGAACAGAATTTGTTTTCTCTCTGTCTACCCAGCATCTGTGCACACAATTAAAGAGGTCAGTGTAAAAGTATTTGCTAGCACGCTATAAAATACTGATTGCTGAAAATTACAGCAAAAGAAAATGTACACACATTGTATGCTACCTTTATCCAGTACACACTGTTGTACTTTGTAGTCATGTCCACTGGGAACTGTTGACATACATGTAACACTGAAAGGTGTTGACATTATTGTTGATAAACCTGTAAGAATTTCTAAGTGCAGAGATAAGCTTTGTACATGCAGCTCTGGACTTCTCTGGACTACACTGCTTTTCAATAGCCAGCCAACACCAGTTGGTTCAAATCTCGGTATGGGCATGGAGGAAGGAAATGAAAAGCATACAGTTGGACTGAACATTTGAAGAAAAAAAATTTACTGGAGTGGAAAAAATTGTTGGTTAAAATCGATTCACTGTTTAAAGGGACACATTGCTTTGGATTTTGCGATTTGGGCTATAAAACTGAAATGGATATGGTTGGGAAGCATTTTTAAGAGTAGAATATAAAGATTCACATAACTATCGCTTCAAATTGCGTGGTTTTTGTTTAAATTTGTGACAAATAACAATCCGCCATTTTTTAGAACCAAATTTTTGACTCCACAAAATGGCGGACCGTGTTCACCAGTCGTATTTCCAGTCGCAGCTGATTAAAGTACGTTCTGTTGATCCATTTTGATGTACTGTGGCATGGCGCGCAGCACTGGCGATATGTGTCGCGAGATAGAGAATGGTACCTGGCGATAATTTGATAGGTTTACAAGGCCACTGGCTGCGGCGCCAGCCTAAAGACTCTTACAGCGTATTTTGCGCATTATTTAGACGGTGGTATTTACTACTGGAAATAAGTCTATGTTTCGCGGGTCAGATTTTTGTTGTGTAATCACTACTCACTAATTACAACACATTATACGTATTTTTTTGCATGAACAACTCTTTCAACAAAATTTCATGACATTTGAAGGCAATGTGTCCCTTTAACCCTAACCCTGCCAGACGCAGCACAGTGCATCTGTGGTGACAGCTTGACCTTGCTGCACTCTGCACACAAGTCAATGTGACAAAGTATGCAATCTGATGCGTCTGGCAGGGTTTCTAGCCAAAATACCCTGGAGGGTTAGGGTTAATGCAAGAAAATTGTGAATTTTGCCCCCAAATACATGTAGCATCTCAAAGTCTCATGCACCTTATTTTGGGTGCACATTTTCATTCGTCCATAAACTCTCTGATTGTTTACCAATCAAAGAGAATCAACTTGTCAGTGCAATGTGACTGACATATAGAAGGGGAATTTTTGTGTGAAAAATGTTGTACAGAAAATATTTTTTTAGACTTGTGCCCAATAATAGCTCCTCGTGCACCTTTATATACACTGCACAAACCTCTGTTTAGTGTATACAAATTAGATCGGCCCCTTTAAGAAGTGAATTTCTGACCCACGGGGCACTGTGATGGATGACTCATTGCGCTGGAGATCTGAGGTGGTCAGTGGTTTGTTTTTTTAATTATAATTTACCAAGAGGTGGGAGAGGGTGTTTCATCCATAATTTAAAGCACAGTTCAAATTCCTTTTATGTACTGTATTTTTTAGGGGAGGTGAGTTGGTAAAACAGGTAAACCGTGAGGGTTGTCAAGTTTTGCAATTCAAAATGTCGCCAGCCCTACCACCTCTGATCATAATCCTTTACCTAGAGTGGCTTTTAGCTTTGCATTGGGTGATTTCAAAAATCAATTTTTGTTATATTTTTTTTCTTCAAATGCAGCACGTACATTTCGTCACAGTTTTCACGAAGAGACAAATTCCCTATTTCCTCAGTACACTAAATTTGTCTCTTCATGGAAACCCTGACGATTTGTTTCATGGAATACCCCAGTTGCTGATCAATAATTGAATGGAGGAAGACTTCTCGTAAAATTTTAGATGGAGTTTGTTGTATTCAGCAGGGTAGCTGCAAAATGCCGAGGCTGGTGTGTAGAATCAAACAAAATTTGCTGTTGGATTTTGTTGTATTTGGCAGGCTTCTCATGATCATTTCAGTTCTTTGGAAATTGTTGGATGTACATGTGTAACAGCGCCGTATGAAAAACACTGACAGGGGTTAGGGCAAAACACCTTGTGAGCTAGCCCATTTTTTTTGGGGGGGGGTGTGGTTGGGAGGGGATGAAAATGAGAAAAAGATGTTGATGGTAAATGCTTTTACAGGTCTGTAAATTTGTTTATTTGTTGCTGGTTCAGTTACGATACAGACAAGAATAACTACATAGAGATGATGGAGTTGAAGTTCATGATGGAGAAGCTCGGTGCTCCCCAGACCCACTGTGCCCTCAAGGACATGATCAAGGAGGTGGATGAAGACCATGATGGCAGAATATCATTTCGAGAGGTCAGTTTTTCTCTTAACTGGTTCAACAACACACACATACACAGCGGCACACAAAACCACACCAGTCAATAAAATGAAACAATAACACACACACAGTCGTGTTTTACTATACTCATGAGGACCATGAATGGAACCCTTCTTTTGTTCCCTTTGCTTATACTTTTTCCGAACATGTCCCATTAGGTTTGTACACGAAAATCCCGCGAGGACTCGGCCCAGGTCCTCGGGGTCATTGTTATCCCTAATCCCCCATAGTCCTCTATCGTATAGCTTAACCTGTTAATGTGCACAACGTTGCCACACACAAACTCAAGTGTGTAAATACCGGCAATCGCGGACTCCCTATTGTCCCTCTTTTGTTTGTACTTTTTCGGAAGGCCTCCCATATGTTTTGTACATGAATTTTAATCGTGGACGTTCGGTCAATCGTGGACCCTTTGTCTACGCCCTAACTCTTTTGTCCCTAGTCCACGATGGCCGGTATTTACATACTCACACAGACTTACCTTACCTTATGCCCCTTTCCCACTTACACGATTTTTGCTACGGTAGAGCACGATTTTTAAATTATTTACAATCGCAACGGCGTCGTGGCCATGTTCGTGGTCAATCGTGGTCCACCGTAGCGCACCGTAGTAGATCTTGATGGCACCGTGGAGTAGCACGATTTTTTTGGAATGTTCAAAATAATCGTGCTCTACCGTAGCGGTGGAAAAAATCATGGTCCACCACAGCAGCATCGTATTAGAGTCGTAACGTTGTCGTGGTATGTCGTGACGGCGTCTTGTTCATTCGTACTCATTCGTGGTGGCCGCAACAGCTACGGTAGGCCAAGACTTCGCTACGATGCTGATACGATGCCGCTACGATGGTGCTGCGACCTAGCAAGACTTAAACAAGACGCCAACAAGACGCCAGCAAGAACATGATTTTTTTATCACGTGTCTCTTGCTGATCGTGTTGTGACGTCTTAGTACAATCTTGGCATTTCTTGATGTGACAAATCTTGACGATGTCGAAACTCTACCGTAACACTGTCGTGGCACTATCGCACTACTGCCGTACCACATCTTGACGGCGTCTTGATAGCGTCTTGACAAGACGTAGAATTCGATTGACCTTGAACTTTTTGAGTGTGAATTACTACGGTAGAGCATGACTGAGCACTATTTTTCAACTTTGAAAAATCGTGCTCTACCGTAGCAAAAATCGTGTAAGTGGGAAAGGGGCATAACATACATATTGTGGACATTCCTTTTTTTTTTTACATACCCGGTAGTTTAGAAAAACCAAGAAAAAAGCAAATTTTACTCGTACTGTGAATGCTCTTTCAACCCGAATTTTAGATCGTAGTCCCCTTAAGTGATCCCCTTCATTTTGCGACAGATAACCCTAACCCCAAAATGCTCTTCAAAGAGAGGCAAACATTCTGTGGACGTGGGCAAGTCCACATACCGTTCACTCTTCCTGCAACCTGTGGACATCTTTTTTTCACAGGTCCACACAGTATGCAGGGTTGGAGCAAATTCAGAAAAGCCAGCAACAGCATGTAGCAGTATGTCAATTGCCTTTGTGTCAGTCCTGTATCGAAAAAATATAACTGCCGGCAATGACAGTGCACGATTGTCGGATTGTGCAAACGAGAACTATACAAACCTTGAAAATGCCCTAACGATGTTTTCACTGTTTTTCCCGTTTTGTCGTTCCCGTCTTCAGTTTCTGCTGATTTTCCGCAAGGCAGCGGCGGGGGAATTGGACACTGACAGTGGCCTGAGCGCGCTCGCCAGACTATCCGAAATTGACGTGGATAAGGAGGGTGTGGGCGGAGCCAAGAACTTCTTCGAAGCCAAGGTGGGTTTATACCAAACCGGTCTCAGAAAATTGGAAAGTTTCAAATATGTGTCTGATCTTGAGTTTAACAAAATTCACCTGCAAGAACACATAGCTATGTACAGGGTTTCCCCATAAAGGTAACCCACAGAGTGAAAATTTGACCAAACTTACATACATAAAGACAATTTTTTATAGTGTTATCATAAACTAGGGGTAATAAGCTTTCCGTTGATATTTTGTATGCATTTAATCAATATTTCTTCAAAGATTAATATCGGAATAACAGATTATGGTTACTTTCAATTTTCCTATTAAACGCCTCAAAATTAGTTTTGCCGACCTTAAAGTTCACTGCAGGGATTTTCATCCTGTTCGTTCTAGCTTTGAGTCAGTCTGACATCTGTTTTTCTTTTTTCTGGGGTGAGATTCCTGACCTTATTCTATTTATCCTGGTAATATGACAGTTGACCTTGTCCTGAGAAGCCTCTTCTTCCTGTCATCTTACCCCTCCACTGTTTCCTTCAGTTGATTGATATGCGAAGAAGCCTGGCCATCGCTGGTCTTGATTCAAGCCTGAATTTGCTCATCCTGTCAATGACAGGTGCACAGTGCATGCCTATATGTATACAGTGTTGCCACGGCCAATGTGTGGCTGCACGGAGGTTTGCAAACCAATCTACTCATTTTGTGCAAACTCCTTTCAAATCGGTACACGTGTAGACAAAAATTCAAGAGACCTTGCATTGCCACGTGTGTGTGGGAGATGGCCACAATTGTATGGACATAGTATCGTAACTGTATTTTTTAAATTTATTTTATACAGCAAGTTTCCCCATTTGTTGTATTTGTACTTGTTTTTTTTTTTTTTTAGTTTTTAAAAAATTCTATTAGGTTTTGTGACTTGTTGTAAATGTATTTTTATCATTGTGAAGTGACCCTTTCAGCGATTGCTGCTGGTCACTTTGTTGTAGTATGCCAATAAATAAAATAGAATACAATAAATTAAATTAAATAGTTGTAGACTAGGAAGGGAATGTATTAGCACACTTTTTGTAGTGGGTCAGTTTCACGGAGCTCCTTAGCACAAATACTTTGCTTAGCGTACAAAGGTCTTGCTTATTAGACACAGGTTAACAACCAGAACTCCACACGATTTTTGTGCTATGTTAAAAAAAGTGTACATGTAAGTATACCTCGCATGAAAATCTGGCCCGTAATTCTGTTTTGCCAAAAAAAACTTTTCATGCAAAAGTAAATTTGCATGTCTTGCAGCTCCGTGAAATTTTCCCCTGTGTGCTCAAACCCTAACCCAGGAAACGTGATTGAATGCCATTTTTGTATATTTCTTTTGACTGGGTTCAGATTAACGAGCAGACAAAAGTCATGAAGTTTGAGGAGGAAATCAGGCAGGAGCAGGAGGAGAAGAAACAGGAGGAGGAGGAGAAAAAAAAGAGGAGGGCGGAGTTTAAAGCCAAGCAGGCCAACTTCAAAGTCTAGATGGCACCGTACAGGCAGCCCCTGCAAGCCACTCACCCCTCCACCCACAACCCACCCCAACCCTCCCCTACGCAACCCCCCACAAACTAAAGACCCACCAAGTGGCAATTGTGCAGCTTTTCAAAGGTATGACATAGTACTGATAGAGCTGACTACATAGTTGCAGGCAGTGTTCCTACTTCGTGTCATTCAACATGAAACGATAAACCTGTGAAATTTTGAGTCGGGAGAAAATACTGAAAACCATTCTAACAGTGAGTTTCTGCAGGTTCATATGGGTGTATTCCGATTGTTGAAATCAAAATTAGTTAGTGTTTTGGGAGGTCTTCATACAGCTTTCTAGAAGATGAGAGCATTTCAGATGGAAAGACTTCTCAGGATTGGAACCGTACCGTCTTAACAAACGGTAATCTTTCAGATTGAAACTAATCGTTTCGTTTTCGATCATTACCAAAGCTGTTGTAGCATACTTTTGACTAGTTCACGCCTGTGGAAACAAGTCTGTCCCATGCAGCTTTATTAAATTACTAGAGCGCTGACTCCTCCTTCTTACGCGCGGAGATACTTTAAATCCTTCCTGCGCGCAGACGTGTTGAATTCGTGTGCGTGTTTGTAGAACATAATGAAATTTGATGGAGTGAATTTTGAAAGTGTACTCTAAATGCAACGCGGAAGTACAACATACGCAAACAACTTAAGCACGTCATGACGGTTATAAAACGTTGTGGCACAAAAATCATCCGCAGCGGATACGCGCATGTGTTTGCGTTGTTTGCGCAGAGCAAAATGAAACGCTCATTTACTGATTGTGCATTTCGTTTTTGGGCGCATCGGCTTCGATAACGCAACTGTATGGAATACAAACGCAGATATGCAAATAGCCGTACAAAAGCCGTACACAATTTCGACTTTTCCATAGGTTTGTACACAAACATGGATGCGGCCAGCAGGCATCACTTTGTACATCGAGTCAGCACTCTTGTAATTTAATATAGCTCTATGGTCTGTCCACACTGTGAAGTTAAGTCTGTAAGCACTTCATCTTTAGTCACCGGATGTACGCACATGCTCATGCCAAAATTCCTTGATAACTCGGGGCATACACCTGTGAAAATTGTAGACCTTTACTGGGTTTTTTTTGCTGACGAGGTCGTACCCAGTGAGATAAACTCTGAAATGTCAAAACAGTTGCTTGTCCCGAAACATTCCTGCTGAAACGTAGCTATTGCCCCTCTCAGTATGGACATCAACTGATTTTTTTTCAGTTTTGTAATCACATTTTTTAAATTTGTGCATTGTATTTATATTCAAATGCTGTATTTCTTTGCGAAGCGATCAAAAGTTGTTATATCCCGGGACAGTAGAACACTTGCTGAATCTGTTTACTTTTTGTGTATAAATTGTAAACATATTTGTTTTATTTTGTATTACGTGTATACTATTCAGGAGGGTTATTTTTATTTGAGGAATCAGAATCATTACAGATTTTGTTCATTTTTTGAGAAATCACTTTTGTTTAAGCTGACAATGTTGCTTACCCAAAAAAAAGTTCTGATTTAGAATTTATGAGAACTTGTCTGAAGTAATTGATATTTGGGTGCTCACCAGCTATTTTAAAATCGGTCTGTCTCAGTAGATTGTTTTTAAACAAATACTGACTAGTTTTTTCTGGAACAGTTTTTAGCAGCAAAGTTATTGTAAGATGTTAAGCAGATATAAGAGTAATTTGTCTTTTGAAATCAGTGAGTGTCTTTGAGACAGTTTAACACCCAGTTGTCGGCAAACTGTAAACATTCCTTTTTCCGTTGGCAATTGTCATGTATGCGTGTTTTAAAAGTTATGCACAATATTTTCTACGACTTTGGATCAAGTAATACAACTCAGTTTTTCACTTCCACCAGCCTTGAAAAAGGTATTTGTAAGCCATTATTGTAATCTCTCTCTTCTAACCTTGAAAGATGAATATGTATTTTTTTAATATGCAATTTTTTTTTTTATAAGTGCACCTTGATTGATTTATGCACAAAGAAATACACCTTGTCGAATTGCCTGTGTAAATTTTGATTATTTTTATAATTTTTAGTTTAGAAACTTTCTTGCCAGAAAACAGGTGTCCATCTGGCAATTTGATCTCTCTCCTCTAATTTTAATTGGGTCCTCTCCAAGATGGGGCAGTAATTTTCTGTTTTAAAAGATATACTGTCTGTGCCCTTTAACCCCTTGAGTACGGTATTTTACGGGAGACGTCGGGGTGCCGCGGCGGCTCTGGCAGCCAAGCGAACCGCTACAATGTGTTTGAGCAACCAATGGCGTCAGCCAGCCAGGTGGCACTGTTTAATCCAATAATGGATTGAAACTGCACAAACAGCGGCCAATTGCGTCATCCTGCCTGGTGGCACTTTTTATTTTGCGCCATATTTCGTCATCCGTACGCGAGGGGTTAACAGATTTGATTATTTTCCTTCTCGGTGCTTTCTTACATTTTGTTTAATCAAAAGGCTTATTTTCTTGCTATTTTCGGCGTCTGCAACCCTCCCAAAAAAACTTCTATTCTTGGTTGCTTTGGAACTTATAACGCACACACAGATACGCCCGAATTATTGTCGGGTCGCAATTTTTTTTATATTTGTAGCGTAATTATTCGATAACTGAACATGTGTGCTTTTTTCGTTTGATGACGAATTTTTATTTTTTTTTATTTTTTTATTCACTACACTTTTTAGAGTCAGTTTTAGAAATCCATTTTTTGTCTTGTAATTTTTGGCTTTTTTATTTTTAAATATATCTTTTCAAACTGTTTAAGTCAGGATTTTTAAAAACATTTTAAGGTATAATAGTTGGCTAATATTGTTTTTATTCTTAACGGTTACTGTTAATCCAACTGTAATTCGGCCTTGCACAGCGGAATTGATTAAAAGTGTATAACTGTTATAACGCTAAAAAAAATAGCAATTTTAACAAATGAATTTAGGGCCAGGCTGAATCTGAAAAAGAGCACAGACAGTATAGCAGTAGACGAGATCTTTAGAAGCAAGAATCTGCAATGTGTGTGTACTAACGGGATTTAAAACCTATTTTTTTTTAATCCAATACTGTGAAGAAATTCATTTATTCCCAAGTGTGGTTTCGTGTAGGCAAACTGTTGATGAACAATGTGCTTAGCCACGTTCACACTCGAAGTGGCACATATTGTAAAGGTCAAAGCTTTTCAGAAACAAAATGGAAAATCACTGGATCTATGCCTGCTGTGTCTGTAGATATGCACCTTGTGTCGTAAACAAGAATCTACTAATGCTATAACATATTGACTTTGTTCAGTTCATTGTAACTTTACTAATCGCCACTAGAAAATGATTATTCTAATCTTAATTTTGTAGCTGAACTCTGTAGGTAGAAAGAAAAGAGCCACAATTGGCTACATTTCTTCGAGAAATAGGCATGGTCGAACGACCACAATGGACAAGTGGCCATCATGGATGGGTCACTGTTTGACCATTGGCCACAATGAGGAAGTGGCCATAATTGTCCATTGCCCACAGGAAGTGCGCAAGGCCAAGGAGCCACAGTAGACAGGTGGACACAATAAACAGTGGCCACAATGGTCAAGTGGTCATCATGGATAGGTCACTGTTTAACCATTAGCCACTATGAGCAAACTGCCGTAATTGTCCAGTGGCCAGTGTTGAGTGCACAGGGAGCCACAACAGACATGCGGCCACAATTGTGGCCAAAATAAACAGGTGGCCAAAATGGATTAGTGGCCACATTGGACCAACGGCCAAAATTGATCGGTGGCCACATGGGACCTGGCCCGAGGCCACAATGCACAGGTTTCCATGATGGACAGGCTGCTACAGGTGAGCAGGTGGTCACACTGGACAAGTCATCTCAGTCATGAGTGGTCAGCTTTATTGTGCTGTCTACTTTTTGTGAACTTTTTAACATCCCACATGAAACTTTCCTGAACTTCACCATTACCATCATGTGTAATTGACAATCAATTTTGACATTCTATAAATAAAACTAATTGTAGACTGACGTGTCGTAAATAAAGCATCTGATTATCGATCAGTAAACTGAATTCCATGACAACGAAGATGTAAACCATCATGTATTTCATAATCACTGTTAGATAAAATAAAACTTGTGTAAATATTTTTTTAATATCCATGAACAGATGCATGCTTACTATAAATATGGATATCAAAAATATGGTCTACATTTTTAATGTACATGTATACAATTTCTTTATTTTTAGGTCCTATTTGTTTGTTTTGTAGACGCTAAAATTATTTGGTCTTTGTGCAGAATAAGATTGTTTATAACTTGGCCATGTACAATGTTCATTAATGGCATGTTTTCTACTAAATTGCATATTTTGTTACATTGTTTTCTCTTTGTTCTTGTTTTGTATCTTAATGTTATTTTTGTACTGATTTTATGTACCATATCCTATTTTTGTTTTAAAATCCTTCCCCAAGTGAACGGTGCTGACATATATGTTGTATGCTGTATTGTACAGGGTGCATCAAAAACAAAAGGAAACTCGGATGTAAATGTAAATTATGAAATATGTACTAAATATTTTCTAAAAAGGTAAACAAGTGAAACACCAAGGTGTTATCCTTCTATTAAGATACCTTGATTGTGTGTTTGTTGGTCAAGGATGACTGAGCATTCATTGCTATTCTCTTAAGGGTCAAAATCTGTACTGGGCCAAGTTAGATTGCTGGCTGGTTTGGTATGCCAAGGTTGAAACGGACTAGCTGTTCAGTCATCAGTGAGTTACATAAGCACTTTTTGCCTGTGTGGAAATGAAGGCACTGTGTACCAGTTCGGTATTTCAACTGTGCATGATATGTGCACAATGATATTTTATACCGAATGACCCGCGTGACCTAACGTGCGCGTGTGAACGCAAAAGGTGGTCGCACAACGCGCACGTGTTAAATTCAATCAGAATGGGCGTTCGCGTAACATGGCGTGACATTACGTCAGCAATTTTTATCCCTTTGTCCTTTGAGGTACCGAACTGGTTTATTGAACCATTTTTTGTCAGAATGGGTTTCCTTTTGAATACACCCTGTATTGTAAAATAGATATTTTCGTTAATAGCCATCTCTTCCAATTGTATTATTCGTCAGTTTTGTGTACGAGATGTTACCAAGAAGGAAATAAATGGATATGAACCAGTGTCCTTTTATATTGAGTTTTTACAAACTTTGATTTAAATGTGTTTGTATAGATCCCCCACACACCCACACCCACACCCAAGACACCTGCAATCGTGGACCTCCCATTGTTCCTCTTTTGTTTATACTCTAACTTTTTCGGAAGGCCTCCCATATGTTTTCAATCGTGGACGTTCGGTCAAACGTGGACCCTTTGTCTACGCCCGAATTCTTTTGTCCTAGGTCCACGATTGCCGGTATATACATACTCGCCCATCCTCGCATATGGGTAGATATGGGGACATCTATTGTGGACTTTCTATTCTCTGTCCCCATTTAAATCTCAAAAGCCATAGCGTTAACTTTGTGGGGTACCTCGATTTCTAAAGACTCCCTCGTGCGGTACCATTGTCCCCATTGTTACCCTTTCTTCCCGGTACCCCGTAAGGAGACTAATGTAAGAACACCCACACACACAAATATATACATGTATTAAGTTTGCCTGTTGACGAATTTAAATCCCTGAGCTTCCCAACCGGCCCTCCTGGCCCACTATCTTGGACGAAAAGAAGAAAAATCAGAATTTTTTTGGGGGGCAACCTTCCGTTTTTGAGGATTTAATTTTGGGGTCCAAGCTTTAATAACGATATCGTGACGTTTATTACCCAAAGTGGGTTTTTTTAATTTCATATTACGAACGAGTTTGGACCAATCAAGACGTCACAAAGAAAATTATTTTCGACTTGGTGCAATTTTGGAGTCTAGTCATTTTGGGCTAGAGTGCAACATTTTGCTAGCGCGATAATCATTTCAACAGAGGGCGCTACCTAACTTTTATGGATCGGTGTGCAGGTTTGTCAAAATTACTACTGAACCGGATTTTGAAAAGCGCACCCCTTGTTCCTTAATTGTTTCTTGTCCTCCGCAATTTTCAGGCCATGTTTGTGTGTTCAGGGTTTGTTATACGATTTGGAAAAAATCTTGATCATTCATCCCTACCCTCTTTGGATGCATATTTAGGTCGTTGCTACTTTAGTTCTCTCCTTTTTCTTTACTTGTGTACGCTTGTGTCAAATGTATGGAGCACTATAAGCACCAAAACTTTGCTGAGCACAAAAGGCTTACTTTAGCAGAAGCAATTAGTTATCAGCCAAAAGTCCATGTGATGAATGCTAAGCATAAAGAAAAGCCGGCTATGAAGTTGGGCCCTGGTTCACGATTGGGTTGAAGGAAGTTCTGGGAAAAGTTCTGCCAAGTAATCAAGACTTTGCCTTTATATACTAATAATCTAACAACATGAAAGTTTTGCACAATAGTTTTGCAGTTTTGTTTGCCAATTTATGCCTAATCCCAGCGAAAGCACATTTTGCTGTAGTAAACAACTTTAAAAACCAGTCAAAATCGGCACGAGTTGGCTAGTACTACAGGTGACTTGTTTTTGCCAAGACGAACTTTTTGTGCTTTTTTGGTGTGGTATTATATTTATAATAGCCTATGGCGGCGAGGACAACGAAATGCGTAGTTTATCTGATCCATTGAGTCATGCATCTGGGAAGAAAATAACTACCACAGCCTGCCACTCATGAATAATTCCAAATAGTTTGTTGATTATCAACGAAAGAGTTGACATTCAACAGTGACTCACTAATTGTTGTTTTTTTATCCCTGTTTGTAAATCCAAATTGGACCGTGACCGTACGGCCGGCTTTTAAAGAGAGGTTTGGTCAAGGCTAGGTCGACTGAGGTTGCAGTCATGTTGTCCACAGTGTCCTCATGAACTTGAACAATTTTCATGAGGACACAGTGTCCTCATGAACTTGAACAATTTTCAGGTCATTTTTGTGTGTTCAGTGTTTGATACGATTCAGTGGAAACAAATCTTGATCAAAACCCATGGATGCACATTTAGGTTGTTGCTGCCAAGTTTGTTTAGTCCTAAAAGATCTTTTCTTTTACTTGTGTAGGCCCCCGGGCCGCGAATTATTTTTTATGGAGCGCTATAAGCACAAAAAGCTTACTTTATATATAGTTATCAGCCAAAAGTCCATGTTATTGAATGCTAAGCATAAAGAAAAGCCGACGAATACCAGTCACAAGCAATATACAAAACATGAAAATTTGGTTGGTTATCATGTGTTTGCAAATGAAGAATTTTGAATAATCAATTTCTCTGTGGTAGCAGCGCTATGAAATTGGGGGAGGGTGGGTGGGGGGGGGGGGGGGGGGGGGGGGGGGGGGGGCAGTGAAGGTGTTCACTTCAAGCATGGAGGAAGGAACACAAGCCTTCCTCCATGCTTCAAGTCGGCAAAATCGTTTGGCGCTGCCGCTGAGCAAAAAGGTGGGCATTGTTGAAATATACAAAATAACAAATTAAAAAAGAAGAAGTCCTGAATGCTTTAAAATAGTACATTAATGGCAGAAACCTGTTCCGAGGACAGTTTATCAAAAATGTTCTCTTTCGATTCTTGCAACATCTGAAAATACGCCTTCCCGTTAGGTACCGATGTCACTTTTAATACGCATATAGGCCTACTATATGTTTGCTATGTGCGCACACCATACCACTGTGTATGTGAAAGACCGCAAGGCCATCTTTCTATATATAACTCTATGGCCACGCGTACACACACATACATAATACACGCATACACACCCAGTACACTTGAGCGACTTTTATCAAACACTCATGAATATTCAGCTATCATGCGATTTCAATAAAATCTATAAATAGTAACCAATCAAATACGTTGCTTCACGTGAACGATCGCCTATGAACTTTCAGGTCAAACGTTCGACCAATCAGCATTATGCGGAAGGCCGTGTGTAATGTTTTCATCATGTCGGAAACGCGTGACAACTTTTGGGGATTCCGTTGATATCGATCAATGCTTTATTATTGCATGTATTGTGCAGTCAATGCAGTTCACGTTCGTTCATGCAACGTGTATGAAAAGTGAGATTTCTGAAAGGTAAAGGAATGGATACGCATGGCAATTTCACGTCCAAATGTTGGAATTGAAGACAGCAAGATGCACAATAATGTGATTTCAGCTCATATGACACATGTTATCGCAGGAGGGTGAGTATATTTTGAGAAATACGTTATTGAATTTTGTGAAAATTAATGGTTGAATGGACCATTCATCATGGAGGAATGGAAGTTTGACACGCGTTGTGTACGTGGACTCATGAAGGCTGTTGGGGGAGCCCTAACCATGCTAACTTGGGCCTCGTCAGTAATATTATGACATAACCTTTCTCAGTTTTCATCCCAGGGCTGATGCTCGTCGCCCTTTATACAACAGTTTAATAGCACTAGATGATCTATACTCAATAATCAGTGGGCTAGGCCCTAACCTGCTAACTGTTAATTCTTAGAACATCTGTACTAATTCATGTAATTCCTAGTTCGATCCAGTTGTCAGGTTGTAGCAGCTAGCCACTGCCATGACTGCACTGACTGGCTAGATATAGCCCTAGCCTAATGTTGTCAATTGTCATTGTAGGGGAAAGATTTTACTTTAATACCCCCCACCAAAATCGGCCAAGAACAGCAAAATCTTGGAAAATAACCAACCCTCTTTGATAACAACTGTCTAAACATGTGGCACAACCTGTTATTTCAAGATTTATGTCGGCAAAATGTAGGGGCCTATGTGAACACATTGAGTGACTATACATGTGCCAAGAAAGTTCTAACACAGAAAACACAAACTTTCTTCCCCTATGATCATTGCCTATTGCACTAAAAGTAAAATGTCCCAACAAAATTCTCAAAATTAAAGGTTGTGCCAAGTGTTTATACGATTATGAACACAGATGGATGGTTATTTTCCAAGATTTGCTGTTCCTTACCGATTTTGGTCATGTTGGTGGGTGGGGGGTATTAAAGTAAAATCTTTCCAGGATTTGAAGTAAAACTCAGATTTAGCATTATGGGCGTTTATGGAATCAATTCATTTTTTTTTTTTTGTGGAGGAAAGCACAGTGGCGGCACTCTTCCTCCCCCACACTTTAATAGTACATGTATTTCGACATGAAGTCACAGATGACACATCTGCAGGCTATAAACCGTTGTTTTTTTAGGGGCCCATCCACAGAATTTGCTTACAATTGTGTACTTATGTAAGTGAATAGTCATCAACTCATCAACCAAGTATTTCAACTAGGCCTACGGTGTTAAAAGAAAATGTCGAGCGCAATTTGAGTCCCTCGCGCAAGTTTAAACCTGCGCGCGCAAGTTTAAACCTGCGCGCGCAAGTTTAAACCTGCGCGCGCAAGTTTAAACCTGCGCGCGCAAGTTTAAACCTGCGCGCGCAAGTTTAAACCTGCGCGCGCAGGTTTAAACTTTCGCCATCCAACAACACAAAACTTTGAACAGGTCAGTCAGTGATAGAAATAAGCAAAACAATTGATTAGCAAATTATGCTAATCATATTTTCATTTGATTAGCAATGTGATAAAATTGACTAGCAAAAAAACAAAACGCGACAAACTCAACGGAATTATATCATTTTTTTAATCAAACTTTTAATATTGATTGATGAGTGTGCCAAAGATAAGCAACGTATTGCATTCTTGTTATTTAAAAATATACAAATCACACCATGATTCTGGGTCTTGGTTCTTGCACAGCGTAATTGTGAATGTAAAGTGTTCTATTCAAAAATATACTGAATATTTTTCCAGTTGAACATTTTTACACAATAAGGCCAAGTAAAAAAAACACTGCTAATCGTCCGGGTTTTCAAAACGAGGATAAAGGCCGTTTAAAATTCATGAAGAATCTGTTTTGGAGGAAAAAAATAAGACGGCAGACGCATGCTTAGTGCTGATATCCGAGTCTGCGAATGAATAAATAGCGCGACGGAATGGATCGGCGAATAGCGCAAATGGATCGGCGAATAGCTCAAAGTCGAATGGATCGGCGATTCCCCTCACGAAAGCATACAAAAATTCCCCCAGTTTTCATTTTGGTTTCCTGTGATCTGCAAAGAGCACAATAAAGGATGATATCCTCCGACTGATCCTCCTGTTTCAACCATGGCATATCTTTTTCCGACTGTGAAATTAAATGCATCACCTGTGTATGTAGCATGCCCACGCGTGTCCAACGTAATCGTGTCACCATGGAGCGTATAGTTCATGTCGGCATAAATATTAACTGTATACCGAACACGCACCGTAAAGTGTATGGAGTATCTGCGCTGCGCCCGCATGGTACTGTACCGAACTACACGTGCTTATCACTACACAAAACTGCAGCAACCTCGACCCATTTGGGGTGAGATTGCGCCAGTCAGTGTGTTTGCCAAACAATAGAACGGATCGGATAAAAACGATGTATTTTTGGAATCGCGTGGAGTCCGATTTATTATTTTAAATCTAAAGATTCCGTCGTCACACTGCATAGGTATAGTAGGGAAATGGATGTCGGCCGTCGTTCTGCATGATCTTATCAGAAATTTTGATTCACAAAAAATTGCTAATCACTTTCAAGTTTGCCTCGCTTTTCGTGCAAAATGTATCGCATTTTGCGATGCGAATCCAGCTATTTCCATCACTGTCAGTGGAATGATATTTCCTATAACATACATTGTACTGACCCCCAAATCCGCCCATTTCTGAAAAAAAATTGCAAAAATGACCAATCATGTACACTGCCTTTAAATACAAAATAAAAAACGCTGACCCTGATTTCGGTCCGATCCGCGAGGGAAACAATTTTAATTTTGGCCTAATTGATAGCACGGCGCTATACATGTATATCCACGTATTCCTGTGTATCATTTCCTTAGTAAAAACAGGTTATTAAATTTTATCACAGTACACCCAGTTACAAATTAGAAAATATAAGGTCCGTCTTGGCTGCCGCACAGGAAAAAAACCAGAACACAAACACACACGTGTAAACGTGGACCCCTTGTCTATGCCCTAACCCTTTTGTCCCTAGTCCACGATTGCTGGTAGAAACACTTCCCACCCAGACAAACCGATCGGGAAGCCACCCAACCTCACCTCCTAAAATCGCTACATTTTGTGACTAGTTTTTAAGGTTCAGTATCTAAGTTAAAAGAAAATGTCAAAACAAAATTGAACATCATTAGTCGCGTTGTAAAAATTATCAGACAATGCACTTGTACAATAGATAGCCTAGCCAGTGTGAAACTGAAAGATTCCCGAACGCTCGCCCCCCCCCCCCCCCCCCCCTTATATGCATCAGTTTAAACTTGCGCAAGGTTCTCAATTTGCGATCGCCTTTGCGCAAGTTGTAACGTGCGCTCGCAAATTTCAATGGTGCAGTGAAATTTGCGTGCTTCGGAAATCCCTCGCGCAAGTTTAAACTTGCACGAGGGACTTAAATTGCGCTCGACAAAAATATTGGACCCCTATCATTTTCAAAAATTATCACTTTCCCATGTAGCCAAAGTTACGTTGTTTGCTTCGGTTCACTTCGCTTTAGTTTGTGCACACTCTTGTTAGTCTTATCCTCTCTAAACTCAACAATGCATTGGATTCTAGGGCACTTCCTAGTTTGTTTTATCAGAGCGATTTTGCACAAACATGGAAATTTACTGTGGTATCTAGGCCAGCATTTGCTATTGAAGAGTAAATTTGCATAATATACTGGCTGACCTTGTTAACATATAAAGCATGGGACAATGGGATGAATTGGTTTTGTGATAATGCATGTGCAGTTGAAAGTTGCTTTTATGTAGGGCTTGAAGGAACACACCTTGCCATAAAGGCATTCCTGGTTATAATCAGTTGGCTGGGAATTTCTTGGAATTTTGCAGCTGAGGAATAATCCTGCAAAAAAACAACAAGTTTGTCGGTGATGGGAGATGTGCCATGTGACTTGTGGTGTGTTAAACATTTTTGGTCCGGTAATTCCTACAAGATGTGCTGTCTTGTATTTATTCTCTTGCAAGGGAAACATTCTCAGTATGTTGAAAAAACGGGTGAGATTTGTCAGGATTTTTCAGATTGTTTGGGATTTCAGAATTTTTAAAGAATTTTTTTTTCAATCTGGATTTCCTGAGGTGTTTTTAAAAAGGTGTTTTTACCTGTGAAAGTGGATATAGACCAATAAAAACGGATATTTTAAAAAGTGCCTTTAAATACAACCTATATGTTGATCTGGGGTCCTTGTGGATTTTTCGTGGATTTTTCATTATTTGGCCAATTTCGCCCCTGAAAAAAACAATGAACTGCAGAGTTTATCTGATCCATTGAGGTCAGCTGGGAAGAAAATAACTACCACAGCCTGCTTATGAATAATTCCAAATAGTTTGTTGATTATCAACGAAGAGTTTACATAAAGTGACTCACTTTAAATTAAGAAATTGTATTCCTGACTTTGTAAATGCAATCAATCCAATTTGGCAAATTTTGGCTTTTAAAGAGATATTTGGCCAAGGATAGGTCGACTGAGGTTGCAGTCATGTTGTCCACAGTGTCCTGAAATTACATTCAGTGTGAACTTGAACTTAGGGGACCTCTGAACAGACTGAACCATTAAAATGTGGCTATACTAGAGGCTAGTCAACCGAGGCTCTGTATGATTCCTCATAGGATTTTGTGTCATACATTTCTGACCAATGCCGAGCAACTGAAACCTGAACAGAGAATCAAAGGTTGTTTGTCTGTTTGTTTGTTTTTCATTTGTTTACAGAAGATAAGAGGTCACATATATTTTGTGAGTTGCCATTGTAATTACTGATAAGGGCCAAGTCTGGGCATGGTTGAAAACTTTTTCCGTGAATTTGTTTTACGACCCAACCACCAATGCAATGTATCCATTCATAAAAATTGACACTTTGGGCTTGTGTTTAAAAAAGTATGAAGGCAGGAATTCATTGACATCGGTGTTTATAGCCAAGATTTCCCCCCCACCCCCCCCCCCCCACCCCCCCCCCCCCCCCCCCCCCCCCCCCCCCCCCCCCCCGACATGAAACCTGTTAGATGTGTGCAAGAACCATTAAATTCAGAATGCGCCAGAATATGTAAGGGTTCGGACCAGTTTAAACAAGATTGTGATCAGTTCATTGTATGCCTCCTTGCTGCCTATAAATAGAGATGCCAATATAAAAATCAAATACCCCTATACAGGCAGACTGGCATGCCATACACATTACAAACCTCTATACGCTTGATCGATTCTTTTAATACTGAGGCATGTGATCAATACCTTTTCTTCTCAAGGTTATTCCCCCCCCCCCCCCATGATTCATATTTATTGTCTGGTTTGGATGATCAATTGATGCAAAGTTGTTATGGATGCCTGAATTTGCTGTGTGGGTTTTCGTAACTTGTGGATTTTTTTGGGACTGTAAGTGTCTGTATTACATCAGGTTAATACAAGGTCTGCATGGAAATTTGTAAATAGTTCCGCATGGCTAGTGGCAAACCCGAATACCACACAAGGGTCGTGCAGGAATTCGGGGAAACACAAATTTGGGGAAATCGGCGGAAAAAACCCAGAAGTGTTCATCCTCAAAAAAATGTAAATAAATTTTTGAGTTTTCCTGTGTGAATTTACATACTAGTGTTCCTGCTGCCTTTGGCTGGAGATTTGTGTTTTTTGGGGGGTTTTTTCTCCAAGAAATAAAGCACAATATAAGACGTCAAACAACCCACAAGGGAAACTGACTAGGTAAATTTGAATACATTTTCAAAGTAAACAAAGAAACTGGCAGGAGCGGGATTCGAACCTGCGACCTCCGGGTTACCGTACCGGCGCTCTACCAACTGAGCTATCTTGCTCTATGTTGGCAGTCTCCCAAATTGTCAGTATCTTTGTTCGGGTGGGCGCTAGTCAGAAGTCATAAACCCAGAATGCCGTATAGCCAGGGATCACACCCAATTTTACGATACAACCTGGGAAGCGACATTGTGGGGATCACTCAATGAGGATACGACTTTTTAACTTATAATACGTCAAACAATCCACAAGGGAAACTGACTAGGTAAATTTGAATACATTTTCAAAGTTAACAAAGAAACGGGCAGGAGCGGGATTCGAACCTGACAATTTGGGAGACCGCCAACATAGGGCACGATAGCTCAGTTGGTAGAGCGCCGGTATGGTAACCCGGAGGTCGCAGGTTCGAATCCCGCTCCTGCCAGTTTCTTTGTTCACAATATAAGACGTTAATAAACATTCAGTCAATGTAGGCTGATTATTTCATTGTAAAATGCTTATTCATTCATTATGTTGTGCGTTTACTTTGATTTACAGTGCTGGAGGTACAGTTGGTGCAATCTTAACCTGTCCACTTGAGGTCGTCAAAACGAGATTACAGTCCTCCAATACATCGCTACGCAAAGTTTATATTCCAAACGTTTCGCCTGCGGGCTTGACGACAACTGGGGGAGTCGCACAGGTCAAGAGTTACAGCCGAAAGTCCTTGGGTGTCGTCAGATGCCTCAGGTAAATACAAGAAGGAATTTGAGAGCTCCAATGCCAGTGGATTTAACTTTTTCATTCATGACAAATGGTCTTGTAAAACTAGTAAAAAAAAGTTAATCTTTCAAGTTTAGAAGTTGATGTTGGGACCTTCATTTTTATTAGGAAAGCACAATATTATTGTTTTTGTGTCTAACACGGTTATTACATGATGTATAACAAATACAAATTGTCGCTTTAATTACGGCCACAATCCGCGAATGTACAAAAATTTGCATACGAGGAGGATAGACTACTTATGCACTACTGACCAGAAATCAACAAAATGGGCAAATAAAAAAATAAAAAACACTTCCTGCTTTTTAGTTGGACTTTGTGAAAAATAAATATTGTGAAATAGAAATATTTAGTATGGCATGATGGTCTTTTATTTTTCAGGTATATTGTTGAGAAGGAAGGTGTCGGTGTACTTTTCCGGGGGCTTGGCCCAAACCTCATCGGTGTTGCGCCGTCAAGGTAAGACGGAACTGAAATTTTGAATATCTTACATGATGTTTAATTCATAATTTGGCACAGATCTGTACATTTTTTGTATCGGTTCATATCTTTGAAGGACCATATTTGGATTGTGTAACCAGTTTCTACTTAATAATTAATGTTTTATACCTTGATTAGCATTTGGCTTTCTGGAAATAGCCTTTTCCATTTTGAGAATCATGAAATGAGTTAAAAATTCTCTCTGCGGAAAGGGGACTAGTGCTTATTGAAAACGTTTTTCTGCTTTTAGTGTTGAGAGTGGAAGTTGACTAAAGGTTTGAGTCACATTTGCAGAGCTTGTACATGTTCATGTTTATGTTTTCATTGGTTATTTCAGGGCAATCTATTTTGGTGCTTATGCACAGACGAAGAGCTTCCTAAACGACAGAATACAGCCTGAGTCATCACTAGTGCACTTGCTGTCAGCGGGCTTTGCAGGTAAAGAACACTTACCACTTTTTACCCCGCTGTCAGGCCCCTCTCCCCATTCCTCCATAAAAATTACCCTTTTGGCTGAATTTTTCTAATTGACCTAATCGTATCTTTGATAGGACAGGAACTTTCAGAACTGGGGCCAATAAGCCAGTTCGGTATTTCAACTGCGCATGTGCACAATAACATTTTATCCCGAATGACCCGCGTGACCTAACGCGCGCATGTTAATGCAAAAGGTAGTCGCACAATGCGCATGTGTTAAATTCAATCAGAATGGGTGTTCGCGTAACATAGCATGACATTACGTCAGCAATTTTATCCCAAATAAGCTTTGATATACCAAACTGGCTTATTTCACGGATCCGCTGAGCACAAAATTTGCTTAGCACAAAAAAGGGCTCGTTTATTAGAAATGGGTAACCAGCCAAATGCTATGTGATTTTCATGTTAAGCAAAAAAACAGCCAAATACCAGTCGCAAGCGATACACATCACTTGTAAATTTGGTAGGTAATCCTGTTTTTGCAAGAAATTCTTTTCATGCTGTTCTTAATCTTGGCTTACCGTTACTGCTTTATTAATTATGGGTTCATATTCCATGTGATTTACTCCCCAGGCTTCACGGCATGTACGCTAACAAACCCCATATGGTTGGTGAAAACTCGGCTCCAGCTAGAACAGGTGTAAGTATTATATGTTTAAAAATCTGTGAATGTAATCAAAAGAGATCCCGGTAGACATATGTATAAACCTGAAGTTACCTCCAGGTCTGCCAAGGAGATCCTGATTAAATACATCAGGGCTTCTGTCGTAATGCTCACAACAGACCATGATGTTATATTGTATGGGGTGGGTGAAACCTGATAGGCACATCGATCAGTGTTGGAGCAAAGGCTTTAGGCCTTTTCACACTACGGAAAATCTTGGTGTTGTCAGACACGTGTTTATAACTAGACTGTCCTTTTCACACTACAACATTTCAACACGGCACTGACCCGTGTAGAGCGCTCAACCCGGGTTGAAACTCAACCCTGCTCGGAAAGGTGGGTTGAGAGCTCTCGACCCTTGAGAAGTTTGACCCGTGTTGAAGTCGTAGTATGAACACCTCTCGGGTTGAGTTCGACCTGTGTAACTGGGTGTACGTGCACTGTATATATCTCCGAGGACAAGAGAAGAAAGAAAACACAAAGAAACCTTTCAGTCCTCGAACGTAGAGTCTTTTGTTGAAATCGGTCCTCGAACGTAAGGATACGTGCTTAGTCTATGGGGGTTGGTTATATTAAAGGAACAATAAGAAACACAAAGCATTGTCCTCGGACATATTGGGGAAGTACGACCATGTGCGCGTGTGTGTGTGCACACTGCAGTGTATGGGGGATTTCCCGATTCGATTCGTGTAGAGTGTCGAAGCCTTGGCCTTGATGGTCAAAGCTTTTGCATTAACCTATGAAAAGCTCAAAATTGAGTACTTGGGTATTTAGACCAAACTGGCCAGATAGAGCAGTTGAATATTTTATCAAGGTGGCCATATTGGCAGGTTTGTTAAATTTTATTAACTTTTTGGTGACAATCTGGCTTTTTTCCAGCAATGGCAAGAAGCATGCCAACATGTTCCGCTGTGCCCAATATGTCTTCACTAAAGAGGGCCTGCGAGGGTTCTACCGTGGCATCTCAGCTTCCTACATGGGCATCTCAGAGACGGCCATCCACTTCGTCCTGTACGAGCACATCAAGTCCCTGCTGACGGAGCAGCACGGGGACATTGGGGAGCAGCGCCGAAAGTTGGACTTTGTTATGTTTATGGGAGCGGCGGCCACGTCCAAGACGATAGCGGCCACGCTGGCATACCCTCACGGTGAGTCTGAGTGGAGGGTTGGGTAAAGACCCAATCTGGGCTCCTGATTTGCACTGCACCAGTGGACCACGTAACTCGGGCACTGGTCTCACAGATTCAAAGACCAAACTAGACAAGTGAGCTGGTTATGTTTCTTTCAAGAATGTTTACATTTTTAAAATGAATCTCGCATTTCACACATTTCACACTGTGGTTTTTCAATTCATTGAAAATCCTTCTATTGGTTTATTCAAATCCCCTAGCACACCCTTAAGATTGTTAAATGATTGATTGAATGATTGATTCTGCTGCAGAGGTGGCCCGGACGAGGTTGCGAGAGGAAGGGAGAAAGTATCGCTCGTTCATCCAGACGTTGGTGACCGTCGCTCGGGAAGAGGGTTACCGGGGGATGTACGGTGGCCTAGCGACGCATCTCGTCCGGCAAATCCCCAACACGGCTATCATGATGTGCACCTATGAGTTCATCGTGTACCTCTTCAATCGGGTCTAGAGTCCGAACTCCGCAAAAACTAAGAACAACTTGTGAGATGAGGCCTCGTAGTACCTCTTGCCGAGAACTGGTTGCTCAGGGAAACACATTGGTTGCTAGGTCCGATGCTTCCTCTTAGAGATGCCTCTCCAAGCCAGGCGGCAGTCAGTGCAGCCGTTTGATGGTGCTTCCCGCAGGGGTATCATTCTGCTTTTTTGATCAAAGTTAGATGCAGGGAAGCAAGCCCTAGCTCCGTCATTTGCTTCCTCAGAAATCCAATGAGGCCCACCGGTTGTGATGGAGTCGCTGTGGAAGACTGATATACCAAAGTCAACCGAATAATCCGCCGTCCTCGAATTCCAATGCATGTGTTCATCTGTACCTGGATTGTAAGTGTAGGTTGTTCAATGCTAATTTTGACTAATTTAACAATTCTGTCATGTTTAACAGCATTTTAGCCTGGGATCATCACGGTGGAGATATTCTGTTGGGAAATGGGAAGAAGTACTTTTGTGTAACAGAGGGTGACTTGGCAAAACAAAAATTGCATTACAGGTTGATCAATCTGCCGGGAATCTTGTGGTTTTTAAAAAAAAAGTGTTAAATCAGTCTTTTTACCATACAAACCCAAGCGAGATTCCGTGTTCCGAGGATCTAAGCATCACATCACGTACTTTTCGTTTGACAGAACCGAGTCGTAATAGTACGGATGCTAACGGTTGAAACTCGGGCAATGAGCTCAAAGAAAAATATCCGTAAGCTAAGGATCGATCATGCCAAATCACTGTTGTAAAAATATTAACATAAATAAAAACGGATTTATTTTGATGCCCAAATTTCCTTTTTTGTAAATTGTTATGTATAGATTATATATATTACAAAAGTGTATATATTAAAGATTTCTTAACTCTGCCTATAAATGCTCTTACAGAAAAATAAACTGGACGCAAAAAGTAAGACCTTTTTTTATAAAAAAAATGCGTAAAACAGTCGTGCAGAGAAAGATTAATGTTGATGTAACGTGCTGTGCTAGCTGACTGAGGAAACTGTAAGCGATGAGTACAAAACGTATGGCGCCATTTTTTACATTTGTCACAATAAGCCAGTTCGGTATCTCAAAGGTCAAGGGTTATTCGGGATAGAATTGCTGACGTAATGGCACGCTATGTTAGCGAACGCCCATTCAGATTGAATTTAACACGTGCGCATTGTGCAACCACCTTTTGCGTTCGCGCGCGTTAGGACAGACGGGTCATTCGGGATAAAATGTCATTGTTCACATGCGCAGTTGAAATACCGAACTGGCTTATTGTGCTTGTTTGTTTTGTGCAAAGTTGCCATCATTTTGGACTTGAATTAAGCAGAAGTACACACTAAATATAAGGGGGAAGAACCAACTACATGTAGATATGCCTCTTAATATGCATGACAAACTTAGCAAAAAACTTTATTTAGTAAGTGTTAGGCTGACTTATGTCAGCTTTAAGTTCCTCTACGAATGTTCGATTTTCTTCTCACATTTGAAGACTTGATTGTGAGTTTTTCTTTTTCTTCCTTTGTTGCTAATAGTTTGTTTCCATTGTATTGAGTAAATACTTGGTCCATGTTTGTTCACGTAGTCCATGCTGATTTCAGGGCAGTCTGTTTTTAGTTATTTCTGTTTTCTTTTCATTGGACAACTCGTCGATCTTTGAAATGTTCCTAGAGACATACAAACACTGGTTGTTCACTCACTAATAGTTACATAGTAGATATTGTCTGGGTGATTTTGTTGTCAATTTTAAATGGAAACCACAGTACGTGTTTCACTGCTTTCCCAAAGGGCTCATTATCTTGGATTGGACATCAATCTGTTGCCACGGTTTTAATCTGTTGCCATGCAACATGTCCTACAGCCAAGGTAAATTTTGGGCTAGATTCCATTGACCCCCATTTTGAGGATTGACTTGCATTTTTATTCTGAACCAGCCAAAATTAATTCCTCTGAACCAGGGCAAATATTCCAAAGTTAAACAGGATAGTTTCAAATCTTTGCACGTGTTCATGGTTTGTCCAAGTTGGGTGTTGTGTGGAATGTCATTCTTGACGACCGAAGGTGTTTATTTATAATAGAACTGCTGCAAATCTTCAAAACCTGTAGTAACTTGAAATAAAAAGTTGGGAGGACCTAGCTTGTTGATCCTCCGAGAGAAAATCCCTCTCGACTTCATGGACAAATTCTGCCTCAATTGCATGCTGAGACCCACTTAACTTTTGGCAGCCTTGTGTTTATATAAAAAGGTTTATATTCAAATTATTTTCAATGTACATGTATTCTTAAAGGTACATTATTTTCTAAAAGATTGGCCAGTATAAAAAGACAGGGTGTCACTTTGACACCCGTCATCTAATAAGCCATTTGCGAGTTAAATTTGAATAACATCTGGTACACTGACGTGCTCAAAATGCTTTGCACATTTTAACTTTGAATTCTCCAGACCTAAAGAGACTAAAGTGATTCGGGGCAAGCCTTATGCTCGCGGGGATGCTCGCAACCCCCAGCTCCGTAATGGTCTGGTGTCTTTTGCCATTCTCACCCATTGTGAACAATGTATTGGTGCTCTTATCATACTCTTATGTAACTATACAAGAGCTTTCCCCCAATCATGTGATATAGCAACAGTGTCTTTGGTCTGGAGAATTCAAAGTTAAAATGTGCTAAGCATTTGGAGCAAGTCAGTGTACCAGATGTTATTCAAATTTAACTCGCAAATGGCTTATTGAAGGTAACTGTAGGTTTAAGGTCCTAGCGGGCATGCATGTGAAAATGAAAAGGCCTTGTCGATAGACATGAACAAGAATGCAAATTTAGCTGTTTGAGACGCACTAATAAAATGCATAGATTGTCCTTCATTTGACCATGATTTTACTGACCACTGTGCGGACTCGTACTTGCAATACCACATTTGGAACAAATGACATTGATTTGAAAGCTTTTAATTTGTCACTTCAAGCAAAATAGTCGAGATATGTAAAAAGCTTTTGAAAATTTTCCACCAGGCAGTGCTTCATGCTACGAGTTGGAAAGAATTTGCTAGTGATTGCGTTTTTTTCTGGACAATGTTGAACCATCTTTATTTTGTATTTTTCCTCATGCCTTATACTGGGCTGGGTGTTAAAAGGCCGCAAACTTCCCCCTTTTTGCACGTTTTAGAATGTTGGTGTCCGTGGACAGTGATCTATTTCGACTTTGTACACAGCCATGTAAAAGTAATTATATAAAGTCAAAGATTGGAAATCACAGCATTTTCAGATAAGTTTTGTATGATTCTGCGACGAATAAAAGTACAATAAAGAACCAAAAAAGTGATAAAACTAAAATGTGTCCATTTTTTTAATATGTTCTCTTGTTTAATAAAATCGTTAATCGCTGCTTGTGTCCGTGTTTTGGGTGTATTAAACCGTGAAAATTGTTTCAATTGAATTGCTATTAGATTTAGCTTTCCAATGGAGACATCCACGTAACCCGGTGTCTGCCAAAAAGTGTCCGGTGCCAAATACTGTCCGCTTATTAGCATACTGCTTTCTGATTGGTCAAGTGGGTATTACGTCATCGCGATACCGGAAGCTTGCTAAATAGTGTCCGGGCGTACGTAGCGCGCGTGCATCCATCGCGTCTTCAAGATATCAACATTATCAGCTATTTCTTTATAAAGGGGATTTTGGAGAGGAGAACATTGGGGGAAATATGAAGGGGGAACATAAGCAACAAGCAGACAGTATGATAAAACTGAACGGCCTGTCAAGAAAAACAAGTAATTCGTCAAACCTTGCTCTATGGTCAAACAATCCACAATGGAAACTGACTATATAGGTACATTTTGAACACATTTTCAAAGTGAACAAAGAAACTGGCAGGAGCGGGACTCGAACCTGCGACCTCCGGGTTACCGTACCGGCGCTCTACCAACCGAGCTATGTTGGCGGTCTCCCAAATTGTCAGTATCTTTGTTCGGGTGGGCGCTATAGTCAAAAGTCATAAACCCAGAATGCCGTATAGCCAGGGATCACACCCAATTTTCTTTTTTTTATAGTCTGTCGCGCGATGAAAAGCGCCCGACGCTGATGGTCGCTGGACGCTAGGTCCTTTTGTGCAGTTTATAGTCGTCACGCGACGTTTGTAAATACACGCGCAGCATACGCGCAGCGCGTCTGGAATTCGAATGCGACGTGTGACGATCACGCATCGCCACTGCTGAACGTACAATTATTTTAGCTGCGATAATTATTACTTATCAGAGCATAGAGCCTTGCTCTATGATCAGAGTTAGCAGCTTTTTTTAATGTGCGATTAATGTCTGTCCCAGCTGTTTTAATAACAATAAATATTAAAACGCATAAATAAAATATAGGACGTTTTCGATGCTTATTGATAGTGAAATATTTTTTTATGCCGTGTGCTACTTCTAAAATCTAAATCTCTAGCAGGAAATGGGAAAACGGGGTTGTCCACTTTTGGAGCATCATGTTTTTTTATCAGTAAGAATTTGAGATTTTTAGTTGTCCACTTTTGAGGCGCCGAGATAGTCGTCAAAGTAAAATCCAAATTTCTGCTAGCAGAAAATTGAGTTTTTTAAAAACCGGTGGGAAAATACGGTTGTCCACTTTTGACCTCCATACCACCTGTCGTTCGATAACGAAAAGAAATGGCATATCTGTTGGATGGATAGGGCATGGAGAATCAGAATGAATGAGGAGCGTGCGCGCGAAGAACGTTTTGGGATAATAGGGTTTCGAGTCAACTCGGACCCAAACCAACTCGGACCCATACCAACTCGGACCCATGCCAACTCGGACCCACGGCCAACTCGGACCCACTACCAACTCGGACCCACTACCAACTCGGACCCACGGCCAACTCGGACCCACGGCCAACTCGGACCCACTATCAACTCGGACCCACTACCAACTCGGACCCACGGCCAACTCGGACCCACTACCAACTCGGACCCACGGCCAACTCGGACCCACTACCAACTCGGACCCATACCAACTCGGACCCAACGATGACCAACTCGGACCCATCCGCTGAAAAAAAATTAAACCTATAGATATGTTTTATAAGTATCTATACTATAGTATTAAAATGTGACCCGCTCTTTAAAAACGGGCATTATGTCGCACTATGTGAAAACATACACAGGGCTGTTCTATATGTGAAGCTGGCGAAAAAATTTTTTCGTGGTTTGTTGGCTTCTGTTATATCTATACATTTGTTGTATTTTAAAATTTTATTGTCAAAAACATTAATATTGATGAATAAAGATACAAAAATAAGTGTTGATCAAAAATACTTCTATTTCTTTGCACTTTTTGTGTTTAAACTTAAAGGCATATAACTTAAATGTTTAAACTTAAATGTATCTCTACACGAACTTCCGTTAAATTAGAAAATAGAAGTATCTCGAGAACACAAAATGCCACAGGGGTCAAACCTACACCAAATGAAAGCTAAGGGTGTGGTAAATATTTACCGGTAACAAAGTTAACTAGAACGGGTCACCTCGCAGAGAAATAAAACTTAAATAAATACAGCCTGGAATCCAGAAATTCAGAACAAAACAAGAACAATTATTTAATCCAAACTCCATCAACAACTCCAATCACACAAGGACAAGAAAATCAAGCAAAATGTTGTCTTACACACAGTCTTCACAATCCTCAAGCCTGATGTTTCAAAGTTGGCTAAAAAGTAATACATCTCAGCTGCTATTTACAAACGTTATTAAAATATTACCCATCTGTTTGTTTTTGCGATGTTCTGAAACCTATATGTCGTATAAATATAAGTGTTTGAGTCTATGGAAGAATCAGTAACGTTGGAATAATGTTGTAAAAGCACTTCATCATGTTTTAAAACTTGTCCGAATTATTATTCAAGAGCATTTGATATGTAAAATAAATGATTATGATGACACATCTGAATATTTGCACGTGTTTTAAGTCCTTAAAACATGTTTATGGCGTTAAAATCATGTTTCAGAAATATCCTAAAAATCATGCCAAATTCTTGACAGCATACTTAAAACATGTTGCAAATGTTTAAGTCTATAGAAGAATCAGTAACGTTAAACAATGTTGTAAAAGCACTTCATCCCGATGTTTAAAACTTGTCCGAATTATTATCAAGTACCATAGCATGTGATATTTAAAACACATTATAAAGTTCCCACATTAATATTTGTACCGGACGGGTATGTTTTGTTATGTTTTTTTATGTTAAAAGTAACAAGATCACAACAATGCCGGTATAATATTATTTTGCAGTTTAACCAGCAGGTGAATGTAACGGATAAAACATCGCACAACAGTTTTCATTTTTCATGTCATGTATCAGAAGGTATCGTTAGAACATGTTGGCGTTGGTCGTGTTTGTTGAATGGTTGCAGTGACAAACAAATCGTGTCTAAATTAGAAAGCCTTGCTTGAATGGTTGACAAACAGATACTCGTTAATTAGAACAAACATATATTCCTCCTGCTCTCTTCGGCCGCAAGCGCATTAAATTTTACTCAAAAATAAAAGGCACAAAGAGGGAACCTATGCCAATTGATTTCATCATGCAAACCGGTTTTCCTTACGCCCACCGGGCTGCAAAACAAGACAGTTACAACTTTCATGCACACGGTTACGTAGAGTATGTGATGAAGCAGTAAACATCTAATATAATTATTTCAGAATACCTGCGTTTCTCAATTTTGTTTGCTTTCTTGTTTCTTATTTTTACACAGGGGAATATAATGTTAATTCCAATTAAAAGCTAGTAGGCTCTACAATAAATTCGCGCAAAGAACATCCAATTTAACTTCGTTAAAATATTCCAAATACATAGGGGTACCTACGAGGCCTCATTTGCAGAAATTTCTTTGTGTAAACTCTACAATCGGAGTTTTATTGGAATCTGCAGTAGTAGCGACATGGAAGTTCAATGGAATTTGCAGTAGAATGTAAAGAGGCTTAAGTGAATAGAAAAATCAGGTATGAATGGAGACATGGATGTTTTGAATTTCGCTAAAATTGAAATTGAATCAATATGAGCAATGTATGAAATTGCATGAATATGAGATCGAGAGGGACAGGGACGTTGGTGTTTTCATAATGTCTGTGTTAAGGTCAAATAGAAAAGAGTAAGGATACAGTGAAGTGGCCGCTTGGGCGAAGTGGCAATTGGCTCCACGTTATCCGGTTTGGTGACTGTTGAGCCACGGAGGAAGGATGACTGTTCAGCCATGGAGGAAGGATGGTTGAGCATAAAATAATAACTAATTGTAATTGTTCATAAATTCTTCCTGTTGAAATTGTTTTTTAGTCACAGTGGTAATTTGTTAAATAAAAGTACGCATGTCGGTTGTAAGCTATAGAGTAACTCTGAATGCAAAATCATAAACAGCGGCGGCGATTTCTCGTCAAGGTTGGGGGAGGGGGGGGGGGGGGGGGGGGAGAAAGCACACAACCAACAATTATTGTTAAGCGTTAGTGTAATTGGTGCCTCTTGTGTATCCTGAGAAATTTATAAAAAATGTGTGCTGATCATTCTGGTATATGTAAAAGCCAATGACCCTTAAAATGTATAACTAATGTAATGGGGAAATTATTGGGGGGGGGGGGGGGGGGGGGGACACTGCCATAGCCGTCCCCTCTCCAAAAATATTGGGTTGGGGGCCATGTCCCCCCCCCCCCCCCCCCCCCCCCGTCCCACCCCGAGATCGCCGCCCATGGTCATAAACCAAAGTTCACTGAATTGCCGATTGAATTACAAATTTTACAAGCGCAAAAGCAACTCAGAAAAATAATGCCGTATTTAATTCAGATACAGTAGTTCAGAAACAATGTTTTTTTAATTTCTTCGCGTTTTGGGAATCTTCACTGCATATACGCTCGTCCATCCAGTATTTATATTATGCCGATTCAATCTTGTTGGGTCCGACTTGGTCATGCTTGGGTCCGAGCTGGTAGTGGGTCCGAGTTGGTAGTGGGTCCGAGTTGGTTGTGGGTCCGAGTTGGTAGTGGGTCCGAGTTGGTAGTGGGTCCGAGTTGGTAGTGGGTCCGAGTTGGCCGTGGGTCCGAGTTGGTAGTGGGTCCGAGTTGGCATGGGTCCGAGTTGGCATGGGTCCGAGTTGGCATGGGTCCGAGTTGGCATGGGTCCGAGTTGGTTTGGGTCCGAGTTGACCTGCTTCCGATAATAGAGGGCGCTATTGCACTTGCAAGATCCAAAAGTAACGCAGGTAGGTGACTGCGCTATATTTACCGGTGCGGTGGTGACTCCAGTGTAAAAAAAGGTACAATTTATTTGGAATTTTGATGTCTCGACTTTAAATTCAAATAGTTCCATGGAAAGAATTTAGTCTGCTACCAGACATTGTTCACTATGTACACATTCTTTGAAGAGTTATGAAGTTTTTCAAACAAAATCATGTGGTTTATTTTTGTTCAACAAAAGACTGACTACGTTAATTATACATTTTTCAAATAAATTTTGTACACGTGTACATATATTTGTTTTTGATGTAGTTTTGAAGAGAAAGTCATAAGAAACAATTTGATTCAAGGTCGGATTCCATCGGATTTTGCAAAGCAAAGAAAAATTGATTTAAAGCAGGGATTTTGCTGCTACTTTATGGTATTAAAAGTTTAAAAAACACATGATTATAAATAGCCATAAAATGTATATCTTTGTCAAAATTAACCCTTTGTCAGAATTACCTTTTTTCTGGGACACCCTGTATAATGTGATTTAGAAAATGTCGTTTTTAATGTAGGTGATCATATTGTACCTGTAAAATGGCGGCTGTGTGGTATGTGCATGTAACGATGTATGTCTTCTGTCTAGACTAGAGTCCGGCTTTCCAATGGAAGGCTAAATGCAGTTGTGGCTGCATATCTCAGACAGTAATTTGGCCTGTCCAGAGGAACATGCCCCAAAATACCTAAACTGTCTACCTTGTTCATATTTCTCATCCCATGTCAAAGTTCAAATGACTATATTATGCTAGCTTGGAAATTCCAGCTCTAGGCTCAAGATTCGCCATTAGAGCTGGAAGTTATTCTATAGGGTAGGTTAGGGTCGTTTAAGATCTTGCCCATATCTTCCGTTTCCCTGAATATATCAACTAAACACTCACCGTCAGGGTAGAGCAGTCATTCATGCAGCTTTTCATCCACTCAAAATGAGAATATGATCAATTTAAACCCGAAAAAACATTGAATTTTTCGTGCAAATCGGTGCATGCACAAACCAGCTGTGTACAAAGTAATGGAGCGGATTTTTGAACATGAACAATGTTTTCCGATCGATTATTGGCCAGCGGCACTACGCGCGCCTCGGGGCTCGATATACAACGGCTGTTTGCTGAAATACTGACACTGACAGCGATCAATTTATATTTTTTTTCGGGTTTAAATTGATCATATTCTTATTTTGAGTGGATGAAAAGCTGCATGAATGACTGCTCTACTCTGACGGTGAGTGTTTAGTTGATATATTCAGGGAAACGGAAGATATGGGCAAGATCTTAAACGACCCTAACCTACCCTATAGAATAACTTCCAGCTCTAACGGCGAATCTTGAGCCTAGAGCTGGAATTTTCAAGCTAATATTATGCATGTTATTTCATCAGTGTGATGAAATGCAAATTGTACCCATTTTGTTGGAATGTTGCATTGTGCAGGACAAACTAGGACAAGCTGAAAAAACAAACAAACAAACAAACAGACACACAAAAAACAAAACAAAACGAAGACCCACAAAAAGACTTTTTAGACAGCAAGCCAGAGACAAAGTTCTGAACAGACCGGTACAGACTCACTAATTCCATTAGTCTAGAGGCCTTTTCACACTAGACAAAATCTCAGGGGCGGCCCCGGGGCGACGCTGGGTGAGAATGTGCGACGTTTCACACTAGCTATTTTCGCCCCGGGGCCACCCCCAAGATTGGTCTCGCCCCGGGGCGAACTCACCCCTGCTCCAGGCCAGGAATGAGATTTTTCAACCCGGAGCGAGACCGATCTCGGGGGTGGCCCCGTGGCAAAATAGCTAATGTGAAACGTCGCCCCGCGTGTGGGATTTCGTACAACCCGGGTTGAGAAACAGGTGGTCTCGACAAAAGAATTCCAAAGGTCCTGTCAAAGCGCGCGCTATTGTTAATTGTATACAGCGCAGCGCCATTATTCTGAAGCACAATCTGTGGCAGAGGGACCCCCCCCCCCTCTTTTGTGTTGGTCATTGTTGTCGGAATCTCAGGAATTATTTTCAGCGAGGAAGAAGTTAGGAATTGACTGGCCATCTGGGGGTCGATGAAATACAAACTAGTGTAAAACGCTCATGCCCAACCCCGGGGCGAGCTCGCCCCGGGGTTGACTGAGGGAGGTTTGCGCGAAACGAGTGTAAAACGACGCGGGGTTGAACTCGGGGGTGAAAACGCCGGGGCGAGTTCGCCCCGGGGTTTGGCACTCTAGTGTGAAAAGGCCTTAAGAGTACATGTAGCTAGTGAGAGTTCCTGCATTGCTAATTAATGACTCATCTAAGGTCACTCCCTATCCTGTTAGCTTATTTATGGAACTACTGTATGGAAAAGCCGATATGTATCACCAGATTATTAGCTTTGATTAAGAATTGACTCTGTGCCTGGTGGTCTCTACTCTCTAGGGGGCACTAACTGTACACTGAGGTTTGTTCCTGCCCATATGTGACCGGCTCTTGCAAAACCCGACGCTTCTCGGCATTTCCCATTACGTGGTATGGGCCCGCATAACGTCAAAAATGGCATCAGTGATACAAAAAACCCCAATATTGAAATTTCACCCCAAGTGTTGGGTTTTGCTAGAGCTGGTCACAAATTTCAATACCTTAACATTCCACTGAACGGCTCGCGGAAAGTCCTTGGTCACATAAACTTTGCAGTGGTCAAAATGCACATTTTACATTACAGCGGCTGTCCGCACTGGACTTTCAGCGAAGTAAAACTGGCCATGTAACTCTTCCGCTATATGGTTGGCCCTGTAAAAGTTCCTGCTGCGGAGGGATAAACTGACAACCGACGATCGACACTTGACAATTTTGAAAGTTTACCGGCTGTCCGCACTGGACTTAATTTGGTAAAGTTGACAACAGTCTCCGTACGTTTTACCAAAGAAAGTCCAATGCAGACACGGCTTTACTCAGTAATGGCCTTTTCCAAGAACACAGTCGTACTTTCCCAATACTTGCGAGGACAGTGATTTGCCAATTTGTGAGAGGTGCCCTTAGAATGCCCCTATGTGTTGCTTTGAAGTTTGCGCCTATGTGTACATGGATAAGGTGATAGCTTGTAAAATGAAGATCAGCCACGCAACCAAAAGTGAATTAATCACTTGTATTGCCTCTAAAAATGTTCTTGTCTTGTATAGAGTTGCTCCCAGGGGCTGCCTGGTACGATGCAATGATGAAAGCGAGATAGCGGTAACCACGACAATAGGATGAGGTATTTCTTCAGGAAGAAGCACGCGCTGGCCGTATTTGCCATGCTGCTGTTCCTCTGCGCTGTGTGTAAGTAGAATATTTCAGTCAGTCAAGAGATAAAGTCTTCCCTTCCAGCTGAATGAGCTGATATCCATGCTTCCCCCGGGTGCCCCTCCATTTAAAATCCTGAAATAAACAAAAAATTATACAAGCCCCAGTTAACTTACTTTCAGTGCCCAATTGAAAAAAATGTGTGCACGGCCCCCAGAAGTTTCACTCCAGTTACGCCACTGCTGGTCGAACTAATTAACTCTACCTCTCTCAGGGCCAAAATGGAGCAAAACTACCCTATATATCAAAACCTATCAAGTGACAGGTTGAAACACACACAAGCTGTAAGAGTTGGTGGGTAGATTTTTTTGCTAGGCATAGGAGGGTTAAAGGGACACATTGCCTTCGTATGTCATGAGATTTTGCTGTTTGGAAATGTTCCTTATCTTTTATGAGAGTTGTTCATGCTAACAAACACGTATAATGTGTTGTAATTAGTGAGTAGTGATTACAAAACCAAAAATTGGCCACTGACCCCTGACATCTGACCCGCGAAACATAGACTTATTTCCAGTAGTAAATACCACCGTCTAAATAATGCGCAAAATACGCTGTAAGAGTCTTTAGGCTGGCGCCGCAGCCAGTGGCCTTGTAAACATATCAGATGATCGCCAGGTACAGTTCTCTACCTCGCGACACATATCGCCAGTGCTGCGCGCCGTGCCACAGTACATCAAAATGGATCAACAGAACGTACTTCAACCAGTTGCGACTGGAAATACAACTGGTGAACACGGTCCGCCATTTTGTGGAGTCAAAAATTTGGTTCTACAAAATGGCGGACCGTTATTTGTCACAAAATTAAACAAAAAACACGCAATGTGAAGGGATAGTTATGTGAATTTTTATATTCTACTTTAAAAAAAAAGCTTCCCAACCATATCCATTTCAGTTTTATAGCCCAAATCGCAAAATGTTTTCCTGGTGTGACAGGGATGCTGCAGCAAGAAGAAGAGCTTAGTAAGGAGCTGTCGACATCGTCGGTGCAGGAACTGCAGCAGGTCAACCTGATGTACCCTGTCGGCGAGGTGCAGCACCGCCGGGAACAGCAGCGCATCGTGCTGGAACAGCAACAGGGGCAGAGTTACGGTGCGTATTGGCTGCTTAAGGGACTATTTCAGATTCAAGGTGTATGTGATTGCGGTACCGCTGTTTCAGTTTATGGTACCGCATTCCTTACCTTGCACTTGGCTGATGAATGGGAAGCCAGCCTTATTGAATAAATGAATATTCATGAGTCTAAGCAGTCATGGGGTTGGGCATGGTGGACTAAAGTTATTTTAGGGAAGGTTAAACATCTTTTCGACATTAACCCCTTGCCACCGGTTGACACAAATACGTGCAGATTAAAAATTGCAACTTGGCCGGTTGACGTCTATACACGCCAATTTCTGCATTTTCAATCCATTATTGGGGTATTGTGTACGTTATGGTTGGCTGCACAAGCCTCTTGTTTCCGTTTTGCTTGGCTGCATACCCCGGCCTGTTGCCCCAGCGCCACCCGGTGGCGAGGGGTTAATATTGGAAATCTTTAAGATTTGTTAAGAGGTTTAGACGATTTTTATTTTTTTAATTTATTTATTTATTTAATAAATTTATTTATTTATTTAATTATTGTATATATGTGGAGGCTAATCTGATTTTTTTTTTTGGGGGGGGGAGGGGGGGTTGGGTTAACCTCACTTCACCTTCCTTATTTTTGGCATCTGATGGGTGGGTCTCAACAGTGATGGACGTCACCCTGCATGGGTCTGAAAATTGGGATAATTTATCCTCAACTTAGATCTGGGTGCAAGAAAATTGTTTTTGTGATTAGGTCGGGTACCCTGCATTTACCATCACCGTACAAGAATCCCCTAATTTGGATAATCTGTAAAGGTATGCTATAGCTTTAGTAATATTTAAAAAATCTAATTGATTACTTTCAGACTGCGAGCTTACTGTTTTATAAAGATGGTACCTGTACCAATACTCCTGAAAAAATATTTCAGTCTGAAATGCTGTCATCTTCGAGAACAATTTATCTGAAGATCTCCAAAGATGTTGTGGCTATATCAGACCTTTGACCCTCCTGTGATCAAGTTGTGTATGAGGAGTTACTGCACCAATCAAAATAAATCAACTGACTGCATTTGATTGATAAAATAATGGTGGCCCCTGGTACTGATGATATGATGGTACTGATGCTACTACCAACACCTACTGCGGTAAACATGCCAGATTATTTTGCTGGTAAGAGATTAAACATCTTTCATGCATTGCATGGTCATGACAGTACAGAGTAGTTGAGAAATTGATCCAAACCAATCGACTTGTTTGGACTGGTTTGACTGATACTGACTGGTATATAGTTTTTGCAATGCAGCTTTAGGGCACTGACACTTTGATGCTTTTTGATTAGGGAGCATTGCCTAACCCATGGTCGGGCCAGGCCGTTGAAAATCCTGGCCAAGCCCCGGGAATGCCTGGGCCTTCAGGCTTCTATAATCCCCTGGTTTACACAATAAACTGCCCACTATAAATGCTGGAGTCAAGTAGGGGTGTGCATTTACGGGTAGTAAAAGAACCGGGTACCCGATTGAAAAAACTACGGGTACCCGGGTACCCGTTAAAGAAACCCAACCCAAAACTTCCAATCCTGGAAGTTGTAATAATGTCTTTCTCTGAGATTGAAAAGTCTGATTTCAGACAAAAGTCTGAAAAATCTCATGCCTGTCTATAGTAAACCTGATCACTACTCCGCCATTACATGTACATGTTCCGGCACGTGCATGTGCCGGCATATCACAAAAGACAGAAGCTTTATACAGTTGTATTTATAGTGGCATGAGGCATGCTGTTACACATGTATGTCTCGTCAAGGCTCTTTATCCATACCCAGACTACAAAAACCACAACCGGTAAATTCCCTTTATTGTCAATATTCGTGAGCGTCATAAACATGAAATCTGTGCTGGTTTCCCATGTAGGCCTAGTCGTGTTTCAATTTTGAAAATTCCCGACAAATAACATTCGAAACCTTTCCTTTTTCATTTTCTGGGAAGTTACTATGCTATAATGTAAAGTTGTACGGGTACTCGATTCCATTATCTGGAACCGGTTCCTGACATGAACGGTCGGGTACTCGGGTACTCGGTTCTGATGCACACCCCTAGAGTCAAGCCAGCTCCCATTGTTCACACAGATTTGATCTCCGGCCTGCGAATGGAATGACAACAAAAGCAATCCCTAAGTGATTTGTGGCTCACAATAGCAAGACTAAAAGCCAGAAGGCCCGGGCGTGGCCAGGCTTTTCAACGGCCTGCCCTGACCATGGGTTAGGCAGTGCTCCCTTAGTAAAATTGTCGAAGGGTTAAACTTCTATCATTTTCATGTATCCTTTTCTGATACGCAGCCGCTCCCATTGAGACGAAAAGAGGCAACTACAAACCACTGCCGTCCAAAGCTATGGAAGTCCTGGAGCATGAACTGATTTCACATCAAGACAAGAATCAGCGTCCAAAGAAGAAAAACGTCCTCCACAAAAAAGTTGAGAAACTCCAGAAGAAGAAGGCCAAGGCGAAGAAAGCCCGCGAGGCTATGGCGGAGATCCCCGAGCTAACCCCCATGGAGTTGGAGGAATTCCAGAGGAGGATAAACGATTACTGTAATCCACCATGGGAACCTGTCGAGGGCGAAGAAGGTGAGGATTACAATGCTGCGCTTCACATGTCGCCACCTGCACCAAACACTCGAGTCCCACAGCCAAAAATTGCATTTTGAGAAAGAGCTGTTTGAAGTTGGTCACGCCATGCTTTTAACCCCTTGCGCCCGGTTGACACATATATGTGCGGATTGAAAATTGCCACCTGGCCGGTTGATACATGCCAATCTCTGCATTTTCAGTCCATTATTGGGGTATTATGTACGTTATGCTTGGCTGCACAAGCCTCTTGTTTCCGTTTCACGTTTCTGCACAAGCCTGCATGGCGCCCCCATATAATACACGTACGCAAGGGGTTAATTTCCCCCCTACAGAATCGTGTAATAGAACTGGGCAGAAAACCTTGATTAGCTTATCTCTTGAGAGCTCATTATGAGTACAAATCTCACATGCAGATGTAAGCGAAAAGCTGTGGATTCAAGTCCTGTCTAAGCAAGACTGAGAAGCTTCTCCCCTCAAGCGCTCCAAAGGCACTTAGCATCTCAAAAGTCAGAACATGTAGAAAGCTTCAACGAAAACATTACTTCGCTCATATCCACTGCCCTATCCAAGAACGCTGGGGAACACTAATCCCCTTCACAAAAATTTGTGAAGGAAGTGCAAAGCATTGTGTGTAACTTCCTATGACATTTGCATGCAGCACGCATGCTAGCGCTGTAACGCTAGCGCTGTAACGCTAACGCTGTAGCGCTAGCGCTGTAGCGCTAGCGCTGTAGCGCTGTAGCGCTAGCGCTGTAGCGCTGTAGCGCTGTAGCGCTGTAGCGTTGTAGCGCTAGCGCTGTAGCGCTAGCGCTGTAGCGCTAGCGCTGTAGCGCTGTAGCGCTGTAGCGCTAGCGCTGTAGCGCTGTAGCGCTAGCGCTGTAACGCGGAAGTGTTGACCCCTGCCAATATGTTACACAAATTCTATCCAATGAGAGCTCAAAGATATTTGCGTTCCCTAGGGCCCGTAGATAAGGCAGTGGGTACAAGCAAAAAGCATTGCCGTTTCCACTAAGTGACATGAGCTGTTCCTAGTGGGAGCAGTGTGATCTCATATATCAACGATGGGTTATGAGCGTGTATGTTTACTCGGAAACAACCTGTTAGGACTTTTGAGATGCTTCCCAAGCACACAGTGCTTATAGGCTACGTTGGTAAGGGCAAAACCTTGTCTACAAGCATTTGCTTGAAGTGTTCTTCTGATTTATTGTGAATTTGTAACCTAGTGTTAAGATGCATACTGGAAGCCTCCGTGCTTAGTGTGCTGTTTAATAATTGATCAGCACTCACTGATGTTTTGCTAATTTTCAGGACAAGTAAGCGAGGAGTATGAGCTGCACCACGTGCACGTGGTCGCTCGCCACGGCGATCGCACCCCGATGACCCAATTGAGCCTGCCGGACATAACCGTGGATACCGACTTCAACTGCGACCTGGAGACCGCCAAGGAACAGCTGTCATCCTCAGTGCTGCTGTCGCGCTTCATCGCCTCCATCATGGCCCAGGACGAGGCGCTGCCGGGCTGGCCCCAGATGCCGTGGTTCCTGCGCCAGCTCCCTATAGGCAGCCACGCCCGCCGGTGCGGCGTGGCCCAGCTGACGCCCACGGGCTGGCTGCAGCACATGAAGCTGGGGGAGCACATGCGGACGGCGTACACCAGCAAGCTTGTCCCCCACCGGGCGTACTTCCGTAACCCCAACAACACCCGCTTCAAGAGCACCATCAATGCCCGTACACAGCAGAGCGCCTTTGCCTTCATGTTTGGCTTCCTACCACGCCTGGAGCTCCGGCATGGCGAGTGGTTGAAAGTTGCCGATAATGTTGCCTTCTGTCCCACGGAGTGGAATTGCTCATGCCCGGCCTACTCCCGATTGGAAAAGGCGAAGCAAGAGCGGTACTCGGCCGTACAGAAGAATAACACCGATGTCCAGCGACTCCTGAAATCGGTGGCAGCGGTCCTCATGAAGGAGCCCAAAACCAAGAGCTTGCCCGGAATCACGGGCCAACAGGAGCTTTACACCGCCCTCATGTGCCATAAGAAACCCCTTCCCTGCAGTCCCTATGGCTGCGTTACCCAGAAGCACCTGGCGAGGATCATCGCTTACACGGGCCGCATCTCGCGAGAGCTACGAAGCATCGAGCGTGGTCCTCACCTACAGTTTTCTCGCCTGAACATGCACCCCTTGATAACCGAGATCGCCTTACAGATGAAGAAAATCAACCACGGTGCCTCCAACTTCCCCAAGTTTGTTTTTTACTCCGGCCACGACATCACCCTAACGCCTCTCCTGGATGTGCTGGGTTTAGGGGACTACCATTGGCCGCGGTATGCGGCCAACGTCGTCTTCGAACTGTGGTCCAAATCGGGCAACTTTTTCGTGCGCGTCCTGTACAATGGCAGGAACAAGACGGATGCTGTGCGTTTTTGTCGAGGTAACCTGAACGCGGATGGGCTGTGCCCACTGCGCTACCTCCTGAGGTTTGTCAACAAGGATAATATGGGGTTCTTTCACACGGACAGTTTTAGGAAAGCTTGCGAGGTGGCTTTTTAAGTTTTTGTGCCGCGCATTGTTTTAATGATGTCCTGTTGGTGCTTCATCAGCCCAATGTACCTTGGAAATCAAATATAACTTTGGCACTGCGAGAACCCTATGAAGTTCACATATTGGGGGGGGGGGGGGGGGGGGGGAGTGCCGGGCTCTTCAACAAGTCCGTTTTCTGTAATTGTCATTTTGTTTTGCGGCTAAAATCACAGGTAACCATTTGCAAGTGCAACGTGGCTAACTTGTGAATGAAGCCTGAGGAATTCTACTTGCCATAAATGCATTCGTGTCCACTTTGTACATGTACCAGTAGTGATACAGTGCCTTGGTAAAATTGATCGGCTCAAAAAATGCCACATGAAACGGCAGTTGAAGTGTAACTTCAACTGCTGTTTCATGTGGCATTTTTTTGGCTTTTATGTCTACATGTATTTCTTGCCAATGTTCTCCAATTACCCCTAATTCTTGTTGCTTGGGGGTGTGACACCCCCATTAGTCACTTCTGTCGGCCAAATCTTGTCGTTGTTGTCAAAAAGTTGAAAGTAGTGCTGATATTCTTTTAACAAACAAGTGGTAAATGCAGAATGTACGAGTACATGAGAAGTTGGAAAATCTCTTAAATTAAATGGCATCCTTAATGTCAATTGCTCCCCCCACAAATCTGAACTTGTGGGAGATATAAGCAAAATGAAAAATGGCATCCACTATGGCATTCAATCTTCATGTACAATTGGAGATAAATGTAGAAAAACAATTATAGTTTGAAGTACATTGTATATGAACTATTCCGAGGCCAGTATTTCAAACGTTTATTTTCATGCACATTCACAAAGAGTTTCTTATATACATGTTTATTGTATAAAATGCTTTTGTTTTAGTAGAATTTTTTTTTCAACCAGCCATCTTGCCATTAAAGATAAATTAAGTGATTACTGCCAAATAAGTTTATGCGAATCAAAAAAAGGTTTGAGAGTGGGAAAGGAGTTATGGGCCCCTTGCACGGATGGGTTGAAAGAGAGACATTACAGTCAATCATCAAATACTTTAATGGATTCTTACATTATAGTTTATTAGCTTCTTATGTAATCCCAACGACCTCAACAAAGCTCAAGAAATTGTACAGCCATTCATTGATTGACACATTCTGTACATGTATTTGTATTCCTTTCATGGGGTAAAGAACTCGACATATTTTATGCCAAATTATGCTAATTCATAACTCGGTATGCAAATGAAGCAGTCCTAATGGATGTGCTTGATGATGCGTGTGGCAGACCATGCAGAACAGCAACACAGTTCCATTTCCAGATACATGTAATGGTAACCGTTCGTCAGCCATGCATCGGACATGCACGGCCCTCCATTCACAGCCGCTCTTACTCTAGACGGGTTGAGGAGTTATCGCTCTAGTAAGCGGCACTGTTGATATTACACTGTACAGGGTGTCTTAAAAAAAAGGAAACCGAGATTAATCCGTTTATTTCTCAGATACTGCTCAATTTTGTTTAAAATGGTAACCACCATCTATTACTTAATGATGTCCTCTTTCTTATGACGCCAAGAAATTCATGCTACCATCCCCATGGAGGTATTAAAAAGGATTTTTTAATACCTCCATGCCATCACAGATGACTGAGCACAAAGCTGTGCAACGGACCATGTCAGAAATGGCTTTGCACCAGATGCACCACAGGTCTATTTAACATGAGAGTAATTGCTTTGAACCATGAGATTAAATGGCCACCAAGGTCCCCGGACCTCACGCCCTGTGACTTTTTTTTGTGGGGGCATCTTAAGGACAAAGTTTACACATTAGCGCCCAGAGACATCAATGACCTACGGGCCAGAATCAGGGCTGTAGTTGAGACCTTAAGAGGACAGAGAGACATAATCAGGAATGCGGTCAGAGCAATGAGAACCAGGGCAGAAGTTTGCGTTGAAAGAAATGGGGGAATGTTGAAGGACACTGGCGTTAGGTTGGGACAGGGATAAGCCTCCAACTGTTTAATCATTGAAGAAATGATTTTGGTCTTTATTGGTCTTTGTTCTTATTTTTAGACATGCTGAACACTGTGCGAATAGACCTGTGGTGCATCTGGTACAAAGCCATTTCTGACATGGTCCGTTGCACAGCTTTGTGCTCAGTCATCCGTGATGGTAGCATGGATTTCTTGGTGTCATAAGAAAGAGGACATCATTAAGTAATAGATGGTGTTTACCATTTTAAACAAAATTGAGCAGTATCTGAGAAATAAACAGATTAATCTCGGTTTCCTTTTTATTTAAGACACCCTGTATGAATTACAGTTAACATACAGGTATGGATTATAGCTGTGGGATAGTGCATGTACTTTGTTAAAGTAAGGTAGAACTTCATTAAAACTAACATTAATTGTGGGTTCCACGGATAATGTTTGTTGAACATGCAGTGGTTGTTTGGTATAGTGAATAATAAATCCATTGCATTGAAGACAACAATTTAGGGCTGAAGAGGATGTAATGGGCAAATGTTCGTTATGGTGAAGTTCTACTCTGGATAGTCATGATAGGTGAGATTGTGCACTGCTAAGGTATGGAAAGCCAAAGCGGAATTAATTCAAAATGAATTAGTCTTGAATGAAAAAGGGGGTTTTGAATTAATTGCGCTTTGGCTTTCCATACAGGGAGCTTGGTATTACTTTGCATATGTATTGTGATTTGACCAATGAAAGGAAGCAACATGGTTGTATGTATGAGGTACATCGATGGCTATTTTTAATTTGTCATCCTTGGAATATGTTAAGATCAGTTTCTTAATGGACCAATCTCCGCTTCTTAACGTATTGACCAATCACGGCTGCGACTATGAATTTAAATGTGTGACCATCCACCATACATGTACATGAGCATATGCAGCAGAGTTGTAGTCGAGTCCCTGCAAGTCCTTTCACAAGTCCAGCAGAAGTCCTTTCATAAAGCCGGTCACAAGTAACTGAATGAACAATGACAAAGGAATGCCTTTGTCAAAGCTCATTTGAATAGCTTGCGATTGGGCTTAGGACTGGAGGGCTTGTGATTGACTTGCAGGGACTCGTGATGGACTCGACTACATCCCTGATATGCAGTTGTCATTAGTACGTCAAAGGACTGGGCTTATGTGGCTTGGACCTACCTCTAGTCACAGCAGAACGAACTCCCAAGTTGTAGCGCCACAGTAACTAGACTTGCTTAGCCCGATGGACGGTTTAAAAGCTTTTCAAACCTGATCATAGTTTTTTAGTCTGGGGGTAAATTATTTTTCAGCAAGATACATGTACACTTGCTTTTTGGAGTTGAAATAAATGCAAACTACTTGGCTATGTGTACATTTGTTCTTCGGTTACTCTTGTAGCCTACCTCAATAGACACTGCTGCCCCCGTTTTAATCCAAGACATCTGTAACTACACGGCTGAAGTCTCCTCAGTATGCTCTACATCTGCTGCAGTTTTCAGAGCAATCTATTATTTTACCTAAAGCAAAATTGTAAGGGGTAAGCTTTGCCATTTTTGTCGATTTTGGACCAAAAATGACATTTTCCAAAATCGCCTGAAATTGATTCCAGGCATCTAGTAATTCCAGAAACCCCCTTTAAGCATTAATAAATCCATATGTTTAAGAAATATTCCAATATTTTAGTACTTTTGGGGAAAATATGTAATTTTGAAAAAATTATAATTATCCCAATTTTAATCCAAGACATCTGTAATTACACGGCTGAAGTCTCCATTGTATGCTCTTGCTCTGCTGCAGTTTTCGGAGCAATTTATTTTTTGTTCTAAAACAAAATTGTAAGGGGTAAGCCTTGCCATTTTTGTCGATTTTGGACCAAAAATGACATTTTCCAAAATATCCGGAAATTGATTTCAGGCATCTAGTAATTCCAGAAACCCCCTTTAAGCATTAATAAACCCATATGTTTGAGAAATATTCCAATATTTTAGTAATTTGGGGAAAATATGGAATTCCGAATTTTTTTTATTATTCTAATTGTAATCCAAGACATCTGTAATTAGACGGCTGAAGTCTCCACTCCATTGTATGCTCTTGCTCTGCTGCAGTTTTTAGAGCAATTTATTTTTTTGTTCTAAAAAAAAATTGCCTTGCCATTTTTGTCGATTTTGGACCAAAAATGACATTTTCCAAAATCGCCTGAAATTGATTCCAGGCATCTAGTAATTCCAGAAACCCCCTTTAAGCATTAATAAAGCCATATGTTTGAGAAATATTCCAATATTTTAGTACTTTTGGGGAAAATATGTAATTTTGAAAAATTATAATTATCCCAATTTTAATCAAAGACATCTGTAATTACACGGCTGAAGTCTCCATTGTATGTTCTTGCTCTCCAGCAGTTTTCAGAGCAATTTATTTTTTGGTTCTAAAACAAAATTGTAAGGGGTAAGCCTTGCCATTTTTGTCGATTTTGGACCAAAAAATGACATTTTCCAAAATCGCCTGAAATTGATTCTAGGCATCTAGTAATTCCAGAAACCCCCTTTAAGCATTAATAAAGCCATATGTTTGAGAAATATTCCAATATTTTAGTACTTTTGGGGAAAATATGGAATTTTGAAAAAATTATAATTATTCCAATTTTAATCCAAGACATCTCTAATTACACGGCTGAAGTCTCCATTGTATGCTCTTGCTCTGCTGCAGTTTTCAGAGCAATTTATTTGTTTGTTCTAAAACAAAATTGTAAGGGGTAAGCCTTGCCATTTTTGTCGATTTTGGACCAAAAATGACATTTTCCAAAATCGCCGGAAATTGATTCCAGGCATCTAGTAATTCCAGAAACCCCCTTTAAGCATTAATAAAGCCATATGTTTGAGAAATATTCCAATATTTTAGTAATTTGGTGAAAATATGTAATTCCGAATTTTTTTTATTATTCTAATTGTAATCCAAGACATCTGTAATTAGACGGCTGAAGTCTCCATTGTATGCTCTTGCTCTGCTGCAGTTTTTAGAGCAATTTATTTTTTTGTTCTAAAACAAAATTGTAAGGGGTAAGCCTTGCCATTTTTGTCGATTTTGGACCAAAAATGACATTTTCCAAAATCGCCGGAAATTGATTCCAGGCATCTAGTAATTCCAGAAACCCCCTTTAAGCATTAATAAAGCCATATGTTTGAGAAATATTCCAATATTTTAGTAATTTGGTGAAAATATGTAATTCCGAATTTTTTTTATTATTCTAATTGTAATCCAAGACATCTGTAATTAGACGGCTGAAGTCTCCATTGTATGCTCTTGCTCTGCTGCAGTTTTTAGAGCAATTTATTTTTTTGTTCTAAAACAAAATTGTAAGGGGTAAGCCTTGCCATTTTTGTCGATTTTGGACCAAAAATGACATTTTCCAAAATCGCCTGAAATTGATTCCAGGCATCTAGTAATTCCAGAAACCCCCTTTAAGCATTAATAAAGCCATATGTTTGAGAAATATTCCAATATTTTAGTACTTTTGGGGAAAATATGTAATTTTGAAAAAATTATAATTATCCCAATTTTAATCCAAGACATCTGTAATTACACGGCTGAAGTCTCCATTGTATGCTCTTGCTCTGCTGCAGTTTTCAGAGCAATTTGTTTTTTTGTTCTAAAACAAAATTGTAAGGGGTAAGCCTTGCCATTTTTGTCGATTTTGGACCAAAAATGACATTTTCCAAAATCGCCGGAAATTGATTCCAGGCACCTAGTAATTCCAGAAACCCCCTTCAAGCGTTAATAAAGCCATATGTTTGAGAAATATTCCAATATTTTAGTACTTTTGGGGAAAATATGGAATTGTGAAAAAATTATAATTATTCCAATTTTAATCCAAGACATCTGTAATTACACGGCTGAAGTCTCCATTGTATGCTCTTGCTCTGCTGCAGTTTTCAGAGCAATTTATTTGTTTGTTCTAAAACAAAATTGTAAGGGGTAAGCCTTGCCATTTTTGTCGATTTTGGACCAAAAATGACATTTTCCAAAATCTCCGGAAATTTATTCCAGGCATCTAGTAATTCCAAAAAACCCCTTTAAGCATTAATAAAGCCATATGTTTAAGAAATATTCCAATATTTTAGTACTTTTGGGGAAAATATGGAATTTTGAAAAAATTATAATTATCCCAATTTTAATCAAAGACATCTGTAATTACACGGCTGAAGTCTCCATTGTATGCTCTTGCTCTGCAGCAGTTTTCAGAGCAATTTATTTTTTGGATTTAAAACAAAATTGTAAGGGGTAACCCTTGCCATTTTTGTCGATTTTGGACCAAAAAATGACATTTTCCAAAATCGCCTGAAATTGATTCTAGGCATCTAGTAATTCCAGAAACCCCCTTTAAGCATTAATAAAGCCATATGTTTGAGAAATATTCCAATATTTTAGTACTTTTGGGGAAAATATGGAATTTTGAAAAAATTATAATTATTCCAATTTTAATCCAAGACATCTGTAATTACACGGCTGAAGTCTCCATTGTATGCTCTTGCTCTGCTGCAGTTTTCGGGGCAATTTGTTTTTTTGTTCTAAAACAAAATTGTAAGGGGTAAGCCTTGCCATTTTTGTCGATTTTGGACCAAAAATGACATTTTCCAAAATCGCCGGAAATTGATTCCAGGCATCTAGTAATTCCAGAAACCCCCTTTAAGCATTAATAAAGCCATATGTTTGAGAAATATTCCAATATTTTAGTACTTTTGGGGAAAATATGTAATTTTGAAAAAATTATAATTATCCCAATTTTAATCCAAGACATCTGTAATTACACGGCTGAAGTCTCCATTGTATGCTCTTGCTCTGCTGCAGTTTTCAAAGCAATTTGTTTTTTTGTTCTAAAACAAAATTGCCATTTTTGTCGATTTTGGACCAAAAATGACATTTTCCAAAATCGCCGGAAATTGATTCCAGGCACCTAGTAATTCCAGAAACCCCCTTTAGGCATTAATAAAGCCATTATGTTTGAGAAATATTCCAACATTTTAGTAATTTTGGGGAAAATATGGAATTTTGAATTTGTTTTAATTATTCTAATTTTAATCCAAGACATCTGTAATTAGACGGCTGAAGTCTCCATTGTATGCTCTTGCTCTGCTGCAGTTTTCAGAGCAATTTATTTTTTGGTTCTAAAACAAAATTGTAAGGGGTAAGCCTTGCCATTTTTGTCGATTTTGGACCAAAAAATGACATTTTCCAAAATCGCCTGAAATTGATTCTAGGCATCTAGTAATTCCAGAAACCCCCTTTAAGCATTAATAAAGCCATATGTTTGAGAAATATTCCAATATTTTAGTACTTTTGGGGAAAATATGGAATTTTGAAAAAATTATAATTATCCCAATTTTAATCCAAGACATCTACAATTACACGACTGAAGTCTCCATTGTATGCTCTACCTCCGATTAGCCCCAAAAGTGGAGTACCCAATTTTCTCATTTTCTGCCAGCAGAATTTTAGGTGTTTCTTTTTACAAGACGCGACAAACGTTTTTTTTAAAGTCCATTTTCTGCAGGCAGAAATTTAGGTTTTACTGCCAATAATCAAAGCACATTGATGTTAAAATCCCCGTTTTCCCCCAAACCATTTGGGAAAAAATGTGATAGCATGAAAATGAATTACAAATTTAAAGTGATACCAGACATCCAAAGATGCCTCTGATAATCTAAATATCAATGTATAAATATCAATATTTATTATTAGTGATCAACTCGCAAAAAATGACACTTCAAGACAAACATCCGTTTTGGGAAAGTTTAATAGTCAAGCACATGACATGAGTAAATTTAGTCCAACGTGGCTATAATCCTGTTTCAAATAATTACTCATTCAACAAGGAATGTGGCATAGTGAGTTTTTATACAGTGAATACTTTCCTTACGATATTTTGAAAAGACTGGGCCAGTTTGTTTCACAAAAGATCCGGATCTCGAGACCCTATCCAGAGCAGTGAGCCAGCATTAGATCACGGATCGACATCCGGATCTGGATGAAACAAACAATCCCTTTAATTTCAGATGCATTTTCGACAGTTTTAGGACCAGTATATTAGTTTATTGATTTCATGTAAATACAGAATTGGGGCAAGCCGACAAACTTTGGTTTAAATTTTTTCAATATGAATCGTTTCCATTTTAAAATCCCAGCATGGTGCCACATGTATATAGAACTTTTAATTGCCTGGTAGATATGATTTGAATTTTGAATTGCCTGGCACAAATGGTGCAGAAGCCAGTCCGACTGATACCCCCGACTTTGTTGCACTTTGAACATTTACTTATTAAATAATATTTGGCATTCTTCACCCAAGTCATATGTTTGACATTTTTTGTTTCTTTTATTATATTTTTTTTGGGTGGCGTTGATTTAAATTCAAATGTATAGAGCTAATGAACAAAAAAGGCTGGATTTTCATAATTTTTATTTCCAAATTCCTGAAACCCCATTTCTACCTTACCATGGATGTGCATTTATTATTAACTGATTAAATCTTTGCGTATAAAATTTATGAAGTGTTTTTGTTTTCTGTGGAATTTGACCTTAATTATGAATATGTAATGAGGTCAAAGGTAGCAATGGGGCTTCAGAACTATCCAATGCCAACCATGATATGCAAATCAAAGTAAAGCTGGTGCTGTTATAATACAAGGACTGTAAAAACGAAAAAAAGATTAATATGAACAAAATTAATGAGAAGGGATATGTGGGGGAAATAAATCGACCATGATTCAAGTTGAAACGGTCCAGAGCTTCCATTGTACACACTACATTAATGCCTGCTTTTGCACTGCTTGTTCATTTTTCTACATAATTTTTCTCTTTGTTTGTGCTATGAATGACTAGATCTGCTGAAAGAGAAAGAAATAAAGCTTAGCCGAGGACGTGGGTCGTTAATATTAAAAAATACACTATCACAAGATATCAATACTGGTAAGTAATTAATCGTTACGAAGTTTACACCACACAAAGTCAACTCCACGAAAAGCCATTTACAGTATACAAGCCAAAATCACCATGGTGTTCCATTATGTTTTTTTCCCATTTTTCTTTAAAGATTCAAAACCAGTCTTGATATGCTTGGGTTAAATGGAGAGAAAAATACAATCTTAGAGCAATTGTTTGTTGGTAATTCTACATATCTGATAATGCAATCGTGCTGTGATGTATCACCTTCATCTTTCAACATATTCACATGCCACATATATCACCTTAGTAAACGATAGTTTGTTTTGGTGAAATGCTGTTGTGATTGGAAAACGTTAATAAACTTTTTTTTTAAAGTCTTTAAAATTACTTATTTTGTAACTGAATTTTCGGCTGAATATGCCTCCATTTCTGTGCCGGCAATGTAATTGTATACTTTTATTGAATTGTATTTTTTGTTGTAAATTTGTAAAAAATCATCCCTCAGTGCAGAATGGAAATAAATGTGAATGAATAGAAGTAGGCTAATAAATGACTGACCAATTAGAAAGGGAAAAAATAAACCCTTTTTAACATTTGTGATCAAATTTCAGGAACTTGCAATATTTACAAGGACCTTTTCCTATGCGGAGCCAATGAGAAATCATTAGCATTCACTGCCAATGATAATGTTTCTCAACTTTTTTATCAACATTTGTCTATGGAAATGTCGCAATGTATTTTTGTTGACTGACACAGGGTTTTTAGATTAGCGATTTTCACCTCTGGTGTGACTTTTGTAGCAATGCAAGACTGGCCAGTGGCCACCAATCTTTTAACAGAAAATTTAAAAAAATCGGATCACAGGCATTAGGGCTTGTTGATACAGTGATTGGTGCATCTACATAACTGTATACCGTGACTAATTTACACACAAATCAAAATCCACGTAGCGCCAACACTGTACAGTATTATTTGACTGTGAAATCAGACAATGGCCAAACCGAGATATATAACAGCAGACAAAAATATATCCAGCATTTTTTTATACTCCGTTACAATTATCTCTAAACCAACAACGACTGTACAAGCTAGATGTAGTGTAGTGTAATTACAAGTATCAGTGTTACATGGTAAAATGACCTCTTCAAATAATGTACCAATATTTCGGAGGACATGTTTTTCTACAGCAACTGACCAATGAGAGCTTTATTGTCTATAAAAACCATGTAAGCACGCACAGCTATTTCTTTAAAACATCTTATCAGTTACCTCTACAGGAATTTAACAACTCTTTGATAGCGATACCTCAGTCAACGCTGGTGTCGTCTATATTCTTACATGAACGTAGTCGAGAAAAAATATATGCAAAGATTGCACAAGCTTGGGTTAACGTACATTCATTGGAAACGAATCTCAAAAATACCAAACAGTGCATGCAGATTGACATCATGATAGGAGTAAAAGGAGGAATTAAAAAGCAAATTCTAAAAATGTGCACGTTAATGAGGACTCAAACTACTCGTTTATGTACTTGATAGAAAATTACGTTTCCTTTAGAGAACAATAAAACCTAATACATCTTTCTTCCCCCACTTTAGTCTACTTTCAAAGGTGTTTATTAAGCAATCTGGGATTTATAGCGACAAACGATTTTTGTACAAATATACATTAAAACCCATCAACACGTAACTCCGGTAAAATATTATTTCGACAACCTTAAAAATTATCCGGTGAATATGTCTCCCCCTCCTGCGTGCACTACGAATCACTGAGAATTTGACAAATTATTACATCATGGTTAAATATCTTACAGAAAATCCCACCAAATTTATGGTTTTACAACAACACAAGTGTGATTACTAAATAGTGCTTGTACCTGTTATAGGGGTTGGTGTGCAAATGTAACTATTATTATCTAAAAAAACAACAACTAAATACTGTGAAATACAAATGCTACTAAACATGTTAAACACTTTCACCTTGTTTATAAGAGTTTATCTGTCAAACAAAATGTTTAGAAGCTTTTTCGAAAACTGAAAGAAACGCAACCCCCCCCCCCACGCCAAAAAAAAAGGGGGGCCAATGTAAACTTGATGGGTGTGGTCAGTTTTAAATTCCTAAAAAGAGAGGAAGTTTTTAAGAAATATTGTTTCTCAAGTTTTCTAAACACTGATGGAATTTCTGTCCAATTTATCTTGTCCTATTGAAACCCCTCAGTACGCCATACATACAGCATGCTCAAAGACTCCTATCTCCATGGTAACATAACCAACATTATTGTTTGAAAAACAACCAAATTGCTCCGTGGTATCTTTTGACAAATCTAGTTTTTATATTGCTGTTCAATATCTGCATGCATCATCCACAATACGACAGAAAGCACCATGAGATTAAAACTGAACTACTTAGGAAAGAAAAAAAACAGCCAATATCAAAATTGGATGGTTAAGAAAATTGCAGTTGTGTTTTCTGCTGGGTCACCATTTTAAAGCATTTTTCTCCAGATTTCCTGACAAAGATTTTATGAACTCCTCACTAATGGAGCCTTTTTGTTTTCATTTCCAGACCTGAATTTTGCTGTTGGAGTTAACTGCGGTCGTGGCATATTACTGTACATGCACATCTCTGAAGACGGGGGAAAAAACCCGCAAAAATTCTTTTTTTGGTTCCTTTGGTCTTTTTGACAGTCTGGTTTACAACTTCATTAATTAATACGCTAGGTCAATTACAGATTTCGTAACACAAATGAAATGCACACACAGATGATAAAATTAAGCTTAAAAATAAAAGTTCTGAAATCTAAATTTTGCTTTCTACTAAAAAGACTGTCCATTTGGTTCTCAAAATAAAAATTTACAATGTCCAACTCGTGCAAAATAAGTCATAAAAGAAAATAAATTATTTAAATTTTATTAACTGGAAATAGAAATACTTTAAAAAGTAGTAAAAAGTATTTTGAATACATCACACCTAGCACTTTCTGTCAAAAGAAACAAAAGTGGACTTAAATTTTTTTTTAATAAGCACCCCAGCCAATGTAAGTGGACTGGCTTGAATTTTAGCGCAAAATCTCAGACCTTTATAGATTTCTATAATACAATTTTTACTTGTCCATTTTGGTAATTGGCAGCCAAAGTTGGAAATGAAAGGTGCACTATTTCTAAACTTTACAAACAAGTGTTAAATAGAAAAAAACCTTGTCTTTCCTAAGAAACATGCAGACGATTGTAACGGATTGAATCAAATTTATACATGTCCCTTGTCGCCCTCTAGAGGCAAGATTATTTTTCCGACCGTACTCACTAAATTAAAGTCATTAGATTTGTCTTCTTCGTTTTTAAAAATGTACACTAGAATGTTGTATAAGTTATGATGCTCAACAGACATGCTCAGTGAGCTACCCGCTACGATTAAAATCTCCGTGTCCAATGAAGCAAACTAAAGATGCATCGATGGATGCACCTTGGGTTTATTTGTTTACTTTCTCTCGTTTCTTAGAACTTGAGCGTAGAATCGTCCCATTCAAGTTGGGTGCCTTTGATTTCGACGTCGATTTCGCCGGCGCCATCCTCCTCTTCGTCGTCGTCGTCATCTTCCTCAGAGCTGTCTAGGTCGTCTTGGCAACTGTCATCGTCGTCGTCACTCGAATCGCTGTCGATGCCGATGTGTGTTTCAGCAGGCTGTGGGTCAAAGGTCATAATATTAATCAATGATATCGGTCCTTAATTAACCCTAACACTGCTGAATCCATCAATATCAATACGAATTTCCACACACTCTGGGGGGGGGGGGGGGGGGGGGGGGGGGTTAGGGTTAATAAACTGATGGTGCACAAGTGCAGAAACATCACATGATGAAATTCAATCATATTGTAATATTTGTTTTCATTCTAAGAGCCAAACTTCTCTTTTGTGATACCGTCAAACAAACCACAAGGAAAACTGACTAGGTAAACTTTAAATGAATTTTCAAAGGGAAAAAATAAAACTGGCAGGAGTGAGATTTGAACCTGTGACCTCCAGAATACCGTACAGGAGGTACAGTGCCGGTATGGTATTCCGGAAGTCACAGGTTCAAATCCCACTCCCGCCAGATTTCTCTGTTCACTTTTTTGAGTTAGTTACTATCTGAAAAAAATTCTTTCCAGGAATTTGGCCAAAAAAGGAAAATCCACGAAATCTGCAGTGTTTAGGGGTCACTGAGGACCCCAGAGCAACGTAGGGGTCTATGGTTTGTATTTGCCTAAAAGGCACCCCTTAAAATACCCGTTTCTATTGGTCTATAATAGGGGTGTGCATTGGAACCGGGTACCTGAGACCCGACCGTTCATGTCAGGAACCGGTTCCAGATTATGGAATCGAGTACCCGTACAACTTTACATCATCGCATAGTAACTTCCCAGAAAATGAAAAAGGAAAGGTTTTGAATGTTATTTGTCGGGAATTTTCAAAATTAAAACCAGACTACATGGGAAACTAGCACAGATTTCATGTTTATGACGCTCACGAAAATTGACAATAAAGGGAAGGAATTTACCGGTTGTGGTTTTTGTAGTCTGGGTATGGATAAAGAGCCTCGACGAGACATAATAGCATGCCTCATTCCAACAATAAATACAACTGTATAAAGCTTCTGTCTTTTGTGATATGCTGGCGCATGCACGTGCCGGAACATGTAATGGTGGAGTAGTGATCATGTTTACTGGACAGGCATGAGATTTTTCAGACTTTTGTCTGAAATCAGACTTTTGAATCTCAGAGAAAGACATTATTGCAACTTCCGGGATTGGAAGTTTTGGGTTGGGTTTCTTTAACGGGTACCCGGGTACCGGTACTTTTTTAAATCGGGTACCCGGTTCTTTTACTACCCGTAAATGCACACCCCTAGTCTATAATCACTTTTATAGGTAACACCGTTAGGGTAACACATCAGGAATTCCAGAGATTCTTTACAAATGATGAGATCAGTAAAAATCCTGACACAAAATCCTGAAATCAGGAAAAAATCCTGACAAATCTCAACCCTGGTATACTTCTAAAGCCGTGTCCGCACTGGACTTTTCTTTTTGGAAGGTTTTACCGAAACGATGGTAAAATGAAAAATGCTCAAATGTGACCACTGTCCGCACTTGGACTTTCGACACGAGAAAGTTTTACCGAGACCGTGAGGGCGCTTTGCGTGACCTTTCTACATTGACGGGATTGACCCATATTACGCTTGCCTTTTCATTTTTTCGGCTGTGTACACATAGGACTACATCTTTAGCACCAATCAAACTTCTGACTGTATCAATAATAAAATATGTCATGATTGCGACCCAAAGAGGAACAACGCATTGGAATTTGGAAACTTGCCACGTGCACCGCACCGCGGTGAAACAATGCAAAGCGCATACGTGGTGTCCCAGTGTAGCATGACCTCGCGCTCGGGCCGGATGTACGCTTTCCTAAGCGCTTTTACCGACTCGCACTGTCCGCGCTGGACTTATCGTCTCGGGAAAAGTTACCTGGTCAGTTTTCCTCTAACCGCTGGACTCAGGAAAAGTAACTGAGAGGAAAACGTCCTAGGCTGTCCGCACTGGACTTAAAATGGGAAAAGTACCCATCGTCTCGGTAAGTTTTACCAAAAAAAGTCCAGTGCGGACAGGGCTTTAGTTTAGTTTCGATTTAGTTGTCATAGGAATTGAGGATGACAATTATATTCTGTGGCCTACCCCTTCCATTGGGTTGACTGTGATATTGAGCGCCGAGTCATCCCAGTCAAAGTCCTGCTGATCGTAGGCGCTGTCGCGGTGGGCGGCGTAGATCCGGAACACGCCAAGCACGATCATGAAGACCAAGAAGCCGACACAGATGACGATAACGATGGTCATAGCTGTACCTAGAAGTAGGCAGAAAATAATGCAGAAAATATACCCTATCAACTGGTATTCATAATAAATATAATCGTATCACTGGAAGCTTTGCATGCCATAATGGTACAATAGTGAGATTTGTGGGCAATTTGTGCAAGAATTTGTACCTCGCTCGCATTCACAAAAAATGCAACTCATGCTATAAAGCATGGCTGTTATGTACTAGAATTGCACAGAAAATTCCCATAAAATATAAGCTCCCTGATATTCATAATTATTTTAATACTATGCAGGTCGTGGCTAGAAGTGTGTAGAAAATACCCAGATATTATCAGCTAACTGATATTCATAATTATCATAATGCTATTATTTCACTAGAGATTAAGTCACGTGGGCTACGATTAGCATGGGTTTTGCTCAAGGTACTGCTGTATATTGGCACGAATTCATTCACCTATGTGCATGCACAACTACACATGTAGATATTCAATTTAATACTCCAGCACAAAAATACAATGGCCGCATATTTTTAAATGTGTTGAGATAGGAGCTGGCATACAGTCACCACACAGGTGCCCGAAATGATATTAAAAATACAAAATCCTACAATTATAGGACTTACAATCTACACAAACACCCCTTTCCCTCCTTCAGAGCACACTGCCTCAGTATTGTGGCATTGGGGACAGCATTATCTACACAACACCTGTTATGGTGTTTGTTTTACTAGAGCTGATAAACATTCTAATCCCAGCTGCCTGCTATGTGGGGTATATACATAATGCCACACATGACCTTGTGGTAATTACACAGCAGACATACATTATATTTGTTGGAGTGTCTGTTAATTCCCACAAAAATGCATTGAGCATGTATGTGTTTATATGAAGTCAATATTGTGTCAACCAGAAAATGTTAGACCATCTTTTTCTGGATACTGATGAAGAATTGGCGATAGCGATTCTGAGACTGAAATTGTAAATGTACATACAAACAGGACAAAAACTCCTTGTACAACATGAATTATGCATCACACATATTTCAATTAAAGTCCTTAAATATGCAACAAATTACCAGTGTTCAGTTTCCCTAAAAACCTACATAAGTTTAGAATTAAAATTCTTAAATTGCTCACCTAGGTGTTCACAAGATAATCATCGGAAATTCTGAATTTGTTAATTTTTTGCAACAAATTGTTGAAATGATATGCATATTTCCTTTGAGATATTATAAAAACTTCAAACCTGCAACTTGGTTAAAAATAAAACCCCCCAAAAAACGAGAAACCTTCGTCCATCGAGAGCATGCTATAATGCAACATAAAATTGAGCAGCAATTAACCAACCGTGCATACTAAACTATGTGAACTCCAACGATGACAAATCACAAAATATCTACATGTACCTAAATAACATCGTATTTGTGCACAAACAGAATCTTGTCTTGGTACTACATAAAATCTTACCCATCAAGAAGACCGTGTCTTATTAACAACTGCAGATGCAAAACTTGGCCTGTATTACGATAAATCTCCGAGCCACCACACACGTCACAAACCTACGTCTAATTCTTAATATTCCTCCATGGTCTAAAATCCCCACCTGATTAAAAATTCCTTCCTTGGAACAGCCACAGATATCAACACTGCTTCGGAGAAGCTAGGCCCCACGGTCATGTAATTGAACAGCCGCCACCAAGAATGTTTAATAACGTCAGACATGATTGGTGGACCGCGACTGATGGATATACCAACGGCGGCCAATCACTGCCAAGCAGACTCCACTCCACCAGCCCATTGGCCCACACATCCCATCTACCCTGTACAATTTGCATACGATTTTGTACATGCAGTTGGTGTCACACTTCAACAGCCCAGGACCAGCTTTTGAAAATTTCAACATGTAGTTGACAGTGCTAATGGATGTTTATTTAAGTTAGCAGGAGGGAAGGGGATTGGAATCAAAGTTTGTTTGACCTTGGAAAAACTTCCTGCCACACTGCTTAAGATTTATATTTGATAGGGATTGTTTACTACTCTAAACTATCAGCACTGACAAAAGATTTGATAAGAGTGGGGACTACCAACTACAGTGAGATTGCAGAGTTTGTTTATCTTTAAGTCTACAGAGCAAGGAAGCCTGTACATGTCACGTGGGTGTAGACCAGTTGATGGGCCGAACATTTTCTACGCCGACCAAATCACGATTTGCGAGCCCTCAAATTCTCAGCTGTTAGAGCATTTTGTGGGCCATGAACTTGAGGGTTTGTAAAAGAGAAGGCTGGTAGCCGTGCACAGGACTTCCAGCTTGTATTACTGTGCAATTCGGATGAAATTGGGCCCTAAAAGTGCTCTATTTTGCAATGGAGCGCAGGCAACATTTTTCTAGCTGGCGATGGGCTACAGGACTACTTTTAGGGGGGATCATCTTTGGATGGAAATTTCTCCCAAAAGTCATGGGTTAATCCCCACAAAATTGAACAGAAACTGAAAAATTATGAAATAGGCTTTAATTTGATGGGTGCCTCAAACACATTGGAGAATCCTAAGTATTTTTCCTGAATTTTGGAAGTTAGCATATTTATCATTGGTCTATAAAAGCCGATTTACTGGTGTGCAAACACGTGGTCACACACAGTGTGCCCTCTGTTGACTTGCATTCAGAGGACAAGACAAAAAAAAACTACATTGTTATCTGGGCAAGCCTCATAAAACCTCGCAACTACCTTTTAATTTAACACTGTCTGCCAGGCTGTGTACAACACTATCTCCAGTTATTTCTCTCATACTCTGTACAGCGTCACAAAGGCAAACAGGATTTGTCAACGCCTCCCTTTGTCTGCGGCCATTATCAAACAACCCTTCAATACATGCTTACTTTTCACTATCACTTTTACTATCTTTAATCCTTTTACTCGCATTGTCCTCATCCAATGTTCAGGAAAAATTGAACTCAAATATTTCTCTAAATTTAAACGAGAAAATCCATGCAAAATAACTTTTGAATTTGACAGCTTTTATACTGAAAGTTTGAAAATACGATTTCGTGCTTACGTGCTTAAAAATGACTTATGATTTTATTTTGTTTTTTAATTACAGGTTGTTCGTGCTCAAAGGGGGGAAGGTCGGGGGTCAAGAAGAAGGGTAAAGGTCAGGGGTCAGGGAAGCCATACTTACTGGAGGCAGTGATCTGACCCAGCTTGGTCAGTGGCATCTTCTCTTTCATTTCTTCCTCCAGGGTATTCTTGCTCGACTTGAAGAGGATGTTGGCATGGGGGGCGGCCTTGTCGTGGTTTGGCCGGACGGCCTGCTTGACCGCTTTGCGCAGGACGTTCACCTGACGGAGAACAAGCATGGGCGGAGTTCAAGATACGGGCGGGGACACAACACCGATAATAACATTTACAAATTTATATTGCGCTGTTTACATCAAAATAATGATCAAAAGGCTATTACAAATGAAGTGCTAGTGCCTCATCAAATTATAAATTTTTAAAAGTAAGTTTCTTGGCATTACTTTCTTTTAGTATTTTAATTATTTCTGGTACCAAGGTCTCCTTAAAAGACCATTATTGTACCGTAGCTGGGAAGCCTGAAGAAACCTTTTGAAGAGAATTTTAGAAGGAGAAATTATCAGTTTTAGAGGAAAAGCCAATAATAATATTCTGGAGAAAACCCGTAGAATCAGGCAGGGGCTGAAAACCCAATCCACATGTCGATCCCGGTGGGATTCGAACCCGGTAGGATTCGAACCCGGGTCACAGCGGTGTAAGGCGAGGGAAGCACCACAAGGCCAACCTGATTTAATAACAAATTTAGTAACTGTTCAATTTCATGTGTGACTAACAGATCTGCATGACAGATACAGCCGCAAGCATTACAAACAAAAACCAATAAGGCTGGTTTTTAATGTGTGACAATAATTTTTTGTGTGACCAGAGTCTTGCCGACTCTTGCGGTTACTCCACATACCGTTATCTTGTACTCATTGCTCTTGAACCGTCCGTTCAGTTCAGTGCATGAGACAGTGAAAGTGTGCGACAGCTTTTCCGTGGTGTCGGAGGTAGAATAGACAACCTGACGAAGGACCTCGACATAGTGATCAATAGTATCAACCCCTGGAAAAAAAGAAAAAAAAACACGCAAAAACAAACACGGGATTAGAAATTTATCACATTTATCAAAAATATGAAATGTATTTAATTCAAAGCCCACTTTATAACTCTTGCAGTTTTGCAAAACAGTACTGGAAAAAAGGGAAAACACTACCAAATAAAAGAATTTCAAATGTCTAAATGTTCACGTCAAATAAAACAAGTTTCTTTGTTCACTTTGAAAATGTATTCAAATTTACCTAGTCAGTTTCCCTTGTGGATTGTTGGACGGAAAAAGAAAAAAAACATTTTTAAAAGGTCTTACCATTAATAAATCACAAAGTTATTGCAGACGGATACACAAAGACATTCTGATTTCTATTTTTACTGTCTCTAAGAAGATACTGAAACCAAATTTCAGATGCCCCAATTAACAAAAATCTGCCAACAATCAGTATTTTTTTTTTTTTAGCACTAGGTTTTGTTGGTCAGATATTTTGAAATGAAATTTGGCCATAAAGGCTAGGAAGAGGTAGTCTTATGGAATAGCCGCTCGTGCAACGCGACGAGCGTCTATAATATGTGTGCAGATCTGGCGATTAATTATGCAACACTACCGCCTCTTGACCTCTAGATTTTAACCAATCAGCCTGCTCGTTTTTTGGACCTTCGGGAAACCGCTGATCAAGGCGCGCGTTGCTATCCGTAACGCGCCCCGGATATGCATATCTTTGAGAAATGTAAACATTTCTGCACGCGCACGGAATCATGTTGCAGTTGTACTGTGCGTAGTATAGTACTGCGTACCGCGTGCGCGTGTTGGGGGAACACGCGACACGCGCGGCGGCATTTGAATTATTTTATAACTGCCATCGCATGCTACATACGCACCGTGATGAATACAGAGAAACTGGGTCAGCTGACACCTACCAACCAATCAGTACCTTCGTCCACATTTCTGATCGAAATGACGTCACAAGTTTGCAAAGTCCACTCCGATTGGCTGGCGCGCGGGGTCGCATAAATTAGCATGTCCGCATATATCAGACGTTGATATGCAATGCAATGCATGCAACGTCTGATACTCAGTCTAAGGAAAAGGTGAGTTGGGGCAACAAAAAAATCAGACCAAGAAGAACGGAATTATTATTTTTTCTTTTGGAGGAGAGCAGATTATAAGATGCAGGACAGCATGCCTCGGGCAACGAGTTTCACAAAACTGCCAAGTGTGGGGAAAAAGCTGCTCGCTAAGTCTTACTTCTATAGAGTACCAAAGTGATGACGTCAATGCAATGTTTGGAACCAGAATACTTTTGTTATTTTGTGCCAATGTGTTTGCATGGCTGGCTGTTTGCATGGAGCACTGCCTAACCCATGGTCGGGCCAGGCTGTTGAAAAGCCCGGCCACGCCCGGGCCTTCTGGCTTTTAGTCTTGCTATTGTGAGCCACAAATCACCTAACAATAGAGCATCTACTAATCGATAAAGCCCGGCCTCTGCCAGGCTAGGCCGGGCTGTGGCCCCTCCCACACGAATCTGTAGTGATTTCTTTTGTTGTCATTCCATTCACGGCCCGAGATCAAGTCTGGGTGAACAATGGGAGCTGGCTGGACTCCAGCATTAGTGGGCAGTCTGTTGTGCACAGTCAGAGGATTATAGAAGCCCGAAGGCCTGGGCCTTCCCGGGGCTTGGCCAGGCTTTTCAACGGCCTGGGTTAGGCAGTGCTCCCTTAAAGGAACAGTCGAAATCTCCATTTGTTTAGAGCCAGTTGTCGTGCCAACTGACGTCAGACTTCGGTACTCTATACCTGGGGATTCTTAGAGTACGGGTGTGTGGAGTATCCCACCTTCAAACACCTTCACATTTGAAGGTCTTGGTTTTGTCAATGCTCACCTTTGATGGACGTTCCTTCAGGTGAGTCGAACTTGATGAGATGGTACGAGGCCAGCAGGTTGGCGGGGGCGGTGAAGGTCTCACCACTCTTCAGGTAGGTCCCCGTGGTGATATTGCAGGAGTCAAGGGGGTGAGCGATGGTCAATGGGACGTCTGGCTCATGACCTGTCTCTGTAATGGCAAGTACGGCTAGGTTTGAGAAAGTGTTGGAAATGGACTTCCTTAACCAGTTCACGCCGGGATTATTTTTCACAAGCCTGGGTGCCAGACGGGTTCAGGCCGTCATCTGCGGGTAGCACACCCTGATATTTCCGGCCTCGCTCACTATGATTTTTCCGCTGCGTCCGGGCTCTTTTGAGTGCGTGTATACACGTCATCCGACGCGAACTGGTTAAGGTTTAAATGGGCATCGTGCTGCATGGTGCTACATGTGCTTTCAAATTAGAAAACTAATGTCAAGTTTATCTTGCTTTTCCCTACTGAGGTTTTATTTTTGTGTCAGTTCAGGCCGGCTCTCAATGACAGCATTGTCCCAGAAAAGAAATTTCAAGCAGAACAAATGTTTCCCTGGGGAGTCAATTTTGGGATGTTAACATTTTACTTAAAAAAAACACAACTGCTTTTCTATCATATCTCAAATTTCTTTTAAACCGACTATATAAATACTATTTTGTGGTGATTTTTCCTTTAGCAATGAAGGTATAGTTAGTAGGGTTCGTTAAGTTTCAGTTTAATTTTCTTAAAATAATGGGTCATGAGTCATGGACTCTATACATTTTTAAAAACTTATACCGGATATGAATGAGCTTCAACTTGGCACAATCATCTTAAACCTTATTCCCTGAATTTTTAGGAAATACCAGAATCAAAGTTGAACAAAGAAAACTGGCAGGAGCGGGATTCAAACCTGCGACCTCCGGAATACCACACCGGTGCTCTACCAACTGAGCTATCTTGCCCTATGTTGACGGTCTCCCGGTCTCGCAGGTTCGAATCCCACTCCAGCCAGATTTCTTTGTTCACTTCAAAAAAGAAAAAAATTTCAACTTGTTTCGTGCCACCAGGTCACATCTGTACGTCATCAGTCATTTTCGGAAAATTTCTGTACAATATTACAGGGAAATTCGATACTGGTTTGGAACCCTCGTCCTTTACCTTCCAGGGCTGCCTCTTCCTCTTCTTCTTGCTCCTCGGACATCGTACTGACGATGCTGATGGAACCGAAGGGGCGGATCCCCGCCTGGATCTCATGCCCCTCCTGAGCCATCTGGCTGGGGCCGGAGATGGTGATGGTAGGCTCCGACGGTTGGACCACCATCACGTAGGCCGAGACATCCGACATGGGCACAGGGATGCCGTCGCATCTAAGAAGACAAAAAGATGGGGGGAAAATGGGAAGAATAAATAAAACGAATAGGTCTCGTGTTTTCTTGTGCCTTTTGTATGATTTTCTTTCTTTTTTCGTCCATTTGCATTTTTTTTTAGGCCTAGCGTTTTCCTATGCTTTCAATGTGGTATGCTGTCTCTAATTGTGTTGTCTGTGTAAGGTTTTTCTACGTCCACCTGTATTTTTCTTTTCTTTGTGTGGCGTTTCCTGCGCTGGGTTTTTAGTGTCATATGTGATGTGATCAAGCAAAATCAGTCGGAACTCGGCAATCCTTGTTTTGAGATATGGGCCAAAATATGTTCATAGTGGAAAAATCAAAATTGACTTTTTTACAAAAACAGAAGAAAACATTCTTCTTTCACATGAAAATATGACATGTATTATAAATGTGCTAAAAATTACTCAATTAAAGTACTGTAACTTTAAACTTGATTTTCTCAGTTTCTATTTAATGTGCCGGTGTTCAAATATTTGTAACTTTTTAACCAAAGGTCGTATTCACATGGGGTTTTCGCTAACATGGAGCTTGAAGTACGCTACAAATGAATATGTAAAAATCCCAAAATTGACCAGGGCCTACTTTAGACTGATTTTGCTTGATTACATCACATATGCCGTCTGTAATGAGTACTTTAACACCTTTTTTGATGGATGTATTTTTCTTTATCTATTTAGTTCTTGATGTGTTTTGTAAAGTTGTAAATATATTTTTGTGTACAATACTACATATAATATTTCTTATTGTAAATTTTATCAAACTTGTTTATTATAAATATATATTTTAAGTGTTTTTACTCGGCCTGTAATTGGCGGTTATTTGCTGTTGACTGGTGGAAACAACTTACGTGGTGACAGTCTTGATGGTGAGTGCCCTCTGGCCCGGAGTAGGGAACTTGCGAGAGTTGAAGTAGGAGACACGACGAAGCAGCTGAGAGGCATCAGTCAGATCACCCTGGTAGGTAGCAACCAAAATAACAACAAAACGAGGGTCAAACGAGGTTGGTTATGATCGGACAGGAAATATAACAAAATGCAAGACCAGTAAATTACTACACACATTTTCATAGGGTTGTCCAAGGGGCATGGTTAAAGGCCGTGTACATGATTGGTCATTGTTGCAATTTTCAAAAATGGGCGGATTTGGGAAATATCGTTCCACTCACCTGTTCAAAGTTTTGCGTTGTTGGATGGAGGAAAAAACTAGAGAAAAACGGCGCTCGTTTTCAACCGTCGGGCGGATGAAAGCCTTTAGTCAAGGGGTGCGTGGCTACCAGCTGGACACGTGACGCGCCCTGAATGCCAGCATGTCTAGCGTGCCACTCGTCTGGGTAGCCACGCGCGCCTTGACTAAAGGCTACAGGGAAGTTTTCCAACGATTTCCAGCTGGAAATCGTTGGAAGACAATATAAATTTCCACTTTTCTTGACAACGACAGCACACCTGGTGCCATAATTTTACAGGATGATTGAGACTACTATTAACTTACAATCTAGTAAGGTATTTCGTAATAATTCATTAAAAAAAAAATTGGAGAATTACCAATCGTGTACACTACATTTAACACTCCCAAACAGCCATATTTATTATTTATTTCAATTTTATTTATTTATTTTAATTCTTTCTGGTGATGAAACCAAGGATTCCTCAAAAGTGCATATCAGACTGTACATGTAGCTCGAAAGCCTAAGGAAACCTGTAGGAAGGCGACGAAGAAATGAAAACCTCAGAATGATATTTTGGGGAATCAGGCAGGGACTGAAAAACCTACCTTGATGACCAGCTCCGTCTTCATGGCGTTGAACTGGACCCTGTCCGCGGCCAGGTCATCCGAGGTCACTGTCAGCCCCTCCTTACAGCTGTACATGCACTCGATGGTGGCCTCTTCCTCCACGTGGCCGGGCAGCACGCTCAGGCCGGCCAGGTAGCCCTGGAAGTGACCGCTGAATCGGCCCTTGCCACCTGCACGTGCATCAGTATTAAAGTCTTCGGGTTATAAAAGATGGCATGCAGGATATGAGGGCAACGCAAATGGTTAAGGGAAGAGGGGGTGTGGTGAGTGGGGTGGGGTTAGAAAGGAAAGCAGTTAGGTAAGAGGGCATGCAGGAAAGAGAGATGGCAGATGCAGTCGATAGCAAATTGAGTTTTCATGTTAAAAAAATAAAAAATTAACATGCAGGGTGTGTTAAAGTTTACGGTGGGCCAATAGGAGAGGGGGTGGATACAAAGAGGTTTAATGCAACATGCAGGTATAATACATGCATATAAAACAAGGAACACAGCAGGCAAGAGAGACACAAACAGGTAGACAGAACAAAAGACACAGAATGACATGGTTGTAAAATAGATGACAGAAAGAACAGACAACAATCACAGCAGCATGGATGAAAAGTGGAATAAACCAAAAAGACGAATAGAAAACAGATAGAGACAGCAGTTGTACAACAAACAACAAAGAAAGCCGCATTCAGAGCACAGGAAGAATTGACAAACCAAAAAGTGCACAGAATTGACACAGAGTGGAAGCAAGATCCAGGCACAGGTACAGAATGGAAGGCAAACAAAAGGACACACAAAGAACAGAGTCACACAGCACAGAATGAGAGTCACACAGCACAGAATGGGAGTCACAGAAAATCAGTCACACACAGACGCAGAATGAAAATCAGAGAGACGCAGAATGAAAATCAGAGAGACGCAGAATAAAAATCACAGATGCAGAATGAAAATCACAGATGCAGAATGAAAATTACAGACACAGAATGAAAATCACAGACGCATAGTGAAAATCACAGAGACGCAGAATAAAATCATACAGACACAGAATGCAAAATTACACAGACACAGAATAAGATCAAAGAGAGACAAATAATTTAAAACATAAGTTGAGTCAGACACAAGTGACACAAACATAAACAGACAGAATACACACAGAATGGAGCATGCAAACAGAAAAAAAACCAAATATAAAATGTCGACAAAAATGAATGCATGTGTGAAAGACACGGAGCAAACAGAATTAGTCAGCATAGGGATCGAAAGGGAATTGTTAAGGTCGGGTGCAATGAAGTATAAATTCAGGCAAAATGGGATCAGGAGGGGCAAGAGAGAGGAAGAAAGAGGATTGCGGAATGGTGTTTAGGATGAGATCCAAGAGAAGGGGAGTGGCAATCAACAGGGGCGTGGCCAGACCACCTACTGTAATACTAGATACCACCACCACAAACTGGACAGCAGGAAATAGTCACAGGGCATAAGGGGAGTTCTCACATATAGACAACTGCCGTTTGATGGTCAGATATTGGGAAAAGTTGACACTGGTGCAACATTATCACAGGGAGAGGGAAAGATTTTCAGTATTCACAGATCAAGGAACAACTACAGTACAGTTGGGGGAAATCTAAGAGATGGTACAATTTCTACACTCATGGGAACTTCGTGAAGCACTCAACTACATGTAATTACAAAAATCTAAGCCAACAGGGTAGAATACGGAGCATGTACAAACTCCAACTTCATAACTGATACAAACTTTCTCGTACTACTTTTAAAACAGTCAACTTGACAATGCATCTTAAATCAAGGTTTTTCAAAGTATTTAGCATTGTGACTGGCTCTGGCAAAACCAGACGCTTCTTGGCATTTCCCATTACGCGGTATGGGCCCGCAAAGTAAAAAAATGGCATCAGTGATACCAAAACCCTAATACTGACCAGAGCCGGTCACATTTCATATTGATCAATATTAGTTTGAAAGATAACGTACGGAAACACATTATGGAAATTTGTAGCCCCAAATGCTCTGGACCCAACTTCATGGAAACCGTAATGCAGGATTCTGTGCTTACGACCTGCAATTCTCTGCTAACCGAGCTAGTCAAGAAATTCTACGCCAACCCATAAGCACAGAATCCTTAATGTACTCAAGCGCTCAAGCCAAAATTTATTGCTAACCCATGAAAGACACCAAGTGTTAGTCTAGACTTTTCTGCTATAGATAGCTGCAATTCCTCACCAACATTAAGCAGGGAAATGAAATTGGGCCCTGGTTATTTCAGCGATTGTGTAGTGTAGGGCCCGTTTTTAGTTTTGATAAAATTAGAGTCAAGGGTATTTTTTCTCATTCCAAAATGACTTTTTCAACCTAAAGCAGACTTCTCTTAATTCTACTGACATCTTTTTTGTAATTTTGAACAGTTTATTGCATTAGAAAATGCAAATTTCTTACGTGCTTTACGGCAGTTGCCATGATGCGAATCAACGTGGTTTTGCGTGTTTACTGTGCATCGCGGTGATCGCCATCTTTATTTCCGCATTGTGTTTTGTCGTCTTCATTGTCGCTTTACCCCAAAATTTCCCTTAAAAAGTAAAACCCTGCCCATTATCTATGGCATACATGTACCTGTTGGTTTGTAATATCGTTAACTAGTTTGGCAATTCCAATAACCTAAAAGTGGATTTTTGTTCCCTTATAGGGAAGAGGGCCCTATGCTACACAATCGCCGTTATTTCTACGAGTTCAAAGGTCATCGCTATGGCAATATCCTCACCATCATAGCAAGCACCGACGGTCAGCGCGACTGGGTAGTTGCTGTGATGAATCGGCCAATCATCGGAGATCATCTTGGTTTGATGGAGCTCACCGTCAATGTACAATGCCACCTGAGGTACAAGAAATCAAATTGTTTATTTACACTTTTACCTTGGCACGACCGAACCATGTCAAGCCAAACCACTGGGGAAAACTAAGGCCCTGTCCGAATTACTTGGCTACGGCTTGAAATTACACACATGTCTATGGTAGCGGCTGCAGCCACGTCACATAGACTTGTGTGTATTTCAAGCCGTAGCCAAGTAATTCGGACACGACCTATCTTCCAGTGGAATAGGAAACTTTGTCCTACAATACATAGACTAGAGGGAGGTCTGAAGGCTGGTGCCGACTTTATGCTTAAATCAGTGTTATGGTACGTATGCCTTCAGGAAACCAGACATATACAGCATGCAGTTGGAAAAAAAATCAACATGAGGGGAAAGAATACATCAACTAATAAGGCCTGTGACAATCTAGAATGCTTAAATATAAAAATGCCAGCCTAGACATAGACACGATAAAACCCTTTTCCATGGCAGACATTTTTAGGAGGCTATTTACTACATCTTTCAACGTAATGGATTCCCCCTAGGGTGCCTGCAAAATCATATTAAAATTGTTGGATTTAGCAGGGTTAGGGTCAAGGAAGAAAAGTGTATTTCAGAATGAAAAAAAAGCACTTACTACATTGTGCACTCTATTCAGTCTTTCTAAAATAAATAACACATAACGGGGCCTACTGCAGGAATTAGGAGCGTCCCTTTCTTAATCTAAAATTTAAAGTTTTGTGGAATATATCATTTGAAATCTCATAAGTGATCTAAAATGCTAACAGATTAGCAATCAATTTGAACATCTATTTTGGAAGGTATTACATCCCCAAAAAGCGTGGAGCTTTTGAACGAGCAGACTATGCATGTACTCTGAGATGTGTCAACAGTAAAGTTCACTTTTTTCCTTTTTTTGTTGTCAAATGCCGTTTGCAATTCTTTCTTTTTTCTTCAGAATTTTACAACAAAGGTTAGAGAGATTCTGTTGACTTTCCATCATCCATTAATCACATTTTTGACATGTTGACACAACTCCTTGGCCCTATTTTATAATGAATCCGCAAAACAAACAACCCCGTGCGGCCGTTTCATGATCAGTATTTTCCTACTAACTCCACCCTGTTAAAAAAAACTGCACTTGTAGGTTTTGGAAGTTTGCAAACATGAAACAGCGACTCCTAATCTGTTTCCGGGAGACTTCTAATTGCCTTGAGCCTTGTCGAGACTTTTGTGGGAAAATCGAGTGAGCTATTTTGCCGGCCTTGTGTGTGTTTTTTATCAGAACATAATGTAATATCCTTAGTTCTATTCATGTAACGATAAAAATGTATGGACTTTTTTAGCCATTCAAAGTGCAATAGCAAATTTTTCCATGTTAACTCGTCATTAGTAAATTGAGGAGTTGGTTAGTTTTGCCATTTGAGAGTATATTTGATGATTGCAAAGAGGGTTTTAAACAGGGTTTCATTATTGTGTTTTGATGTCTTCAAAATATATATTTCACTTGGTGTTTTAGCCTTAACGCTAACCCACCTCAATCCTCCAAAATCCTCCTTGCAGTTTTGGAGGATTTTGGAGGATTGAGGATGAATGGTATTTTTGTTAAAAGAGGATTTTGGAGGATTGAGGATGAATGGTGTTTCAAGCAAGGAGGACTTTGGAGGATTGAGGATAAATGGTATTTTTCAAAAAAAGAGGATTTTGGAGGATTGAGGATGAATGGTGTTTCAAGCAGAGGATTTTCGAGGATTGAGGATGAACGGTGTTTAAAGCACATGAGGCTTTTGGAGGATTGAGGATGAATGCATTTTTTGGGGCAGGGTAATCGGAGGATTTTGGAGGATTGAGGATGGTTCCTATCAAAAAGGGTCTAGGGGGTTAGGGTTTGAGGTTTTAATGGGGTTGGAATGTAAACTTATTCACATTTCATTGAGAATGTTATGTGAGGCCACTCTGGACCACTTTGCCTGATATTGCTTTGCAGATCTCTGCAGCTGAATAACTGTAAACCAATCTATCAAAAACAGAACTGATTTGAAAAGTTGTACTGGGTAATTGTATCAGAAAATTTAAAATGAAGGATTAGTCTGAAATTGCAGACAAGGCACAATCTCCGAAACTACACGTTAATGTAGACTAATTAATCCCAGCCTGCCACTTTTTTCATTGCATTCAATGGAGGGCGCTTGAAATGTGTTTTCCCACTGTCATGGTCTGTGGAGGAAATGAGCTGGACTGGCGCAAGACTACACATTAAACCGATGCATAATTAAGTTTGGAGGCCGCACTTGTGCCAGACATGAAATATAAATAAGGAGAGGATATTACACACAAGCACGCAATGCCAGCCATGAGGGATGATGTAACGGGGTGCATTTGAGGGCGACAACTTCTGCTGTTTACAGAACTATAGCCATATTTACACCAGGCTGTGGTGGATCATAAACAGATTTTTAAAACTATTCCCACTGACACAGAAGGTTGCCAATTTTTTTTTTTACCATTTTCCCAAGGCATTTTGCAGCGATAATCTACCAAAAATGAACAACCAAAAACTACTTTCCCACAAGTTTCAAGGACTTTTCCTGATGTTCCCAAAACTCCAGGACTTTCCAGGACTTTGTGGTAAAAAATCTCGGACTTTGCAGGAAGGTTCCAAATTCAAAGACTTTTCAGGAAAGTCTAGGAATTCCAGGGCCTTCCAGGACTTTCCAAAATAACCAAAAATTCAGAACTTTCAGGATTTTGTAGGATGGGTCTAAAATTCCGGCACTTTCGAGGATGGTATAGAAACTCTGGTTTTTCCAGGACTTTCGGGTAATACCGAAATTCACAGAATTTCAGAGATTTACAGGATTTTTCAGAATGGGTTCAAATACCAGACACTTTGAGAGGATGGATACAATTTCAGGATTTTCAATCCCAAAATGTTTTCCAAAGACCTTCCAGGGCGTAACAAAATTCCAGGACCTTCTATCCAGGATCTCCGATCCCTACCGAGGTTTACGGTACATTTTCAAAGTGAACAAAGAAACTGGCAGGAGCGGGATTCGAACCTGCGACCTCCGGGTTACCGTACCGGCGCTCTACCAACTGAGCTATCGTGCCCTATGTTGGCGGTCTCCCAAATTGTCAGTATCTTTGTTTGGGTGGGCGCTAATCAGAAGTCATAAACCCAGAATGCCGTATAGCCAGGGATCACAACCGGAATACAACCTACCGAGGGGAAGTCGATGTTGAAGGTGTATCGGTGCCACTGCTTGTCGCAGACCTCGTCCAGCTTCCAGCGGAACTCTGTGGGGAAGAAGGCGTCGCTCTTGCCCTCGTCCTGGTGGCGCAGCAGCAAGACCAGGCGGCAGTTGTGGATAAAGATGGCATAGTGGTGGCGGTTCAGACCTTTGGGGGTTTAGAAAAGGCAGAATCAACTCTCTGAAGCCAATTTCGTAGACCTGCTAAGCACAGACGATTTGTTGCAGGGGTGAGATTGGCCAAAGATGAAAAATCCAATTTGCCCAAGTTTGTTTGTATGTCAATAACAAATTTCATACAAGTCGTTACAATTATTTTGACTGGCATTTAAAAAAAATTATGCAGTGTTTTGGGCTCTGTTCAAGAAATCACAGTCTTGGTCTCGACTACAAACACTGACAAACTCTCACCCTCGCTGTCAGAGCTGCACAGGATGTTCTCCTTGTTCAAGCCCTCAGTCTCCCCGTGCTTCATCCAGTAGGAGATACTGAAGCGGTTGGTCAGGTTGCCTGGCGCGTACTTCTCCGGGATGACCACCGCGCTCTCCTCCCCGTCAAACTCGTAGATCTGCTCGCTGTCGTGGCCCTCATCAGTCACCAGGTCCTCTGTCCACTTCTGACCCAGGCTAGGGGTGGGCAGGAGGTCATAGCTTCCCAGTGCTGAACCTGAAAGGTAGGGAGTAGGGAAGAGGTTGGGGGAGGGGCGAGATTTAAAGGGTTATAAGGGGAATTTCATATTGTCCAGATGCAGTATTGATTGCGGTGCCGTGTGTGCACTGACCTACACAGAATTAACTCATATCAGCCACCTGGGCATTAACACTGGTACCGCAAAAAAAACAGCATTACTGCAATTGATACCACTTTCGGACAACATGAAATGATCCCAAACTTAAGATGATGGGATTTTGGCTCTATTGTCGTCATTCATTCCATGGTACTAATTCGTCTCATAAACGTTGACTCGCATTCATTATCCTCCACCGATAACTTGAGGCAATAGTTCAAAGTCTTAACAAGGCCAATGATGTGCACAAAGCGAACAACTCAACTGCCAACAATTTGAGATGCCATCATTTTCGAATGACGGCACATTCTGGCCGCCTGTCGAGTCTGTTCACATGGCCAATGTAGCCACTAATAATAATAATTTGAGAGGCTAATCATCCGCAGCTGGGGTGCTGAATTGCGAAGGACGCCGCTACAACGTGGTCGAGTCGAAGGCACGTAAAGGCACCTCTAGCAGCCGGCCATACGACCCATATCTAACCACGGAGCACAGCCAAAGATCGTAAATGTTGATTTGTTGGCGGAGGGAGGAAAACGGAGAACCCGGAGAAAAACCCTCGTGGCACAGGAGAGAATCAACGAACAACTCTACTCACATAAGGTCCAGGCGACAAGAGCTTTACACACTTGCCACCCATTCCACCTGTGGCCACCTGTTCATTTTGGCAACCCGTTTATTTTGGCCACTTATTCTCTATGGCCACTGGTCATTTATGGCCATCTGTCCCCTACTGCGGCTACCTTTCCTCTGTGGCCATTCCCAATGTGACTACCTGCTTTGTCCAAACATTCCACTTTAGCCTGTTTACTGCGGCCACATCTTTCCCACGTTCATACACAGCTCAAAAACAGGCCACCTACCACAAAGTTTGCGTTGCGATTCGGATGAGTAGGTCTCACGGTCGCAGCCGAAACCAATGTGCCTCGTCTGCAGCTTGACCGTGGTGATGACCTCACTGGCGTTGCACTTGGGCTCGGCGCAGGTCTCCAGGTGCATCATGGGGGCAAGGGGCTGCAGCCCAGAGCCCGGGCTGTATTCAATACGTCTCGTGACACCTGGCAAAGATCGGTTTAAAGGTTTCATGATATATTAAGGGAGGCAAATGCAGTTTTCGTTCTATTTAACACGCTGATAGAGCTGGCAGATAAGACAGTCAGCTGAAGAAACAAACAAAAAAGAAAGACAAACAGACCTGTACGGTCACTATCGAAGACAGAGAAAGCGACAAACCGGTTCCCTACCTTTCCATCCCGGAAAGCACATCTTGCTGACAGTGATCGTGACGGGGACTGGCTCACTGCTACGGCCACCACAGTCGGAGGCCACCACGTTGAAGACGTAGCGAGACTCGACATCGCCATTAAGGGTCTTGGTGGTTGAAATGCGGCCTGCAAGACAAGAAGATAAAGACCGAGGGTTTATAGACTGTCAAGCAGGGATCTACCCAGCCACTATTTATCAGGCTCAGTGACGATGTCTGCACTAATACTATAGAGTAGGATGAATATTTGCTGTCAAAAGATACTAAAACATTACTGATTCACTGAGAGTTTGGGACAAAATCTCACAGCTGTTTATAAGCAAAATGTTATGGCTACATAGTCCTAGTTATCTACTTTCTTCCTTTCACAAAAATTAGCCAGTGAGGTTCTTGTACAGAGCCTGAAAATACGGCCTATGCTTAAGGCCTAAAATTAGCCAAACATTTTTACATGAAAAAGCCCGAAGAATTCAGGACTTCGCCTGAAAACTGGCATCCCTGAACCCTTGAGTTATTAAACAAAATGTTATGATTAAATAATGGAAACATTTCGTTTTTAACACTCAATGATGTGAACCTACATGTGAACTAGCCATGAAACGGCTGCACATGTGTAAAAGTGCACACAGCTGAAATAAACTGGATAAATACACAAACATTTTATCGACCATGTGAGATTAATTCTGCGTGGAATTTGCTCAATTTCTATTAGCAGCACGTGTCCTGCCCCTGAAAAATGTATTCTAATCTCAATCATTAACAGCTGAAATTGATTGTATTGTGGCACACAGGTATGCTCGTCACAGATAGGAAACTCTGGCTGTGATTAAAGGGTTAATCCCAAGAAATTGTATGCAAAAAAATTTGATAAATCGTTCACTTTACATGAATTGTTCAAGTTTATTTCCTGTCTCTTGCAAAAAAAATAGCAACTTGGGGCCCAGCAGGGCATTAAGTCGGATTCTTCAGTGAGGATCATTTTCAAATTTTGCGATTATTGCCGAACACGGATCACATTCCTTTAAGTGCTTCTGCAATTTTCTCCAGACTTTACGATAACGGAACAGCATGCGACGCGAACGTGACAGCTCGTCAGGATTGGGCCTGGCGGACTTCAAACAACCCAGCATGAAGTCGGCCATGTTTCTGGCCCGGACTAATTATAATCCAGGGGCAAGTTGTCGGGGACTGTTCATGAACTTGTACAAGTATGCACGGCACATCTGGGTCTTATTTTTTTTTTGCTGAGGACTCCAGCCTGTTGTTGGCATGGACATGTTAACCAGAACATGTATTTACTTAACTGAAATTCTTTCTCGTGAAGGACAGAGTGTACAAGTACGGATTCAAGCCAAGAACGTGATGCAATTGACTTCTTACACTACTACAGGTTTTCTCCTTCATTTGTTACGGATTTCACTTTATAGTTTTGCGGCCAATGAAATGTGCCTATTAATTTTTCTTTTTTTATTAATTAAAATAAGTTCACTCTTTCAAAACTGCACTTTTGCCAGGTCGTTACTGATTTTCATGAAACTTAGGCCCTGTCCGAATTACTTGGCTACGGCTGGATGTTACACACACGTCTATGGTAGCGGCTGCAGCCACTTTCCATAGACTCGTGTGTAATTTCAAGCCGCAGCCAAGTAATTCGGACAGGGCCTTCGCTAAACTGCTGCCCTGAAGGAAAAAAATGACCACACAAAATATTTGACCCCAAGGTCAAAGGTCACGACACTGAGTTACTATTTCGGGGCCCTTTAGGAGGCTGTTTTGAAACACAGTTAATTTTGGCCCATAAACTATATTCCACAGCTACAGCTACAGACATGCCAAGCATCACTGGAAAGCTAGCAAAATTCTCTTTCCAATATTAATTTTTGAAGGCTGAGTGTGACCTCTGACCTTAGCCTTTAGTCAGCCTAAACCGGCACACCGGTCCAGGAATCGCTTAAATCTGGACCAACGCCCCCCATATAAAAAACTGGGCATATGACAGTAATGTCTATAAAAAGAAATTGGTTTGCCACAGAACAGAGAAACACACAAGTGACAAAATCCCTCTCAATAAATTTCTCTAAAACCTGTTTTCACAGCTACTCTGGGTTGGAAATCGTGGGGCTTTAGCCGAAGATTCCCCTGGAGGGGGAGAATAGGCTGCGAGATCTAAAGTCCATTAGTCTGGTTCAAGCAAAGGGCTATTACGAATCCTATTGAGGATAAATCCGAAACAACTAAGCAATCATAGCCTCATGAAAAAAGAAAGAAAAGATGAACAAATTCTGCTCCACAAAAACAGCAGAAAATCTAGTTTGCAGTTGTTTGCGATGCGGGCATGCCGTTTTTGGAAACAGTCACTTCAGTTTGTTATAAAGCTAGGTTACAATGCTCTAGTGATACGGTGCAGGACCTGTTATGCACAGAGCATGTGTGCATTCCGGATCAGGATAAAATTTCCAATATTTTGACAAGTTTGGTAATATGCCCGGTCCATAATTCATCACACTGGCCAGCCACCAATCGTCCGGTTTGGAATATTATGCCGATAATCATATCACCAGTGAATTTTTTTAGACTAACATCTGAATGCACCTTCCCTTTGTTTGGTGACAAAATAACGTAAGTGTTAAAACTGAATATTTTTTTAATATCCAGTAAACATACTATAATTATTTTTTCCTTTAACAACTCATATTTTTCTAAACCTTCTATTTACATACAATTTAAATGAGTTCCATTTGGCTGCTTCCCTCACCCTGCCGTTAGCAAATGATTGGTTTGCAGGCTAGTACTGCACATATACTGCCAGACTACTGCACTGAAAAGCAAGTTTACGTTATGCGCCTATCAATTGCTTCCCCCTCCCCCTCCCCCTCCCCCGGCTGCCCCAGGTCTTATGTAGGGGTTTGGTCACGTTTTTCAAGACCCATGGTGGGGATTTTGGTCACTCATTTTGCCATTGTTTCCACATCATCAGAAGTTCAAAACCATGAGGTGGGGGTGCCCCACCCATGTATGTCGGGGATTGTCACTAAAATTTTGCTCCAGGGGTGGGGATTTTGTCACTTCAAAAGTGACAATCCCTACATCTTGGGTGGGGCATCCCGGGGGGGGGGGGGGGGGATGCAATTGATAGGTGCATTCATTTTACACTTCAAGATTTTCAATGTTTGCAGAATTTTGTGTGTGCAAATAATGCTGATAATGTACACTATTTTAAACCTTCTTAATTGCAGTGTACGAATATTACTGAACCTGTACCGAAGGACAAGATAACAGCATTTCTTCTCATTTGTTCTTCTTTAAGACTGGCAACATGCCACTATGATCATGGAGGAATCCTCCCTGGTATGATCTATAATTAGGGCTTTAAATCATTCGCAGTGAACTCAGTTCCTCTGGGCAACAGCCCAGATTTCTTCCGCAATTCCATTTTTTAGCCCCATCGTCTCTTACAACTCCATCAGCAACTGTGCGAAGGATTCAAGTGTCCCCCCAGCACTTTGTAGCAGCAGGTTGAGTTGATAGAGTGACAAGTGATCCGATGCAATTAAACCAGATTTAAAAGGGTCTCCACCTGCTGACAAGACGCCTCAGTAAAGGAAGAGCTCTACAAATGTGAGGGGTTCCTTAATAGGAAATGAATCTTAAGGACATTTTTGTGACTTGTAAGATTTTGCCTGCATTAGAAGGAGCATACTTGGCTCTCTATTTCGATGCGATGATTATCACTCAGTTTTATATCCCGATGAATATAAAAAACTGAACATTAATTATTTATTTATTTGCTTATTTTCAATAAATCAAACTCACGGTCAAAAAGGTCGAATTGCAGTTCAATGTACAGTGTACAGCAAATAAAAAATTAAAATAAAAGTTATCACAAAATGTTTATAAAGAACTTAAAATATTTGCTATTAGTATTAACCCTTTGCGTACGGATGACGCCTGTGGGCGCAAACAAAACTGTCACTAAGCCGGATGACGCCACTGGCCGCTGTTTGTGCAGTTTCAATCCATTGTTGGATTATTGTTTGTGATACGCTTGACTGCACAAACACATTGTAGCGGTTCGATTTGGCTGCCAGAACCGCCGCGACACCCCAACATCTCCCGTAAAATACCGTGCCCAAGGGGTTAAAACCCTAACACCCTAGGGTGCGTGCAAATTGCAAAATCATACTAAAATTGTTGGATTTAGCAAGGTTTAGTGTTTTAATTAAATATACAAATTAAACTTATAGCCAAAAATAAACAAAATGGTTCAAAACAAATACTGCATGTATATAAAGCAGCGACACCAACCCCTACGCCCCAATAAAAAAACATCCAACAGATAAAATTATAGTTGAAAGTAACGTTTCAACGGACAAAAGCTTCATGTACACATTGTATTATTACCACATTTTAATTTTTAAGAATTTATCCCACCATGTCTATCACAATATCCACCCAAAAGTCTAGTGTGCATGTTTAGTGGATCCCACTTTGCTCATTACAGAGAAATTTTTGTTTATATTTACAGGAAAACAAAATAAACATACATGTACTACACACGAAACAGCATGAATTTAATAGGGCTGTCCATTTTTCGAATAATTTAGTATTCAAATATTAGAAACTGGATTTGACCAAATATTCGAATATGCGATACTCGCCGATCAAGTTTTTAACTGCATGCCGCGCCGGTAAAAAGAAATATTGCACGTAAAAGCACGCTGATGTTTTACGTGTGGCAATCGATATTTTGGACCGTTCGACAGGCACTTTTTTGCATGCCCCTGTTGTATCGAGGGTTTTTACGGACGGGAACGATAAACCTCCATCCACAGAAAGTTACGATTGGCAAAAATGCGGCATTTGACACTGCTAAGCGCCGTAACTTTTCTATTAAAATATCATCACAGTCGTATCTGTATGTGCAAATATATCTTATTGGTATTTGAATATTCAGTTGACGATCGAATATTTAAATATTTGGTATATTCAGTACAGCCCTAGCATGAATGTGTCCCAAACCCCGAACCCCCCCCCCACCCCCCCCAAAAAAATATAACCTGTGACTGGATTTGTGGATGTGGGAACCTTGAAAACATTTATCATCAGCCAGCATGGACTAGGCAAGGGGAGGGGGGGGGGGGCTCCTAAGCCACCTGTGTTTGATTGACGAATGACCTTGTCATGTGGGATTGCTTGTTTGTTGGGCATTATGCATGCTATTATAATGAGGCAGGACAAAAGTGCATATCACACTGGGAGGTAGGTGCGCATTCACCTGTACTTTGCAATCATACTCAAGTCTTTAGAGCAAATTGAGGAGTCATTTTGTAAAATATTACAGTGCAAATGCCTATACTATTAAAACTGGCATGCATTTATTTGCAAAAATAAATAAATGTATGGCATGGGGATGTACCTGTATTCATGTAAGAATGGGAAAATTAACCAAATCAGTCATTTGGCATTAGGAAACATATTACAATAATTTAATTTTAACCACTATACTTTATGTACATTACACATGTACAGTATCTATGTTACGGCTGTAGGAATGAACAATGTACACAGAGTACACATTTTTATGAGTCACAATTCACAAGTTGCTGTTTGTTTTTGAGTTACATGTACATACACAGATGTTTTTTTGGGGCGAGGAGAAGTACTAAATATTTAATATATAAAATAATTCTCAGAAATGTCAAGTTTAAAGAAATATTCAACTTTTGGGATTTATGTTAACAAATCCTAATTTTTGTGTGGATATTCTCAACAAATTCTATTTACTGAAAAAAAAAGAGTACTTTTGTTTTGTTCTTTTTCCCCCGGTTATTGTTTGTTACATGTCATAGCAGCATTCTGCATTGGCAGAAATTTAATCCACGTCATAATTACGAATTGACAATATGACATCAATCATTTTTTTCTCAGCCCCTACACGGAATCAGCCAGCGTGTATGCACGGGTACATGCCATATTTCAACACCTTGTAAAAAATTTGCAACATGGCTTCCCCTGCCCGGACGCAACAAAATGTCAATGTATGTGATAGCGATGATAATAAGCCAGTTCGTTATTTCAACTGCGCATGTGCACAATGACATTTCATCCCGAATGACCCACGTGACCTAAAGCTCGAGTGTGGACGCAAAAGGTGGTTGCACAAGGTGCACGTGTTAAATTAAATCAGAATGGGCATTCGCATAACATGACGTGACATTAAGTCAGCAATTTTATCCCGAATAACCTTTGACCTTTGAGATACAGAACTGGCTTATTGCTGTGCCTTGGGGGGGGGGGGGGGGGGGAGTCTGAAGCTACATTGTACAAGTAGTCTCACAGTGAATGAGAACTGACAGGTGGTTCGTCATCTATAGAACCAGTCATGAGCTCCTCAGGCATATTTATGCCCAGACTCTTTTGAAAATCCAACCACGAATGGCACCCAAAAAAAAATTAAAAATTGACAGGTGTAAAATGCCAAGCTGCCTTTTGGAATTTTATGGACACCGTTTGCACTGCATATATGCAGTCCCACATAAAAACCAGAAACCAAAACTGAATTAATTCCAAGGGCAGATAATTGAAACAAACTGCTGCAATGTGGAGGAGTAATGGCTTTGCCCTAGTTTTTAATGTTTGCATTGTCATTGTCTGTCTAATGGGGAAAGTCTGAAAGCCAATCATTGGTTTAATAGTCAAGAGTAGAGCACAAGGCCATCATGGATTCAGTCATTAACCCCTTGCTTACAGAGAATGCCAAATGGCACAAAATAAAACAGTGGCACCAGGTCGGATGACGCCATTTGCCGCTATTTGTGCAGTTTCAATCCATTGTTGGATTATTGTGTATGTTATGCTTGACTGCACAAGCACATTGCGCTTGGCTGCACAGGCCGCCCCGGCACCCCGACGCCTCACTACGACAACCGTACTCAAGGGGTTAATGGCAATATTTTATTGTTTTCCCCCCCACACTGCCTATACCACAAGAGGGAGTTGAATCACAATTGAAGATGGACAAATTGAGAGATTCCCAAAATAGGCTCAGTTGGTTGAAAACCATTACAGCAATTGGGAGGTCGCAGGTTCAAATCCCACTCCTGCCATTTTCTTTGTTCAATCTGAAAATTGATTATAAACAATGCCAATATTTTCACATTAAACAGACACATCGGTGTGCTCCATTACTCTGTTTCACGAGTTCAGCCAATTGTATGCCCCCCTCGCCATTGCCTGAAATATTAGTGTGTACCTCATGCAGTACATTTGCATACAAATGGACGCAGCATTCTGTGGAAGTGCTGTGGCCTAGTGGTTTGGCACATTGAATTCAAGGTCTGTGGGTAATTCTGCAGGTTGTGGGTTCGAGCCCAGTCCTTCTACGCTTAATATGGGTAGAGGCATTATTAATGTCTTGCAGTAGACTAGTTACCCATCCCGACCCTATTCATACTGTGAAGAGATTAGCTGGTCTTGTTTCAGTTTGAGGGGCTGGTTCTTCCACATACTCTTCTGTAGCTCACACCTCGAGTGCCCTACGGCTTGTGATCGGCGATTTGCATTGAAAAAAAAGATTAAAAAAAAGCATGTTTAAAAAGTGTCCAATCGCATAACTGAATGCGAACCGTGCAAGATCGGGGACGAACAAAAACATCGCCGACAAAATTCCGTAGGGTTGTCTAAGGGTTGTGGTCAACACGTGGCGAAAGGTCAATTGTACATTTGCTTCATCTGTGAGATCCCCTCCCCGAGTCCCCCGACAAAATATCCCTTACTTGTAATTGTGCCCTCTGCAAAATGGATCCTAAATACGCCAACTACTAATAATGTACACACAGGAATACTAAGTGACACCGGGGTGACTAAATGCAAAGATAGCGGCACTCCGTCAAACTCGACTGCCAATTTCACTGCTCCGCAGAGTAAAATTCCGAGCACAGCCATCTGATATCCAAAGTATCAAATTCTCCCTCTCGGCTTGTAACAATGAACCAAGCAGCACGGCAAAATAAAAAAAAATGTTCAGCCTCCCCAGAAGCTTCTTTTTTCGGTGCTGCCTCTTGTTTTGCCTTTTCTCCAAAATAATCCAGAAAACATGGAAACCGAAGAGAAGAAATACTGGACTTCCCAGTCAATCTCAGCATGTTTTGAACCAATCTGGTGGACTCCAATCTTGTTGGAAACCGTCATTAATAAGAAAGAGAACGGCCATCTTAAAAAAAACACTGCCTGGCAGGATTAAAATAAAGAAAAAAAGATGACGCTACACAGTTTTAAACATTTTGCCTAACCCTCTCCTTCAAGATGTCTAGAAAAAATCCTACTCATAGCTGACCCGACCCCTGCTTTCCCTCTCAGCGTTGATACTGCCCTAATTGCGTGGGAGGACTCGCTCTTTCTTCCCCTCAAACTCTTTCCTTCTTTTAAGACCGGGATAACGTAGAAGCACCAGAATGAGCAGGAAATTTGCACACGATAAAAATGAAAAACAATTTTTTTTCCCAATAAACAAAACAATATTTTATTATTATTATTATTAGACTTTTTCTTGGGGATGGGGGGGAATCATTTCAGTTCTTTTAAAGGGTGCATTTGTTCTCAGTGCTACATGTACATATAAATATCCCTCTACCAAAACAAGACGTACAAGAAAGAAAATGATATGAACAAATGACCTTACAAAAAAATAATATACAGGTATGCTCAAAAACATACACACTAATCACATGTTAATGTCGCTACACAACATCTTTATACAGAATCTTCTACAGGGTTTTCAAAGCATTCTCAACTATAAACAAATGTGTTTTGAACAAGTCTATGTTTCTGACGTGCTGATTGGGAGCGCCTGTCAAGTGCTGGTGCAGCAACTGCAAATGCAGGAGATTCACGTATGAATCCTGGATGGCCGGAAAGCCTGCCGTTTAGTCTCACGCTAAGCACTGCGTTGCCCTTTAAACAACGAGGACACTATCTTCCCGTTTGATCATCAGTTCTCTCTCCCCGTCTCTCTTGCACACCTCAAGACGGCTGGAAAGCGCTAACCGTCTCGTGTCGCGCATTGTCAGGAGAGGAAAAAGATGCAGTTACAATCCGATGGGACAGATGGATGCCAGAGATTGTCAAATTGTTCACCTCATGCTCCATCGTCTTCTAGGAGAAGCTTGGAGTGATGATAGTTCACCCCACTCCCCAGGGGGGGGGGGGGGGGGGAGAAGGCAAAAGAAAGAAACAGGACTATCATTTGATAACGGTGGCCAAGCTTGTGTTGTCCATTGTAAGTTATCCTGAAATCTCCTACACCATCCGCTCTAGCTCAGCTCCCGGGATGCGCCCTACTCCCGTTTCCAACTCTCATTTGATTCCCTCGTAGATCTTTCAGCTTCTCGTCCCTACCGCGGGAAAGGTTTTCTCCGTCAAGATGAAAATGCGAAATTGGGGTTACAGCTTGGACGGACTCGCAAGGCTTAATTCCTATCCTTGAGGGGAAAATGTGCAGACGATTCATTGGCGAGAAATGATTTGCTACAAATGATTCAAAGGGGTTTTGTTTAGCTCTCCACAAAGACAAATCATTTGTAAACATGATTTTGATAAAAGAATTCTTACATAACGGGAATGTGATGTGAAACTACATGTGAACCTAATAAATATGAAAAAAAGTACACGTACATGTACTATGCATACAATGTACATGCACCATTATGAGGATACACTTTTTGATAATGTTTTGTACAGTATACTCAAAGTTCTACATTTTTGTTTTTATTCGAGCGAGTTACTTTCACTAACAAGAATACAAATAAAACATTTGACAAGTGAACAAGCTACACACCCAGCCCATTTTTGAGGATTAAAAAAAGAACATGACCGAGCAGCTGACGTCCGAAACTAAACACTTTCTAGCTGTCAGAAACTAGACGACCTCCTACAGGGAGAGAGTCAGGGGCCAGCTAAGAACATGTTTATGTCTTCCTGTCTAGGAAGCTTTCCAGGATACAACCAAAACTGTTTAAGAACATCTGCTGCAAGGTTTTTTGGGGTGGTTTTGGGAGTCCTTTTGCAAAAACAAATTTATCAAATTCTGGAGACTGTCTTGGGACTTCAGTTATTGAATTAAATGCAGCACGGTTTGGCAGTTGCCAGAAAATTTTTCAGGCCGGTGCAGTTGAAATCATTTCACTGGCCGGACTTGCCTGCCGGAGGTGGTGAGGATTTTTGTTTGGGGGGGGGGGGGGGGGGGGGGGGCCACACGGAAAGTGGATATAATCATTGCATTTTTGTATGTACATGTATCTCTCAGAACTGTACATGTTGCCCTGCTGAATCCCACAAGATCTAACAACAGGCGAGTTCATGTTGGAGCTATCGGTGCTTTTGTTCGAGTATTTGACATTTGTTGCCATCGGCATTGGACGATGTAGGATTTTGTTGGATTAGGTCGGGAGCTGTGCCTTAGATGACATCATGATTTGGCTCATGAATATGGAAATTTGCATAAACATAAAAGTAAATGTTTTTGCTATTCGTTTTGCTACATGTACATAGGACCTGCAAATATACGAACAATAAATCACCATGTCAATTCCAACAACATCCAACAGTGTGCTGGATTTTGTTGGATTTTGTTAGATTTTGTTGGATTTTGTTAATGTGGGCTGTGGACAAAAGATCTCTCATTCTAGCTCTTGGATTCTGTCAGATTCAGCAGGCTTCACACTTCTGTCATTGGATTCTGTTGGATTCATCAGGGTGCCTTAATTTAAAGAAAATCTGACTGAGGGAGACGGGGCCAAAATGGAAGTAAGCTGCCCTACACGTATTCACGTCATAACAAATCCTATTGGAATGCTCTTTTTGACCAAAAACAGACTCACAGGATGAAGATCAGACATCCAGGCTGTGAGCCCGATTGCACAATCTGTGGTGACTGAACCTCCGAATGGGATTGTGTCATCACTGTTTGTGGTACATGTACAAAAATGTAGGCCTACATGAAAACACGGCTACTGCAGTTACTGCAAGCTAGAAAAAACAAGCCTCGTCAAGAGGAGCCATTCAGTACAATGACAATGTACAAAATAAGTATCCATTCCGTCACAATGAGGAATTTGGTACTCTAGAAGTCTTGATACAAATTCCAGGGAAATTTGTCATTACTACTGGTGCTTCAGTGAGTTTCACTTTTAAAATATTCAATATATTATAATTCTAAATCCGACACTGTCCATGCTGTTGTAAAATAAATGCCATGAACGCAGTGAATTCTACAGAGTTCTCTCTCTTTTGGTAAATGTGTTGTACACTGTACATGATGTAAAAACATTAAGCACATTATTGAAATAAATATTTTTAAAAAAAATATTAGTCATGAATGAACCTTGTTAATCATTTTAACCCTAACCCCTTAGACCCTTTTTGCTAGGAACCATCCTCAATCCTCCAAAATCCTCCGATTACCCTGCCCCAAAAAATGCATTCATCCTCAATCCTTCAAAATCCTCATGTGCTTTAAACACCGTTCATCCTCAATCCTCCAAAATCCTCTGCTTGAAACACCATTCATCCTCAATCCTCCAAAATCCTCTTTTTTTTTTAAAGTACCATTCATCCTCAATCCTCCAAAATCCTCCAAAACTGCAAGGAGGATTTTGGAGGATTGATGTGGGTTAGGGTTAAGCTTAAATTATTCAGTGGCCACCATGCATCAATTATTCATGAGGCTCTTTGCTGCATTACAAATGTGTATAACATGTTCTTCTTTTGCGTAATGCATGTTCAGTGGCCACACATACATTATTCATGACCAACCCCCTCCACCCCCCCCCCCCCCCCCCCCCCCCCTTCTTCACCCACATGCTATTGGAATGATGATGTGCAATTCTTGCAATGCCTGTGACTCATTCGAGTTCACCTGCATGTGCATACTCAAGATGATGTTATGAAATTTATGCAGGGCACAGTGCCTGGCCATGCATAGATTTTTTAATACACAAGGGGAGGCCCCGTACCATGCACGGCCCCGCAGCACCCTTATTCAAGCATCTACATGTTAGATCGCATTTTTTTCCTTCCTACAAGATGATATTTCTACAGGTTCAGTGGCCTAATTTTGCCACCAGTCAAGTGACTAAATATGAATTCGTACCGACAAGTGACATGCAATATGGCGGCGCCGTAACCATCCATTACACATCGTCATCTTAAATTTATTTGGCATACACGAAATGTAATAATCAAAAAGGTCGCAGGAGTATCAATTTGATTACTGTTAAGAATTTTAGAAAGGTGCATTGTATGTTCATGTACGTGCAATGTATATATCTCCGAGGACAAGAGAAGAAAGGAAACACAAAGAAACCTTTCAGTCCTCAAACGTAGAGTCTTTTGTTGAAATCAGTCCTCGAACGTAAGGATATATGTGCTTAGTCTATGGGGGTTGGTTATATTAAAGGAACAATAAGAAACACAAAGCATTGTCCTCGGACGTATTGGGGAAGTACGACTATGTGTGCATGTACATGTGTACATACACGTACATAATTGTTTTCCTGTATAATAAAAAATAGCCAGCCAATCACACAACCACTTTCCACGTACATTTTGTACAAGTATGTGTATACACGGTAATTAAATTCACAAATCTATACAAATTTAAAAGAGTGAAAATCATTTTGTACATCAGTAACTTCTTGTGTATGTTGTATAGTCGTTCAACTTCAACATCGATTCCAAAATGCACAAATTGCATATTCAAACTACATGTAACTGTAGAATAGACCCTAGACAGCCTTGATGGCAAAGTCTTTTCTGCAGATTTTGTAATCCCAAGGAGTACTTTACATTTTTAAAAAGTGATTTAAAACACATCACATAATATTTGTTAAACCTGGCCGGCAATTACAACAGAAATCCAACAGGAAAGACAACGTGAAGAAAAGCTTGAAGCCCGCGGTAAAATTGAACAGGAATTTAAATTGAACCTAAAACAAAATTAAAACTAGAGGCAAGTGTTTGTGGACAAACACAGGGCTGTTTCTAATTTTTTTATTGTTAGTTTGGATGTCAAATGTGTATGCAATATTTAAAGTTGTTTGTTTGTTAGTTAACAATGACGGAGGGATGAAGATGTTGTTATTGGATGTGTGAAGGATTGGTTTAAAAAAGGAATCGTGTACAAATGCTATGGGAAATAGCCTAGCGAATGCCCCTTTAAGATGACATCACATAACATGTAATGACTTCATCATAACGTCATGTCAATTTTCATCTATGACACCGGGTGGCATACCTAAATAGTGTGTTTCAACTGAATCGGACTTGTACATTTGTAGATATATGGCTTCGAAAAATGCCCCTTTAAGATGACGTCACGTGACATGTAATGACGTCATCATGACGTAAAAGTTAGGCACACATTCTGAGCAGTTGGGGTAAGTGTCTGCCAAGTTTAAAAGTAGCCAAACTGGCCGGTGAGAAAGAAAACGTTTACAAATGCTATGGGCAATAATCTAGCGAGTGCCCCTTTAAGATGACACCACGTGACATGTTATGACTTGATCATAACGTCATGTCAATGTTCATCTATAACACCCGGTGGCATACCTAGATATTACGTTCCAACTTAATCGGACTTGTACTTTTGTAGATATATGGCTTCGAAAAATGCCCCTTTAAGATGACGTCACGTGACATGTGATGACGTCATCATGACGTAAAAGTTCGGCACACATTGTGAGCAGTTGGTGTAAGTGTCTGCCAAGTTTAAAAGTAGCCAAAGTGGCCGGTAAGAAAGAAAAAGTTTACAAATGCTATGTGCAATATTCTAGCGACTTGAAAAAAGAATTTTTTTCATGACGTCATCATGACGTCACACAATTTGCGCTTTTTAGGGCATATCTTTGAGACATACCAAAGCTATAACAAAAAGAATTTTGAAAATATCTTGTTTTGTTCGCTAGATATATTGAAAAGAATGTTACGATTCTAAAACTTCAAAAATTTAGCGACTTGAAAAAAGACTAGAAATCAACCCGTTTTATAAACAGCAAGCACATAATACCCATGGTTATCAGCCCTTCCCAGAATTCCTTTGTGTTATATTGAATTTGGTCTAAATTTTGAAATGGCTCCTATTTCACACTTGAGTGAGCCACGATCATGAAATTTTGGAATTAGGTACAGGAAAATTCAACGAATACATTTTTGTAATCGGATTGATCCTGACATGCGTTTAAAAAAAAAAGATTTGTTGATGACGTCATCATGACGTCACACAATTTTCGCCTTTTAGGGCATATCTTTGAGACATACCAAAGCTATAACAAAAAGAATTTTGAAAATATCTTGTTTTGTTCGCTAGATATATTGAAAAGAATGTTACGATTTTAATACTTCAAAAATTCAGCGACTTGAAAAAAGACTAGAAATCAACCCCTTTTATAAACATCAAGCACATAATAGCCATGGTTATCTGCCCGTCCCAGAATTCCTTTGTGTTATATTGAATTTGGTCTAAATTTTGAAATGGCTGTCATTTCTTACTTGAGTGAGCCACGATCATGAAATTTTGGAATTGGGTACAGGAAAATTCAATATATACATTTTTGTAATCGGATTGACCCTTACATGCGTTAACAAAAAAACACATTTTTGATGACGTCATCATGACGTCACAGAATTTTCGCAATTTAGGGCATATCTTTGAGACATACCAAAGCTATAAGAAAAAGAATTTTTAAAATATCTTGTTTTGTTCGCTAGATATAATTTAATGAATGTTACGATTTTCAAAATTCAAAAATTCATAAAAAATCACGTGATGACGTCATCATGACGTAAAAGTTCGGCATGCATCCTGAGCAGTTGGTCTAAGTGTCTGTTAAGTTTAAAGGCAATCGGCTGCATAAAAGTAGCCAAAGTGCCTGGCAGAACGAAAACGTGTACAAAGTCTATGGGCAAAAAGTCTGAAAAAGAAGCAAAAAAAAAAAAAAAAAAAAAAAAAAAAAAAAATCTTAACGAAAACAAGGGCTGTTTCGAAAAACTTTCGAAACAGCCAACAAACAAAAAATCCAAAACATACAACAAAAAACATGTTTTAAAAAGGTGTACCCACCTCCTTTCATTTTCAAGGCTGTCTCCCCTTTTTGTTTGCCTTTTTTCCAAAATAATCCATCAAAAATTGGAAAGGAACAGACGAAATGCTTCACTCTATGTGTGGCATGTTTTTAATTGATGCAGCCATCTTGTAAAACATGAAAGGGCGGCCATCTTGCATACAACGGGCCTCCTCCTCCCGTTTTGGGAAGAAGACATGTTTTTTAGTTCAAAACTAAAAAAGTGGATAAATAAACAGCCACTACATTAAATGTACATGTACATGTACATGTACATACACATGTACAATGTACATGTGTGGGTTTTCACAATCATGGTTTTTAACCCCTTGCCACCGTGTGGCGCCGGGGCACCAGGCCGGGTTATGCAGCCAAGCGAAACAGAAACAAGAGGCTTAGTGCAGCCAAGCATAACGTACACAATACCCCAATAATGGATTGAAAATGCAGAAATTGACGTGTATAGACGTGTCAACCGTACGCAAGGGGTTAACAAGAGTCACATGACAGCTTTCAATTTTCACTCACAGAAAGTCTGTTTCTTAACAGGTTCCCCTACGGTGACGCTTTTTAACCACCTCAATCCATCACCAACGTGCATCAATTTTTCAATTTTTGTATTTGAGTCCGAAAGCACAATGGCACTGCTTGCCGACAAATTACGAAACACATGCCCGTCGAACCGTCACGCTTTCGGCCACACCATTCACGAGAGAGAGAGTGAGATCAATGCCAAGAAACGTGAAAGCTGGAATTAAAATTTAAATTCACTGGAGCTGCCTACGGGCCAGAAAATAGAAAATAAAAAAGGGAATAGAAACCTTCCTGCCACATGCCCCCCCCCCCCCCCAAAAAGAACTCCTCATTTGCCGCAACGTCTAATACGATATCTATCACAGCGTGGCAGTTAATTTTGAAACCGTTCCAGCCACAGATGATAAAATATTAAAAGCTATTGGATTTTGTGGAGGGGGGGGGGGGGGGGGAGGGGAGGATAGAGGGGAATGCTGGGGCGATATGGTTAAAGGGGTCCTCTCATGATCATGAACACTGTACTAAAGAAAATTACAGGGGTAAGATTGGCCAAAAATGAAAAATCTACGCAATCCACGAAAAATCTACAAGGACTCCCAGATAAACATCTAGTTTGTATTTGCCTAAAGGCACCCCCTTAAAATATCCGTTTTTATTGGTCTATATCCACTTTTACAGGTGAAAACACCTTTAGGACAACGCCTCCGGAATTCCAGATTGCAAAAGAGATTCTTTTTAAAATTCTGAAATCGCGAAAATAAATCCCGAAATGAGGAAAAATCCCGACAAATCTCACCCACTGAAATTAGCAGTCGTCACGGGTCGGCATTGCAAGTGTGCCCTAATTAAGAAAAACCTGACGATGGTGGTAAAGTGGAAAACGAGGCTCCCTAGTGCCGTAGGTCGGTTCGTTGACTGTCCTGGGGAAATAAATGTTCACCGCTTGCTCCGCATTATCAGGATCAAATGTTACAATGTTTAGAAATCAAGTTGCAGAGCAGCTGGCTTAATTGTTCTAGTGTTACACCACAAGGGGGAATAAGTGAAAAGGAGTGCAATATTTATCTTTCACTGAGCGAAACGGGAAGACTCCATTTACATTGCTCCTAAGATCTGACATTTCTCGAGTTCCAGTCAACAACGTCCAAAAACTTTCAAATTATTTTTATGTGTGAAAATAAAATTTAAAAATCAGAATTTCTTCAACCCCCCTCCCTGCCCGAAAAAAACCTGGATATGACAAATGCTGATGATCTTTTTCCGCTTCTACTGTAATACCAACAGCCCTTCTCAATGGTTCTTGTTATTATACAAATAATTAATGTTTATGAGTGCGATGGTAAGAATCATTTCATGAGGTGACAGATTAAATGTTCCATTCCACGAGGCGAAGCCGAGTGGAATGGAACATTCAATCTGTCACCTCATGAAATTATTCTTACCATTGCACGAAAGTGAAACATTCATTATTTGTTTTATACAACACCTGAATAAATCCGACAGATTGCATGCATGGATTTCTTGGTGTACAACGTGCCGTTTACCTTCCCAGTCCCGCATAAAACCGCGACAAAAAGTGGTCCAGTTCCGAATCAGTTCAAGCTTTAATTGTTGTTCCTGCATGTCTTGCAAATTCCTCTAATCGTTTGACTGCATATTTCATTTGTCTCTTTGTGTTAGCAGCGTCAGCATCGCCTACGAGTTCCAATATTTCGTCGTTTGTTAGGAAAACAAACCGCGGTTCGGAAACACCGTAAGCCATTTTGTGTGAATGACAGCCTAGACTGGTTCCCGGTCCCCGTATGTATATAACACACATTTGAAGTCCGAAGAAAAACGGAGGGACTGGGAACCAGTCCAATGACAGCCGTGTTGTAGCGGCGGGAAAGTTCTATCAAACGCGTTACCGTTTGATAGAACCATGTGATAGAACTTTTGTGGGCGGTGCGGGTTTGCGTCGTACGATAGGACGAATAATTCAATGCACGTGATCGACGATCCACCAATCGGATGGGATTTATTTAGGTGTTGTATAAACCTGTATGGCAGCCAGTGCATGCTGTACTGTTAATGACGTGCTAGAGTGATACAGACTGGCACGGAATGCACTGTGGCCGCCCTACACACCATTTCCTGTGACTGTGCAAAGGGATTGGAGGAGCTTCCTGCTGCAATTTTCCTCTCCCACTTCCCCCGCCCCCGCCCCACCCCACCCCCACGATTTCATTTGCTCCTCTAATATACACAATCCATATAATCTGTACCTTTCAGACAAGAATCCTTCGACTAAAGAAAAAAAAAACTATTCAATATCATGATCAACCCAAATGTCAATCTGTAAACATCCATCCAATGTGAGTCTCGACGTAATTTCCGAAGTTTGCCTTTCGTGAACTGCATCCGTTCACACCAGAATGATTTATTACTTTTCCTACATGTACATGTAGTTTGTCAGGAGTTCCGGAGGATTCTGTGAATTACAGTTTTTTTTCCTTCATTCTGCTAGGCAGTACAGTCAATGACTTGCACAGTTAACTGCGTGGCCCCCAACAGCACTTTTCAAAAGAAATTCAGGGTCATTCCAAAATTTGGGGTCCAAAAGTGGGACATTTATTTTGGTGTCCCTGTTACACCCGACCTGTGCAATTTCCCATCAAGTATTATTAAAATTAACTTCACACTATTTTGTACTTGTTTGGCAGGTACTTTGCTTTACAAAATCACTCTTGGAAGTAGAAGACATTAAAGAATGTGTCCAGAATTGCAAAATATTATACATGTAACTACATGTATGTACAATGTAACAGGGACACCAAAAATGTCACACTTTTGGATGCCAAATTTATGGGATGCCAGTACGGGTACAGTAGAATATGCCACTAATGATCATGGGATCTACAAAGTGTTCACTCTAGTGGTCGTTTGCAAGAGTGAATAATGGTATGCATCAAATACATGAATTTGGGAGCCAAAGAATATGTTCGGTATAGCCAAATGCTGGGTATAGTGGTGTTCGTTATGACGAAGTTCTACTGTACATGAAATTTCAGTGCACATGTAGAGTACCTAGTGTCAAATTATGCATTTTATGCACATGTACTCACAGGAACCTTCTACTTTGTACAAGAGCTACGACCGTAGACACATGGAACACTCAGGTTAACAGTCAGGTCGAGTAGCTACGTACATGTTCACTCACATCATCCCAACAGGGTCGCGCTCACCCTTTAAAAAACAGATCTTCCGCCGCGGAATTAGAGTACACGGTTGCGCTCGACAATGATAGTTTATTTTGACGCTCGGAGGTCCGGGGCCCGGCACTTCTTGTTCCCGATATTAAAAACCGTGAAGAGATTAAATTGACGAGCAGGCAGGGCCCGGAAAGTGAGCGAACGACACACGAGTCGCAGGAGGTGACGGCGGTGAATAACAGCGCGCGGCCAGCTGCAAGGAATGAAGGGGCTCCGTGCTGTTACATTTATCTCATCCGTCAGGTTAAAACTGACAATTATCTCCACTTTCTTTCTCACTTTACTGCAGGTCGTTTAACCTACATGTACATGTGAAGTGCGTGCATGCACTTATTAAAGCCATGTTATTTCAGGAATTTTGTTTGCAGACTGAAATCGGCTTATTCCCTATTGAAGTGCAAACATCTTTGCAAAATAGGAAAGTGCAATTTTTTGTTATGATACTTGGTCCATGATGATTTTACAATGTCAGATTCGCCTACTGTGCTCCTTTCATAAAATGATTCTCATGGGCGACAGTATTTCAAGGTCTTCTGGCATTTTGGCCCAACGTACAAATTCTGCTGATTTTAAATGATAGTGCTGGGGTGGCTACAGGCCTTCCTCATCATACCCTTTCATTCTCATCCACACTTTCCCCTTCCACTTCTCAATGTGGATACGTTTTAATATCCGACACCCTTAAAATTGTGCAGTACCACTTTCTCGTCGACAACAACCCCAATCTCCCCCCCCCCCCCCAAGTTCTAAAGAGGGCTGGTTTCCCTTGCTCTGGGCACCAGTTGGCTTTATTATTGAACCCTGGGCGGTTTACGCTTTGAATGCCAGATTGACTCCTTAAATGGATTATTCCACTGTGAGGGTTCGGCGGCGTAATATTCAAGGATTATGCCAGCGAGAGGAAAGGCCAAGAAAGTGCGTACTTCTTAAATAGGAAAAAAAAAAAAGCACATCTTTTTTTAATCCCGAGAAAGGGACCGAATCGGAAAATAATCTGTCCTGCTCCTGAAAGTAGGGAAAATTTATTCGACCATGGGGAATCAAGCTGAACACGCACACAACGTTAATGTGTCAATCTGCTTTTAAGTAGACAGAGAGTAATCAAGTGGACTACATGTATTCTTGGGGAGAAAATTAGCAACACCGCTGTTTTCTTTAAATAAAATATCTGCATCAAGTAGAATTTCTATCGTATTTACAACAAAAAACGTACATGTATCTAAGATTTATCCTCTAATCTGGACCCAGAAAAACCATAAGGATGGTGGGGGTTTAACAAACTACAATGTGGCCAACCCTACCATCTGAAAATATTCGAGTTGATGCACTACTCGGAAATTTTGCGAAAACAAACTATCAATTTGCTCAGGTGTGCGGATTTTAAGAGCATCATAACCTTGTCAAAACAAGTGCTGATAAGACTGAGTGCAGCGTGCAGTTCATGTGTTTAAGTGCTTCAAAGGGAGACACCATTTAAGTGTAGTGTGTAAGCGAGACTTTTTGAGGCCCTTTACAAGGAAGATTCATGATGTATCAGTTATTTCCCAAACTTGTTAGGATCTGTGAATTGAGTAATTCTAACTGTACTTGTCTGAAGTGCTTCCTTATAGGGAAAATACATGTATTTATATTCAGATTGTATACATGTACATGTATGCGATTTTCCACAATTTAGTTGTGAAATTTTTATTCCACTTAAAAGATGGGGCTTATACAAAAACTGCATTTTTAAGGATTAAAATTTCAACAAATTAACACAAATTACTAATTGCAAGTGAAATTTTGCAACACATTATAAAAAAAATAATATAAACACAAGGTTACCTTCAGAACCTATACAATTTAATTTCTTTCAATTCATAATATCTTAAGAGTCACCGATTGGTTCCCAACATAAATCGGCCACAAATAACGAAAAAGGTTTTACCGACCAATACAAGACTCCCAACATTTGTGCAAGTGCGTGTGAGGGGAATTTACTATGCAGTGTGCACACTTTACTACACAGCACGCATACACTCAATGATCAATTAATGACATCGGGAAACCACAGTTATTTACATACATGTACATGTACAATGTATGTCATCATGGTGATGCGCAAAACATCGTGTGTAACATTTTAGTTCACGGCACAAGCATGAGAAGTACATTGTACGCAGTATTTATTACCGGTACGCAGTATTTATTACCGGTGCTTGTAAGAAGTAGAATTTAAGTGGCTTACGTGGCTTATGGCACGGACCCTTTTCGCTAAAAGCAACGTCAATACAAACCGTGCGACGGTGCGCACTTCAACGCCGGTTATGGAAATCCTACTGTACAGCGACATTTTCGTTTCCGTGTCCCTTAAACGAGATTAATTGCAAAAACACGCTCGTGTCGGCGTAAACAAACACTGATAATTCGTCCTGTCCAAGGATCATGTCCCAGGCGCAGATATTGAACATTCCTTCGTGCCTCCAGTCTCACTTGGCACGAGAGCTTCATTTCACGGAAGTCTTGGCACAAAAATGTGATTTAGGGTACTACTTAACATTTAAAAGAGATGAGACAGCCATTCATATTCTGGTCACAATTTTAGAAATCTTCATTTCTCAGTTATTATTTAGAGTGCCTGTATTAGTTTTTTGATGTTTATGTAACACCCTGATTACTTTAATATTTTGATACTTGATTTTACTTTGTTTTACTTTATTTTTTATTTATTTTGTGTTGCTTTTTTTAATTTTTTTATTAAGGTTGAACCTAATAGAATTTGTTTCCTTCTCTGCATTTTTTCTCTTCTCATTGTATTTTAATCTTATAAATGCAATTTGTATTATATATCTTGTTCATTTTTATGTATCTCGTATTTTCTGAATGCGGAATGAAATATATAATAAAGTAATAAAATAGGTGAATATGTGAGCTTTATAAATATTATAATTATTATTTTTTTTAATGAAATCTCATGAAAATTAATATTCCAATTTAGAAAATTTCAAATTCATGTAGGCCCTCCTGAACCTGCACATGTACTTTATATTTATATTATCCAAAATAATGTTATATTGGTCTCACTAATTTTCCTTTGGAGGCAAGGGCATTTTAGCCAAGACAATTATCTCATTTTAAGAACATGTTTTTTACAGTGAGCATACATTACATGTATTGCAGTGCCCCTTTAACTGTGTTAACAACTGGCCCAAAATTGCATTGATTACGACCAGTTTGTTTATAAGCACCCAAACAATACTTACTTACTCGGTTGATTTTAACCCCTGCCAGGCAAATTTCAAATACACGGGCCACAGTCGGGAAAATTTACAATCGAGCTAGTTGATGCAAACTGCGCGGTGATCAACAAATAACGCTCCCTGAGAGAAAAGGAATCTGCCCATATCTATTTCAAGATTTGTTTTTCTCCGTTGACGCTGGGCGATCCAGGAAGCTTGATCGGCTAAATCAATAATTCAGCTTGAGTTGATGATAAGGATGATGAGACGTAAACCCAAACCGACCCGGTCTCGCTAAGTAGAAGACTGCTTATCAAGTACTGCGCGGCACTGCTCAAAAATGTAGATGTACACGCATACTGCATGTCTACATACACAAACACGTACATGTAGTAGGCTGTGAACATCAAATGCGTGCATAATATTACCCTAAAAGCTTACATTATTTTTAATTTGTCATTCACCAATAATTATTTCTGCTTCGGAATCATTTTTGCTACATTGCATTTCACATCAGCAAATTTTTTTTCTGTATGTATGTATTGTTTTAAATGTAATCTATTTTAACACTCCTATGGGCTAAAACAAAAAAATGAGTCACAAGTTACCAGACCTACATGTACAAATGTACATGTATGTACAACATGTACATGTACTCTTGTCCCGTAAACATGGCAATTGTACTGTACAGCAGTAATCTATAAATGTACATGGGTCGTTCCATAAATTTGTGACATTTTTTGGTGTCCCTGTTACACCTGACCTGTCTAATTTCCCATCAAGTGTAATTAGAATTCACTTCACACTATTTGTTACTTGCTTGACAGGTACAAATGTACTTTGCTTTACATTGTACAATGTACATAATCACTCTTGGAGATAGAAGGCATTACAGAATGTGTCCTGAATTGCAAAATCTTATATATGTCAGATGTACATTGTAACAGGGGCACCAAAATTGGACCCCAAATTTATGGAATGCCCCACATGTAGAACTATCAAGTTTTCACCCACATACACTTGTCCATATTTATCAGGACATAAACTGAGTGATATCAAAATAAAGAGAAAAGTGTGTTCTTCCTGCATGTATGTCAAAAGTGTCCTTAAAGGTAGTGTACATGGTTGTTCATTGTTGCAATTTTCAGAAATGGGCGGATTTGGGGGTTAGTATTTTAGAGGAAATATCATTCCACTGACCTGTTCAAAGTTTTGCGTCGTTGGATGGCGAAAAAAAAAGAGAAAAACGGCGCTCGTTTTTAACCGTCTGGCGGATGATAGACTTTAGTCAAGGCACGCGTGGCTACCTGGACGCGTGACACGCCCTGAATGCCAGCATGTCCGGGCCACGCCACTCGTCCGGGTAGCCACGCGCGCCTTGACTAAAGGCTACAGGGCAGTTTTCCAACGATTTCCAGCTGGAAATCATTGGAAAACGATATATATTTCCACTTTTCTTGACAACGACAGCACACCTGGTGCCATCATTTCACAGGATGATTGAGACTACTGTTAACTTACAGTCTAGTAAGGTATTTCGCAATAATTTAGTAAAAAACAAATTGGAGGATTACCAATCGTGTACACTACATGTAAGTTGCATTTTGTAGGATCCGGTCATATATACATGTATGTACAATATGGTCCTTTTAAATGCAAAATTTCAATTAATTTAAAACTTTGAAAATATTGAATACATAAATTAAATATTTATTTATATTTATTTATATTTACAAATGTCAGATTGACAGCGTTTTAAACAAATTTGTCCACACAAACCTTGTAATAAGATTGTCCCGATTCATGGACACAAAATACTGAAAATAACACAACCAATCCGTCCCTCAATTTGTTTCTGATTTGGAGCATCTGTCGTGTGAATTTAAACCCCATTTCCTGTGTGGCAGTAGCCAGATGGTAAAGTAAGCCGAGGGGATTAGCGCGAGGGAATTGAGTATTTCAAATATAAATAAAGTGCCCTTTCCAACAAAAGCTGAAGGCTCTGGTATATTGCTGCATGGATGTTGGTATGGATGCAATAACCCCCATTTTTTTTTTTTCATTTAAAGTTGGACTGGTTGGCAACAAATAAAAAAAAAAAATACAATTGTTTTAAAACCCACAACTACATTTTGTGTGCCATGACTGTACATTACATGACTTATTCCTCCATGACTGTACAAACTGGCTTTGTTATCTTGGACGTACATTTTTTCCCAGCACATTTGGTACAGTGGACTTGATTATTGCATGATTTTTTTTCTAAATCTTTTTTTTTACCTTAATTTTTTTTTTTTTTTAATTGTTTATTTTGTATACATTTATTTGTAATTTTAAGGAGAGATCATTTAAAGGGTGGCAACAAGTTTTTTCACGCAGGAGCCACGCTGTGTCCTACATAATGCCAACTTGGATCAGTTGGCAAAAAAGCTTTTATTTCCCACAAGCCAACAAGGGTATGATTTTAAGTTTTTACCTTGCCTCACTAAATTTCATACTTCCACAAATCCACAAGCTGAGAGATCTGATCTACTGGTCCCTTCAAATGAGAATGAGCAGTGTCTTATGAAAGTACTTTAACTTTCAGTTTAAAAATGATGGACAAATCTCACACAAAAAAGGGCTAAATCCGCTAAAAATTCTCCTTTGGCTAATAAACAAATCTCATTTCCAGGAACAATTTTTTTGCATAGTAAAGAAATATAAATTTTCCACCGTCTTTCTTGTACTGGTCTGAAAATGCTCTTCAACTGTATCAAAACAAATACCTTTGATACGCTGTTCGGATGACTGAATAGACTTATGCTCTATGAAGAGTAAAAGCATTGGCAAATTAAAGCGGATCTGGCATCATGAAATACGACACTCCGAGGCAGGATGGGCGAGAGAGAAAAAATAAATGCCGTGGAAAAGCAGACCTTACGCTCAGCGATTTCAACCTTCTGCCGCGGCTATTTGCTTTGTCCAGTATTATAGCTTGTTGTTATGTATCATTTTACACATCATCATTAAGATGGGGGAATTCCATCAGGCGCCGTTAGTTGGAGAATCGTCCTTTCCCGTCTCACTCTTTGTGCACGTTGGTTATTTCTTTTATGAGATGGTCATCCAAGTTTCCAAAGGAATGAGAATGGCGAGGACACAGGTTACTGCGACTGAATGAAACTCATCTTAAAATGGTAGGGCATGGCGCAATTGAGAGCCAAGAAGTGTTCTCAAAATTATGAGTTGTTGTTGATGGTGAAATGCGGGTAAAATGCCAACCACATATTTACAAAATGTGTAATGCCGACTTTGTATTTACAATCTGTTGCTCCAACCCACATTCAAGTAAAGGATAACTTGTTCAAAAATAAACTGAACCAGCATCAAACATGAATTGAAAAAATAAAATCCCTCCAAAAATTTGGGTTCACAAAAATTCCAACAAAATTGTTCAAAAAAAAATTCTCAAAAAAACATTTGGTAAAACAAAAATAATAAAAAATTGTTCCAAAAAATGTTCACAAAAAAACTGTTTTAAAAATAACCTGAAACAGTGTCGAAGATGGATGGAAAACAATTCTCAAAAGACAATTGGTGTTGCCTAGCATTCTTAATAAAAGAAATATTATTGAAGCATGATTCACTCAAGATAGAGTACATGTTTGCATAATTAAAATGTACAGGTTTGTCATATTAAGTGGATTAAAGCTTGCTTTCACACCAAGAAAAAATGTTGAACCCTGAAATACTGTAAATGAGAGACTGGGAAGGCCAAATAAACAAGTTTTTGTTTCTATGGGAGAAAAGGGGAGGGAGGCTGAGGGCATTGAGGGAGGGGATACATGTATATCGCTCTCCAAATTTTCAAAATTGTTTTTGTTGTCCCCACAATTTTGCCATTTCTGTGTGCAAAAACATTTGAAATTCTACAAACAGTTTACATGCTTTGCAGCATTAGGCACATTTCAATTAGTTTTTTAACCCTAACCAGTAGTAAACTGTAGTATGCAGTACTCTCGCCTATTTGTGTACAATACTTGTAATTTTTAGTATTTGGTACTTCACCCCAAATAAAGTATGTAGTAATATGTAGTACTGGCTACTGTTTGTTGCTGGGGTTGGAGGCAAAATTTCTGTTTTCATCTAAAGGCAGAAACAAAGCATGAAGTACTGGTTTTCAGATACAATTTTTTATCTTAGCCATCCAATTCACTGACAAAAATATAATTTACCAAGTAACTTAACTATTCACATAGAAGTAGTATTCTGTAGTTGCAAGTATCTTGACTGCTGTCATGATACACTCAATCATCAAAGACAGAGAGACTCAGTGCTACAGAATACTAAGTAGTATTTCGTAGTACACAGGTCTTCCACCCCAAATGAATGTCTAGGATGTTAGGGTTAAAGATCACCCGCATTTTAAAAAGAAAAGAAACAAGACATATGGTACAGTGTTTGTGGACAAACACAGGGCTGTTTCATTTTGATTAAAATGACATTTCAAAAATTTCAAAAATCATAAAAAAATTGCCGATGACGTCATCATGACATCATTTCAGATTTTGCATGCTAGTGACAGTATCTACCTACCCACCAATTTTCATGACGATCGAACCTATCCTTATATGTGTTTTAAATAACACATTTTTGATGATGTCATCATGACGTCACACATTTTCTCCCTTTTAGGGCATATCTTTGAGACATACCAAAGCTATAACAAAAATAATTTTGAAAATATCTTGTTTTGTTCGCTAGATATATTGAAAAGAATGTTACGATTTTAAAATTTCAAAAATTCATAAAAAATCACGTGATGACGTCATCATGACGTAAATGTTCGGCATACATTCTGAGCAGTTAGTCTAAGTGTCTGCAAAAAAGAAGGAAGCCAGCAAAATGCTCCGAAATTGTCCTTCGTTTTTCTGGAAATTCTGCCCTCATCCTACAGACCCTCAGCCAACTCCTCCTATACCAAGGCGAGAAATATTTCTGTCTGACTGGTGCCTGCCGGAAGGCTTCAACTGCTTTCTGTCTCTCAGCTCTCCGTTTCAGCGAATTACATATTAAAGGTACATTGTAGTATACAACATTTGTTTTTGCTGTAATTTTTAGAAATGAATGGATTTGGGGTTTAGTTTTTTTTTATAGCAATACTGTAACACTGACCTGTTTAAAGTTTTAAGCACAGATCTGGGAAAACAGAGAGAAAAATGGCGTTCTTGTAGTCTGGTTCCCGACCCTACTTCAGACAAAACGGAACAACATGGTTGACCATTGCTGGAAATTGATACGAAAATTCAATCTTTCTTAAATACAGCACACCAGGTGCCATGATTTCACGGGATGCTTGAGACTGTTACTTTTACAATACAGTCAAGTACGGTACATGTATTTCATAATTATTCAGTAGTTTTGCTTTTTGACGTTTGCAAATGTTGTACATGTATATTACCTTTAACCCTCCCTCGCTCGGTGCCAAAATGGAGCCAACTACCCTATATATCAAAACCTATCAAGTGACAGGTTGAAACACACACACAAGCTGCGAGAGTTGGTGCGTAGACAAAGTGCATACGTGTGAGTGCACATTTACTATGACTTAATGCAAATATGACAGTGTTTGTCATTTATGAAACTGACATTTTGGGCTAAAAGCATTCCCTGCTACACGTACATTTTATGTACATCATGACGTCTGTTGGCATGTCAGCAGCGAACGGCATTACTCGGTCTACTGCAAAATCTCATCCACAAGCAATTATTTTTTTAAGTGAGAAATCAGGAATCACAAAAACTGGCCAACCGGCATTATGAGTGCAGAACAACATCTTCAAATCCCTACTTAATTTCCCTCCGATTTTCTGGCCTCAAAGCTGGTTCATACATGTACACATGTACGTTACTTCTTTGGCAGAAGTAAATTTCATGACGTCAACGACAATTGTATTTCATTTTGATGTTTACCATTGTCTTTAAAGAATTCCTTTAACCCTAACTCCCTAGGGTGTGTGGAAAATCGTATTGAAATTGGAGGATTCAAGACTGTTGGGGTTTATGTACATGTACGTACATTGTATAATGTACATCCTACATAAATGCACATGGGTACCTACATGTACGTGTATAGACACGTCCATTCCGTATAATATTACAATTTTAAATGCCCTATACACACAAACCAAGATTTAGTGCGACGTGATGCTGTCCTTGTTGTGGACATCACCACATCTGGTTTTGTTTGTTTGTTTGTTTGTTTGTTTGTTTGTTTTTCATGTTTAATGCTGCAGTACACAATACAGGTCAGGATGATTTAAAAACCAATAACCAGAGCTGCCAACTCTCCCGGATTATATGGAAGATTCCCGGAAAATTGGTCGATCTCCCGACAACTTAAAAATCTATTTTCAAAGTGAACAAAGAAACTGGCAGGAGCGGGATTCGAACCTGCGACCTCCGGGTTACCGTACCGGATTGTCAATTTTTCAAACTTCTTTTTTATTTACCTGTATTTTGTAATTTAGCTAGTTTGAATATTAATAAAAGTCCGCAAAATCCAGAAGCTCTGCAATGTCTCCCCATATTAAGCATTTTTTTTATTTCAATGTTTTTGTAGTAGAACACTTGTAAGTTACAACTTCATGCACATGGGCTTCAGAATAGGGAATAACTGAATTTGTTTTTATTCATCCCGAATGTATACGCACACAGATGTCAATTTTTTTACCATATATTTTGCTGGTAACTGTTAAGTTGATTTTAAGTTTTTTAAGCCAGGCATTTTTAAATGTTACGCTACATTAAATTTTATGACCAAGTACATGTACGTGTATATTACCAACTAGATCTACTGCTGTTGGCATGCTCATAATACAACAGTGTAAATGGTGTATATTTTGTATTTAAACATGCATTTGTATACAAATGTACATGTACGTACTGCATCGTATCTCCATTGACATATCAGTGTAATGCATGTTCTGTGCAAATCAAGGTATCTTTGCAAATTATACATGTATACAATTTCAACCCCTGTGTTTGTGCAATGCCCCTAGGCAATGACCAAATCAAGTGGGGCTTCCACACACAAAAATATGCGCAATTCAGGAAAGGAACGTTCCGGACTTCAGGACAAAACGCATAATTAATTAGCGGAGCCAGCCCGCGCGCCCTCCGAAGATGCCATAAGGCAACATTTTATGCAATAAGCGTTGTCCTTGGCAAATTCATGCAAGGAAAGTCGATTTGTTTTTTCTTGTTTTAGTTTCGGTTTTCTGTTCATTCCTTGCACCTGATTGGAGGATTGAGGGGGGGTGTTACCCCACACATACACTTCTGGCAAATCGATTACGCACGACTGCATTCTTTCTTTTCAGAGTGTCTTTTACCCCTTCACACTACAACGGCCCTTAATGCTGCCAAAGACCTATGTGCTAATATGATTGCCATTCACTAATGTAATAGTATGGCGCGGAGGGCTGTGCGCTTGACATGGCAGCCGCTCGGGCCGCCTCGGACCCAAAACCAAAACAGAAAAAGGTTGCGAGGAGAGAAGGCCTCGCTGATTGAAAGAGATATGATAATAAAGCTGGACTTGCTGTCGGCGCATTCACAGAGTGGAAAGACAGAGAGGGTAGGCCTTCAAGGAATCGGCCAAAACAATTCTATATTATATATATATGTAGGACGGCATTATCTCTAGGACAGAAAAATATAAACAAATTAAGGATTGAAAACATCAGCTTATTTTATAAAATACTCCAAATATAAAGAACAAGCATTTATATATTTGTATCACTGTAAGACATGGTTATGTGAGCAGAAACGGGTAAACTGGATTTTTATTGGTACAATGTAAGTTCCTTTAAGAGTCCATCTCCTCAACCATGGAGAAAATATGTTGCCGGACGGGATGCGATCATTGCAGAGCCGTGCGTGCATAGGATCTGGGAGTGGTTTATTTGTTTGGATGCACTGTTGACAATGTCACGGCACTCAATGCAGTGCGGGCCCGGCACCCTCGCGGGACTGTAACATTGGTGTACCGGGGGGGAGGGGGGGGGGGAGAGGGGGAGGGGGCACGTGTGCTCCTTTTAAACAGTTGCCGTAATTGCCACGAGGCATTTTATTATTTGCAAATTCTGTTTGCAAGGAGACTACACAGGAAATTGGGCAAGGGATGGGGCCTATGGGGGGATTGGGGGGGGGGGGGGGGGGGGGGGGGCCTATACGTACTTTACTACATCTGTAGTTCTTTCTTCATTATTACAGACTTTCTGTCTTCGAAATTGGAGATTTTCAACCGACCAATATGGGCCAAGTGGAATCACCTTTGCCAAACATTCGTCTTTGATATTGAGACAGTCGAAATAAGCGACAGTTGCATTTTGATGGTGCATTTATCTTATTGACTGTGGACTATTTTTGAGATCAACAATTTTGTGTTCTTAAATGATAAAAATCAGTACAAATGCCAGTATGCAAATAGCGGTACTAAAAATGTAAATTTCAAGCTTCCTAACCGGTTTGTGCACAAAAGATCTACCCAGCAGGCTTCACCCCAATAACCTTCTTGAGATATGACAGGGTGTCTCTCGAAAAACGCAACAGTTGCTAAAACCTTGATTACAGGAAAACCCAATATCATAACCATACATACATGTATATGATATGGTATAGATGCGCTAGAGCATCAGCTTCAATTTGAGACCAGTTTCAGGTCGTTCACTTTCCGATTGGCTGAGCAATCATTGTTTGAATGATGTAGGGTAAAATGCCATTTGTTACATGTTGTGTAAAGAGCTTGATGATCTGTTTTTGCTTTGCCTAATCCTTTAAAGGATGGGCTTTGGGACACTGATTACATAACTTACACCAGGCCTGTCTGACATTGTCTGATGGGCACTTCATTTGACAAGATGGTGCAGTTGACACATCAGCAGAGATCGTTTGTGGTAAGAAATGCATTGGTAAGAAATACATTTGCTAATCAATTGTGAAATTCAATTGGTGTCGTTCTTCATTAAAGTTCTCCAACATGTAACAAATGGCATTTTACTCCACCTCATTCAAACAATGATTGTTCAGCCATCCGGAAAGTGAACGAACCGAAACTGGTCTCAAAATGAAGGCTTACTCCAGCCTTCGTTGTTTTGCTGCACCCAGCAGCCACACACCTTGGCCGAAAACACTATATTTTGCTTAGATTTTGGACGAAGAATGTACACTCAATGCATACGCGTGATGAATGGGGCCGGCTCGAGCAGAATATGTAATGTGCCTCGATCTACGTCACACACTTATGTTAATGAGGGTCCCACTCAGGGGGTGGAGTAGCTTGGACAAACATTTTCAATTATTTTGTTCTCATATTTAATCTGGGAAATAATTGTCTCTGGACACAAAATATCATTGTCAAGATACTACTTTATTGTTTTAAGCAGGAATAATGCAATATAAATCCTAAATCATGTTTCCTTTAAAGTTCTCTAACATGTAATAAATGGCATTTTACTCCACCTCATTCAAACAATGATTGTTCAGCCATCCGGAAAGTGAACGAACCGAAACTGGTCTCAAATTGAAGCTTATGCCCTAGCGCATCCATACAACATTAAAAAAAAATACGGTTATGATACCGGGTTTTCCTATAATCATGGTTTTATTAACTGTTGCGTTTTTCGAGAGACACCCTGTACATGTAGTGGACACAATAGGAGGCTACTATTTGAGTTGGATAAACCCGTTTATATTTATCAAACTCAAAATGATGTGCCTTTTCTTTGTGTCCACATCTCGAGAAGGCTCATTTTCAAATTAGATATCTGGCAATTCACCCCTTCTGGCCGGCTTTTATTAATAGGGTGCCAATGCGGGTTTGTGCAGCCAAGCGTAATGCAAACAATAGGCAAACAATGGCCTGAGTACGTGCAAGAATGCACATATAGAGGACAACCAGCCAGGTGGTCTTTTTTCAAGCAGTAGCCATGGCTGTCGTCCTTATTCAAGAGGTTACAACTTTATGATATACCGTAATTTGCGGAATATAGGCCGCGGCTTATAAGTTGATTCTCATGCTGAAAAATGTCCCTGCGGCTTATACTCCGGGCGGCTTATGCTCTGGGCGGCTTATACGGCAACATTTGAAGAATAAAATCAGCCACAGAAGCCGCGCCTCAGCCCGGGCGACGCGTGCAGGCGGCGCTCCGGTGCAGGCGGCGCTCCGGGCCAGGCAGTCATGTTTTCGTTGGTTACCGTTTCCGTTCGCTTTACTCAAGTGTTGGAAATAAGGGAAACCAGTCCAGAGGGACCGAATAGACTTGCAAATGTACCGTAAGTACCGTTCACACCTCACAGATCGTGTGGTGCGTCTGTTCGTTTTTGTCTGTTTTATCGTTGTGTAATCCATGTTGTTTATTATTTCACTGGTCAATTGGGTGACTGTTGAGCTCAGATTAGTGGTTAAAGTTGTCATTTTCTTTTTTATCCCCCCCCCCCCAGCCCCCCAGCCCCCCAGCCCCCCCGCCCCGTCAAAAAATAAATTAAGGTAAATCCTTGCGTCTGTACATAGCTCATCGCTACAGACCACAGCAAACAACAACAGCAAACAACAACAACAACAAACAACAACAACAATCACAACAACAAACACAACAGCAACAACTCACCATCGAAGCCGATGGCAAACGGCACAGGCAGGCTGTCCCTGGTAGTGATCTCATACTGGCAGATGGTGGAGAACGCAGCCGAGCAGTCGCTGTCCTTGGCCTCAACCGTCAGGACGTTCTCATCTAGAACGTCCTCCGACACCGTGGCCGTGTAGCTGCTCTTCACGAATCGCGGTGGGCTGTCGTTGCTATCGTTGACCACGATGTGGACCGAAGTCCTGCGAAAAACAACAAAACGGTTGGAAAAAATTGTTGATTATAAAAATTGTGCCATAAATTTAATGGAAAGACGCAGGAGCTTAGTTTTTCCCCTAAATTATTTTGAAGGGATGGTACGGCCAACAGCAATCTTGTGTGGTATTTGCACAACTGTTCCAAAGGGGACTAGATTTTACTCATTTTGTTCACACCTAACCCCTCCACCCCCACATCACCCCTCCCACACATCAAAGGGAAATATTTAAAAACATTTTAAGTTTTTATTTTATTTCTCAATTTTCTGTGGTCGGTGGCCACTCCTGGGGACGGTCCGCCCCTGCAAAGGAATGTTAGGGGACACACTCAGCGGATGTCTGACCTGTGTGACGTCCTTTGTGGCATTCCGCCGTCCAGAGCCTGGATATTAAACTGCCAGCCCGCCTGGCTTCTCTCGCAGTCCAGCGTCTGTGGGTCCACCGCCGTCAACACTGCCTGCCCCCGGTCGCCCACAGCGACCGTAAACGGCACGTCCACCTCCGCGTCGATGCGGTACTCCACGACCTTGCCGTTGGGTCCCACATCATCGTCCCGGGCAATCAGCTGGGGGTGGAGGGAGACGCGGCCGGTGGTTTTGTTAACTTCGCCGTGGTAGATCGTCTCCTCGAAGTACGGCTTGGTGTTAGTTGTGTCTTCTGGAGTCAGAAATGAGATGGGAAAAGTTACAAGTAATTAGAGCAGGGTTCAGAAAGTCATCCAGTCAAAGGGTTCATCCAGTCAAAGGTTAAACTCGGATCTGCCCAACAGGATTTTTGTGCCCAATTAGAAGGTTACAACACTACACATGTACATGTATGTATATATGCAAAGGAGAAACGTCTAACCATCAAAAATCACAATTGTTTCATTTGGCTCACCCCAATCTATTGCCAGTTTACTTTTAAAAGTGTGGGGTCACTTCTGACACTTTCTTTTACTTTCCGAAGAGCTTTGCAGGTAGCAAAAACAAAAAGAAAATTTTTCACTTTTCTTCCTTCTGTCCTCTCCCGCACTTACAAGAAATCTTAAAACTGGAACAAAATCACCCTTGAGACAATTCTCTTAAAATCCCCCCCCCCCCAACCAAAAAAAAAAAATCACTGTAGATGTACATGTACATACATTGTACATACATGTACATGAAGAACTACAGACTTAAATGGTCAAATGTGACAAGTGTCCGCACTTGGACTTTCGACACGAGAAAATTTTACCGAGACTGTGGTAGAAGTAACCGAGCTGTCAATATAACGACTCATGAGGGTGCTTTGCTTGACCTTTTTACATTGACGCGATTGACCCAAATCACGCGTGCCTTTTCATTTTTTTGTACACGTAGGTAGGACTACATCTTTAGCACCAATCAAACTTCCGACTGTATCAATAATAAAATATGCCATGATTGCGACCAAAAGAGGAACAATGCACTGGAATTTGGAAACTTGCCACATATGCACCGCACCGCGGTGAAACAATGCAAAGTGCATGCATGGTTAGCCTGCGAAGCATGACCTTGCGCTCGGGCCGGATGTACGCTTTCCTGAGCCACTTTTACCGACTCGCACTGGACTTATCGTCTCGAGAAAATTTACCTGGTCAGTTTTCCTGGGCAGCAGTTGCCCCGTAGAAGTAACCGCTGGAAAACGTCCTAGGCTGTCCGCACTGGACTTAAAATGGGAAAAGTACCCATCGTCTCAATACGTTTTACCCAAAAAAGTCCAGTGCGGACAGGGCTTTAGACAGCAACAAGGCAACAGGTTATTTGAGACATCCCAAATAATTTCGGGGGTATTTTTAGATACTTCTAATAGGTCAGTCAACACCATGGGGGAAATGACAAGGAGGGAACAGCCAGACTATGAAAGGCCAGGAAGTCATTCAAGCGCACACGGCCGATATCGCTCGCTACCGGGTCCGACCACAGACTAAAGTTCAAAAGTGGAAAACGGTATATCGAAAGTTACAATAATTAATAATCTTGAAATGCTGTACTAATCACTACATGTCCCATACGCAAGTCAGAAAATTATGTCATAGTTTTGCGTAGGACAAACATACATGTACATGTATTTGATCACGCGAAATGAGAATAATGTGCAAACCAATCAACAAGAAGATCCACAAACTTAAACATCACACAATTTTGAACTGTACAGATACTTTTTGGTTGCTCTCCCTGTACACTGTACCCATCCTGCATGAGGATCAATAATTAAATGTAAGACTTTCATATTTGATCATGTCTCACCCCTCCTTCAACAGCTTCACTGGCTTCCTATTCATCAACGTGTTGATTTCAAATTGTTAACCATTACCTATAAATGTATGAGCGACAGTGCCCCATCTTACCTCACTGAACTTATCGTTCCATACAATGTGTACATGTACATGTAAGCCTAATCGTCGACTTCGTTCTAGTTTAGATACCAGGATTTTACCAAAACCCAAACATCCACATCTGCCAAAGGGTTTATGCAGCTGCTCCAAACCTTTGGAACGGTCTTCCTTATGAAATTGGTCATGCCAGTTACTCAATTCAAAACATCACTCGAAACTCACTTACATGTACATGTGTATTTCAGTCATTTGTTTTATAGGCACCTTATTAATTCTGTTTTTTCGATGTAAAGCGTTGTGATACCACTTGTGTAAGAACGCTATATAAATGCCTTAATTTTATTGAATTGCCTAATGGGGCGACACATAACATAACTGTCGCCCTATTAAAAAGTCGCCTCATTGGAGTGCTTTTCGGTAGGGTGCTCGGGGAGAGTGCTCTAATGGGGCGACGCTGCCGTCGCCCCAATAGGGTTATCTGGGGTAGTGTGGCCCTTTTGAGGCATGCGTAGTAATTATAATTATTATTATTATTAATATATATTAACTCTGCGGTGTGCCATGGCGCTGTTTTGTAAAGTAGGTTACCGTGGTGTAACAGTGAGTGTATACTGTCATGGCACACCGCAGGGTTCAAAAATGCAAACTGTTAGTCAGTAAAGTTCCGCTAAATGAGGTTTTGGCCCAAACCCCAAAGATTTGCACAGTAAATCTGAAAGTGGTAGTATCAGCTTAATAAGCCATTGGCGAGTTAAATTTGAATAACATCTGGTACACTGACGTGCTCAAAATGCTTTGCACATTTCAACTTTGAATTCTCCAGACCAAAGAGACTGTTACTACATGTATATCACGTGATTCGGGGCAAGCCTTTGATGCTAGCAACCCCCAGCTCCGGAATGGTCTAGTGTCTCTGTGTCATTCTCACCCATTGTGAACAATGTATTGGTGCTAAGCGTCTCTTACAATGTACGTAACTATGCAAGAGCTTGCCCCGAATCATGTGATATAGCAACAGTGTCTTTGGTCTGGAGAATTCAAAGTTAAAATGTGCCAAGCATTTGGAGCAATCAGTGTACCAGATGTTATTCAAATTTAACTCGCAAATGGCTTATTGCATGTAGTGCAATAACAGCTTAGTCTATTAAATTCAATTTTCAACTGAATTCAACTAGGGGTGTGCATTTTCGGGTAGTAAAAGAACCGGGTACCCGATTGAAAAAAATACGGGTACCCGGGTACCCGTTAAAGAAACCCAACCCAAAACTTCCAATCCCAGAAGTTGCAATAATGTCTTTCTCTGAGATTCAAAAGTCTGATTTCAGACAAAAGTCTGAAAAATATCATGCCTGTCCAGTAAACATGATCACTTCTCCGCCATTACATGTTCCTGTAGGTGCATGCGCTGGCATATCACAAAAGACAGAAGCTTTATACAGTTGTATTTATTGTGGAATGAGGCATTCTATTATGTCTGGTCGAGGCTCTTTATCCATACCCAGACTACAAAAACCACAACCGGTAAATTCCCTTTATTGTCAATTTTCGTGAGCGTCACGGTCATAAACATGAAATCTGTGCTGGTTTCCCATGTAGTCGGGTTTTAATTTTGAAAATTCCCGACAAATAACATTCGAAACCTTTCCTTTTTTCATTTTCTGGGAAGTTACTAAGAGATAATGTAAAGTTGTACGGGTACTCGATTCCATAATCTGGAACCGGTTCCTGACATGAACGGTCGGGTACTCGGGTACCTGGTTCCGATGCACACCCCTACATGTAACTGGAGTTCCTTAAACACATTGTGCATGTGTGTGTAAGAAACAGATTTTCCAGCCAGAAGTTTCACGTACATGTATGGGCATTGCCCAGGTCTTGGCGCCTCATTTTCATAAAAGCAGATCAATAATTTGTTTTATTTGTTGATCTCACTACATGTACATACGTGTACACTCGGGTACCCGGTTCCGATGCACACCCCTAAATTCAACTTTTAAAGGCTGAATTGGGAAGTGAGAAAATATCAGGGGGTGTACAAAATGTAAGTTGCATTGCTCATTCCTCCTAGGATTTGGGACCCCGTTCACTGTCATGTTCACAAGTTTTTCAGTTAAGAAATTATGGCTGAGGCCTTCGGGGAGAGAAACACTTCTTGCCTGACTGGCCAATATTGCAGTGTTTTGACAAGACTTTAGTTTTGTTGCTCTGGCATCCTGGATGAGGTATCAGTTGTGTAGGGTGTCTGAACATTGTACCTCCCAATGATTTATATAGTTGACTAACACCAGGTCACTGTCTGTTCCTGACTCCCTGTCTGAGTCTCTGGTGTCTAGCCACAGATATGTAGTCATAACTCACAGGATGTGAAAAATGGTATCGAATCCCAAATTAAAGAAGTGCATGTGGGTCTGCAGTATTAAAAAGCCTAACCACGACGTACTGTATCCAACAAGATCCATCAATGGGGAGTTTCGGTTTGACCTTTGTTCTATGTGTAGCTGTTGGATTCTGTTGGATTCAGCAGGCTTCACAGTACAGTACATGTATGTACATGTACAATATGTACAAATGTACATGTAGCTTGTGGATATTGTTAGATACGGCATGGTCCAAGCAACATAATTGCAATAATGACTTTAAAAATTGGCATTTCACTAAAACCATTAATACTCATCCGTTGTTTTTGTTTTTTGTTGTTTTTTGTTTGTACTTTTGTAAACATACATGTACAATATACTCATTGTTTAAAATTCAATACTTTTTTCCCCATCAAATTCTAAATAGCAGTTTCACATTCATTGAAATGGCTGGGTTTCTAATTTATCAGATTTTGTAAATTTATATTGCAGTTCCCTTCAAAAATCTGTAGCCCAAACATATTGTTGAAACTGTTGATCATATATATGTACAATTAATGTGAAGGAACCTGTACATTACAATGACAGTCAAACCCTATTGTGGAATTGTGTGCATACACGTACAATATACATTGCCAAGTACATACATGTATTTTTGCAATTTAAGCTCTCGGTAATTTGACCCGTAAGGATATTACCCCTCTAGCCTTGACATTGGTTTTAATAACAATTTTGGCTTGTACAGCTTGGGTAGATACATTACAATGTACATTTACTAAACCACAGGCTACAATGTACCCTATAAGAAAGTGCACAGTCAAGGCATACATTGAATTTGTACATGTAAGCATTTTTCTATATTAGCAGAGAAAGCTGCTAAGGTTTACCAATATCGATATTGATATTGATATTGCAATTCTGACACATTATTATTAATATTATTATTATTATTATTATTATTATTATTATTTTATTTCTCTCCACATAATAGATACAATATCGTTATAAAACCCAAGATAAAAATCTGCATAAAAATCAACATAAAAATAAGAATAATAAATGTGGAGAAGGCAAGACCGTGGAGGAAAACAAATTCCTATGACCCAAAGGTACAGTCTGCCCAATTAAAACGTGAAATAGACAAAATAAAACGTACTAAAACACAAAAGTTAACACACACACACTTACATTTAAAATGAGAATAAAAACAAAAGTAATAATAATTCCCACATCTGCATTAACCCTAACCCCCTAGGCATTTTTACTAGGAAGATTCCTCAACCTGTCAAAATCCAACACTGTGCAGTGTGCAATGTACCTATGGCACATTCTTTGGACAGACAAATTGGGGCATCATAGCTCCATTTAAAGTATTAAATGCTGCCAAGGCCCTGCAGTACTGAACCCATCAAAACTTGACAAAACCTGATGTTAGAGTTTGCAAGGCTTGGGGTAGTTAGGTTTAATAATTATCATTTACGGATACATTGACAAACTGTTGTACATGTAACTGTACATGGTACATGTATATATCCCGGTGGTTTTGAAAATGGGAGCTCCCTTACCTAAAAAACAAACAAACAAATGTGGCCCAAACTTTCCGCCTTTTTAAAGCATTTTTTTGTTCATTGTTCGGTAAATCATTTTTTCAAAAACAATAACACAGAACATTGCCCGTATCTGGCACATAATGCAATTAACAACTAAAAATTAGAATGCCTGCTGAAAATCTCCAAGTATATTTTCAAACACCATATTCTCGCATCTTGGTTACTGTTTGAAAAAAAAAAAATGAATACGTACCCCAGTGAATTACAATGTATGTTTGCAATTTTAGTCTGAATATAAAAAAAAAAATTTAAAAATCTGAATACGTGTACATGTAACTAGGGGTGTGCATTTACGGGTAGTAAAAGAACCGAGTACCCGATTGAAAAAAATACGGGTACCCGGGTACCCGTTAAAGAAACCCAACCCAAAACTTCCAATCCCAGAAGTTGCAATAATGTCTTTCTCTGAGATTCAAAAGTCTGATTTCAGACAAAAGTCTGAAAAATATCATGCCTGTCCAGTAAACATGATCACTTCTCGGCCATTACATGTTCAGGGTTCATACACTTTCTGAGCAAACAAATTCAAGGACTTTTCAAGGACTTTCAAGGACCATAATAGAAGAATTCAAGGACCTTCTGTGTAATAAAAATCAAAATGTGCAATTTCACTTTACGATTTTAGAATCGGAACGGGTTTTGAAACAAGGAAAAAGGGAATAAAAAAAACACATTTTATTACCATTTTGGTTAAAATATATCAATAATTTTTTTGGGGAGCACATTTTGAAATTCAAGGACTTTCAAGGACCTTTTTCGGAATTCAAGGACTTTCAAGGCCTTGAAAAATGAAAAGTGAAATTCAAGGACTTTCAAGGACTTTCAAGGACCGTATGAACCCAGATGTTCCGGTACGTGCATGCACCGGCATATCACAAAAGACAGCTTTATACAGTTGTATTTATTGTGGAATGAGGCATGCTATTATGTCTGGTCGAGGCTCTTTATCCATACCCAGACTACAAAAACCACAACCGGTAAATTCCCTTTATTGTCAATTTTCGTGAGCGTCACGGTCATAAACATGAAATCTGTGCTGGTTTCCCATGTAGTCGGGTTTCAATTTTGAAAATTCCCGACAAATAACATTCAAAACCTTTCCTTTTTCATTTTCTGGGAAGTTACTAAGAGATAATGTAAAGTTGTACGGGTACTCGATTCCATAATCTGGAACCGGTTCCTGACATGAACGGTCGGGTACTCGGGTACCCGGTTTCGATGCACACCCCTACATGTAACTGGAGTTCCTTAAACACATTGTGCATGTGTGTGTAAGAAACAGATTTTCCAGCCAGAAGTTTCACGTACATGTATGGGCATTGCCCAGGTCTTGGCGCCTCATTTTCATAAAAGCAAATCAATAATTTTTTTTATTTGTTGATCTCACTACATGTACAAAATGGCCTTCCTCCAAGAACTACATGTCAATACCAATTCTACATTGTAAATGTCATTCCATAAATTTGGGGCCCAAAGGAGTGAAATTTTTGGTGTCCCTGTTACCATAATACCTCCATGCTGTTACTTAGTGACATGTGTAATATTTTGCAATTCAGGGCACATTCTTTAATGCCTTCTACATCTCCAAGAGTGATTATGTAATTGTTTGACGAAGTAAAGAATACACTAGTGTGAAGTCAATTTTAATGATACTTGATGGGAAATTACACAGGTCAGGTGTAACAGGGACCCCCAAAAATATCACACTTTTGGGCCCCAAATTCATGGAATGACCCACATATACATGTACACCATGGAGAAATAAAACACTTCTCCATGCATAGATTACAAACCAACTGTATAAAGTTCAAAAATTCGAGATGATTTAGAGTCAGGCCCCATTTCAATATGGCATACATTTGTAAGTTGAAGCATTAGTGGAAAGTACAGTGCATGTACAATTTTACACAGACTGGCTGGCTCCCATTACCCTGCAAGCTTGCTGACTTGCAAAAAAAAAATCAGCAAAATTGGAAATCTGACACACTGGAAAGATTACTTATCAGTTCCACTTCAGAGTGTAGGACCTTGTACATGTAATTGCCACATTTGAGTGTTTGTGCAGCAAGTACTATTGTTTCAAGGTGATAGCAGAACAGGTGCTTTTTTGCCATCACTGGGGATGCCAGAGCTGCACTTGACAGGTGGAGTGTGGTAATTTGTGTGGGCAACAAGGTTTCAATTTCAGAAATGGCACATTAGATAATAGTCAAGGGTTCGATTGGTTGAATTAACAGGAAATTACTGTTTACAAGATGAACTTTAAATAAAATGTGGTTTCAATTTCAAGTTGAACAACAATGGGGAATTTGTTTTGTTTTGTTTTGTTTTTCATTTGTTTTGTTTTTTTGCAAAAACAAAAAGGTTGTGAAATTGTTGATTTGATGTGGTGCAGTCATTCCTAATACTTCATTCATTATGTTTATGGAGTGGGTATTAAATGAAAATTTAACGATGTAAGATATGTGCTACTCTAAATGTCAATTCGATTTAAAGAGATGTATTATACAAGTTTGCCATTCATTCCATGCCAGATCTGGAAATTTTTCGTATATTTTGTGTTGGCAACCAAACCAACCCCTTATTTTAACCCCAACAGTTCCAAATTCTCCAATTGTAATATGATTTTGCATACACCCTAGGGGCTTAGGATTAATTAATGACGGATCCATGCGAGGATGTTAAAAATGATGGCGTTTAAATGATTCCATCAATTCCTCGTCTTTGGACACTAATTGCCCTGGGTTAATTCCTGTACTGAGGACATGGGTATGTATAGTGTACGTGTATGTTCAACTACATGGATGAACATTTTATGTACAATGTTCGTGTACAATGCAGTAGACCACATCGATTGGTTTTTTCCATTCCCCGACACGACCCTGAGGATATCCCCAATAATCGTTCTCATGGATTTTTTCCCCTCCTGCTTTTCAAACTAAAATTTTCTTCCCTCCATTGAAAAGCCTCAGGGAAAACCCGCAGTGATCAGGCTACCCAGAATAATGTAATAGAGGAATTTCACATTAGCCCCTTCTGCGCACTTCCGGGTTGAAAGCGAGAATGTCAGTCGCAAACAAAACAACGCTTTTCAGCACATTCATTCATGCATGAATTAATCAGGCCATAAAAGGCAGCGCAGGCCCACGATCAGAATAAAGTTGTTTACTGTGACACTGAGATCCTCGTTTTTAAACGTGGAAGTGTGCAGATCGGCGCTAAACTCGTCGTTGTGGGATTCCTCTATAGAAACAGGTTAATCCATTAAAAAAAATAGTTTTTACACCATGAATGGGTCCATGGGTTCTTCCTCTATAAAGCAAGTCTAAAAAAATGATATCTTTCTTCCCACAGCATCATCTCTGACACAATCAGGCTTCATTTCCCCATCCTAACCTGCTCCTAATCCCAACTTAAGCTCAACCAAAAGGTCCCCTGCATCTCTTTGTCCGAGCTCATTTCCTATCTGTAATGAGGTTCCCATTCAGGCTATTGATAAAATGCCCACAAGCTTGACCCCCCTTCCAAAAAAAAAATAAAAACACAGCTCACTGTCATAACATCAGGATTTTCTCCATTGTGAGTCGGACAATGTTCTATTGATTGTCATGAATGCACCTGTGCCAATATACATTCTGCTCCAATGGAGGGAGTCTATGAATGTGGTCTGCCAAAGCCATTTCATATGGTACATGTACATGTACATTATGAATTAAAATTGTACTGCATTGTGTACATAACAAGCTCTGTACTAACCAAGCATGTATGCCACAACCGAGAAATGAAATCCTGGTTAAAAATTTCATGTACATGTACAAGAATTGTATCATTATTCAGTGTTCTCCACGGCCTAAAATTTTAGCAGGGCGGCAGACACAATGCGAGCGCGGAGCGCGAAGCCCTTACGGCGTGGGGTCCGGGAAATTTTGGATTCTAGATGCTCTGTAGTGCAATCTGAGGCATTTCCTGGCCACTTTCTTCTTAAACAGGCCGGCCGATGCCATCTCAATATACAGGCTAAGCCTAGTCCAGAGTTAAGCCGGCTGGTGTGAGCTAAACATGCACGTGGGCACAGCGCGCGTGGATAAGGTATTTTCCGAGAGAAAAAGACGCCCTCAAGTGTTACGGAACATTGTAATTTAGGTAAACTGGTTCTCGACGCGACAAAGTGAAAATGATATTACCAGGGAGATTGGAACCAGTCCAGAATAATATTACGTGTATAATTTTATGATGTGAATGCATAATATGTTGCGTCCAGATCTGTTCGATTACTATAAACGCTACTGCAATACTGCTGAATGTTAATGCTGGCAAACTCTTCATGTTCGTTCCACAGAGTGCGGTAAACTTCTTCGTACTTAGATAAACTGTGAAGACGGTGGAGAATGGGGGAAAATCCAATGGAAAAAAAGTAGCAGGGCGGTGAAAATTTTAGCGGGGCGGTGAAAGGTTTAGCGGGGCGGTAAAGGTTTAGCGGGGCGGTAAAACTTTAGCGGCATACAATTTTGGCAGGGCGGCCCGCCCTGCTAAAACCCCTCGTGGAGAACACTGATTATTACAGTACATGTACATTGTACAGTACATGAACTGTGCTGGCTTACAAATGTATGTAAATGCTTTGCTCAACAATCACAAAACTTTAAAAGCTTGCACTTGAAAAATCATAGGCATCCCAGAAGAAGCTCAGGACCAGAATAATGCAGGTAGGCCATTGCAGGGTTTTGATTAAAAAACTAATCCCAGAAGAGGTTGAAAAGAATTGGATCGTTATTTCTCCCTCGGAGTCTCAAGCAGCGTTTACTTTGTCAAATCATCCAGAATAGCGCTCAACCGGAATGGCATATATAATGGCCAATGAAAATGGCCATTGAATTTAGGCATGGCAGGGCCATTCTTCTGGCTGTCAAAACGGGGGAGAAAATTCGGTGCCGCGCCATCGGGATAATTCAATAGGAACGCATTGTGTCGCCTGCCAATAGAATAATGCATGGGGCATCAAGCGATTTATGCAACACCATGACAAATTGAGATGACACTAAGAAAAAAACAGTAATCCAACTGAAAATCACAACCCAATTTCTATTCATGTTACACAATTTACTTAAACCCAAACCCCTCTACAATATTTTCTGAACATCTTTATCAGGTACAATGTACATGTCAGTTCCGTTGACCCATTCCTGATTTTTTTATTATCACTGATTCATTATTTTTGGCACAAAGTTATGGTCTGATACTGTCATGTCTATACATAAGCATCTTTTACAATGCACATATTTTTAAACAATCAGAACATCACAGTTAAAACATGTATCTTTTTTCACTCCAACTGCAGGTGAGCATAAAGTAATATGTACATGTACATTGTATCCAAACCTATTGAGTTTCAGGTTGAAACAACAAGCTGTTGGAGGGAAAGGTTTTAGGTTTTTTGATAGGTTATGACAGTTACAAATAACAGTAGGAGGGTTTTAACAGTTTTGAAACGTAAATCCAAGATGAGCTAGCACTTTCACAGAACGATTACATTTAACCCCCTTGAGTACGGTATTTTACGGGAGACGTCAGGGTGCCGCGGCAGCTCTGGCAGCCAAGCGAAACGGCCACAATGTGTTTGTGCAGTCAAACGTAACATATACACAATATTCCAACAATGGATTGAAACTGCACAAACAGCGGCCAATGGCGTCATCCGGCCTGGTGGCACTGTTTTGTTTGCGCCATGTGGCGTCATCCATATGCAAGGGGTTAAGTGCTTGACTTTTCGAGTGTATCATGTTACTTTAAAATAACAGGAACTAATGGAGACCTGTACATGTCCATAACAAAAAATGACACCGGAGCAGCCTAAACTGCAATTAACTTTTTTACCTGGTGGGGAGGGGGAAGGGGGAGGGGGGCAGAGAGAAATGCCTCTTTGCCTTGGTGGCCCCTAAAAAGTTCCCACAGGAATAAAGCCATATTTTAAACACAGAAAACATGTATACATGTAGCATCCTCAACAGATTCCTACTTTTGAGGCCAGGTGCCTGCAAATGAATGATCACATATTTTGTATTGAATTTGGGGTGGGGTATGACGAACGAGAAGACAGTAATTTAGTTCAGGTTCAGGCTATAGCAGAATAGTGGAGGGAGAGAGACGAAGAAAAAAAAGAAAGGAAATCACATTTTGTTTTGGACTGTGATATGAAGTGGGAGGAAAACAGGATACACTCCTTTGGCAGAAAAGCAAGAATACACACACGTACAATACATAAGGGGTGTGCATCGGAACCAGGAACCGGTTCCAGATTATGGAATCGAGTACCCGTATAGAAGGCCTACAACTTTAAATTATCGCAACTTCCCAGAAAATGAAAAAGGAAAGGTTTTGAATGTTATTTGTCGGGAATTTTCAAATAAAACCCGACTACATGGGAAACCAGCACAGATTTCATGTTTATGACGCTCACGAAAATTGACAATAAAGTGAATTTACCGGTTGTGGTTTTTGTAGTCTGGGTATGGATAAAGAGCCTCGACCAGACATAATAGCATGCCTCATTTCACAATAAATACAACTGTATCAAGCTTCCGTCTTTTGTGATATGCCGGCGCATGCACGTGCCGGAACATGTAATGGTGGAGTAGTGATCATGTTTACTGGACAGGCATGAGATTTTTCATACTTTTGTCTGAAATCAGACTTTTGAATCTTAGAAAAAGACATTATTGCAACTTCCGGGATTGAAAGTTTTGGGTTGGGTTTCTTTAACGGGTACCCGGGTACCCGTATTTTTTTCAATCGGGTACCCGGTTCTTTTACTACCCGTAAATGCACACCCCTACAATACATGTGTATGTACAGTACCCAAATTATGACTACATGTAGACTGTTTCATGACTCTCCAACTCTCTCTTCAAAAATTGCAGTAGACAAAGTACATTCTATAAAAAAATAATCTTTAGAGAGTCAAGTAGGCCAAGTGCAACTTTTAAATTTTGAGATCTGAAATTTAGACTGCTTTTCAAAATGTTCTCAGTTATTTCAATTCCTTTCAACACAGGTGTTTTGCTGTTCTTCAAACCTGCTTTCAAAATAAGACACATACATGTACTGTTAGAAGGTCCCTGTGAAAATGAGTACTTTTTCTTGGCAAATGCCAGCTCAAGTAGACTGCAAACCCCATTTCAATCCACTAGGATCTTTCCGCCAGCTGAACGCACATGCCGCAAGCTTTGCGGAGAAGGAGATAACAAAACCGTCAAATTTACCCTTTGATGGCCCTAATGCTTGTGCTGAATGGCGGTGAAAAATGATTGATGGGTGGAAGATGGATAACGGGTCATACAGGCCAAGTTCTTTACAGAAAAATATTCCTTGTGGATTGTTTGACAAAGAAAAATATTTACTTCAGCAGTCAAGCCATTAGGGCAGGGGCGCCAACGAAGACATTTCTACACAGTTTGTGGGTTAGGGTCGACTGAAATTTGCAAAGCACTTACGTTGTACCTGTTTATGTACAATACAGTATAATATGCAGTAACTTTGTATTAAAATTAGGTACATGAAAGATTGTACATCAGCTACATGTATGGTAATATTGAGGGTCATTTCTGGCAGATCATTGGGCATGGGCCATACATGAAATTAAAGTTGAATCAAGTCTGGTTCCTTAGCGACTAATAACAGTGCCGTATTACAAAGTAAACAGGACTGTGTCAGAATTGTTCTACTTGATAACAGAACAAAAATCGAAAGGCGACGATGAGATAAGGAAGAGAAACAGGCAGATGCCCCAAGGGCCAGATGTTAGACATCTGACAGGGAACAAACATGCCTATAATCCATTTCAGGATGATGATTCTGAAAATGTTTGCAAGATCATTTCAAGTGTAGACACGTAAACCTGCGTTCACACAATTTCACTGGTACAGAGGCAGTAGGCTATGGATACAATTGCTACAAAAATGACTGACAGAATAACCAGGACAAAATTGTTACTCCATTGCCGTCTCAAAAATGTGAATACAGGTATGACGTACACTGGAATGAAATTTTTACAGGGTTGGTACATGTACAGGCATACATGTACTCGTGTGAATAAAATTACAGTTTGTCAAAAACTCAACATATTTTTACTGTTTGACTACAAAGTTCATGGCAATATGCATACAAAATGTTCTCTGCTTTAACCCTCCTATACTTATAACTATCACAGCCTATCAAAAACTCTAAACACCAACTCTGACAGTTTGTGTGTGTTTCAACCTGTCACTCGATAGGTTTTGATATAGGTAGCTGGCTCCATTTTGGCCTTGAGAACAGGAGGGTTTTAATATGATTTTGATCTGCCATGGCATAGCCTTAACACAGAAACCAGGGCCATAACAAATTAACAAGCCATATTTTGTTCAGACAAATACTGCAAATGGTCAAAAAATTTCTGATGTCCGACCGTAATTTCACCCGCTGTATAAAATGCGATAAACGTTTCGCTTTTCAGCAACCACTTGACCAACCCATTCCAGTTAATCTTGTCAGAATAATACCACCCGACACAAATAATGATCAACTGACGCCCATATCAGACCAATTCACGTGATTAGCACTTAGACGCCGGTGTCTGATTCAGGGAGTAATTTAGAAACTAATAAAAATTTGCTAAATTCCCCCTTAAAGCCCTGTCCGCACTGGACTTATTTTGGTAAAACTTACCGAGACGATGGGAACTTTTCCCATTTTAAGTCCAGTGCGGACAGCCTAGGACGTTTTCCTCTCAGTTACTTTTCCCGAGTCCAGCGGTTACTTCTACCGGCCAACTGCTGCCCAGGAAAACTGACCAGGTAACTTTTCCCGAGACGATAAGTCCAGTGCGGACAGAGCGTTGCGGTAAAAGCGGCTCAGGAAAGCGTACATCCGGCCCGAGCGCAAGGTCATGCTTCACAGGGAAACCACGCATGCGCTTTGCATTGTTTTACCGCGGTGCGGTGCACGTGGCAAGTTTCCAAATTCCAGTGCGTTGTTTCTCTTTTGGTCGCAATCATGGTATATTTTATTATTGATAATTAAAGTCGGAAGTTTGATTGGTGCTAAAGACATAGGCCTGCATGTACACATCGGCCGGAAAAATGAAAAGGCAGGCGTGATTTGGGTCAATCGCGTCAATGTAGAAAGGTCACGCAAAGCGCGCTCATGAGTCGTTATATTGACAGCTCGGTTACTTCTCCCACGGTCTCAGTAACATTTTCCTGTGTCGAAAGTCCAAGTGCGGACAGTGGTCACATTTGACCATTTTTCATTTGACCATCGTCTCGGTAAAACCTTCCAAAAAAGAAGTCCAGTGCGGACACGGCTTATGTCTAACTTGAACGGAATTACCACATCCTCGAATCTGGTGGGACAGTGGTCTGCAGTGACCTGACATATATTCCTGTACTTTGGCTCGTCTCACTATGCGTGGTTATGACTCATCCCTGCTAATTATGGATGGGTAACCATGGGAACAAGGTGATACCATAGGCATTCAAGTGCCATAGGGAAAGGACACAGGATTATTTGCAAGATGTTTATGTGTGCAGGTACAATGTACTCAATGTATAACGAGATTAAAATGAACTAACAAAATATTGTTTACGCTATACACTTGTTCACAATATTGGACCTACATTGTACATGTATACAGGTCAGGCATCAAGATTTTAACCTGTTCACACCTGCTACATCTCAAACCAGAGTCGACTTGAAGACATTTGCTACCCAACCCTACTGTACTAAAATGACATTAAAAAACTTTCTTTTTCATTGTCTGAGAAACTACTACAGTGCAGATCTGTATATACGTGTATGAACTGAAACAGTGCGAGTATAATTTGCAAAAATACAAAAAGCAATTTCTTGGATAAAAATCTGAAACAGTTCCCCCACTTTGCAGAATGTGCATGTTGCAAGATGCTACAATGTACGTACTGTAGCCTACAGTAGGTTCGCTCATCTACCAAAACTAAACCAAGTACTGGCCTGCATAAACTCAATGCAGCCGAGAGAAGATTCATAAAGCCTAAAGGGTTTATTGTGTTATTGGCCTGCATCTTCAATGCATCCCGGGGTGACGTCCAAATTGAATTTCAAATCCTAATTTGTAAGATCCAGGGATGATGCATATACACTTGTACCCTGCAGTACATGTTCATTTGCAGTTACCAAGCTTTGTGCTACACGTACATAACTAAGGTCAGAATCACTTCGCTGAAAATTTTTGACATTGAAGTTCGATTATAGTGTAAAATTTGAATGCAATTCTGCAATCTTGTCCAAAACCGTTTCCAACAAAGCTCACAAATTGCTGGCAAAATTTTGAAATTAAAAACAAAACCATTTTGGACAAAAACTGATCGCTTGTACACATAAATTATGTACACATGTATACAGCTCATTCTCCATAACATTTGTACAGAAATAGGTCTATGATTCAATTCATTCTAGATAAAATTATGATTCATTTTTCAAAGTTCAGCCAATTCAGTTTGGCCTACATGTGCCTGCATGTACATGTACATTGTACATACATGTACATGTACATGTACATGTACATTGTACTGTACTGTAGTTTAAAAGTGAATTCAAACAGATTTGTTTTATAAAACTACATGTACATATATGGGAAAAGAAACAGACATTAGGAAACTGTACATGAAAATGTATGTTTGCAAAATTGATTAACAGCCCACCCAAACAAACAGTTTGCTTGGTCAATTGCCAATTAGGGATGCGCCACCAAGATGCCCCCCCCCCCCCCCCCCATCAGTAATTGATCAGTCTTCCATTGTTAGGGATGAAAATGACAAGCCATCATTGATTATCTTGTCTGTCTCCACCCTTCTGTTTGGATCCAAGATGCTAATCATAGAGGAAGTTCCTTCCCCCATGTGCTACATGTACCAGTAATGCAGCGCTGCCTGGATTGACAGAGACCATTCCATTGTTGGTGAGACTACCCAGTGGATGCTTAACTCAGTTAAAGAATTCTATAACTTGTGCAGTGAGTCACTTTGGTCAATTTGTTTTCCACATTCACTATAAATGCAACCTGGAGCAAGCACTGATCTCTATATAAACTGGACAACTCATTGGCCATTGCGCGCTGTACATGTACATGCAACTGAAGCCAGCACCCGCCATATTTCCACTCCTAATTTACCACTGTTCGCTATGTAAGGAGAACGAGGATGAAAGGAGACCCTTGGGACAAGGTTGGAAAACCTGTTGTATTGGGAGTGATAACATGGCGGACGGTGGCCTCAGCTCAAACAGCCGATGCGCTATCCAGTTTACATACAGTGTAGAGATCAGTAGAGCAAGCAGTACAATGTCTTGCTGCTTTGAAACAACTGATCGAGCAAATCTTTACAAAAAATGCTAATAGAGTACCGAAGTGATGACGTCAATGCAATGTTCGGAACCAGGGGCCAATTTTATAGAGCTGCTTAAGCACAAAATTTGCTTAAGCACAAAAAAACCTTGCTTCATAAAATCAGGTTACCAGCCAAAATTCCATGGGATTTTTATGCTAAGCAAACAACAGCTAAATACCAGTCACAAGCAATATATACCACATGATGACGTCAATGCAATGTTCGGAACCAGAATACTTTTGTTATTTTGTGACAATGTGTTTGTATGACTGGCTGTTAAAGGAAGTCGAAATCTACATTTGTTTATAATCAACTGAAAGTGCAAGGAAGTACCATCCTACACTCATGTTCAGGCACATCAGGGAAAATCCCCTGGTGTTGCATGTGATGTACATGTAATGACACTAGAGTAAACTATTTATAAAAAAAATGTCAGCTTCAGATAACGTAACTCCGAGGATGCACTGGGATTTCCCCTCGATAAATCAATCTATTTTTCAGTTACAAGTAAAACAGAAAGTATGTTGCTCATGTACATGTACATGTAACTTGCCGTTTCACAATGACATGTTTCAATGACATAATGGCACAGTCCCCAATTTCTTAATTGTAGGTCTTTCTTTTGAAAATTTGCCGAGCACGGCCATGAATATTCTGTTAAAATTCAGGTTCTAAAGAATTGAATTATTATATTGGGGATTCAGATTCTACTGTATCTTCTGTTAGTTCGGGAATGCATAACATACATTGTACCTTGTCTGTAAAGTAAAATCTGGAAAATACATATAATTAAAAATTAAATCATAGATTTGCAATTTTAGCCTTCACACAGTGATGCTTCCTAAACATATGTAAGTGCACAAATAATTCAAACACTGTACATCTCTACTTCACACTTTTATAATGATCCCATTTGACAATCTTTATCTTGTGCTTTTCACCCAACCGAAACACCAACAAACCACTACCCACAAAATTGCCATGGTAACGAATACAGCCAGCCCTATAGCAACCATCACTTAGTCAAGCCAATGATTTTCACTTCTTCATTATTCCTTTGTCCAATTCTGAAGGCAGTGCAAATGTTCAGTGAAGGGCGACGGTCCATAGTAGTAATGCTGAACGAAAACTAAATTTTCAACTACTTCAGCATACATGTACGCGTAGAGGCCATTCCCACAGTATATCACTGAGAACAATTGTGAGCTTTAAAAAAAAAAGTCGGAAGTCGGTGCCCTTGTACAGTGTCTGCATACATGTACATCATGTACATAAATGTATAATGTATTAGTGATGTACATTTATGGGTAGCACAGGAATCGGGTACCCGATTGAAAAAGTACCCGGGTACCCATTAACCCTAACCCTGCCAGACGCAGCACAGTGCATCTGTGGTGACAGCCTTACTTTGCTGGACTCTCACACAAGTCAATGTGACAAAGTATGCAATCTGATGTGTCTGGCAGGGTTTCTAGCCAAAATACCCTGGAGGGTTAGGGTTAAAGAAAGCCAAACCAAAAAATTACATCTCGGAAATTGCTGTTCATATTGTTATGTTAGTAAAGGTCCATGTAATACTACCACATGTTAATACTATCGGTGCATCAATGCAGCAAGATGCAAGTGTGTACAGTGAGCTATGTACACATACAGTAATGTAGCTTTACAGTGTACACTGCAATTTGCATTTTTGCAAGTGTCATTAATCTGTTTTGTTTTTTCCATGTACCCTGATTTCCATTTTGAAAATTCCTCACAAATGACATTCAAAAACTTTCTTTTTCATTGTCTGAGAAATTATTCGGTTATTGGTACTCAATTCAATAATCTGGAACCGGTTCCTGACATAGTGGTCGGGTACTTGGGTACCCAGTTTGGATACACAGCCCAAATGTATAGCCCGTTTCACACTATGCTCTTACCCGGGTGATTGCCAGGTTAACGAAAAATTTAACCCGGCAATTACCCGGGTAATGTGGAGCGTTCCCACTACAATTCTCCGGGTTGGAAATTCTCTGTGTTAACTGCCCCAAAACCCCACTTAACCCGGGTAATTTCTAACCCTGCTCGCAAGGTGGGTTAACCCACCAATCTCCGGGTTAACGACGATCTTGAGACGATTCTCCGGGTTAATATCATTAGTGTGAATGCTCGCCGGGTTTTCTTCTACCCGGGTAGGTGGGTGCGCTTCGTCATGTTTTATCGGCCAGCTTTGCGAAGGTGACGTAATTTATTAGTCTGGCCGCCGTGGCTGGTACCTCGCCTTAATAATACCTCGTCTTTTTACGTATACTTAATGAAAGGCACCAGTCTTCCGTGGATGATGCCTCGTCTTAATAAGTACATTTTACATACACTTAATGCAAGGCATCAGTCTAGACCGCACAGTTGAAGGATTACGCATGCACGCTGCCAACGTTGATCTGATTTTTTAAAATTTGCATTGCATGCTCTCGCTCTCACTTCGGCTCTTTTACGACGAACCAATGGCTAGGGCAGAGGTCAAGCAATGCACATTCTCTGGGAAACCATTCGCATATAGTGTGAATGCGGCTACAAGTTACCCGGGTGCGCGCTGAAGCGGGTAAGCAGAATTGCGGGGTGAATTTTGTAGTGTGAAACCGATTCTCTGGGTTAGTTTCTACCCGGGTAATGACAACTACCCGGGTAATAAATTACCCGGGTAAGTTCAGAGTAGTGTAAAACCCATATAAGTGATCGCACAGCAATGTAATTCATGTTAGGAATGACCCAATTTAAGTCCCACTGTCACCAGATACATATGTATGCCCTTGGTACAGGTCAGAAGCAGTGCACAGCCAGGTTATCCCGTCACCTTGGAAGTGCCTCAAATATTCAGAAGATAAAATCCAATTGCCAAACTTAATGCAATCCATCTGCAACATCAAGGTTTATTTTTATTGATTATGGCAGGAATCACCTGTTCATGATCATAAATTCAAGTGCAAATGTTCGGTTTTTTTTCTGCAACTGGGGTTTCCACAAGCCTACTGACCATTTTTTTATTTTCTTTAGTTGGCGAAGATGATTTTTGTAAGGTTGACCATTTTTAAGAACATAATTGTTTAAAAAACAGACTAGGATATTGTTCATACATTTGTACATGAAGTCACCATGAACCTTCCATTCTGTCATGTCTGTGACGCACTGTCCTTCAGACCGATTCCCAAGAATTTGTCGTCGTGAATCATTGCCTCAGTGACTAATGGTGTAGCAGAACCCTCTATCTGACCGTGTACATGTACATGTACATGTACATGTACTACATGAAGCTTCACTGAAAGAACCATCCATTTCCCCTACTACATTGTAACTTCTCCCTCTTGCCTGGCTGGATGTACACATACATTAACACTAACCTCTTGGGTAACTTTACTAGAAAGTATCCTGAATCCGCCAAAATCCACCTATTTTGTCATGCACAAAAAGTTGGTTTTGGTGACTGCTCAATATGGAGGTATCCTGAATCCATCAAAATCCTGCAGTACCGCGAGGCTTACAATCCTCAATCCATCAAAATCCCCCAGTTTCCAATACATGGAAGTATCCTGAATCCACCGAAATCCTCCAAAACAGGGGTATGCATGGATTTTGATGGATTCAGGTAGGTTAGAGTTAAACTGTACATCCCATGGTCTTTCCCTCACTGATCTGTTTGTACATTGTATACTTAACCCACATCTCTTGCCACCACAACAAAAATGAAAGAAGTTGCACCCAAAAAAAAGAAATGGTTCTCAGTTCGCTCTCTTTGAATTCAGCCTTTTGGGGAACGGAATGTTTTTGTCAGAAATGTCCACTTATAAATCTTTAATTTAACCCTAACGTCACCGAATACTACAAACTACTACTTGAGTAAACTGTAGTGTGCAGTACTTTCACTACACTGGCCAATGAGAATTGAGTAGTATTTTGTATAATACCCCAGAATGGGGGAAAATCCAATGGAAAAAAAATAGCAGGGTGGTGAAAATTTTAGCGGGGCGGTAAAACTTTAGCGGGGCGGCATACAATTTTGGCAGGGCAGCCCGTCCTGCTAAAACCCCCTCGTGGAGAACACTGGTTTGGGATTTATTAATTTAGCAAAACTGGACACCCCTTACAAGAAGCTTGGTCAACCTGTTTCTAAATCCTTGCTGGGTGGGTGGGTGGGGGGGGGGGGGGGGGGGGGGTGAAAAGATTATTCAACAATATTCCTACACCATGGAGAACAGAGTGTAGTGTGTGATGCACTACCAATTGAGCATTTTGCAAATGAATGGGGCATTGAACAACAGTACACAAAGCTACTGCAGTCAGGGACAAAAATATTGTTCTTGGGGGTCAGCCAAGACAAATCTGGTTGGTCACATTGGTAATATATTCAGAGAATTTGTCACAGTGAGAATCTGCATACAATGAACTCAGAACTGCAAGCAGCTCAAACAAAGTTCCGAGATTATCTTGGTGATGGATAAACATTGTCATATTTTTAAAGTTTCAGAACGTTTTCAGGTGTTTTTTTTTCTGAATACATGCCAATGTATAATTTACTTCCATTTCTACAAGTGCCTGAATTTAACACAAACATTAACCCTAACCTTCCCAAATCCTCCAAAATCCTCTTTGCAAAATAGAGGAATTTGGAGGATTGAGGGCACTTGGAAGTTGATGCATCGGAGGATTTTGCAGGATTGAGGTTACTAGGGGTTTTTGCCCCTGCAGGAATATGGAGGATCCAGGTTATCAGGCTCAATGTGATACATGAGGATTTTGGAGGATTGAGGTTATATGGAGTTTTAACACTTTGAAATCAGAGGATGTTGGAGGATTCAGGTTACATGGGGGGAAAATGATGTAGGGAGTTAGGGTTAACTCGTCAAACAATCCACAAGGGATTTAACACAAACCATAACTCTTAAATTTCCTCAGGTGAGGGTAAAACTAAATTGGACCCCAAACATTTTTATCACAGTACATCATAATGGCTATTTTGGGGGTAGGTATCGATCCAACATTTACCAAAATATCCTCCTAAACAATTAATAAAAAGTTAAGCCAAATTATTTGCTTCTAAAAATGATTTGTTGTAACCACATTACAGAGGGTGAAATTACAGTCTGAAATCAGATATTTTGTGGGGAAAGATGTTACTTTAATACCCCCACCACAATCACTCAGGAACAGCAAAATCTTAGAAAGCAACCATCCATTTGTGTTCAGAATTGTAAACACTTGACACAACCTTAAATTTTTAGACTAGTCAGGAAATGTTTTTGCAATAGGTGTAGAAAGTTTTTGTTTTTTTGTGTTACATGTAGATGTTCTTGGCACAGTATGGACACTCAAAGTGGCACATACATACATTTGTAGGCCCTACATGTTAATTTCTGCTTTATTTTTTTCAGATTTTGCCGACATACATGTAGGCCTAAATCTTGAAATAACAGGTTGTGCCACATGTTTAGACAATGCGAAAATAAAAATGGCAATCACCGCGACGCACAAACACGCAAAACCGCGTTGATTCGCATGGCAACTGCCGTAGAGTGCATTAGAAAATTGCATTTTCTACCGCAATAAACTGTTCAAAATGTTTAAAATGTGATGTCAATAGAATTAAGAGAAGTCTGCCTTAAGTTAGGTTGAAAAGTCATTTTGGAATGAGAAAAAATACCCTTGACTCTAAAAACTAATTTGATCAAAACTATTAGGGCCAAACACAAATAAATACGATTTGAAGCTTTGCATGGTGGGTGCGATATGAGAAAGACTGGGATTGCGGGTAACACCATGTGAAATTGTGAAATAAATCTCTTCTACTAAGAAGGGGTCGTGCTATTTAGCATAAACAAGCGTCAACGAGCGTCAACAAAATAAATACAAAAGTTTAAGCGTAAACAATTATTTCACAATGTCATTTATTTCCAAACAATAATACTCTGTATATTAACAGAGTTCAAAACCTTGTCAATGTGTGAAATAATACGCGAAAACTAAACTCGCCACGGTACCGTTTCGTGCAGTCCCACTGGCTGCCATCTTGTTTGTGCTGCACCACTCCATCCACTCCATATATTTAATAGGGGGAGTTGCAAAATTATCAGGGGATTGCAAAATTTTGTTGATTTCGTATTGGTGTTTCGAAGGTGAAATTCCTTCATTTTCTTACAAAACGGAAAGATTTTACTTTAACACCCCCCCCCACCAAAATCGGTAAGGAACAGCAAATCTTGGAAAATAACCATCCATTTGTGTTTATAAAAATGTATAAACACTTGGCACAACCTTTAATTATGAGAATTTTGTTGGGACATTTTAGTGCAATATAGAGAAAGAAAGTTTGTGTTTTTTTGTTTGAAGTTCTTGGCACCATGTAAAGTCACTAAAAGTTTTCACATACATGTTGATTTCTTCCTCATTTTTTACAGATTTTGCCGACATTAAAATCTTGAAATGACCGGTTGGGCCACATGTTTAGACAGTTGTAATCAGGAAGGGTTGGTTATTTGGCTGTTCTTGACCGATTTTGGTGGGGGTAATAAAGTAAAATCTTTCCATAATTTGTTGACGCTTTGACGCTGATTGTGTTTGTTGACGCTTGTTGACGCTAAATAGAATGACTGAGGAAGAAGTGTGGTCCTGAAAAGAACCGGGATGAGTGTGTAACTCGACGTTTCGGACAGTGTGCTCTGTCCGTCCTTTCTCGGCCAAACAAACACAATCGTCGCCGTCGGTTTATGTACCATGAGTTAATCCATTTAATTCCTAATTTCATCAGAACATCAAAACTCTGTAAACAAACGAACAAATGTGTTTGCAATTTGTGACAATGTGACCAACCAAAAGGGCAAAAGTCACCATCCTTAAAATTAACCGTTTTACTTTTAGTTACCATGGTTACGTTTTTCTGGCATTGTCTGGAAAAATTACGTAATGATTATTTTTAGAAGAATTTGGTCACACACAATTAAACATGCCAAAAATTTGTAAAAATGTCAGAAGCCAAGACAGAAAGACGAAAATATTTACTCCGATATTGCTAAATCCTAGTCTAAAGCTTGAACTGTGGAGGAAGGAACAAGCACACGCTGCATGCTACCGCTTGCGAAACACGCCATTCCGATAGGCCTACAAAGTACAATGTGTGAGTCTCCTTTTTTTTTCGTTCGTCTGATGACTCCCAACCTACCTTGACAAATCACCCCATTCAGGGCGAATAATGCGACCAGCAGGGCCCCACCTGCCCACCTACTCCTTAGTAACATCTCAGTATGTTCCTCAGCTCCTCTTGGTCGTTCGTTTTTTGCGAAATATTCACCGAAGAATTAAAAATCCAGCAGAGAAAGACCGTAGCTCAACGTAAAAATGGCCGCATAAAATCTTGTCATATCGCATCGTCTGCAGGAAAGTCGTCTCAAAATAGACAGAAACTACGGGTGACGTTATGGAAGAGTTCATTTGAAGTAAAGGTGTGTAAGTAATTTGAGGAGACGTAATAAGTATATCTATAAGCTTATCTCGCTGCGAACTGGGTAAATATGTATTAAATTAAAACTTAATAGGGTAAATAACGCATAAAGCTTAAACTTATATGTAAATATTTGGAGAAAAATAATGATTTATTGATGTATTTTTTCAATAACTACCCCTCAATCGTGGTTAGGAATAATCTTCACTCCGATTTTACCTGTGTATATGGTTGACCTTTATTATTGATTGGCTCTTCCTTATTGTCATTTCCTCCATCACCGTGTGACAACATGACGTAAGCCCTGTTTCACTCCACGCTGTCAAAATATATTATTAAAACAAAAGTAAAAGCATACCAATACAAGCCGCTTTCAGACAGGATGGAAATTTCACAATTTAATCGCTGTGTCAGGAACTGGCTGTCATCTGAACGTCACTATTATTACAAGGCGTGGGGAGTAAGTGCAGAAAAAGTAAGATCCATATTGTGCGACAACATAAGCACACCTGACGAGTGTCCTTTTGATCCCAAATCTTGATTGATTTCTTTGAAATTGTTACCGTTTCGCACATGCGTCTTTGACAATGTGTTATGCCAGTTATCCGGTTTTCTTCACATTCGCAAAATCCACATTTATGTGAAATATCCTAAACTACAATCATAGAGCAAGGTTTCCTTGCTCTATGCTACAATGAACTAGTGTAAATCCGGTTGTGACGTCAGCATGTGATACTTTTGTCAGTTGTCCATATTTTCCATGACACAAACACATAAACTTCTCAATGAATATATGGTTGTTTCGTTTTCGTTTCGTTTTGTGTTTTATGATGATGTTTCATTTAAATTGTCCGCAAATGCCGAAAAAAATTGCTAATATGACAAAAATATGATTTTCAGAATAAATTGCGCATTGTACACAAAATTCAACACCCAAAAAACCTAAAGTAGGTCAAACGTGTATCTTTACCACCTTTTTCACTACCTACATGATAAAAAAAATGATACGAATTCCAAGCTGTTAATGTTTTTCTAGGCAGTGATTTTATTTTTTACACCGTCCATTGTGTGGGTTTATTTTCAAGGGCCACACCATGGACACAATGCCATGGACCGCTGACCAAGGCTAAACCAATATAAACCCAGTCACCGTGAACTTGGGTCCGTTTTGTTGCTCCTCAATGCAATTATTAGCTCTAATGAAGCGTTTGAACCAATGAGGCGTTAACATTGTGGGTCACAACACTCTGGATATCACCATTATCATGGTTATACAAAGTGACGTAAATACCTGTCAAAAATGGGAAATTCAAGACACAACAAAAATCGACACAGGAAGTGACCCTGAAATACTTTAAGTTTCTAAAAGCACTAAGGAGTAGACTGTCCGTGTTTCCTGATACAAAAAATGGATGATTTTTGTGTGTGTCTTCCAACGAATTTTTAAATTGTATGCTTTATTTCAACGAAAAAAAACCCACCTTTTTAAAAAGTGATTTCGGACGTCTGCACCCCGCGAGATTTGAAAGGACAAAAAATAAAAGACGTTTAAACGACGGTTGGGAAAAAGCTAATGCTATTCATGAAAATACCAGTTGAACGGACCATCGAAAACCAATTAAGCGTTATCATTGTCCTTTAACTGTAACTCGAAAAAAAGTATAATTAGCCCGAATACAATTGGATTTAAAACTATAAGCATTCGGTTTTGATACAAATATAATTATGTTTTGATACCAGACAACAGATGGGGGTAGGCTTACCCGTATTAAATGGAGGCTCAGCCAAATCAGTGTAAGAATGTCAAGGCAGACGGGAAGGAGAAACAAACATTGCAGATGTCTAGTGGGGGCTGTATGTATATGCCTGTAGAATTTAAATAAATGACAGGCACTGTTCCATATATCGTAGTCAGTTTTTCAGGGGTGGAGAGAAGTGGCGTCGTCAGAAGTGCCCTTTTGTATTATATCTCGCAGTTTGTCTGTTAATAATGAAAAAAGCCATCCAAATTAATTTAGGCTTCCCAGGCACGGAGATGCAGGAAGACAGACACCAACTTTTCGGAAAAAGTCTACTTTCGGTTGAATAACCTAAAACGATCCACACGTACTCGATTGAAAAAATCAATATTGATTGTTCTTGACATTAAGAACGTATCGATCACACTGTGCTGACTAAAAGGCCTTAATTAGATGATCAATATGTAAAGTGATCGTTTAATTCTCTTGCAACGACAACCCCACACATCTCGGCGTTACACGCTGGTGAAATTCAATTTATGTCTGTGGTGTTTGTTTTTGCATGGTATCCAGAACAGAATTTTAATTTGAATTGATAATTTTTTAGCATTACCAAAGTTATAAACATTTCAATGAGACAATGACATGAACAAAAATACCCACCTCCGTTTAATTATAAAATTTCGAGGGATTGGCACTCAATTCAGTTCCCGCATGGCGGATCTTCAAGTGAACTGACAGACTTGACACTAACGTAGTGTAAAAAGCATTTTTTTGGTTTGTTGATTTTTTCATTGTTTGTTTGTTCCTTGTTTATTTCTTCGGGTGTTGGGGTGTTTGTTTGTTTGTTTGTTTGTTTGTTTGTTTGTTTGTTTGTTACGGCATCAGAACCTGCCAAACGCAATTTATTTTTATTAAATGACAATATATTCCTTGAAATTGTATTCCTAAAAATCGAACATTTGAAAGAGTACAGAGCAACTTTAATGTAGTATAAAAAATGGAAGCTATTATGGGTACATACGTGGGGGTAAGAGGACTCATAAGGATGATAGATCTGGTGGTATGAACGGCAGGGATGATGGTGATGATAAATTGCAAAATATACGTGTGTGTACATATGTACTTTTTAATCGTTAAATAATATTGAAATAACCCAACCCCCCCCCCCCCCCCCCCCCCTTTGAGTGAACAAGTTTTTGGCATGATATCCCTATTAATAAGGACGGCCTGAAAATAAAATCTCCATCATGCATTGTAAAAACCATCACCGAGTATCGCACGCCTGTGTTGCGGAAAAGAAAGAGAACAAATTAAAATGGTAATTTCTTATGAAACCAAAGCTCTGGATATGCAAGAGGTCACAGCCAGTATTGAATATTTTAATTGGAGGTTGCCTTTACCAAACACAAAATCGAAGGGTCCCACGTTAATTAGCTTAGGGATGCTGCCTAGCCCAGAGCGATACAGAAGCCTTTTTTTTTTCTTTGCAGTGCCGGGATAAAACTGATTCGATTAGAGACGGACGATTTCACCCTTATGACGCACACACATCCAGTGATAACAACCGATATGACAAACAGAGGGCGGTATTCACGTTGTTGCGAAGTTGCAAGGTCTTCTTTGCTAGAACAAGTACGTGTACGCGTGTTGACTCGAGTCGAGTGTCAAAGTTGCGTAACTTTAATATACACTGTATGTACCATGGGGAAGGAATTCCTTCCTCCGTGACTGTACATGCAATATTCTCTGCCGATGTCGGGCAGAGCCTCAATTCACATTTTTCCCGCCTGGGTCTATAGATCTGAAGTTTGGGATAATTTCTTTGATATCTATTGAAGATTTATCTTTATGATTTAGATCTGGACCCAGGAAAACCGGTTTGTAGCTTTTTACCTAGAGTGGCTTTTAGCATCTTATTGGCCGACTTCTTTTAACAAAAAATTACATCCAGTTGTGACAGGGAGTAGAGTGAGGCAAAGCATTCCGACTCAAATCTCGTCTTGAAATCCCCCAGAAAGAGATTTATTTCAAAAGAAAATAGCTTCAAGAAAAACAATTTTTCAATCTCTTAAATTGCAAAATTCACAATGAAATCTCAAATAATCACCAGTTTGAAAACTATCCTACACATTCATAAAACAATCGGTTTACAGTACTGTTGTCGTTGTTACTATACGTTACATTATAGAAATACAATATTGTTATCAATTAGTTTATTTACATTTAAATGTATTACAGGTGCATTCAAGTCCCCCACGAATAACCAACAGCTTCCCAAATATCTAAATTTATTTCCCTGAAAGGAGAAAAATTATTTTAACCTTGATATGTTGAGGGCTTACAGGAAACAAAGCCTGCAGGAATATCCTTGCAAAATAACGGAGAAGCTCTAAATTAAATGTTAAAACCTCTACACTTTAATTGTTAGTTCATCTCAGTCAAAATTGCTTCAAAAATGTCAAATTCTAAAAATAAACAAAGAAAACTGACTAGGGCTAGACTTGAACGGCAAGTGTCCAAAACACGGTACGAGCGCTAAACCGACTCTTTGTACTCTCTCAATTTTATCAATATCTTTGTTCGGAGCACTCTCAATGTACTCTCGAGTTTCTACATTATCAGTACTTGGGAAAACAAATTGTTTTGTTAACAAATATTGCCATAATACTAACGAAAATTCAAAATCTAAAAATCAACATTTAACACAGCATGCTAATGGTTTTTGAGCACAGAAACATTAACAGACCTTATGCGTAGCCGCCATCTTTGAGGCTAATGTCTTTGTTAGGCCGTGTCCGAATTTCTTGGCTACGGCTTGAAATTACACACAAGTCTATGTGATGTGGCTGCAGCCACTACCATTGACATGTGTAATTTCAAGCCGTAGCCAAGTAATCCGGACACAGCCTTACTCTTGGATAGGCATGGGGTAAACCTTTTGTGCTTACATTGTTACAGAATTTGAATGACAAAAATATACCTCAAAGATGGCTGCTGCGTATAAGGTCTATTAATTAACACCTTCATGAAGCACCGACATGTTAAGTACGTGTAGGAGCAGAATATAACAAGAAAATTAAAATTTTCAGTGCAAGATATAATTAAAATGACAGACCAGAAAGTCCAGGAACTAGAATCAGTAAAATAAAAAAAAAAATTAAAAAAAATCTCAAATGAAAGTTAACAAGAAATATTTTTATTGGCCAAGTAAAATGACAATCACAAGTTAAATTGCAATGCTATAAAAAGAATAAACACCACATGATATGTGTAGATACCTTGATGTAAATGGTAATAGGGGGTTAACGAGTAATAGGCAGTTAAGAAATGACATGTTATGACACCATGTCAACAACATGTCATTACACAATGTCAATGACATGTTGTGACACCATGTCACGACCCCATGTCAATGGCAAGTCATGACTCCTTTTCGACACCATTTCATGACACCATGTCATGACATTTCATGACGTCATGACACCATGTCAATGACATGTCATAGCACCATTTCATGATGTTGTGACACTGTGTCAATGACATGCCATGACACCGTGACACGACCCCATGTCAATGACACCATGACACGACCCCATGTCAATGACACCATGTCAATGGCACTGTGCCAATCCAAAGGGTGTCCTTCATGGATGCTTTTGAAACCAAACCAAATTACTTCTGAATAATTTAAACTGCTTAAAGGTTTGGATACTGACCACGGACAGACAGACAATGAAGAAACAAACTTGGAAACACACGTCAGTTGACCAACAGACAAACAAACAAACAAAGGACAGATTCAAGCAATCCTGCCTATTAAATGGCAGCTGTTTTAAAAAAAAAAGTGCCATTGACAAGAAGCCCACTTTGCCGCAAGTGGAAAGGAGGCACATGGCAAAATGTGGTGGGATGAAAGGGGAGGAGCTTAACACCAATGTAGGGGGAGGGGTCAACAGTAATCCTTCCACCATTTAACGTCTCCCCCTCTGTCTCAAGTTCTGGGTCCATGGCAGGGGTGCGTGGGGGATCATTGGCTCGCTTGCTGCACTTGGGAACCTGCAACCTTGAGAAGCTTGTCACTGGGGCCTGAATTAAAAAAGACAAAGTCACGTAAAATGTTAGATATTCCTTGTTTATCCTGGGTACCAAAGTAATTGACCTATCGCCATTTGCGAGTTCTTGAACGACTCTGCCCACTCTGAGCATAAAACGTAGCAGGAAAATCCGAGATTTTGTTATTATTGTTTATTTTTCTATTTTCTATTTTTATAGTCAAACTTTTCGAAAAATTTCATGTAAAAAAAAAATACAATCTGAAATCGTCGTCGATATTTCGATTGTTTTAGACTTCTACCCATATTTACTTTCACTGGTATGCACAGTATGCACCTACTAAACTTTAATCGGGTGCATTTGTAAGCGTCTACAATGTAAAGAGCCTCAGACTGTAAAATCTTTAAAAACAGCAATATTAGCCAAGTTAAAATGAGGCGGCCATCTTGGAAAAAAAATAATAAATATTAAATATAAGGCACCTCCCTCATCCTTTTTTGAAAAGTCCGGACGATCAACTGTTGTTTTGTTTTACTTGGCCTAATCCCAGGGGGGAAAATCATTAAAAGGGATTTTAAATTTGCAGAACTTGAAAGGAAGGTGCATGGACAACTACACAATACTTACAAATTTAAACATTCAAAGGTTGCAAACTTGACATTACTCCAAGGTTCAAAATCAATGAACAAGATATTGATAAGAAAACAAAAGTATTTATCTTTATTCAAAAATATGAATGAAAAAAAAACACATTTGATCTCACCGATATTTCCTGTGACTTTTTCAAATTCGCTAAGTGCTTGACTGGAATTACTCGTAAGAAACTCGGACTCAGCTGCCGTTAACTGCGATAGGGAAAGGAACAATGGATATGATATGAAGCATTAGACAAAAAAGGGCAAAAAAATGGACAATCACCAACAAATGAGAATAATCGCTACTCAAGAACCTTTTTCACACTCACCGTTTCTCCAAGCTTTCGGAGTGCGGAGAGAATCTCAACCTTCTGCTGTCTGTAACTGTCCTGGGACAGTTTCTGAACTTTGCCGTCTCTTTCAACCTGGTTGAAAGCAAAACGCTGTTTATTTAGAAACCTTAAAAAAAAACTAACACGAAACAGAGCTTGGATTGGTTTTGCAGCCAATTGAACAAAACAATGCGTAGCTGACACCATGGCATAGGATCTATGCCACATAAAATGTACGCATCTTTACAACTTTTTTGCGATCAATTTCACAAATGATTACTAAGCTGCACAATGTTTTTTTTAATTATTTTTTTACATTAGCTAGGGCCTTTTTTACATTAGCTAGGGCCCCCGAACAAAGACACTGACAATTTAGGAGACCGCCAACATAGGGCAAGATAGCTCAGCTGGGAGAGCACCGGTACGTTATTCCGTAGTCGCAGGTTCAAATCCCACTCCTGCCAGTTTTATTTTTTCACTTTTAAATTTGTTTTTGTACACATCACAGATATGGGCTTGATCATGCCATTTACAATGCATGTTTGGGTATAATGATACAATTCAGAAGCAGTTATGAAATATGTTTGACAGCACCAATTGAAAGTTTTCACATTATTCACTCCAGAAATGGTGGCAACTCTCAGGAAATCTCTCACGGGGGCGGTGGGTGGTGTTTCCTGGCTTACATACCTCTGCTAATCTCTGTCTGAGCTGTCCTGGTTGTTTTTTGGCAAACAGTCTGATGACTTCTGGTGTCTTGAATGCTTGACTGATCGCTGCTTGAATTGCCTAGATAATATAAAAACACAAAATGAACTTACTGACAGTGTTGATCCGTTTATGCTGGCCTGCAGGACAAACTTGACCGACTAACTCTGCAACTCTTTCTTCAAAACGTTGTTCAAGGGTTTATTTTGAAGGAAGGAGTTTTACACTATTATTCTGCTGTTTTGACAAAGAAGAAAAACTAGAGAGGTTTTAAAGAACAGACCTGCAACATCATGACGTCACGCCGTGTTAACCACGTTTGCCAGTTCTCACTAGTCGTGCGTGAACGTGTTGGGCGCAATCAGTCAATGTGCGCGATTGGTCGATCGTGCTGCGCTATCGGTCGATCGTGACGCTATGGGCACAGTGTTGTAACCAAGTCATTTTTTCTCAAGTCAAGTCAAGTCAAGTCCCGAGTCAATTTTTTCCAAGTCAAATACCAAGTCTCAAGTCAATTGTTGCACATAGTAAATTCAAATTCCAATGACAACTGTCTATAGGCTGGCATGTATGCACTGTACAAAATCAACATTGTGTGCCGTCTTGACGATGCTTCATGCAGTCGTCCAGTGTTGCAGCCCCGCATACGTACTGGACACCCAGCTCGCTATGCGCTCTAGGCTTGGCATTTTTTTAAAAACTGATATGTGCATAGGCCCAAAAGTTGTGTTTGTTTTAACGAAAGTGTTAATGTCAGCAAGTCAAATTTATTCAAGTCGAGTCGAGTCACAAGTCATGTTCTTTCAAGTCAAGTCAAGTCCCAAGTCATTTTCTTTCCAAGTCAAGTCAAGTCTCAAGTAAAAAAAATTGCGACTCGAGTCTGACTCGAGTCCGAGTCAACAAGACTGGCCGATTGCGCTGCCACCAGTCGAACACATTTTCTTTCTAATTCACGGCTCTGGAGGATTTTTAAAAAGATCTCAGTCACGATCGACTAGGGCTTTCCCGAATATACCGAATATTCGATATTCGATCGTCAAGCGAATATTCGAATACCATTTTGCCAGTTTGAATATTCAAAAAGATATACGACTCTGATGCTATTTTATTAAAAAAGTTACGGCACTTAAGCAGTGTCAAATGCCGCATTTTTGTCAATCGTAACTTTTAGTGGACGGAGGGTTTATTGTTCCCGTCCGTAAAACCCTTGATACAACAGGGGCATGCCAAAAAATGCCGTTTGAGCGGTCCATAATATCAATCGCCATACGTAAAACACCGGCGTGCTTTTACGTGCAATGTGTTTTTACCGGTGCGGCATGCACTGAAAAATTTGATCGGCGAGTATCGAATATTTGAATATTCGGTCAAACCCAGTTTCGAATATTCGAATACTAAATTATTCAAAAATGAACAGCCCTACGATCGACCGATAGCGCAGCACGATTGACTGATCGGCACATCGACCGATCGCGTCCAACATACATGTACGCGCATGCTCAGAACTAGTAAAAAGGATGTCTGCTGCCACTAGCCCTAGAAGGACGCTATGATATAGCGTCCTAGCGCCCAAGTATGCAAAACAGTCCTATGCTAGAAACCGAAGATCAAAAATCACACTTTACCTGCATAAATATTCTTGGCATCATTTTATTCAAACAGTTCAACAGCCCATCTCCCTGTCCGGATAGAAATATTCCTCCAAGAATGTCAAGAACAGGAGATATTTGCGGCGCAAAATCGTCTCCACGCGACGCTGACTTCACAAACACGAGGAGTAATACCCACATTTAGAACGTTCATCAACAGAGGGCGCAATTTACAGTCGCCGCGTGCACGGCCGAAATTGCGCCCTCTGTTGTTGATGAACATTCAAGACGTGCGGACAAGGTATTACTCCTCGTGTTTGTGAAGTCAGCGTCGCGTGGAGACGATTTTGCGCCGCAAATATCTCCCGTTCTTGACATTCTTGGAGGAATATTTCTATCCGGACAGGGAGATGGGCTGTTGAACTGTTTGAATAAAATGATGCCAAGAATATTTATGCAGGTAAAGTGTGATTTTTGATCTTCGGTTTCTAGCATAGGACTGTTTTGCATACTTGGGCGCTATGACGCTATATCATAGCGTCATTCTAGGGCTATGCTGCCACCGGTGTCTTAAAAGTCTCATGTTGGATATTTATTGCAATGATACTCACTATCTGCATGCTGTTGAGTTCGTCGACTAGAGTCATGTTACCTGCCATCATCTTCGTGAGTGATTCCTTGAAGTCCTGAAGCTGTTCAATAGTGTCTTGTTTTGTCTCTTCATATTCATCCTCATCCATGTCCTCTCTGGAGGAGTACAAGAATTAAGAGGAACATTTGTCAGTTTTTTTAAAGAATAAATAACTGAATAGGTTAAACTGAACACCCAAAGAAACAAATAAAGGAGTACAAGAATTAAGATGAACATTTGGAAAGATTCTAATTTTATACCCCCCCCCCCCCCACCAAAATCAGTCAGGAACAGCAAATCTGTGTTCAGAACTTGGCACAGCCTTTAAATTTGAGAATTTAGTTGGGACATTTCCGTGCAATATAGGGGAAAGAATGTTTGTGTTTTCTGTGTTAGAAACTTAGATGTTCTTGGCACAGTGTATGGTCACTCAAAGTGTTTACATACATGTTAATTTCTGCCTCACTTTTACAGATTCTGCTGACATAAATCTTGAAATAACAGGTTGTGCCACATATTTTTTTTTTTTTGGGGGGGGGGGGGGGGGTATTAAAGTAAAATCTTTCCCAAATAAACACCCCAACACTCCAACAAAGCAGAATGCTGTGGACGACAACAAAACCCACAAAGATTAAGAATTTGTTTAACAAAATAAACCAACAGCTAATTTTGTCCTACCTGGCTTCCTCCAGATCAGACAGCTGAGCCATTAATCTGTCCAGTTGCTCCTCCATGTTCTGTTTCAACTTAGTCGTCTCGGACCGACCACGTGATGCCATCTTTGAAGTGAAAGTCTGCTAATAAAGCAACAATATAATTTTATATTGAAAATTCCCTCCCGTGACTTCTTAAATTCCCCAGCCCCCATACACATAGGCAGACTAGTCCGAGTATTAAACTTGGACCCAACTTATCACCTTTTTAAACATTGGGACATCGCTAGTCGCAGTAACTAGGATAGGCAGATTCATGAACATTTTAAGTTGCTTCAATACTTTTAAATGTTATATAACTGGAAAGAGTAAAAATTTAGAAATAAAATGAGGGGTCATTGGTCAAGATAGGGTAACCCTATGTAAAGTTACGGAGTTTTGTTGATTTGAATTTTTGGTCATTTAGTGTACAATTTCAGGCTAAAAAGTTGTGACGCATCATGGAGCCGGAGGTATAGGACGCATTAAAAAGAAATACATGTACCTGTGTACATGTATCATTAAACTTGCTCTCTGCATACGGTATCAATTGCCTCATTTTGTTTTCATAAATATGTTAGGAATACAAAAATTATTTACAATGAAAAAACACAATTATTTGCCAATAAATGATTAAATAAAACGAAAATATAAGCTTTTAAGCATGAATCCCAAGTATCGACAGGAATACTACAGCGCGTGTTCGCGCTCACCGAATACGCAAACAACTGTTTTCCAATAGACTTTACATTCAGTCTTGAATTTACCGTAGTTCGTGCTACATACGTACATGTTCACGCACATACACGCACACACAAAAGTACACTGGATCATCACGGACTAGAACATATCTATGGAACGCAGTCTACGGAACGTAGTGAGAATTTAGTTGCACGTTGGCACGCTGCTTCTACAGTGCCCGCGCAATGTGTAAATCGAATCGTTGTACTGCTTTGACAAATTCTCTATACGTCATGGCCCGCGTTCCGTCAAATAGTCCCACGCCATGTGCAGCTGGCTGGCGGACGTATAGACGGCGCAGTAAGTATCGTGCATCCTCTGAACTGACTTTTGTTTTTCGCGTTATAAATGCATGCATTATTGCACAAATCAACAAAACGAACAACATTATTTGGTTTGTCCTGTTTTTATAAAATTGCATTGGATATCAAATTTCACCCGTGCGTGATATACCCCGATTCTTCAAGTCAAATTGCCGATACCGGCAAATTTTTTTGTATTTCGCCCCCGGTAATTTTTCGCGCAATTTGTTTCGCGCTATCCGTTACAGTTTTTGTCGAGTGACTGAATGTTTTTAAGATGAACACAATGTGGTGTATCCAATTACTGACACTAGAACATCGACATATTACCCCTTATGTTAGAATTTTACCCTCAAAGTTAGACAAGGAAATCGTCAAAATTTACCGAAATTCAGCTGGCCGTATTTAAACAAGGAAAGTTCTTCTGTCGTTGATTTTTTTTTAGCGACTGCAGAAATCCCTGATCAATAAAATGGCGACCAGAAAAACTTGGAAGCCTCATCACCGTAACCAGGAATAAGTAATTACTCCGCCTATGCGTTTTTCACGAGTACGGTCGGGAGTCGAGAAACTTTCGGCCGGTCACTTGCGCGCGACAGAAAATCATTCCGCAAATAGCGCCGCCAACGATGGTTCGTGTGAATCTGCCTAACTAGGACCTTACTTAGTCCTAGTAACTAGGACCCTTCATATCGCCTTTTTTAACATTTGGACATGATCTGGCGATCTTCCAGATGGTAAAAAAGCGATAAGTAAGGTCCTAGTTACTGGGACTAGGACATCGCCAGATCATGTCCATGGCGATTGTGTAGTGTAGGGCCCTGTTCCTTAAGGGAACAAAAATCCACTTTTAGGTTATTGGAATTGCCAAACTAACAGCGACATGTAATTAGGCCCCTACAAGTAAGTTGTATGGGAGCTGCAAGATTGGTTCTCAGACTGTTTTCCTTAAATGGTTAAAAGTTTACTGTAAACCAACAAACATAAGATTAACACATGATCAAGAAAAACCACAAAATACCCAGCTCATGCACTTTCGAACGGCAATCGAAGTAAACTAAAAATGTCACCCTCTCACACCATGGAGGAAGTGCTCACACTCACAGCAACAATAAATCCACCTTAACTCACACTCTGTGCAACCTCCACATATACAATTACATTAATTCCGGTGAAGGAAGTGACAGATCAACTCTGATAACATTTTACCTTGCAGGAAGGAACTTACCACCAGCTTACACGGGAAAATTCCTCCGAATTTCCCAGAGATAAAAATCCTCGAGAAAGCCCATGGAGGTACCCAGACTCACTTTATGAGTTTTCAACATCAAACCCTGCTTGAGTCGGGTGCCAATCTGTTATTTAGGCGAGGGCGCCCTCATGTGACTGACAGTCAATTTCGTACTTGTCAGACAAGTAACCTAATAATATAATTCTAATCATTTTCCAAAGCATCTTAAATCTTCCTATTCAAATAATTTTTCTCTGCCTTCTTGCGATCTCCTAAAACTCATTACAACAAAAAAATCAACTTCCAAAGAGAAATGTTTTGTTTTATCATTTATTTATGACTGTACTACACAAACACACTTTTGCAATAAAATAATTATGCCAAACTGCACGAACTCCTTCCCCCTTGTATACACTATGTATAAGGATAAAAAATGCTACTTTTTCTTTTAACAGTAACGGCTCTATTAAACCCAGCATTGAACTGATTATCCTTCAAATGTTTCACCAAACTTAAAATAAAAATGGAAGGTAGTTATCTACAGAGCAATACTACGCTGTAGTGACTCTATAATACATAAATGTTACAAATACAAAAATGCTTTTGAAAAACGAAACCGCATTACGACAGTTCTATTTACAAATCTACTTTCTTAACATCTGCTTCACTGTGGCTGATAGCCGAGTTTATTCAAAATGTTCTGGTGATTATGTTTAACAGTTCTATTTCTATATACATATAACTCTTGTATTCTGAATATTGATTTTTCACAATCTGTGTTTGTGCTGTAAGTCTGTTTCGTGCAAACAAAAAACTCATAAATTGTGTTGTTTGCAAGTGTAAAGGCTGGATCATTTATCTCAATAAATTAACGAAACACAAACATTCCTCATTGTTTCAGAACAATTTACAGCTTTTTTTTCCTGTTAAAAGTTAGTTTTACTCGTGTTTGCTTTTTTTAAGGAAAGGAAAAAGATTTTGTGTGTGTGTTAAAGCAGGTTACATTAAGGCACATAATGGCATTAAACTTTAAGCTGGATGAACTCGAGAAATGATCAATTATAAAAATCAATCAATTCAACCAATATTCAACCGCAATGGTTAACCTATTCGATGACAAGGAATGATTGATTGATAAATGGACTTGATTGATTGATCGATGGACTAACGGACTGATAAATTATCTAATTGGTAGATCAACAATACGTATAGTTGATAAATATTAAATTGATTATTGATTTGTCAATACATCAATCAAACAATCCTCAATCAATCAATCAAATACAACTCACGTAATCCATAACAACATTTCACACAAAAGAACCCAAATTTAAACATTGAATGGATTAGATCAGCCCAAACCACCAAATACAAGGGGGGGGGGAAGTAAAAGTAAAACTTAAACAATGTACAAATTATCAGTATTTGATTCATTAGGATGATTGGACAAAAGTCGACAGAAAATCACGAGACAAGCTATCATTCCATCTTGGCTATCTACACAGCAAATTATTTACATAGGTGTATCAACTTGACTCTAAATTTACACCGTAAAATGCATTATGAATACAACAAATTAAAACAGCTGTATAAAAGCGAACTGCCTACTGCTACTGCGCTGTACGACTGCCTGATTACAAACCGAATCTCTTCTTTTTTTGCCATTCTGAACCAAAGTTGTTATCTCTCTTTGGGCACTCTTTAAAAAAAAATCTTGAATGACAAAAAAACATCAACGGGTCCAATCCATTATTCCTGAAATACGACATTTACACTAAATTTCAGCAATTATTATAGCACATTAAAAAAAAAAATGCTGAATACACAATCTGATGACTACATGAACACCTTCAACGAACTCTGGACATTTATGAGAAAAGTCAGTTTACCTGAACAAAAATTTAAAACGGTTGAATGATGAAAAGAGACTGACGCAAGAATACACTGTTGCATTTAATAAATCACCCATGAAAAAACTAACTGAAACATACGTTGTAATTCATTTGACTATGATGAACAAATGCCTTAATTACTACTATAGTACTAGAAACATAGCCAAATAACACAAGGCCATTATTCTGAAGCAATTTCAGGCAAGCATTTCTTTGGTTAAGCTTTATTTTTACAAACAAATTAACAGCGATTTTTTTTCAACTTGGAATGCAGCTATGCTAAATTGCTGAAGTCCAAAGCTTGCTTACGTATTTTTCTCCTTATTAAATCTACTGTTCACTATTCAAAAATCAAAACCATGCACGTTTTCCCCTTTTTTCCGAAACTTTTTTTTTAATATGCTTGGTGTAACAACCCAAACAACAGACCAACTCTTTCAGTGCCAAGGTCGTACATGTACGATCTACTCGATGTACTCCGAAAGTGCCATTATCGTATATGTACGATCTATGTTTTGTACTCCAAAAGTGCCATCAATCGTACTTGTACGACCTACACTATTCGGATTATCGCAAGAGGGCGCTATTGCTCTATCGTATTCTACCCATTTCGTACATGTACTTTTTTGTTTTTTTTTAGTTATTCGGGTTCTTGCGAGAGGGCGCATCGGTCTCTGAGCTGTTTTGATGTATTCTATATTTAGCTACGGTTGTCTGCTTGTGGTGACGTATTGAAATGATTGCGGCCCCCTGTAAACGTGACCGTTTTACTCTTGAAGAAGTTTGTGAAAGAGCAAGATACAGCTTGTTTGGTGGGTGAAACTTATTTATCTATTTTTTAACAGAATTTTGAAAACTCCCAAAAAGCTGGGCACTTTAGGGTCAAAATGCTAAAAAGCATGGGCACGGAAAGAGTTAAACCCCCCCCCTTGAAGTACTGTTCAAAATTAACCATAAAGGAGGTTACCCAGCCGGGAGCAGGGGCCAATTTCATAAAGCTGTTAAGCACAAAAATTTGCTTAGCATGCAAATGCTTCCTTGATAAAAACTGGATTACCAACCAGATTTCCATGTGTGGAATATTGCTTTTGACTGGTATTCAGTTGTTTGCTTAGCATGAAAATTACGTAGATTTTCGGCTGGTAACCTGTTTTTATTAAGCAAGACATTTTCATGCTAAGCAAATTTTTGTGCTTAACAGCTTTATGAAATTGGCCCCAGGTCACACAAGAACTCTGTGTATGCTTAACGACTATTAAAGCTGGAGTAACTTAAACTGAGCCTTGTCTAGTCCAACCACTCAGGTCTAGTCGCTACTTGGGCCGTTTTCCAAACCCCAGCTTCGTCTCCGTCTTTGGCTTCGTTCATGCAGTTTGGCAATGGTGATGAATCCGAAGACGGAGCATAAGCTCTAGGGCTGTCCCGAATATTCGATATTCGATCGTCAAGCGAATATTCCAATACCATTTTGCCAGCGCGAATATTCGAAAAGATTATATGCACATACAGATACGACTCGGATGCTATTTTAATAGAAACGTTACGGCGCTTAGCAGTGTCAAATGCCGCATTTTTGTCAATCGTAACTTTTAGTGGACGGAGGTTTATTGTTTCCGTCCGTAAAACCCTTGATACATACAACAGGGGCATGCAAAAAAATGTCGTTTGAACAGTCCATAATATCAATCGCCATACGTAAAAGACCGCCGTGCTTTTACGTGCAATCTTTTTTTTACCGGTGCGGCATGCACTGAAAAACTTGGATCGGAGAGTATCAAATATTCGAATATTCAAATATTTGGTCAAACCCAGTTTCGAATATTCAAATACTAAATTATTCAAATACTAAATTATTCGAAAATGAACAGCCCTAATAAGCTCGGGTTTGGAAAACGGCCTTGGAACCAGACTACTCGGGTTAGTCCCATTAAGTGCTTGTATTTCAAGTTGATTCCGATTATAACAAAATATCCTGTGAAATTTGACAAATATACATGCCTTTTGTTCTCTGGACTGAAAAGTATCTAAACTCACTCATTCAAAACTGCATTCGTAGTTGCTTTCTTAGCCACGACAAGCTTTCCACACACTTTGCAATTTTTAAAAACTTTCAAATAATTTAAAAACCTGCCATAAAATAAATGCTTAAACACTCCAGCTAGTACTATACAGTTCCTATAAAAACAGATCCAACCACTAAAACTGCCAGTGTTCTAGCCAGGGTGAAATTAAAACGTAGGCGCATCCACTCAAGGGGGCCCAAAAAATGTTGGATACTAGATGCTCTGTGTTGCAATCTGAGGCAATTCTTGGCCACTTTCCCTTCACTGTTTTGAGCAAAAGTTTTTAAGATTGTATACGCAAAATTTAGTTCATTTGAAATTGTTTCGAATATATTCTTGCTCTCAAATCTATAGCGTAGTGGTAGCGTAGGGGCAGGATTCAAGCGTAAATTCCTGAAAGCGCAGTGGGGGGGGGGGGCTAGCGCTATTTAATGCCTGGCTGAAACACTGTGCACAGCATTTACCGGATCTTCACCACATCAACACGACCAAAAGTCTGCTGTCTACTTAAAGTATGCCAACAAATACACAAGGCGAAGAAGGTACACGTACAACAAATACAGTGGGTACTTAAGCACCTGTATTTAAAGTGGAACCATCGAAAAGTTCCCAATTCTGAAATGCTACCTTATGGCCAAATTTGTCTTGAAGGGACAATGGCTTAAAGTAGCGTTAGGCAAAAACAAAACATATTTAGTGCTACGCCATTTTCAAAAATGGAAGGAGACGGCCCTTTTAAAAAAAAATTTTAAACTCTTTTTAGATTCCGACGGGAAATTTTTTTCCAAGAACCGCTTTTTTTTAAGACGGCTTCCACGGACAGTGGAGTTTGCCAAATCAATTCAAAGCATGCAACAGATCAGCGTGGAGGAATTTCCTTGAAGGTTTTCTTTTGAGACCGGCAAAAAAACCTAAAACAAAATGAAACAAAAAAATACTTGCATTATCTATAAACAAAGCAGGTAGGGACAGTAAAAAAAAAATTCTTGACTTGGCCTTACAAGACGTCTGCCGGTACTCTGGTCTTCACTGGTAATACGTCTTCTCACTATAATAGATCTCCTGCTTGTCGGGGGCGAAGATCAGGAGTATCCCAGCAGCCACTTGGAGCAGGAAGGCCCCCCAGCCCAGACCGTAGCCCCACGCCAGCTCCCAGCTCCTCCTTCCCAGGAACACCTCTTCCTGGACGGACATGGCTGGAAATAACGCCAGAGTGACCAGCATGAAGATGGCTAAAAATGGACAGAGGAATAACAGTCATTGTGCTAGTTTCGGCAATAGATTGATCCGTGAAGGCCGGATCTTTGACACACTGAGCAATCACAGCCCAGACGACAATCTGACAATGGTCTGATGAAAGTCTGACATTTGGCACATGTGGATAAGTTACAAAAATGTAGGTTAATACGCCAAGGTGTCAGGTTTAACCATAACCCTCCAGGGTATTTTGGCTAGAAACCCTGCTAGACACATCAGATTGCATACTTTGTCACATTGACTTGTGTGCAGAGTGCAGCAAGGTCAAGCTTTCACCACAGATGCACTGTGCTGCGTCTGGCAGGGTTAGGGTTAATGGCTTAGTTCATCTCCGGCTCAAATATTAACCCTAACCCCCTAGTATAATTCACTCGGAACCATACCCATCCTTGCAAATTCCAACACCATATGGTAAACTGTACACACAAATTGTTGGACTCTGATTCTGGTGGTATGCCACACTCAGTGTAAAGGGGGTCCAGTACCCATCCTAACAGATTCCAACCAAACATGCTAATTGAATTCTGAAAAATTCACCTGACCCAGATAATGTTACAGTAGCAGTTGCTGGCAAAATTTAACAGAACGTATTCTTTGTGGGTGTGAGATTAAAATGTAACTAACTTTACCATAGAAGCTCAACTTGGTGTTTTGGGTTTTTTTTCAGGCCAATGAACAAGACGGACTATGAACATTGATGTCAGACAACTCGACCGTTGACCAACTCAACCGTGAGACAACTTGACCATTGTCCCAGTTGCCGTTCAGTCAACTCGACCTTCAGTGTTTATGCGTGTTGGCCCCACCCCCGACAAATCCCCAACACAGTAGCATACAAATTTGGACACAACTCAGCCCAGTCAACCACTCCAAGCAAACTGAGCAACGAGCCTACCACGCACCAAGAAAAGAAAGAAAAGAAGATAACGGATGGCTTGTCTTGACAACTTTTTTCGACAGTCAAGTTGCCTCTCCAGTCAAGCAAACAGTCAGTCAAGTTTCAATCGTGAACCTTGACTCAATCGTGGACCCTATTGTCCTCTTTGTTAAAGGTCCACGGTTTGAATAGCTATACAAACTCACACACACACACACACACATCATCGTACTTTCCAATACTCGTAAGGACAATGCTTTGTGTTTCCTATTCTTCCTTTAATATAACCAAACCCAATGGACTAAGCACGTATCTTTACGTTCGAGGACCGATTTTAACAAAAGACCGACTCTGGAGGACAAGAAAGATTCTTTTGTATTTTCTTTCTCCTCTTGTCCTCGAACATAGTACAATACAAGAGCACACACACACGCAAACGCGTATCGACCTCCAAATGCGGACGTCCTATTGTTCCTCTTTTGTTTGTGCTTTAACTTTTTCGGAAAACCTCCATAGGTTTTGTACACACTCCCAATCGCGGATGTATGCTGGGAATCGCGGACAATATTGTTCTCTTTTGTTCTCCGGCATTTTTCGTCCACGGTTTGAATACCCCAACACGCCCACGCACAAGTGTGTAAATACCGGCAATCGCGGACTCCCTATTGTCCCTCTTTTGTTTGTCAATCGTGGACCCTTTGTCTATGCCCTAACCCTTTTGTCCCTAGTCCACGATTGCCGGTATTTACATACTCCATGCATGCAACTCTTCAATTTCCAAAAACGCGGAAAATAAAAGCTCTTACGACGTGAAGCTCTTACGACATGTACGACGTCGTGCAAACATGTACATGTAGGTATAGTGTCCATATCCCGATGTATTGTATTGTAAAAAATGCAGAACCAGACTATCAGTCTATAGTCGATTGAGGGCGCTATAGCGACTAGTTCATACAACGGCAAGACTATACATGTACATGTACGCGACAGAATGTGTACGGAGTCTGTGTCCTGCACCTTTCTATGTAATGTATGTATACAAAATACGGAGCCAGACGATGTGCGCTAGCAATATTGCTCATGTTGGTGGACGCTTCCGCAGTCGGCACGGTGGAAAATGAGCTAAAGCGCGTTTATTTTTCACGGTAAGATTTTTTTCAAATGCGGAAATCCGCGGAAAAGTTGCATGTCTGATACTCATGTAAACACTTTCATTCAGGGACCTCCTATGATCCTCCCATTGTTCATACTTTCCACTTTTTGGCAAGGACACCTTTATTGGTTTTGCATACGATTTATTTTCAACCAGGGACCTTTCTCAACCGGGGACCCTATTGTCCTCTATTGTGAACCCCTTGAGTACGGTTATCGTAGTGAGGCGTCGGGGGTGCCGGGGCGGCCTGTGCAGCTAAGCGAAACGGCCGCGATGTGCTTGTGCAGTCAAGCATAACATACACAATAATCCAACAATGGATTGAAACTGCACAAATATCGGCAAATTGCATCATCCGGCCTGGTGCCACTGTTGTTTTTGCGCCATTTGGCGTCATCCGTACGCAAGGGGTTAAAGGTCCCCTATTGAATGCAAAAACAAACAAACACACACACAAACAGTAGTTTTTTGCTATACTCGTGAGGACAATGCTTTGTGTTTCCTATTCTTCCTTTAATATAACCCAACCCAATAGACTAAGCACGTATCCTTACGTTCGAGGACCGATTTTAACAAAAGACCGTCTCTCGAGGACAAGAAAGATTCTTCGTGGACCTCCCATTGTTCCTCTTTTGTTTATACCTAAACTTTTTCGGAAGGCCTCCCATTGGTTTTGTACACGATTTTCAATCGTGGACGTTAGGTCAAACGTGGACCCCTTTGTCTACGCCCGAATTCTTTTGTCCTAGGTCCACGATTGCCGGCATATACAAACTCACACAGTCATGTAAACGGGTGCAATCGTGGACCTCCCATTGTTCCTCTTTTGTTTATACTCTTTTCGGAAGGCCTCCCATTGGTTTTGTACACGATTTTCAATCGTGGACGTTAGGTCAAACGTGGACCCCTTTGTCTACGCTCGAATTCTTTTGTCCCAGGTCCACGATTGCCGGCATATACAAACTCACACACACACCAAAAAAAAAAGCTAAATAGGGTTGTGATATCCTATAACTTCTTACCAGAGATAAAGAGTAAGGCGCCTGCAATTTTGTAGAGGTTGGCGAAGCGTTTACCCTTGAACAGGGCCGCTAGTGCCAAGAACAACGAGACGACAGTTAGAATCAAGGCCAATAAGCACAAAGCCTTACACGCAGTAAGCCAGCCTGCCAAGGAGAACAAAATTAATGTGAAAATACTTTATAATATTAACGGTATGGCCTGTGGTAGGGGGGGGGGGAGAATTCACTCTTACGTCAGGATTCAAGTGGTATACATCTGTAGTCTGCACTAATAAGCAAGAGTAGAGCTGGTAAGTGTTCTCAAAAGGCACAACTTGGAGGCAACTAACATCACTGCAGGCCAAATTAATGCTCGAGTGGCACAGGAGACATTTTTTCTGACCATGCATCGGTATTTCTAAGAAAATTATGTGAAAATTGAAGTTGATTTTTTTATTTTATTTTGACACTGCCTGAAACTGCCTGTGAATTGCCTCATGTGACACGGCCCTAACTTCCTAACGATATAGCAATTGCCATACAACACCAGCATGAAGAATATTGAACAAGTTTTTGGACACGATATACATGTATATATATATATCTGTAATGATAACCTGTACATTTACAAAGTGTATACATCCATGTACATATCCATCATGAGCACGGTGGTTAAGGCGCTCTATTATTACCCCTGATCATCAGGCCCATTGCTTATTCTTGAAATCTCAGCTCTTTGCATAGCATGCAGCCTCAACTGCAAGTTAAGTGCACTGGGCTAACCAAACACATACCACCACTGCCCACACGGATACCCATTTCCCCTTTGGGTGGGGAGAAGCAATTTATGACAAAGTGTCTTGCTCAAGGACACAATTACCATGCCCCCCTGTTGGACTTGAACCCAGTATCTGAATTAACAGTCAGATTTTTAGTCCAGTGCATTATACCGCGAGGCCACGACACTCCACATATTAACATTTTCAAGATTTCCAAATTTCAAGCAGAATTTCAAGTGACTTCTCCAGTCCCATTTATAGGTTTATCACAGCAAAATGGACACTTACCTACTGCGGGTACTGCGTAGCACACAATCTCCTTGGACGTCACTGTAGTTGCCAGGCCTGCCGCAGACGTTGGGACAATTCGACTGCCATTGAAGCATTCGGTCCACAGTCCTTGGTAGAATCCTATTGCAGTAATCCACGTCTGTTTTAAGGGCGGGGGAAATAAAATCAAATTCATTAGAAAGTGTTAAAAATTAAGGTACCATTGGATCTTTTGACGGTAAATTAAGACTCAAAGAGGGATTGCATTGTGGTGTAAATACTGCCAAGATTTCCCAACGGCCTTCTAGTTCGAATCACAATCAACATTATATTTCATTCAAATTGTATGTGTCCTATGTATCACCAACCAGGCCAGTACATTTTTGTTGGTAGATTTTGTGGAAAGAGTTCCATATCCGGCCATCACTTATTTTCCCTTAACCCTAACAGCCCAAGGCTTTTTACTAGAATCCTTCCCTAACCACACAAACTCCAACACTGTGTAGTAAACCAATGGCACATTCTTTGTACTTAGACAAAATCAGGGCATCAAGTCCCATGCAAAGTGATGGTGCCAAGGCTCTACAGTACCCAATCACACAAAATTCAACACAAATGGGGTGTTTGATTTTGGCAGGTTAGGGATGGTTAGGGTTAATATGACTTAAAAACTACCAAAAAGTGTAAATCTGATGAAGAAACACGAATTTAGGAGGAAAACATTTTCAACTTTTTCTGTCATGGCCCATAGACTTTGTGCACGAGGTCCAAAGTGATGGCCGGATATGGAACTCTTTCCAATTTTGTACACAGCCTGCATATTATTATTATTATTATTCAAGTTCAGTCACCACATCTAAGTCAATTTAACATGTTTAGCTTTAACCCTAACCCTCCTCAATCCTCCAAAATCCTCATGGTGGTTTTGGAGGATTTTGGAGGATTGAGGAGGAATGGTGATTGAAGCACAGAGGATTTTGGAGGATTGAGGAGGAATGGTGATTGAAGCACAGGAGGATTTTGGAGGATTGAGGAGGAATGGTGATTGAATGGTGATTGAAGCAAAGGATTTTGGAGGATTGAGGATGAATGGTGATTGAAGCACAGGAGGATTTTGGAGGATTGAGGATGGTTCCTAGCAATAAGGGCCTAGGGGGTTAGGGTTAATGATCAAGACCAACCTTTGCCCAAGTGGCTGTATCCTTGGCCTCACAACCGCTTTCCTGTTAATCTTGGCTTAAATGTTAAATTCCGGCACACACTCAGCAGCATTTCCCCCCATAATTTCCCAATAAATGTATTTGTACTCATCTCAACTCTCCCTCCCAGCCTCTTGCGTGTGGCCGATTACCTCCTATTTTCAGAGATTTGAATCCCCAAATGCACAGCGAAAAATGACCTACATGAATTGGCACGGAACAGCCGCGAGAGGGCCACACAACCACCTCATTATATGACGTCATCATACTCGCCGTATAAGGCAGTTTTCATGAATGAAATTGTCGCACATGCGCACATACTTCGCGTCAGCAATTCGATCCGTTTCTACTTCGATCGAGCTCACGACGATCTTTCGAATGGTACCAAAATCGTACGATTTGGTGGTTTCCTTCAGTTTTTAATTCAATTTCTGTGATGTCAACCTGAGGCTCAACAACCTTTCGCTGGGAAATGCTGCTGAACGTGCGCCGGAATTTAACAATTCTGCAGAAATTATGGAAAGGGGGTTGTTTGCGCGCAGTTAACACACTCAGCGTCGTCTTCCAAGTTCCAGGCACTTGTTGTATGTACTTTGTAGGGTTTATGTAGTCCGAGTATCTTGGACCCTCTATCGCTTTTTTAACATTTGGACATGATCTGGCGATAGTTTTAGTAGGGTCCAAGTAAGTCTGCAGTGGTCGTGCGGTGATTCCGAAAATATGTCTGAAGTCCCAACAAAAAACATCCGATTTCACCCTTAAAACTACCACTAAAATACTAGATACGCCACCTGCGGAACAAGTGGAGTTCCATGATTAAGATGGAGGTACTAAGGTTCACTTACCATCCGGATAAAAAGTGAAATTTACCGTTCAATTCACAGAGACACCCGTAAGGCCAAGAGAGTGAAAATATGAGTTTACTGTCCGAGTAGACCCACAAATGTGGCAGTATACACCGCCACGCTCTGTTGCATTGAAAAAACAATCTATTGGTCGATAAAAGACTCCATGTCCATTGACGGGAAGATTTGTTATCATTTTCCTGTTCAGTACTTACACATGCTCTTTTACACCAAATTCCGCAAGCACAGCACCTGTCGTTTCTTGATTTGCGAGCGATTCAGAAAGATCTCCGCGCGGTGCCCCGAATCCTTCGCGTAGAAATTGCTGTACTGTACTACAGCTGGAGAGACATCCAGCAGGGACCAGACTTTTTGTTGCACACGGTGACGTCGGGGTCAATCACTTCATTCGGCGCATGTGCACACGATTCCACTGGTTGACGACTTTTTTATGTCGCAATAGCTAGTGACTAGTATTGAGCCCATTGATCTCAATAAGCCGTAACTTATCTGGCTTTAAGCAGCATAAAACAGTCGTCAACCTGTGGAATCGTGTGCACATGCACCGAATGAAACGTTTTACCCTGACGTCATCGCGCACAACAAAAAGTCTGGTCCCTGCTGATGGTAACGTCTCTCCAGCCGTAGTACAGTACAGCAATTTCTACACGAAGGATTCGGGGCACCGCGCGGAGATCTTTCTGAATCGCTCGCAAACCAAAAAGGCCATACGTTTGTACAGGAATCCACCTTTTTTCATCGATTTCTGGGGAACGACAGGTGCTGTGCTTGCGGAATTTAGTGTAAAAGAGCATGTGTAAGTACTGAACAGGAAAACCAGTGTTCTCCACGAGAGGTTTTAGCGAATTTTTCGTGAAATACTGACAGCGATCAGCAAACAGCAGTTGTATATCGAGCCCCGAGGCGCGCGCAGTGCCGCTAGCCGATAATCGATCGGAAAACATCGTTCATGTTCAAAAATCCGCTCCATTACTTTGTACACAGCTGGTTTGTGCATGCACCGAGTTGCACGAAAAATTCACTTTTTTTTCGGGTTTAACTTGAGCATATTCTCAATTTGAGGGGATGACAAGCTGCATGAATTACTACTCTGCCGGCAAGGTGAGTGTTTGGTTAATTGGAGTGCGTGAAGTAGACCTCAAGCGGCTACACTACAGCGCCTGCAAAATAAGGCTGCCCGGCTGGTCTTCGCAAGTGGACGAGACCTGCCTTCTGCCGGCCTGTTGGCAGAGCTGCATTGGCTCCCGGTTAAAGATAGGATTTCATTTAAACTGCTCACTTTGGTATATAAAATTCTTCACGCTCAAGCCCCATCATATCTTATTGATATTAATACATTTACACAACACCAACGTTCCCGATGCTCACAGGCACCGACTCCGCTCATCTTCTGATAAGACTAGGCTTTCCGTTCCAAGATTCAGAAGAAAGGGCGGAGATAACTCCTTTTCTGTGGCTTCCCCCCGCCTGTGGAATGAGCTTCCGGTCTACTTGACTGAGAGAGGCGGAGTCGGTGACTGTTTTCAAACGTCTCCTTAAGACATACCTTTTTCCCGATCAATGATAATGTTTGTCTTCCCAGTCTGGTTCTTGTTGTGTCATATTTGTTTCAATTTTCTTTGAATAGATGTCTTTGTAAGGCGCTCTGTTCTTTGTAAAGCGCCTAATAAATGCTCTTTATTATTGGCTGTTTTGGAAACTTTTCCAAAACAGCCCTTGTTTTCGTTAAGATTTTTTTTTTTTTTTTTTTTTTTTTTTTTTTTTTTTTTTTTTTTTTTTGTGCTTCCTTTTCAGACTTTTTTCCCATAGCATTTGTACACGTTTTCTTTCTTACTGGCACTTTGGCTACTTTGGTGCACCCGATTGACTTTAAACTTGGCAGACACTTAGACAAACTGCTCAGAATGTGTCCCGAACTTTTTGGTCATGATGACGTCATCACGTGATTTTTTATGAATTTTTGAAATTTGAAAATCGTAAAATTCTTTTCAATATATCTAGCGAACAAAACAAGATATTTTCAAAATTCTTTTTGTTATAGCTTTGGTATGTCTCAAAGATATGCCCTAAAACGGAGAAAATGTGTGACGTCATGATGACATCATCAAAAATGTGCTTTTTTAAAACACATATAAGGATAGGTCCGATCATCATGAAAATTGGTGGGTAGGTAGATACTGGCACTAGGATGCAAAATCCAAAGTGACGTCATGATGACGTCATCACGTGATTTGTTATGAATTTTTGAAATTTTGAAAATCGTAACATTCTTTTAAATATATCTGGCAAACAAAACAAGATATTTTCAAAATTCTTTTTGTTATAGCTTTGGTAGGTCTCAAAGATATGCCCTAAAAAGGAAAAAAAGTGTGACGTCATGATGACATCATCAAAAATGTGCTTTTTTAAAACACATATAAGGATAGGTCCGATCGTCATGAAAATTGGTGGGTAGGTAGATACTGGCACTAGCATGCAAAATCCAAAGTGACGTCATGATGACGTCATCACGTGATTTGTTATGAATTTTTGAAATTTTGAAATCGTAACATTCTTATAAATATATCTCGCAAACAAAACAAGAGATTTTCAAAATTCTTTTTGATACAGCTTTTGGTATGTCTCAAAGATATGCCCTAAAAGGCGAGAATTGTGTGACGTCATAATGACGTCATCAATTTTTTTTGTTAACGCATGTAAGGGTCGGTCTGATTAAAAAAATTTATACATTGAATTTTTCTCCACCTAATTCAACAATTTCGTGATCGTGGCTCACTCAAGTATTAAGAAATAACAGGCATCTGAAAATTGTGACCAAATTCAATATAACACAAAGGAATTCTGGGAAGGACAGAAACCATGGCTTTCATGTGGCATGCTGTCTATAAAGAGTTGATCTCTAGTCTTTTTTTCAAGTCGTTAGACAAGTCGTAGGCAGATATTTACACCAACTGCTCAGAATGTGCGCCGAACTTTTAGGTCATGATGACGTCATCACATGTCACGTGACGTCATCTTAAAGGGGCATTTTTGGAAACCATATATCTACAAAAGTACAAGTCACATTAAGTTAAAACGTGGTATTTAGTTATGCCAGCATGTGTTAGATGAAAATGTATGTGACGTCATGATGACGTCATCGGCTAATTTTCTATGATTTTTTCATTTTTGAAATTTCATTTAAATCACATAATTTTACACAAAAAAACAAAACAGCCCTGTGTTTGTCCACAAACACTGCACCAGATGTCTAGTTTTTTTTTTTTTTTCTTTTCAGACTTTTTGCCCATAGCATTTGTGCACGTTTTCTTTCTTACCGGCACTTTGGCTACTTTGGTGCACCCGATTGCCTCTAAACTTGGCAGACACTTAGACTAACTGCTCAGAATGTATGCCGAACATTTACGTCATGATGACGTCATCACGTGATTTTTTATGAATTTTAGAAATTTGAAAATCGTAAAATTCTTTTCAATATATCTAGCGAACAAAACAAGATATTTTCAAAATTCTTTTTGTTATAGCTTTGGTATGTCTCAAAGATATGCCCTAAAAGGGAGAAAATGTGTGACGTCATGATGACATCATCAAAAATGTGCTTTTTTAAAACACATATAAGGATAGGTCCGATCGTCATGAAAATTGGTGGGTAGGTAGATACTGGCACTAGGATGCAAAATCCAAAATGACGTCATGATGACGTCATCACGTGATTTGTTATGAATTTTTGAAATTTTGAAAATCGTAACATTCTTTTAAATATATCTGGCAAACAAAACAAGATATTTTCAAAATTCTTTTTGTTATAGCTTTGGTAGGTCTCAAAGATATGCCCTAAAAAGGAAAAAAATGTGTGACGTCATGATGACATCATCAAAAATGTGCTTTTTTAAAACACATATAAGGATAGGTCCGATCGTCATGAAAATTGGTGGGTAGGTAGATACTGGCACTAGGATGCAAAATCCAAAGTGACGTCATGATGACGTCATCACGTGATTTGTTATGAATTTTTGAAATTTTGAAATCGTAACATTCTTTTAAATATATCTCGCAAACAAAACAAGATATTTTCAAAATTCTTTTTGATACAGCTTTTGGTATGTCTCAAAGATATGCCCTAAAAGGCGAAAATTGTGTGACGTCATAATGACGTCATCAATTTTTTTCTTTTTACGGATGGAAGGGTCGGTCCGATTAAAAAAATTTATACATTGAATTTTTCTCCACCTAATTCAACAATTTCGTGATCGTGGCTCACTCAAGTATTAAGAAATAACAGGCATCTGAAAATTGTGACCAAATTCAATATAACACAAAGGAATTCTGGGAAGGACAGAAACCATGGCTTTCATGTGGCATGCTGTCTATAAAGAGTTGATCTCTAGTTATTATTATTATTATTATTGATATATTCAGGGAAACGGAAGATATCGGGAAGCACAAAACCGACCCTTGCGAACCCTATGGAAGTCCTTCCAGCTCTAAATGGCGAATCTCACATGTCATCAGCCTAGTCCCCTAGTCCTAGGCATGTCAGGCCAAAATTGTAAACAGATAACACATCTATTTTTATGACATTTTTGAACAGTTCTCATCAAAAGAAGAAAAAAACTTTTTGAATCATGGAAATCGGACAAGCGGTTCTTGAGATAGATTAATTTTAACGTTGAAAAATTGACGCATATTTCAGATTCAAATTCGATAATTTCAGATTTGTAATAAAAAGCCATTTTTGAGCCTTTCTAAAGAAAAAATAAGGCATAAGATAGGCATAATGCATTTTTATTTAAGAAATATAGTGTCATTTCTTCACATAAATTGGTTTACAAATGTTGTTACACTTTTTAATTAAAAAATATTTAATGATGAAAATGGTCCATTGTCCATTATGTTCTTTGGTGTATGCATGGTCCGGTGAAAAAAGACTAAGTCCCCTTAATTATATATTCATTCTGCTGTATTTTCCATGTGAAAGGCCCTTAGTCAATGAAACCTTGGCAGTAATTAAAATGTACACTGGAAAAGAAAGTAATTGTCAATTTGGTAAACAAAATAAATTAAATGGCTAATTAAACAATAAAACATAATTTCAGCTCATTAATATTCATGAGGCTCATTAATTATGCATGAGGCGAGACAAAAAATCCACGTTTCTCATTCATCCGAGCAGTAAACAAACTTTATTGGGGTATTTTTAGGTGCTGAATCCAATTCTGAGGTTATATTTGCAATTAAATGCACCAAAAGTGAACTTTTTAGCTAAAGACAATACAAATTTGGTTGAAAATTCTGAGAAAATGACGTAGTATCTTGCTAAAATTTGCAAAGCTTTCAAATTATAGCATCAATTAAAACAGTAGCAATAAACAGCCAAAACAAAATCTTGTTACAAAAGGACCCCACAAAAGTGAAATTAAAATGCTGTTAATATAATGGCGATTCAGCAAACAATCCTGTAAATCTTTTAAAACAATCAGTTACTTTTGTCAGTCAAAAAAAAAAAATCCGAAAAAAAAATCCGAAAAAAATTCAATCAACAGAAGTAACAGTGATAATTGGAAGAGCCAAAATGAGTGACAGCACTCCTACACTACACATATATCGGCTCTTACAATGACTACCATTACGCCCTCTATTTTAATCTGTATTGTCGGCCATTGTGTCCGGTGATGAGCTTGCGTGCGTGTACGTACACGATCCATCACCGCGCGCGCGCAACCCGCGAAGTGTTCCTTTTTAGCTTTCATTCATTGGGGGATTGGCTCATTTAGCGATGATGGTATCAAAAATAGCAAGTAATTTTGGCAGTTATATGAGTAAGAAACATTGGAAAAACCAATTCTAGGCTCGTTTATTGAAAAAACAGAATTAATTAACGTCAAAACTGTGTCTGAAGAATGAAACTTACAATTAGCAGACGATAACCCCCCAAGACCTCCAAAACGACATCGGATTTAATGCGCATGCGTCCTAAGCTTTCCATTGATACCAAATTTGTTGCCAATTGGTGGCGCCATCACAACTTTTTATTGAGTTTTGTGAGAAGGAGTGCACTCCGCCATTTTGCGACAATCGGAAGTTGCGCATCGCTTCGCGAAGTATTACAACTTAATTAAAGTACTTCCAATGAAGGTACATTCCTAAAACCTCGGGAAAATGTTGAATAAGTAGTTTTCTAACAAGTTTGGTAATATCAGCCCCAAAAATTAAAATTTTGCGTTAGAAAAGTGAGCTTTTACTAGCCGTTTTGTTTCGCATACCGGACATTATCGGAAATGAATCACGATGCACTTGACATGCCTACTAGTCCCCTAGAGCTGGAATTTTCAAGCTAACTCGAACTAGGATATATAAACCCACAAATGGCGGTTGTACACGTATGTAAGTTTTGTAACAATCGCTTCTGATAAGTCCTATAACCATAAACTTATATGTAACGTTCCAATGCTCAGTCAAGGCAAGGCTATTAAGGGCTACGTACATTGTTGGCCAAAACTGCGACCATCACAGCGATGCCGATGATAATCAGAATGACAGCGATGATCTTGAACGGGCGAACGATTCGAGTCGTCGTGGTGACTGTCGATTCATCCATGGCTGACAATATCTCAGGGATTTAGCTGGTGAAAACAAAACGATCAGTTCTATCTATGGTTTATGCACATGCCTCTGAGGATAAGTAATACAGTTGTCACTTGTTGGCTTTGGCGAATTCCGTAAATCTGTGTTGACTCTTTTTACGGTTTTCATACCATTCCTCTGAGTGTTGACCGCACATTGATATTTTTGTTACATTGTCTCTCGCTGGTTCCAAATCAAAAATTCTACAATTCAACGTGTGGATATATGCAGAGTACCCGTCAGTTACATTGGGAGTGGTTAATTTGTAGAGGGCGGTATGCATTGCGCGTGTGGCCACCTCTGACCATGTGCCAAACCAGGGGTGGTCATTTTGGCGGTCATTACCAAAAAGTGGTTTATTTATTTATTTATTACATTTCTTTACCCAGGGTGTGCCCAAACAGTTTCAAACTGGTTTCCATTGGGGGCCCTGTATATTATTAGTTAAAACTGAATATTTACACATTCATACAAAATATTTAAACAAATACAATAATGTTTACACAAATAAATCTATTTCGGTTAACTTTTCAACTCTCCAGAAGCCTATTGCTGATTTACGGGATGGGCGAAAAACCCGCGAAAAGAACCTTTTCGGGTGAAAAACAAGGGGAAATTCCCATTCGGCTCCAAAGTATTTTGGCAACCAAGTTTATAACTCTTCTCTTTGGTTAATAATTTTGGGTGTTTGAGTATTTCATTATGGTGCGTAATTCTCGCCTATTTAAAATTCGCAAAGAAATTCACCGACAAGAAGAAACCGAACCAATTCTTTTGGTTATGACTGTTTGTGACCGCCAAAACGGCACCCAGTGGACGCCAAAAAGGCGGGGATGCATGAAAGTCCTCGTGCCTGGGGTTAAGGAATTAGTTGTAGACCTATACATGTTATTGCTAATGTATTGATAATTTTTATTTATGCTAATATTAAGTAACACTTATCTACGAAAGGCCATTAGCGCTAAGCAAACAAAATAATCGAATCCGTTATTACGGATTTTACAATCTGGTATTACGGATTCACAATCCGCTACTACGGATTCACCGTAATAACGTAATAACATTAATAATCCGTAATAACATTAATAATCCGTAATAACATTAATGGGCTTTCGCACTTATTAGCCAGTTTGTTAGATTCAAATTAATTCCTAAAGGGATATCGCGACTGTTTGAAATACCAGAAAATAATTATTGTCTTTTTAGTAAGGACAAGTGACAAAAAAACATGTTTAGCGTCCGGGCTTTTTTTAAAGGAAGGAGGAGGCTTCTTATTTTTTATTTTTCATTTTCAAGATGGCCCCCATCTTTTTCAAATTTCCGACAACCATAGTTTTTTTTAAATTGTTGAAAGATACAAAAAAGGAAGAGACATGGTGGACAAGATAATTGAACATGTTTACAGTGGTTTTAATAGTTTTAGTAAACTTGTATTTATTTTTCGATGGATCGGTGATTTCGGTGTTTTTGGTTCACCTCATTTCCACTGGTAATTTTTTTTAAATCCAGGCGGCCCCTAGACTGAGTATCAGACTTTGCATGCATTGCATTGCATGCGTTGCACGAGCGGCTATTCCATAGACTAGGCGGCCCCAGGGGCGGATACATGATTTTTTGCAGGGGGGAGGGGGGTTCTGAAATTTGCCCAGAAAGGTGACTCCCGAAATGTTCCGTCTGCGAAATATTTTTTACAAGCGGGGGGGGGGGGGGGGGGGGGGGGGGGGGGGCGGGGGTGGCTGACACACCTTCTCACCATTGGTGGCGCCGGCCATTTAACCTCTTTGTTTTGTTCTTACCCACAGGCAAAATAAGACATGTAGGGTTTCTGGTTTGCAACTTCAGGCGTAGGCCCCTACAAGCAAAACAAATAAACAAACGAGCAGGGGGGGGGGGGGTTCGACCCCTAACCCCCCCCCCCCCCCCTCCCCTCCCCCCTGGCGCCCCCAAAAGGGAAGCGGGCGGGGACGCTGCACATTGTATTTTGTTTGTTGCTTCGCCTGATGTTCCTTTTCTCTTTTCCATAATTTAGTTTTAGTCAAAGAAAACAACCGGAATGTGTTGCAATCCCCCATGCGAGAAAATAGATTAATATTTGTTTGGCCCGGGAGGCATTTTCCCCCATCATTTTGTATATTTTGAGGGCAGTCGGACGGGCGAGGGACACTTCACTCTCAACATAAAAGGAGGACAGTTTGAAACTATATCTCAGTATATTTTTCGTCAAACAATCCGCAAGGGAAACTGACTAGGTAAAATTGAATACATTTTCAAAGTGAACAATGAAACTGGCAGGAGCGGGATTCGAACCTGCGACCTCTGGGCGCTCTACCAACTAAGCTATCTTGCCCTATGTTGGCGGTCTCCCAAATTGTCAGTATCTTTTTTTGATACAACCTGGGAAGCGCCATTGTGGGGATCACTCGATGAGGATACGACTTTTTAATTTATAATTCGTCAAACAATCCACAAGAGAAACTGACTAGGTAAATTTGAATACATTTTCAAAGTGAACAAAGAAAGGTTGTATCGTAACATTGGGTGTGATCCCTGGCTATACGGCATTCTGGGTTTATGACTTCTGACTAGCGCCCACCCGAACAAAGATACTGCCAACATAGGGCAAGATAGCTCAGTTGGTAGAGCGCCGGTACGGTAACCCGGAGGTCGCAGGTTCAGTATATTTTTGATGGCTTACTTTGTAACACCTATCTGGAAACAAAACAAAAGTAGGCCCTAGGTGCTAAAAAGGGACTGAGGTATTGCGTTATTGTTCCTTCCTGGTCTACCTCCATGGTCTAACCATGCTTTTCAAGGGTTACGAAATAACACTCGAAAGTTTTGTTCGTCAAGAATTCCAGAATAAAATGGCTCGCTCGATTAATACAAGGGGTAGTCGTGTACATCATTTCATTCATTACTTTCAATGAAGGGACTAATGCTTATTTTTAAGCGCATCCAAGATACGATATCAGCCTAATTTACAAGTTTGAATGCCAACATTTTGGAATACATGTGAAGAAAATTATTTTCGAGAACACATAACCGTACCAATTAGTTAAAAGCAGCCCCCTCTGTTGACAAAATATTCCGAGAAGTCTTGCTCTTTCCTCCTCTCTTCTCACCCCTCGAGAATTCGAATGGTAACTCCATGGTGGAGGCGGATATTGTGGCGGAACCAGACTGACCTAGCCCAGCAACACACCCATGCGCGCGACATGCATGACACACGACACACGTCGGACGCCTTCGCACTTCCGGTGTTTTCGCCATCTTTCTAATCGAGGGAGTCGAAGATTGACTCACAAATTCCTTTCATTTCGAGCGTTTCCGCTGTCTTCCAGACCATCGTAGAAATCCTTGGATACAAGGAAACAGTGAATTACTGAGGAGGATTGATTTGTTTGGGTCTTAAAGAGATCTACAGAATCGGAAAGAGGGTGACGGCTTTCAGATTTGACTCCCATTTCCAAACGGACGGGGTAGTGAGGTATAAACGGCGTGATTGTGGGGGAGTTTGCGCCGGTCAGCTACGGGAGTGGACGTGCCACGGACGGTCGACGCCAAAAAGGAATTAGGACACCGGTTGGACATCGAGAATAAAGACATTATATTCGGAGTAAGTAGAGTCGTAGAATGTGAGAACGGAATAGATTTGTCTATTCGTGGTTATGTCGTGTGTTCATTTTTGGTAGGCCTAGCCCTAGGCCTACATAATTTTAGCCAGGCCCTGGGTGTCAACTTGTATGCGAGGGGCAGTACCAATACCGCCTTCTCAGCATTTTAAAATTACCAACAAAATGTATCTTTCGATGCCTATCTCTGGAAACAGTGTTTACATTTTTAAGGTAGGCTAAAATGTTACAAATTATTCAAACATGCTCTTTATTTATGGACTGGCATGTGTGGTTTTATTTCATTTGCCAAGGAAAAAATACCACATGGCAGTTTGAAACTGAAAGATATTTTCAATCTGAAATTGAGTCATGTTCCCATCCCCACTGTAGTTGTGAAACTGAATGATTGTGTTATGATGACGTTTAATATACATATTGAGATAATTGCATCGTGATTGGGTTTCATTTGAATTCCTATATGATGTGTCATAATCTGTTGTATTTGTAATGGGGAAAATATTAGGGTCAAATAATGCTTGTTACTGTAAGGTCAAGTAAAGTAAAACAAAACAAAACATGTTTAGCATCCCTGCCCACTTACTTTTTGGGGGCCACTAGGATTTAAATAAAAAATTACCAATTAAGAATAGGTTTAAGAAAAGGCAAAAAATTTCAACTGATCCATCCGAAATACAATATTACTTGCGAGTCAGTTTTTCTAGTTCAAGAACTATAAAACTACTGTAAACATGTTAAATTCTCTTGTCCAACATGTCTCTTTCATTTTTGTGTCTTTGAACATTTGAAAAACCTACGGTTGTCATAAATTTAGAAAAGAATGGCGGCCATCTTGAGAATATAAAGAGCCCCCTTCCTTTTTTTTTAACCTGCATAAACATGTTTTTTTTCTTGTCCCTATTTAGACTTAGTATTTAGAATAGCTGGAGTGTAAAAATGTAATATTTTTGTTCAGCTTTCAAATGTTTTTAAGTCCTTGTAAAAGAAGCAATCCCTTTGTTCTAAATGAAAGAAACTTCTTTCAATGTGATGACTCAGTCCGTCACTTTAAGCTCCCACAGGGCTATCAGATGCCCACCCAAAGAACTTTGTGCTGGTGAGACTATGCAATTAGTTTTTAATTGGATTAGAAGAGTAAGCAATTAGGCCTATGTCTCTGGTGACAATGGGTGGCATCAGGAAGGAAATTTGAGGACTTTAGCCGTGTCCGCACTGGACTTTTTTCATTTCATTTCATATTGGTTTATTGATCCATTCTCACAGTTAAAACTGAATTATAATGGATTTACATAATAAAAATTACAATTAAAGATAAATTAAACTATTAAAAAAGGGACAGTACGAAACACAATATTATATATTATTATTAAACCACTTATTTTTTGGAAGGTTTTACCGAGACGATGGTCAAATGAAAAATGGTCAAATGTTACCACTGTCCGCACTTGGACTTTCGACACGGGAAAATTTTACCAAGACCGTGGGAGAAGTAACCGAGCTGTCAATATAAGGACTCATGAGGGCGCTTTGCGTGACCTTACTACATTGACACGATTGACCCAAATCACGGCGTGCCTTTTCATTTTTCGGGCTGATTTGTACACATAGGACTACATCCATTAGCACCAATCAAACTTCTGACTGTATCAATAATAATATCTGCCATGATTGCAAACAAAAAAGGAACAACGCACTGGAATTTGGAAACTTGCCACGTGCACCGCACCGCGGTAAAGCAATGCAAAGCGCATGCGTGGTGTCCCAGTGCAGCATGACCTTGCGCTCGGGCAGGATGTACGCTTTCCTGAGCCGCTTTTACCGACTCGCACTGTCCGCACTGGACTTATCGTCTCGGGAAAAGTTACCTGGTCAGTTTTCCTGGGCAGCAGTTGGCCGGTAGAAGTAACCGCTGGACTCAGGAAAAGTAACTGAGAGGAAAACGTCCTAGGCTGTCCGCACTGGACTTAAAATGGGAAAAGTACCCATCGTCTCGGTAAGTTTTACCAAAATAAGTCCAGTGCGGACAGGGCTTTTGACAGTTTGAGGGATGGGGTTACTTTGTGGGGGGGGGGGGGGGAACCAGGGAGGGACTCTCTTACAGCAGTTCATTGTCATCATGCCTTTGTAACAGCCTGCTGTTGGCATGCCATTCCTCACGTGATGCATTGCATCTTTGCTCTCTGACTGCATTCAGTTTTAATGCATGGTAGGTTGAATGAACAATGTACATGTACATTAAAGCCATGGTTATGGTTGCTGACGTGGGCAACAAGTCTTATTTTCTTGTTGACTTGATATTGCTTTGAACTAAAACTTCATCTTACACTTCGAAAAATAAAAATGTCAGAAAAGGCAAATCTCACACATTTTCCAGGAAAATTTATAACTTTCGTTTTTTTAGCATGACGTACTGTTTTGTACAAGTTTTTCAAGCAACCCAAGCAATGGGTCTACTGTGCCCCCCCTCCCCCTCTCCCCCTCCCCCCCTCTCTCCCTCCCCCCCCCCCAAAAAAAAAGACAAGGGACAACTTTTCTCAATGATTATTTTTTTTACGGGTCAAGTTGTCTTTCTAGTCAAGTGAACAGTCGGTTGAGTTATCGTTACACCCCCTGTGATTATTTCACACCCCCCCCCCCCCTTAAAGAAAAAAACCAAAAAAACAAAAACATGTAAGCCCACACACCACAAGCCTTAACTCCAACAGCAGGTTTTGTCTAATTTTGATGGGTTCAGGACTGTAGTGCCTTGGCACCATTACTTTACATGGAGCTATGAGATTTACGAGATTTTTTAAACATTAAATTCCTTTTCATTTCATTTTCATGAACTGACATTGCCAGTTATTGTGGAAAATAAAAACTATTATTGCTCTGCTGATTGCAACTGATAAATTGTGCTCGATCTGATTCACGCATTCTATAATGTGACCCGGAGATGCCACAATTTGAGACATCCTCAATTTCATGTAATGGATTGACTTCAAGTCCCGTCTGCGGAGCATGACGGATATGCCTACATTCCCAATCATCTGAAATATGGTTTTACAATCAAGACACCACATGATTGATGACTGTGTGCCTTGGGCAGTGTCCCTGTATCAGGCCACAGAAAGAATAGATGATGTTTCAGGGACACAGATCTCTCATTTTTTTCTTCAGGATTTGACATGCCGATTGTGTGCGATGCTCCACTTTTAATCATGACTTGATTGCCTCTTCAGAGAGGTTTAAAAGAACCAAGATGTTAAGATACTAGACAAGTTGTTTTCACACATGATGGTTTATATAGCAAAATCAGTTTACATTGATCTATTTTTTGGGGCAGGGCAATCAGAGGATTTTGGAGGATTGACGATGGTTCCTAGCAAAAAGGTTCTGAGGGGTTAGGGTTAAATGCTCATGTTTTGCTGTTCTTCGTTTCTCATGCACAGTGGAAGCCCTGTCCATGTACCTGTAGCACATGCAACCGCACGGCAATCAAGAAACAGTGCACGAATGTTTCTCGATGCACCGTCTTTATAAAGGCTGATGGACCAATTTTGTGAATTCTTAATGTCACGTAAATTCACGAATGCGAGTCAACTGGATCCAAGGCTGACTTGGCATGCATGCCTGGCAATACAGAAGAACAACAAGGGAGGAAGTAACAATAACAACCGGGGGAATAGGTGCAGTCAATAGTCTCTGATTGATCGGCTGCGGGAAGACGAGATCAGACAACAGGAAGACATTATTTTGTAATTTAAGGACTCGGTTTTTTTTTATAAAAAGTGCATTTTGGGTTAATGTTTTGCTTGGCTTTGTACACGTAGTAAAATACATGTACCACCATTTTGTTTGTTCTTTTAAAAATCAGATCAAATGGAGTGGAAGAGATATTGTTAGGAAAGGACTTGCTCAAGTTGAATTGACATTCAGTTTCATGTCATAGTCTGTGTTGACATCAAGCACGCAGGCTCCGTACTTTGTGTAGGTTTTAACCCCTTGAGTACGGTTTTACGGGAGACGTCGGGGTGTCGCGGTGGTTCTGGCAGCCAAGCGAACCGCTACAATGTGTTTGTGCAGTCAAGCGTAACATAAACAATAATCCAAGAATGGATTGAAACTGCACAAACGGCGGCAAATGGCGTCATCCGGCCTGGTGCCACTTTGTTTTACGCCATATGGCGTCATCCGTACGCAAGGGGTTAATAACGGACTGCGCAGTGAATTTGGATAACATAAAGTTAATCATATTTATTTCTTACGTTTTATTACCCAGGGTGTGCCCACACAGTAAAAACTGATTTCCATTGGGCCATGATGCATACAAGTTGTTTCTTCACCTACTAAGATCAATGCTTACCTAGTCAATCTATTTTCAATCGTTTGAAAATATGAGAATTCTTCTGGATAATGTAATTTGCATCTGATAATAATGTCAAAACCAATATTTGTTTGGTCACAATTTTCAACCATTTTTTTTTTGGGGGGGGGGGGGGCTTAAAATGGCAACGACGACACATTCTCTAGCCCACCATTATTCAGATCATCAAATTTGTTCAGCTGAATAATTGATGGAAATTGATTCACTATTGTGTTTCCCATATTACATGTGTATTTGTGCTACATTATGGAGGTGTAGCACCCAGCAGTTTTTGCTCCATTAAGAAACTAGAAAGTCGTACACAAATGCAGTGTGCTCTGTACACACTCTACTGTACGCCCCCGTACATGTATGTTAATTTCAGAGGTCCTTGGGGTGAATTTTTAACACCATGCCTCACACTGAGCCTGCAATTGAATCAATTAAAACGATACTTCCCGGCCAACCCTCTCGGGGAGCCTGTTCTCTCCGCCCGGTTTTTGCCGATCCCCTTTCCCTGCCTGTGATGCCTGCTGGTCTTTCATGGGTCACACGCTGTCACCAAGTCCGCAGAGATGTCACCAGATATTCGTGAAGAATTAGGGTTCTTGACAAGAGCTTTTTAAGAAGTTTATAGAGCATATGGTTGCATTGTAAAGTGGTGGTCTACGAATAAGAAATAATCTTGTTTTTTGTGCACAGTTACTCTCAGGAGTACGTTTTTTTTTTTTGGTGCCCCCATCAAGAATATCTTGAATGTAATTTTGAAATTCTGCATGAGTCGGTTATGTATCTAGCGCTCTCTCGACAAAGAATAAAAAGTGCTAAAACATTGCCTTGAAAGCAAAAACAAAAGTGTTTGTCCTAAAATTGCCATATTTCGGAAGGGCCATTAAAAGGTAGAATTTAATAATGTACAGGAGCATCCCTTGACAATGCGCCATATTTCCGAAAATCACTGTTGAATCGCGTACTATCCAGTTTCCAACAGTCCGATTTTTCCAAACCAAACTTTTGGAGGATTGAGGGTCTTTGGAAGTTGAAGCATCGGAGGATTTTGCAGGATTGAGGGCATAAGAGGATTTTTGCCTCTGGAGGAAAATGGAGGATCCAGGTCATCAGGCCCAATCTGATGCTGGATGATTTTGAAGGATTGACGTTACTGGAGTGTTTACGGAAGACCCCTGGAGGATTTTGCAGGATTCAGGCAATGGTCCCCATAAGAGGATTTTGCAGGATTCAGGCTACATGGAGGAAAAAATGATGTAGGGAGTTTAGGGATGATCTTTCCAATCGTAGTGCTTTTAGGACGAGCGCTTTTCTTTGGGTGCCCTAAAGACAAAGTGACCCTTTCAGTTTCTCAAATACTGTTTATAATGTAACAAAAAGTACCCACGACTGTGGCTGTTTACTTTTGTTACCGTAGTCCGTACTCAAGTTGACATTTGTAAAGTATCGGTGATTTCTCTTTCCATGCCATGCGTACAGCCGACACAGCATACATGCGTGTCTATATCGGATAAAATCAAAACCGTTGATTTCTTTACTAAAAACATTCGTGGTCAAATTCCACTTTCCTTGTTTTCCCCCCGAATTATGCAAACCGACTAGTGAAATTTATCTTCCCGAACCACTCATCTGGTTTTTATTTTGATTTGTTGTTTTTCCTCCTTACTGAAAATGAAACCAAAATAGTCGCTGTGTAAACAAAAATATAATCTCTGAAATCAGGATACATGCACATATATGTACATGTAGCACTGTAAGCTTGTACATAAGTTCACAAACTACTTGCATACACAATGTATGCCAGTGATGTAGTCGAGACCATCACAAGACCATTCACAAGACCATTCACAAGACCATTCACAAGACCATTCACAAGACCATTCACAAGACCAGCTTGCTACAGGCACAAGTAACAGGCATAAACTATGACAGAGGAATGTTTTTGTTACAGTTCACTTGAATAGCTTGAGACTTGAATTAAGACTGAAGGTCTTGTGATGGTCTTGTGATGGTCTTGTGATGGTCTTGCAGGGTCCTGTGATGGTCTCGACTACATCACTGGTACATACATGCACACTCCGGTTGTAAAGATTGAAACACGTGCATACTTGACAAGGAAATTGGTTTACAGATTGAATAGTCAGAACATTTGTGGACAGGAAATTGTTGGAATTGTGTGGTGGGATTGAAGTATCCTGTATTTCTTTCCTTTGTTACATTGCCGCGCCGATGACACAGTGTATGTACAGGGTATACATGGAGTTGACTCGATTGCACTGTTTCCCACTTGGCATCCTTTGCATAGTGTACTACAGTACATGTATGTAAATGCACAATAAGGTAAAAAATATAAAGAAACCTGTTTAACTACATATGTGACCCGCTCTGGAAAAAGGGCACATAAGTCGCTGTATGCTTTTACGAGTTATGGGCCGTTCAATGTGAAGAGGGTGAACAATTCTTCAAACAAGTGATTTTGAAGGGAGGGAATTGTTTGCATCTTTGATACCTATATTATTCTATTTCATAACCAAAATCTTTGATTTCAGTAAATAAAGTTGGAAAAAGAATGTGTTTTTGTCGAGTGCTTTAATCTATTGCTTTGCTTTTTGTTTTTTTAAATGGCTTGTTTCTCCTTAAGTCATTTCAAGAAATTCCTGAAAACAAACATGCAAATTTCCAAATATCTCGTGATTGCAAAATGCTAGAGACCTGAGACATATACCATATGAAAGCTTATAAAATGGCCTTTCCAGCTATATATAAAACACTATTTTCAAATTTTGCAACATAAGTGCCCTTCTTGCAGAGCGGGTCACATATGTAGTTTAGAAGTACATGTAGCCTTTAAGAAAACAGGAGTCCTCTCTTTTTACTTATACTTTTAGATCCTGTCGGGCAGTATTTTCAAAGATGAGCACTTCCCTTTTCCTCCCGAGATGACTTCTTCCAACAGTTGAGCCCACCAAATTGATTTAAAATAAGCAATAGATCAACTGCGTGGTACATTTTCATGTGTTGTATTTCCTGTATTAATTTTGCATTTTTTTTATTGATTTAAAAATAAAGAAAAAGCAAAGAACTGGGAAGCAGCCTTGAAAAAGGAAGTGTGGGGTGTGGACACTAAACATGTTTTTCTTTTTTATTTTGCCAAAGATTTTTTAGAGTTGTTTTCACACATTTATACTAGAACTTCCTTCTTGAGCCCTCGTGCACAAAATACATTGTACATTGAACTTAAAAATGGGAGCAGCGAGCAGCGAGCAGCGAGCAGCGAGCAGCGAGCAGCGAGCAGCGAGCAGCGAGCAGCGAGCAGCGAGCAGCGAGCAGCGAGCAGCGAGCAGCGAGCAGCGAGCAGCGAGCAGCGAGCAGCGAGCAGCGAGCAGCGTCTCCTTAGTACAAACCCATACACATCCAAGGGACAATTTTTTGCAGTTTCCTTGGGTGCCTCTGGCCGCCTTTGCCCGATGCCCTCTTAAAAGTTGAAATGCCCCATCAGATGTTTGGACAATTTTGTTAATGGCAGGTGAATGGAACTGGATGCCATTAACCACTGGATAGCTGACAGTGCCACCTTGATGTGAAAGTCTTGTAGACCTAACACCCCGACTTTCCAAGATCAATATATTATACCCCGGGTCTGCAGGTGCATGGCTACGTGTACAAACATCCCTGAGAGAAATGGTTCAATTGCAATGTGTTTTTGTGATTTATGTGTGTACGTGAATGGCTTCTTTGAGTCCGAGTCTCCCTGGTGAAAGTCTCAGGATCAAGGAACATCTAAATCATTGCCAAGCAATTACCCTGTGTGTTGTAATGGGGCTGTTTGAGGAGCTCACAAAGGGGCTGCGCGCAGGAGGGATACATAAATGTACCTTGGGCTTCTAACCCCAACACTTTTGTCCATTACCCCCCCCCCCCCCCCCCCCCCCCCATTTTTGAACAGGAAAATTTAGTGGCGTATTTATTGTGGGCTTTGGATAAAAGGTAAAATGCCGAGATATCCAAAAGTGATCCAAACCCCCCCCCCCCTCCCATGACACGACCTGACCTTGACACGACCTTACCCCTATATGACCTGACCCCTGAGGCATCCTATCGCACTCCCTGGCCTTGTGTGTTCTGTTCAAATGATGTCACTAGGAACAGAGCAAGTGTTACTTTTCTTTGTGTTTCAAGTTAAGTTTTTGAGTTTCCATCTTACTCGAAACTTGAAAACTAACATGTAACGTGCATTGTAAAACTCAAAATGTAACTCAAAATTTGAAGAAGAGAAACCCTTGAACAGGGCTATAGACCGTATCAAATACATTGTACTATTATAGTCTGTAGTCGCTAAAGCAACCACAGTACATGTAGGATGCCATATTGTTGGACAGGCATATGATAATGCAATGTATTACTGTATGCATGCATACCACAACATGGCTACCATGACCTCATATTCGATACAGTCTGTTACTGAAAAAGTCCAAACTCGTGTCTGGCGACTGCAGAGTGTGTCTTTAAGAGTCATCCAGAACTAAAGAGACTTGCATCAGGCAAAGGGTAAAACTGGGGTACAAGTTCAGATGTAAACAGAAAGTGATGATGGGATGCACATGGAATGTGTGCTGGCTCTGTCCTCGCGCCCTCTGACCCCCACTCTCTAATTCCGACCTCTGACCTCTCCCATTGCTTGGGGGTTGTTGCAACCCTGATATGATTGTGTGCAGACCCAACCATGTAATCTGGATTGAGTGATTGCCCTGTTTATGATATGAGAAATATTTCTCTTGGGTTTTGCTGGAACCAACAGCCTGTAAGGATTTTTCATTTTTTTATTACTGACAAGGGGTACTCAACACTTCTCTTGACCTTAAAAGGCTATTCTGTTACTCAATTAAATGATGACAAGAAATGTGTGTTAATCTTCCAGTCACTAATTAATTTGTTACGAGATAGTTTATTGACATAACCAACTCACACTCTTTTTATCCAGCCACTTCCCTTTTGTCCAGTTATTAAGTGATGCATACATGTAAAATGTATACATGCACATGGTGCATGGAGAGCATGTTCACATATTTTATACATGTACATGTATGCACAATGTACGTACATGTATGCATTATTTCTACTGAAAATTAAAAATGTAAAACTATTGAAAGCTTTTAAACTTGACAGTCATTTGCATTGCATTGAATGTAACAGTCCGTGTACAGGCCATTATCATTTGGATAGCTTCATGTAATTCACCTGTCAGTTGTTTTCTCTCTCCCTCCTTGCTTCCCCCTCCCCCCCCCCCCCCCCCCCCCCCTTTCTGTCCGACGTTCGGATTAGTAACTTTCCAGTCCCAAGGCTGGGTACTTCGGTCCTTATTTGAGTAGAAATACAAATTTGCCTGATACTTTTGTACAGGAAAATGGTGCCCTAGGGGCGGAGGTTTTCTCATTTCCCACATTGGGGGTGGGGCAGCATGGGGGGGTGGGGGAGGGAAAGAACATTTGATAACTGCATAACCCTACATGTGTAGGCGTACACATCACTTTCAAATATGTGCATAAATTTGGCTTTTTTTGTTTTTTTTGTTAAAAAAAAAGTTACCCAAACTAACAACAGCCAGAAGGGCACTTACAACATGTACATTGTAGGCTGTGGTCCATCTCTGGGGACTATTTGACTTACTCGCTGCTGGCCTGCTGCTAATACATGTATTTACCATAAATGCTGGCAGACTCGTTCCACAAGACGATTTTGTAAGTGGAGACTCCAGTGTCCAGACCCCGACAAGAAATCTGCAAATACAATCACATTTAGTGTTCAGTGGCCATCCATGGGACTGACTCATGGGCAAATAGGATAAATTCCTCCCTTCAAAAAGAAAAAAAAAAAAAAAAAAAAAAAAAAAAACCCAAAGCACATAGGCCCTCCTCCGTTAATGTAACAAGAATTTCGAGTTGGAGTCTTGATACCCATGTGGATTACCACCCAACGAGATCTAAAGAAAACTCAACTTTTACAATATGTTGGACTTTTTCATCTGTGGTCGATAGCTTTTTAAGATCTTGTGGAACTGTAGAATTGAAACTAAAGTAATCTTACGCACTCCAATAGCTCACATTTCAAGCCTCTGGCAGGCCATTTCCATTCCAGCTCTTATTCTTGAATTATCAAAACAAAACTGATAACCTCACTTGAGAAAATGTACAAAAACAAAACAAATATTGGGAAGGTTTTGTTTTAGCACAGAGATCAATTGTCGGGCTAGAATCCCTTAAATCACTGTTATCACCAATGTCCTTAAACCTCCTTGAAACCGACGATGGATCAGACAGCCCACAGGTCTGAAAACTGACCCTAATTTTACAGGCTCCACAAGCGTAAGTAATTTCCACTGTACCTGGTTATTCCCTCATTCCCTCATCTAAAACAAATAACGAAAGGGAAGACAACCTTTTCAATTTGTTTCTCTGCCATGTCCAAGTGTGAGAAGATTCCCAGCTGGGCTCTTGAGTGCAAAACGTTCCCCCGAGATTGGCCCTATAAGCAGGGTGTGAATTAAACCTTGTTTGGATAGATTCGTAAATGGCCGCCGAGAGCCTCCAGGTGTGTGGAAAATTTCCTGCAGGATGCAGTTCAAGTTCAGGGAATCGGATCTCCACGAACATGGAATTGATTCTTATGTCCTTGAGCCAAACAGATGTTGTTTGGAATCTTGGGCAGTGAATTTTGTCATCCTTGGACTTTAAGCCAAGTAAAAAAGAAAGTTCATCGTCCCTGCCCGCATCCGTTTTTGAAGCCGCATCCTTTTTTGGGGGGTATTTGTTATTTTTTTCCTCCAAAGAAGCTAGGTACTTCACTAGGTTATACTTCACTTTATCTTGGCACTATTGTTTTTCGATGATCGATTTTATTTCCCAATATTTTAGACCTATACATATCTAGCAAGGGCGGTAGTTCACTGGCATTCGCAATATATGCGAGCTGAATAGTTTGTTGAATTGAAAATGCAATTGAAAAGAACACGCATAAACAATTGGGTACCCATACGGAGGAATAGTCCACTATACCTACGTGGCAGCGAGTGTTAATTTGCAGCCAACTTTTTTTACTAAGTAATTTTTTTCAATTCAAGTCACAAGTACATGTACATGTATATTTTGTCAACAGCTTCCAAAATTCTTGAAGTTAAAGCTACACGATACTATACTCCTTTTGAAGTTGACATTCGTGTAAAAATCACGCATGTCCACGTATCGTTTTCCCAGGGCTTCGCAACGCGTATGCTTATTAGCACGGTTCCCGTCTCTGCTGTGGTATTTAATTGATAGCAGTAGAGACAGGAACCAGTCTACAGTGCGTACTCGATTGGGTATATTTTGATGCATGACTTGGGGAGAATTTAAATCATTTTGTAGAATTTACTCTCTTGATCTCAGACACTCTTATTTGCATTTCAAACATTTTGAAATGTTTGAAGGACATTACATAAAGCATTTTCCAACTAAATGTTTTTGGCGAAAAAGAGGAATTCTTGCTACGCTTTAATTGTACATTTAAAGCAAAGACGATGGCAGTCGTTGTAAGATGTTTCTTCCTTCATGCTTTTATATCTGATCAATAATGTGCAGCCCGGTACGGTAGTGCTGTGCCAAATGCCAAAAAGCCATAAGACCAGTCTATGAAGTATAGAATAACCACTCTGTTGAACCATGGAGGTTGAACAACGGATGATACAACGTCTAAGACTACGCATACATGTAGGCCGTACGGGTATAACCTGGGTTGAAAAAAACAAACAAATCGAAATGCGGGAGTGGAATTGGCAAGTCAAAAGAGCATTTCTTTTAATTTTCCTTTGTTTTTTATTAAAAAGTAAATTTTGATTTTCAATAATTTACCTTGACCCACCCACCCACATTTTCGAAAAGAAATCAAAATTTTAAAACATTGAAAATTTTGAATGGCCCCCTTAGATACATGTACAGTCAAGACTGCCATGTTGGCATCTCAGACTCTTGGTGGGCGCTACTTGTACAAATGCTTGTGTGCTACAGGGTTTTATTGTACATGTAGAATTGTACATACCAAGGACAGGTGTCCTTCAATAGATGTTCCCTCTCTGTGTCACTGTCAGAAGAATTTAATATTCTTTTCATTGTACATATAACCTTGCAGATTTTGTGTGTGTACAATACATGTACATGTACTATGCAAATAATAAATAATATATACGTGTATGCACCAACTGGTGAAGTTCATGATGTGTGACCTCTTTGTGTTGGGTGCGGTCTGGCTGTGTGTTGTCATAACATGTAGTGTAAATTTGTACAACTGATCTCTGGTACTATTCTGCACACAGGTAGTGGTACATGTATGTATGTGTGTACAGGTTCTGTATGTATATCTCCGAGGACAAGAAGAGAAAGGAAATACAAAGAAACCTTTCAGCCCTCGCACGTCAAGTCTTTTGTTGAAATCGGTCCTCGCTTAGTCTGGGGTTGAGTTATATTAACCCTAACCTTCCCAAATCCTCAAAAATCCTCTTTGCAAAATGGAGGAATATGGAGGATTGAGGGCACTTGGAAGTTGATGCATCGGAGGATTTTGCAGGATTGAGGTTACTAGGGGTTTTTGCCCCTGCAGGAATATGGAGGATCCAGGTTATCAGGCTCAATGTGATACATGAGGATTTTGGAGGATTGAGGTTACTAGGGGTATGCAAAAAACCCCGAGAGGATTTTGGAGGATTCATGCTGTGGTCCCCGTAAGAGGATTTTTGGAGGATTCAGGTTATATGGAGTTTTAACACTTTGAAATCAGAGGATGTTGGAGGATTCAGGTTACATGGGGGGAAAATTATGTAGGGAGTTAGGGTTAAAGGAACAATAGGAAACACAAAGCATTGTCCTCGCACGTATTGGGAAAGTACGACTGTGTGTACATATGGTATTTGCAGTGTGATGTTGGCCATGATTATTTTGAAGCAGTATTTTGTATGGTTAATTGTTGTGTCTGTGGACATTAGAAGGCTGCGGTACATGCCCAAACAGACTGAGAATAGTGTTTGAACATACACATTTGCATGCAAATCGCAGTGTTATTTTGCCCTCCGGCCTCTAAATATAAAAGCAAAACCATCTCAAAGTTTGGCTCAAAGCCTAGAATTTGTTCCCCAACTGTTTTCACATTTGCAGCTTTTTCAGGGGTTTACCATTCCCGGTGATGTGTTTCACTCATGTGAACGATGTACACGTATGTAGATGCTGCAGCCATTTTTTGCTATACATGTAGTGTTCACAGCAACTTAGCAACATTTGTGTGCACATCCAGACGAAAATTGTTCTCGACTGTTTACCTCAACCCCTAGTAGGCAATTTTTACAAGGTCTTTCCGGAATCGTCCAAAATCCACCACTGTGCAGTAGTCCAATGGCACAATTTGTCCTTAAATCTCGCCAAATTTAATCTCTTAGGTCAGTGTAAGAATTCTGTCATAATGTGGAATATTTGTGGAGAAGTGAGGAAATGATTGAAGTATCAACAGCTGGACATTCAGACTGGCGCCACACTTAGTGCAGTCTGTACGCAACCAAAGCGCCGAGGGTACCACTCTGAATTCCAATGGTACGACTTTTCCCCAAACCAAACTGGTTTCCCCGAAATTATTTTCTTCAATTTTCAGACAAACTGGCACATTTTCAAGGGATGGTCGTGTACATTAAATTATCAAAAAATTAGCTGGCCTGACGTTTCGAACTTAAGCAAGTTCTTTCTCAAAGGCAAATGACAGAGTACAAGAAACAAACATGTAGGGAACACACATGCATGAGGGGGTGGGTGGAGAAACACAAAAGAGGGATGCAAGGGAGCATGGCAGTGGGTAAACATCAAAGAGAGAGGTTTGGGTAAGGATGAATGCGGGGAGGGATTAGGATGAAGGTTGAAGCTGGGGAATTGGACAAAGGAATGTGGTTAGTGGCAAAGATAAACAGGAAATGGTAAGACAACCCCATTTGGCCAAGAGACCCCAAGAGGGTTTGCCAGGAGGATAATCTGTAAACAAATGACAATGGGGGAAAAAATTAAAAGTTAATCATTCCCTTCCTGGATGTTTAGACCATGTGGTTGAATAGTCCGAAGACGTTTCATCCAAACTTTCTCTCGGCTGAGGCGAACTGAGTCCTTGCGGTGGAAAAGTGATTCTATGCCCTGTAGAATCATATCAGAAATGGAATGGTTAGGCAAGTTGAAGTGATGACCAACAGGGGTGTCAATTTTCTTGGTGTTTACAGTCGATCGATGGCCATAGAAACGCTTCTTGAGCGTGTTCTTGGTCTCCCCGACATACTGGATACCACAAACCCTGCAAGAAATGAGATATATGACATTAGAGGTGTTGCAAGTAATGTTGCCATTGGTTCTGTGAGTAGTTCCAGATGAATGGCCAGAAAAGGAGTCAGACTCCTGCATGTGAGTCTGGCAAACAACACACCTGGAATCGCACTTAAAAGTACCATGCTGTATGGGAGGGGATGCAGCCAAGGTGGGGACCTCGGCTCGAACAATCAGGTCTCGTAGATTGCGGGGGCGCCTATAAGCCAATATTGGGTTGTCAGGGGCGGCACGGGCAAGGCGATCTGAAGTATGAAGGATATGATGGTTGTCATTAGTTATTTTACGAAGGGGAGGGAGACTAGGATGAAAGGTGGTGACCAAGGGAATCTTGGGGTCGGCATTAGTGCTAGGTGTCTTTTTCTTGAGCGCAAAATCTCTGGTGATAGATTTGGCTCTGGCGATAGCACGTTGAACTTGGCGGGAGCTGTGGCCCCTGGCAACCAAGTTATTCTTCAGTACCTGTACATGATGGGAAAAGTCAGAATTATTAGAACAAATCCTTCTGAGTCTAAGTGCCTGGCTGAATGCTATGCCTGTCTTGCAATGCCTGGGGTGACAGCTGGAGGAGTGGAGGTACTGGTGGGTGTCTGTGGGTTTAGAATACAGATCAGTGGTTACCGAGTTGTCTTCCTTGCGGATGGTGACATCCAGGAAGTTGGTCTGATGCACTGAATACTCTGATGTAAACTTGATGGTCCTGTGGAAGGAATTAATGTGATTAATGAAAGTCTCCAGACTGTCCTGATCACTGGTCCAGATGAAAAATACATCGTCAATATATCTCCACCATACCCAGGGGCGACATGGTGCTGAGGCAAGCATGCGCTCTTCGAGGTCGCCCATGAAGAGGCATGCAAAGGAGGGGGCCATGCGAGTGCCCATGGCTGTACCGTGTACCTGTAGATAGTGTTTGCCTAGGAAGGAAAAATTGTTCTTGGTTAGTACAAGTCTCATGAGGGTGCCAATATCACTGATGGGTGGGGTTGTGTGTCCTGCCTTGGCCAGGGCCGAGGAACAAGCACGAATACCCTCCTCGTGGGGGATGTTGGTGTACAGGGATGAAACGTCAAAAGTCCCAATGATGGCTGTGCTGGGAATCTTGTTCTTGATTCCATCCAGCTTGCGCAGAAAGTCTGGGGTGTCATGGATGTATGATGGCATCTGTGGAACGAGGGGTTTGAGAAAACTGTCAATAAACAGGGAGATACGTTCCGTAGGTGAACCATTACCAGAGACAATGGGCCTACCGGGGTTGCCAGCCTTGTGAATCTTTGGAAGGAGATAAAATCTGGCAGTCCTACAGTCAGAGGGAGAGAGAAATTTATGAGCTTTCTTAGACAGCTGGTCACGTGATCGCATATCGTCCAGCACCTGTTGTATCTCTTGAGAGAATGTACCTGTGGGGTCATTAAATTATATTATACCGGTACTTTTAAACGATCATTTCAACCATAGCAATTTTAGGACAAATGCTTTTCGTAGCCAAACTGGGCAACTCCAAGGCATTATCCCTTTAAACAGTTCGCGCCGGGATAATTTTTTGCCGAAAATTTATATTTTCTAAAAAGGCAAAATATAGCAGCCAACTTCTGATATACAGCCAAATGCCACAAATACTGATTTTTTGCAAGAGTCATTTCAACAGTATTTGTACAATATTTCTTGCCGAAACCTCATATATTTCAATACTCCGGGTGCGCCCACCGGAGCGTAAATTGTAGAACAACAGGCCGTGCACAGCGGCCAAGTTCAAGTTCAACACACGGTCGGCCTCCACAGACTTCTCGGACTTTGTGTGTGTGTGTACAAAACATATGAGGGATTAGCGTGATGAGACGTCACCCGGAGGTGAGTCGAAGCAAGATTGACGTTTTTATCCCGTCAGCTGTGCGCGTGTATAAAACAGCCAGAGCGTGTTAACACGTCCTCCAAGGCGAACTGGTTAAAGAGCCGTGGGACATCACACAAGCCTGATAAAGAGTAACATATGCACATAATTTGTGTGGCTGGGGCCTCTACTGTCCGCAGTCCTACAAAAGCCTCCAAAATGTTATGATGGATTTTGAAGGATCTGAGAGTCTTGGGGTCAAAGGGCCTGCAGGATCAAGGTTTGAAGGTGGATGTACATTTAGTCGTTAAAGCAGCGTTCAAACTGCAAGTCAGATAAGGACACACATTGTTTGTTCACTGTTTACATACAAATATGTAAATTGCATCTCAAACTGTATCTCAGTTTTTAATGGTGTGGACTTTGATAAATAATCTGTAATTATGTTAAAAAGACAAATTCATGATACATGTAGGGAAAAAAGCTGCATGTACTACGCATGGTGTACTGCCAACTGTGGAACTGTATACATTTTTCCTTAATTTAAATTGGTGTGAAAGTTTTCATTTAGGTACTCGATACGTTGGGGGAAGGGGCCTATCGGGAAAGGCACATGAGGGGTGGGATTTGTCAGGATTTTTTGTTATTGATATTGACAGCATTTTTTAAGAATCTCTTTTGAAATCTGGAATTCCTGAGGTGTTACCCTAAATGTGATTTTACCTGTAAAAGGATTGCCTTTATAGGCAGATACATATTATGTACAAACCATAACAGACCCCCTACATGTGTAAGTTGCTCCGTGGTGTTCTAAACACTGCAGATTTTTTGAATTTTTCGTTTTTAGGCAATCTCACCCGGTCACCCCTGGCAGTGGCACATACCTGTAGCATCACTTCCTGGATTTGTTTGTGATTAGTTCAGTTTACAGATTCATTGAATTTCGATTGTTGTTGACAGACATTTTCTATTTCCTTTAAATGAAATCAAACAAAACAAAATACTAAAAACAACACGCACACACAAATGGGGATGTTTGACCTTTAAACTAGGGGTGTGCATCAGAACCGAGTACCCGAGTACCTGACCGTTCATGTCGGGAACCGGTTCCAGATTATGGAATCGAGTACCCGTACAACTTTACATTTATAGCACATAACTTCCCAGAAAATGAAAAAGGAAAGGTTTCGAATGTTATTTGTCAGGAATTTTCAACTGCATGGGAAACAGCACAGATTTCATGTTTATGACGCTCACGAAAATTGATAATAAAGGGAATTTACCGGTTGTGGTTTTTGTAGTCTGGGTATGGATAAAGAGCCTCGACGAGACATACATGTACATGTGTAATAGCATGCCTCATTCCACTATAAATACAACGGTATAAAGCTTCTGTCTTTTGTGACATATGCCAGCGCATGCACGTGCCGGAACATGACATGGCAGAGTACATGTAGTGATCATGTTTACTAGACAGGCATCAGATTTTTCAGACTTTTGTATCTCAGAGAAAGACATTATTGCAACTTCCGGGATTCGAAGTTTTGGGTTGGGTTTCTTTAACGGGTCCCAGGTACCCAGGTACCCGTATTTTTTTCAATCGGGTACCCGGTTCTTTTACTACCCGTAAATGCACACCCCTACTTTAAACCAAGTTAAGCTTTCAGCTAATCTTGATCAATTCATTATCAGACAGTCACAGATTGTATGATCTAATTTCCACTTACAGTCACTTAAAACCTACCCAGTACATGTTACAAAGCAGCTCTGTGTTGGGCCCTAAGCCAAAAATAACCAGAATGTTGGTACTATTATTCTTGTCAAGCATTTCCCCCCAGCGATTATTGAATTTTTAAAACCGCACAAATCAATATAGTGTTTTCTTCCTGCTGTCGGAGTGCGTACAATACACGTACTTAAAAAATACCCAGCAGTTGGGATGTCTGGATTCATTGTTGGTCGTTAACCGACATACCAGGGGGGGTCTTGTCGTGGTGTGACCATGGTGTGACTATGGCCTTGGGTTAAGACTACCTGTGACATGCCCCAAAGAGCAGGGAGCCAAAAATAACCCCGAAATACAAGGGACCCTCCTGTGTTGGCTCCGAGGGAAAGGTGCCAAATCCAAACACGCCTTTTTAAAAACAGTTTTGGACTAATGATTTTCCTTTGAAAGTGTTGGAAATAGGACAAAGTTTCAAATTGTCAGAGTGGTCAGTGAATTGAAAATAATTTTGGAGTGTGGCCTTGCCTTGTATAGCTCTGCAGGTCAGAATTGAGACGAAATTATGAATGACAAAAGGCAGCTCTTGCTATTACAGTCAAGGTTTAAATAGGATTCTTTATGTATTAAGAACACTACTGACAAAAAAAAAGAGAAACAAAATGGTGAATAAAATTTCAGAGGATCTACATGTACATGTAGAATGTCTCCTCAGTCAGATCTGATCAACGTTCAGGAGGGGTCGTCATTGCAGAATGCCTCGAACCAAACCCACAAGTTTCACCTTCTTAGCTCTCATGATTCTGAAAGCCTCTCTGGAAATATCTAAAAAAAAAAAAAAAAAGTGTTCATGTGTGAGATTAATTCCAAATACTGTATACAATGCTTGCATACTCTGCACCTGCACCTATGTAAAATGTATGTGTATTAAGGTGTAACTTAGTTGTAAAATGTGTATTCCTATGGGTGCATTTTCTGTAATGTATACAGTGTACCTCCCAACTGAATTATGAGTCTGGGGTTTGACCTGTGCTGTGACCTCAAGCTCTAACTGGGGAAAAATATGCCTTTATAATTTGGCAATAATGTACATTTCACATGTCTTGCTTAACATTACCCCAGGATCATTCTTATGACTGCGGGCACTGACTATACTGTCTCTGCTCCTTTTGTGATAATTCCAGAGTTGTTTTACAACTTGGAAGCCATTTCATTATTTTGTTTCATTCCTGTCTACCAGCAGGTCTCGAGTGTCTGACATGCTAAGCGTCCCCCATCGCCATGCCTTATGAAGGCACGCTCTACGAGTTTCTGAGTGAGGTGGGACTTCAGCAATACCACCAGGACTTTGTCAGCAAGCTAGGGGTGACGGCCATCGATCACCTGGCTTACGTTCAGACGGACGATGTTCTCCAGTTGGGTATGACCGCTCCGGAGTGGCGGCGACTTAGAGCATCCATGAAGAAAGTCAAGAAAGGCAAATTCAAGCCCGGGGTGAGTTTAAAACTTGAAGCCCTTTGACATGATGACTATAAGAAGATGGACTAGGCTTGAGAAATTGTTGGAAAAAAAACAGCCTAGGCTTGAGATTTTTTCCAAAAAACAGACTAGCCTTGAGAAATAAAAAAAAAACAGCCTAGTCTTGATAATTTTTTAAACGAACAGACTATAGCCTTGAGAAATTTCCCCCCCCCCCAAAAAAACACCATAGGCTCAAGAAATAAAAAAAAAACACTAGGCTTGAGAATTTGTCCAAAGAACCAACTAGGCTTAAGAAAGTAAAAAAAGAACAGCCTAGGTTTAAGAAATTTCTTTAAAAACGATAAGGCTTGAGAAATTTTCCCCCAAAAACAGCCTAGGCTTGAGATTTTTTCCAAAAAACAGACTAGCCTTGAGAAATTTCCTCCCCAAAACACCATAGGCTCAAGAAATAAAAAAAAAACAGACTAGGCTTGCGAATTTTTCCTAAGAACCAACTTAGGCTTAAGAAATTTTCAAAAAACAGCCTAGGTTTGAGAAATTTCCAAAAAAGAGATGAGGCTTGAGAAAATTCCCCCCCAAAACAGCCTAGGCTTGAGAAATTTCTCAAGCTTAAAAGGTCGGGCTCGATTACCTTTTTCTGCAAAAAGGTATGAGTAATGGAGGTTCGAATCCGTCAAGGTTGCACTGTGTGAATGTCGGTGTCAACTTGTCAGTTCTTGATTTCCCTGTTTTCCCCAGAATTGTTGTTTTTGAGGTTTTGACTTCCACTTTCAAAATGAACAATAACATCTCCTGGTTCCTCGTCTCCTCTCACATCCGTTTGTGTCCCGGTGGAGTGTAGGCCGAATAAATCTTCTTGGAAATGCTCATTGTACAGTATTCTCAGAATAACCTGTGCTTAGTGCTAGAGGAGTTCCAAAAACCGAAACTAACAAGCCGACGAGGTTTTTCAGAATCACGCATTGGGTGTGTTTTGTTAACCAAGTGTACTATTCTTGAAGTTACATTGCATGCCACGCCCCCGCAAACACACACAAGTGTGTAAATACCTGCAATCGTGGACGTTCCATTGTTCCTCTTTTGTTTATACTTTTTCGGAAGGCCTCCCATATGTTTTGTACACGATTTTCAATCGTGGACCTTGACTCAATCGTGGACCCTATTGTCCTCTTTATTAGAGGTCCACGGTTTGAATAGCTATACAAACTCACATAGCTCTGTTTCACATACGCAGTGTGGACATTCCTTTGTATTCTTGTAGTTAAGAATTCTCGGCCAAAATCATCATTTTTCTCACATCCAGAAATTTTGTTCAACCCCAATTTTTGATAGTGGCCCCCTGAAGTAATTATCTTTATTCTCCCACAGATAACCCTAACCCCATTTTGCCTTTTGAAGCCCTTTTCCAGAGAGAGCGAAACACTATATGTATGTGGACCTGACCCAGGTCCACATACATGTAGTGTCTCTCATTTATTAACCCCAAAATCTTTTATTCACAGGTCCACACAGTGTATGCACCGCTAACTCACACAAGTGTGTAAACACCTGCAATCGAGGACCTCCTATTGTCCTCCTATTGTTCATACTATTGTTCATACTATTGTTCATACTTTTTGGCAAGGGCCCTCATTGGTTTTGTACACGATTTTCAAACGGGGACCTTTCTCAACCGGGGACCTTATTGTCCTCTATTGTTAAAGGTCCTTTATTGAGTACAAAAACAAACTCATATACACCTGTGGGCGTGGCAGGTGATTTGTTATTGTTGATGCAACCTGCAGAAATGTTTTTTTTTGGGGGGGGGACCTCATAGTTTTTTTTAGTCCTAATGACTAAAAGACCAAAAATGCATCAAAATCTTTGTTTTATGTAATTCATCATTGTTTGAAAACCATTCATAGCATTTTTAGTTTTCGGTTTGTCCTCGGTCCATATTTGATGGGAACAAAAATTGAAATTTCTGTAAATTCCAGAAGAATACCAAGGTGTCTAAAACCAAGCCGACCATTGTCAGGGTACCGTCTCAGCCGAGTTCTCCGACAGGGGGCCACATCATCCCCGCATCGGCCATCAACATCCTCGACAGAGAACTGGGCAGGGGGGAGTTCGGCAAGGTGATGCAGGGAATATGGACGGACAAAGATGGCCAAAAGGTGAGGCCGAATTGAAATCGAGTGAAATGTATTCATCCTCACGTTGCTCTTGTTTAGGTTGTATAGTAAAGTTGGTGCTTGATCCCGGGCTATTTAGAATTGTGGGTTAATGAATGCCGAGCGGTGCCTCCCTGAACAAGGATCTTTGCAAATTGGGAGATATTTTCTACCCTTTTGGAAACGTTTGGACTGGAGGACATTGGAGTACTGTTCATGAAGTTTATCTTTTGGACAGAAGCAGGGGCAGCTGGTTTTTCTTTAGTCCAACAGATACAACCCTGGCTGTACCTCATTAGATGGAAACCCTGATCCCCTGATAACAAATTTTGCCATACTTTCTTATCAATCTAGGTGTCTGTGTGAAGTGTCTGAGACCATGGAGCTATACCCAGGCAGCCTTACAGGCTCCTCGGGGCTTGGAGCATTAAATTCCAATATCTTAACACCTCGCTCCTACACCATTAACTAATTGCACCATGTATGCGCAAGTGTTCAGTCCTTGGTGTTTATTAAAGGGTTAGTTTAAATTTGGGATTTAAGAATGGGGTGGGGTGGGGTGGGGATGGGGGGGGAGTGGTCAGGAGTTGGTAAAAAGGATAATGTGAAAAATGCAGTCTGTCTTGGCTATTTTCAGTCGGAGGGATTTTCCTTCTTAACCAGTTCACGCCGGGATTATTTATCACGAGCCTGGGTGCCAGACGGGTTCAGGCCTTTAGCTGCAGGTAGCACACCCTGGCCTCGCTCACTGCGAGCCGGTCGCTGACAGATATTTTCAGCTGGACCCTTGCCTCGCTGAGTGCGTGTATACACGTCATCCGACGCGAACTGGTTAAAAGTAGTATACACCATTTGCTGTTGCTGTAATTTTCAGAAATAAATGGATTTGGGGGGTTAGTATTTTATAGCATGCTAGCAAATACATGTACTGTAACACGGACATGTTTAAAGTTTTGTGTGTAGATGCAGGAAAAACAGGAGAGAACAAAATTCTGTTCTAGTAGTCTGGTTCCCTGACCATACTTAAGACAAAAACAGAGCAATTTATAGACGCAAGAGAATTATCAGGTCTGGGAACTAGACTATTTCCAATGATTGTCGGCCGACAATCGTTGGAAAACGATATCAATTTCCACTTTTCATCAAAACGGCAGCACACCAGTTGCCATGATTTCACATGATGCTTGAGACTGCTATTTGCTGTAAAGTTAGTCTAGTACGGTATTTCGTAATTATTCAGTAGTTTTGTTTTTTGGTGTTTGCAAATGATGTATACCACCTTTAATTTCGAGACTTACTTTTGGCATGGCGATTAACCATCATGTGTTTCCTGGGACAGTCCCAAGTTTTGTGTACACATGTACATTGTACATGCACATGATTAGGGCTGTCCCGATATACTGAATATTCGAATACCATTTTGCCGGTTCGAATATTCGAAAAGATATATATGCACATATAGTATACAGAAACAACTCTGATGGTCCATAATATCGATCACCACACGCTTTTATGTGCAATTTTTTGTACCGGTGCGGCATGCAGTGAAAAACTTGATCGGCGAGTATCAAATATTCGGTTAAACCCAGTTTTAATTATTTGAATACTAAATTATTCGAATACTAAATTATTCGAAAATGAACAGCCCTACACATGATATATTATCCTGGTGCTCCCAAAACTATGTCTTGTGTTTTCCTTTGGGGCAAAAAGTAGCCCAGCCCAGGGGATTGAGTCAGAAGTCATCAGGGACTTATTACAAGGAAACGGATCAGAATTGAATGCAGTAGGAAATTGCTAAGCTTTCACCCACATACATTGTAATGTCCATATATCAGGATATACAGGGCCTGTTTGTTTCACACAGATCCGGATCGCGATCAGTGATCCGGAGCGTCGAAAGCTGCTCCGGATCACATTTTTAGGGATCCTGCTCGCGAGGTGGGTTCGCAAGATCCAAGATGGCAACGTGCGACATAGACAGAGACATTTTTTCGTAGATTTGAAGCATTTAATGAGCTTGTGCGACAGTATTTAGTCATAATTCTTTTACAATGTATTTTTGTTATTAAAGCTATGTACAATATATTTACTTTTTCTGGAAATACTAAATAGTTTATCATAAAAATAACACTTCTGCTTACAAAATCTGAAGCAGACGACATTTGTCGCGTAGTACAAATTCTCCCAGCATGCAACATATAGCGAGAGGGCGCCCTAAAGGATTCGCGATCCTGTTTGTTTTCGTCCCGCTCTGGATCACCTCCCGATCTGTGAAACAAACGGGTCCCACAGTGTACCAAAATAAAGATCTGGGTGTGCTTTTTCTTATGCATACGGAAAACTAATAAAGAGAACAAATTTCCATAAAACTAATTTTATAGTATCGGTGTCGGATCACGATTGCTTTTTTGTTGTTGAGACAACTGGTTGTTAGGGTAGGCACCGTTAACCGGAAAATATCCATTCACATTCATGACACATCCAGGTCATTAGGTTCCAGTGACCGCAAAATGAGATGGGCACAGATGCAATTTTGGTACGGGCGAGACTGACGTTGATTAAAAACACGTCTGCTGTAGTGTCGTCTGGTACATGTAGTAATATCATCTTCGCATATTCTGGTACAAATTATTAAGTGTGCACTTGATAGTCGTGCAAAAAAATTCTGAGGTATCTTTAACATTCAGCCACTTTTTTTTATTTTTTTTTATAGTTTGTTGGTTGTTTTTTTTTTGTTTTTTTTTTAATGCATGTCGCCTATTACAAGGCCAAAGGCCACTAGAGGTGTGGGCTACAGAGGAAAGTGTGGAAGAACCAGCCCCTCGCACTGAAACAAGACAAGATAAACTGATCTCTTCACAGTATGAATAGGGTTGGGATGGGTAACTGCATGTATATTTACAAATGGGTTATTCCATAAATTTAGTGTACCAACTTGCGACATTTTGACCCAAAATGGAAAAATTCATTGAGAGGGGATTCATTAATAGTTTTCAGTATAACTTAAAGATATTGACAATTCTTAATAATTGTAGCCAAAATCAGACATTTTTTACTCCAGAAATGCCAAAATATCATGTAAAAACCCATTTACGGTTTTACGTGTAAAGGGGACACCAAATTAGTTTTCTGCTTATTTTTGTGATAATTCATGCTCAATGTGGTATTTTTATTTTAGAATGTATTTAGAATGTATCAAGGTTTATTGTGAAAATAACTTGATTACACTGAAAATAACAATTCGGTGCATAATTGCGTATGGGGACACCATTTGGTGTCCCATTTACACGTGAAACCTAGTAAATGGCCCCCCAAAAAAATATTTTCAAGCATGCAATCTTTGTTATGATTTCACACTTATCAAGTGGGACCTGTAATTAATGGTGATGGATCTGGATTTGCCAGTGAACCCAATTATCTTTTTATTTCTCAGAAACATTACACAAATTTCACGTGTAAAAAGGACACAAAAAAGGTAGGTCTTGTTTACACGTGAAACATTTGGGCTAACACTATGTCAAACTCGGTCAACTAGTTATTAAATCATTTAAATATGGTGCCATTACAAAGCAGTATTAACATGCTTTAACATAATGAAGGGCAATTTTTCATACACCTATGTGCACATGGTACAAAATGTAGTATTTGAGAACCAAACAATGCATTTTTACAGCAGTTTTTAAAATGTCGCAGCTTTGGTGTCTCTTTTTACACGTGAAACCGTGAACTATTTAGGACACCATACTGTCAGGAAGTTAGTCGGATGTTTTATCCTTTGCTACCAGATATTTAGGTACATGTACAAGTACTATAATTTGAGCAACTAAAATCATTTGTATATAAATGTATATATTTCACTGTTGGTAATACAAGGGAAACAAATATCACAATGTAAAGAGGGACACCAAAAGTCATTGGCCCACACATTTATGGAATCACCCAAATGTAAGTATATCACAGCACTGAATTAGTTATTAAAAAAAGCTTGCAGATTTTTTTACTGGTGCCTTGTTCAAAGATTGGTTTCATTTTTGTCACGTCTACCATGCTGCCATTAGCACCATGATGTAACACTTTGGTTTCCTTAACTTCAACCTTCATTTCCAGAAGTCCCATTGCATGACTAACTGCTTGAAAATTCCATCAGTGTTCTTTCTTGCATTTGAAAATTGTTTCATGGATTCATTAAAGTGCCGTTTGTGGTAAACATTGGAATCGATGCAGCATTTACAGTTTCTGGCACCCAAGTATAACTGAGTTTTTTTTACACAAAAACAGTTGTTAAGAGATGTGTGTAGTTTTGAAAGTATCACATGTGAATACAGTAAACAAGTGCAAAAAAAACTGAACCCTCCAAAATTTAAAATTCTCAGTGTCTATCATGGTAGTCTGTCACCCACTGTTTTAGGGAGGAGTGGTTAATCTGTGGTCGGGCCAGGCCTTTGAAAAGCCCAGCCATGCCCGGGCCTTGGGGCTTTTACTCTTGCTATTGTGAGCCACAAATCACCTAACAATAGAGCATCAACTAATCAATAAAGCCCAGCCTCTGCCAGGCCAGGCCTGGTTGTAGCCCCTCCCACACTAATCTGTACCCATTCACGGCTGGATCAAAAGATGCCTCAGCTGTCAGTCAAGTCTGGGTGAACAATGGGAGCCGGCTGGACTCCGGAATTAATGAACAGTTTATTGTGTACAATCAGGGGATTATAGAAGCCCAAAGGCCCCCCCCACCCTTAACCGGTGTCATTTAAAAAAATTATCATATTTTTGCATGTCAAAGCTATTAAGCCTTGTGTGTGTGTCCTGCCACATACATGTTCTGCCTACGTGAAAACATCTTAACATTCCCTGGTGTGCCTTCAAGTCAGCATACTCATTCAAAGAATATGCCAGACATTACTAATGTATTGGACAGTCACGAGATTGGAGTCGTGCTATTGGACCCGCAGAACACCGAATTAAAACCAATACCATATTAGGCCCTATGTTTTTTGGTCTTGAGCCCTTGAACTATTTTTATTTTCATGGCCTGTCAGTTTGGGGTGAAGTACATGTCCTCTGTACCCCATTAAACCCTCATTTCATGATCTTTGATGAGCTTATGTCATGATTGACAAAAAGATATAATAAATTTTCTTTCCTAGAATGCTTCGCCAGCTACATGTATTGTTGAATTATTTGATTACATCCATGACAGCTTGGGCTCACTTGGATCAACAGGAAGTGAAAATTAAAATAGAACAAAAAATATTGAAATCTGATAACACTAACAGGCATGCAACTTTTCCTCGGATCAGCTGATTTCCTTGTTTTTCACTTCACACGTATGCCATTGAAAATTGAAAAACACTGTACAAAGTCTTGTGAAGATTGGAATTTCCTCGATTTTTTGTTAATTCCAAGTTGCATGCCTGTGATAAATGAAACTCTTTTCAGGTCTGAAAAAGACATGTGCCTTTACTTTGCTGAACAATTTGCTGTATCGTTGACTGATTCCATATCCCTAATCTTTTCCTTAAAACTGCAACAATTTGTGATATTTCGGGTGCAGACTAGGGGCGTGTTTGTTTGACGCAAATCCGGAGCGCGATCAGTGATCTGGAGCGTCGAAAGCTGCTCCGGATCACGTTTTTTAGTGATCCTGCTCATGAGGTGGGTTCGCAAGATCCAAGATGGCAACGTGCGAGACGGACAGAGAAAAGTGATGGTATTTTTTTGTAGATTTGAAGCATTTAACGAGCTATTGTGACAGTATTTACTCATAATTCTTTTACAGTGTATTTTTGTTTTATTTTACTTTTCTGGAAATACTAGATAGTTTATCATAAAAATAGCCCTACAGAATCTGAAGCAGACGACATTGTCGTGAATACAAATTCTCCCAGCATGCAACATATAGCGAGAGGGATTCGCGATCCTGTTTGTTTTCGTTCGGCTCTAGATCACCTCCCGATCCGTGTGAAACAAACAGGCCCCAAATGTCTATTGTGGCCACCTGTCCACTGTTTGCCTGTCTATCGTGGCCGTCCGTCTACTGTGGCTCCCTGTCCATTTGTGGCCACTGAAAGTCCCCTTGTTATGGGTCTTTAAAGTTTGTCCACTTGTGGCCACTTGTCTGTTGTCTACCCTTCTGTTGTTGTGTCCACCCTTCTCTTGTGGTCACCTGCCTTTTGTTACCAGCAAAATACTAGATAGTTTCTAACAAAAAAAGACAGCATTTGCAGCCTTTTTCTGTCCCCAGTAATCAGTGTTGTGGGTCTCGAGACCGGTCTCGAGACCTGTGGTCTCGTCTCGGTCTCGGTACCCCGTGGTCTCGGTATTTTGCTGGAAATTTGTGATCTTTTTGCATTCTTTTATTATGTAAATGACATACCAGGTCTCGGCCTCGGTCTCGGTCTCGGTCTCGGACCATCAGGTCTCAGTCTTGGTCTCGGTCTCGGTCTCGGTCTCGGTCTCGGACTTCGGGGTCTCGACTACAACACTGCCAGTAATACAGATTCTGAAATATGTAATATGGCATTTACAAAAATCTTGGGAGTCCAATTTGATGGCTTTACTACGCCAGACCAAAACAGCATACCAAATTGGATATCCCGTCCGTCTTTCTCAGCTGAGTGGGCTTTCCATGGTTTATTGGCTTTGGGTTGACTCATTCACGTGGAATTTATCCTAGCATCTGTGCTTTTGTCATGGTCCTTGACATCTGATTGTAATTTTGAGTGTTTTAAAGGGGTTGCCGAGTCCAGCTCGAGATGGTTGATTGTGAGCTATTTATAGTTTGTAAACAAATGACATAGTTTAAAAAAAATGCCTTTTATCATCCCAGGATGTGATGGTGCATGTATTATGTACTTGTAGATGGTGCTTGCTTGAATCAACATATTGTTGGGTTTATAAATCATGAAATGGAAACCATTTTTCAAACAAAATTAAGGAAAATGGCTTTAAAATTAGCATTTTGTGGGAAAGAGCGAGACACCAAAATTAGATATTCTGGCAGTACGTGTACATGTACATATGATTCTGAGGCATACTTCCAAGCAGTCCTTAAATTGTCTGTAAATTAGTAACGCCCATCAGACACCTGTGGGAAGTTGTCTCCCCCCCCCCCCCCCCCCAATCAGGCAAATTGACAAATCACTTTGGGATAACCTCATTATCCAATGCCCTTGGAAAAGAAGGAAATTTAATTTGAGACGAATCACCTGCCAGTCTTCGGTGTTCAGTTGGTCAGATTTTTCAGGTCAATTCACTTCCAAGTATTTTGTGGTCTTAATCGTGAAATGAATTTCACTTCTAATTTTTTTTTATTGTAGCATTGGGGCCTGGTGAACTGTAAAACCACACCACACGTCAGTGTTGACTTTCACCCCACACATTTCAATTCATCCATTCAATTACCTATTGCGTTCACATGAGTTGGCCGGAAATTCATTCACTAAATTGCCACTAATCCCCGTTATATCATGACTGTTGTCTAAATAATAAACAAGGTGTGCCCTGCACTGTGCTAGGACCAAACCACCAGAAACCAGTCCAATCCATAAATTTTAAAGAGCCAATGTCACGTTCCGTACAAGCATAGAAAACACAAGACAGTCGGATATCAACTCTCAAATTTCCCGATACAGTCCTCAAAAATATAATTGATTTAGTTTCAGTCCGAGAGCTTACTGTTTATAAAGATGGTACATGTGTACATGTACATGTACCAGTGCCAATCCTTCAGAACAAATCCTTGAGAAAACTGTCTCTGAATACCTCAGAAAATACTTATTTTGATTTTAACAATCAAAAATATTATTAAGGAAGTTATGAACATGCACAAAATGGCTGTTAAAACTGTGTTTCACTATTTGTGCCGAATTCAGATAACTGCCTGTAACTATTTTGTAACTATTTTGTCTACGAATGCTACACTGTATATCATACCTTTAACCCTAACCTACATAAATCCATCAAAATCCTTCCCCTGTTTTGGAGGATTTCAGCAGATTCAGGATACCTCCATATTGAAACCTGGGGGATTTTGATGGATTGAGGATTGTAAGCCTAGCGTTACTGCAGGATTTTGATGGATTCAGGATACATGTACCTCCATATTGAGCAGTCACCAAAACCAACTTTTTGTGCATGACAAAATATGTAGGTGGATTTTGGCGGATTCAGGATACTTTCTAGTAAAGTTACCCAAGGGGTTAGGGTTAAAGGAAGTGTACATCATTTGCAAAAATCAAAAACACAAAACTACTGAATTATTATTATGAAATACCATACTAGACTGTAAGTAATAGCAGTCTCGAGCGAGCATCCTGTGAAATTATGGCACCTGGTGTGCTGCCGTTTTCAAGAAAAGTGAAAATTTATATCGTTTTCCAATGATTGTCAGCTGACAATCGTTGGAAATAGTCTAGTTCCCCGACCTGATAATTCCCAGTCTTCTATTAACCCTAACCTTCCCTAACCTGCCAAAATCAAACACCCCATTTGTGTTGAATTTTGTGTGATTGGATACTGTAGAGCCTTGGCACCATCACTTTGCATGGGACTTGATGCCCTGATTTTGTCTAAGTACAAAGAATGTGCCATTGGTTTACTACACAGTGTTGGAGTTTGTGTGGTTAGGGAAGGATTCTAGTAAAAAGCCTTGGGCTGTTAGGGTTAATTGCTCCGTTTTGTCTAAAGTATGGTCAGAGAACCAGACTACTAGAACATAATTTTTCTCTCTGTTTTCCCAGCATCTATGCACATGAAACTTGAAACAGGTCAGTGTTACAGTATTTGCTAGCACGCTATAAAATACTAACCCCCAAATCCATTTATTTCTGAAAATTACAGCAAAAGCAAATGTTGTATACTACATGTACATGTACTTGTTATATACATCTTCAACTTTTTACAGTTGAGTAACCTTAGCAAGTGTGAATACAACCGTGTGTGGCGTATTTTATAGTCTGTTGAGTTTTGCTCCTATGACAAATCGCCCCTGCACGTTCTCTTTTTCCCAGATTTATTATAAAGCATTGCGCAGTTAAAACCTGCGTGGCATGTCGGTTCTATTCATGCAGGTTCTATTCATGCAGGTATTGACACAAGTCGAGTGCTTTTCATCGCAGTTATCGCAAGAACCAGGTATTGCTTGCTTTTTAGTCAGACACGACACACACAATGTACATGTTCATGTACAAGTTGTTTTGCCTATTTATAAAGAAGTTTTGTTCTGACCTTCGTGCAAAAAACAAGTTTTGTTCTGTGGGGGAAAAAGTAAGGTGAAGAGAAAGATGTGAAGTGTTTGATTTGTTATATTGGTGTGTTCCTGTACCCGTATGTTTATTCAGTTTCTCTGTGGTTGATCAGCTCACAGAGCAATGGCAGTTTTTGCTCATATTATGTTTACATACATTGTAAGTACATTGTAGATTCAAATGGCCTACATGTTACCGTATGGCTGTCCCGAATATATGGAATATTTGAATATTCGAATATTCGATCGTCAATCAAATATTTGAATACCTTTTTGACGGTTCAAATATTCGATTATGTATACATGTATATGCGCGTACAGATACTACTCTGATGCTATTTTAATAGAAAAGTTTGGTGCTTAGCAGTGTCAAATGCAGCCTTTTTGTCGACCGTGACTTTTTGTGGACGGAGGTTTATTGTTCCCGTCCGTAAAAGACCTGTGACAAAAACGCAGGCTGGAGTTTGGTTTCTTGTTATACGTACCCGTAATGATCTTGATACAACAGGCGCATGCAAAAAATGTCGATCGGGCGGTCCATAATATTGATCGCTGCATTTTTACGGCGCAGCATGCAATTGCAGCTGACGCGTGAACAAACCTAGTTTCGAATAATCGAATACTAAATTAATCAAATACTAAATTAATCGAATACTAAATTAATCGAATACTAAATTAATCGAATACTAAATTAATCGAATACTAAATTAATCGAATACTAAATTATTCGAAAATGAACAGCCCTAATGTACCGTATGTGAATATTTGCAAGCAATACATGTACAAATTGTACACAGAAAAAGATTTCTGTACATGTACGTGATCAAAAGTAAAATTTGTGAGTTTCAATCTGAAACTTTGCAAACTGTTTAGAAAGATTCGTCAAAGAAAACTGACAATTTGGGAGACCGCCAACAAACATACAGGCCTCAAATTTAACGGCGGCCACGACGGCCAGTGCCATCGATGCCCTTAAGTTTGCCGTGGTGCCCTTCACAAAATCGCACTCTTCACGGCCAGTCTTGCCGTGCCCTTTTCCCAACTGGCCGTAGTGCCCTCGTTGCCGGCCCACGCGTACCCACCATTGCCGCGCCGGGCCGGCCGTAGCAGGTGCGGCCGGCGCAGCGCGGCAATGGTGCACGCAGGCCAGACCGGTACCGGTATGTACAGTACTACATGTACATGTACGTATGGCTGCTGCAGCATGCATATGACACGAAGCTTGATATAGACTGGTTTCTTTCGATCGCTCCATCAGCATTTTAATTTCGAATGCAGGGGGCAGAAGCCAGATTTAATCTAAAGCACGTACACGTACGGTACGGCCAAGTTCAATTAGCGACTATTTGCCAACCACTGGTCGATTACTCGATTGTGCCTGGTACCTAGGTTATATTTTTTGCATAGGTTACCAGGCAAAATTGACCAAGTTGGTTGTCAAGTTCGTTCGCGCTTTCATCATGGAGTTGTGTACGTGCGGCGCATGGCATCATTCATTGTATGACCGATGTATTGTGTGTTGTTTATAATAACCTGAACTACATGTATCAAGTTTGTAAAAATGCCACGAAAAGATCGATTAAAGCGACAAACATTAGTAAATGTACATGTATCTGTGGAGTTTTACAGGGCTTCACAGAATATTTATAATAGAAGTAATAATGACTGGCCTCCTTGCCCTTTAAATAAAAAGGCCATTGGCCTTGGTGCACTTTGCTTTGGCCTTGGTGCCCTGCCAAATTTTTCATTATCGAAGGCAAAATGGCCGTGCCCTAGAAAATCTTAAATTTGAGGCCTGAACATAGATTGTAGGGCAAGATAGCTCAGTTGGTAGAGCGCCAGTACGGTATTCTGGAGGTCGTAGGTTCAAATCCTGCTGCTGCCAGTTTTCTTTGTTCACTTCGAAAATGTTGATAAAGATGTTACCAGTAACCAATCCTAATAAGTAATATTTCCACCTGAAATGCTTTAATCTTCTAGAAAACTGTACAGGTTCTAGAAAACTGTACAGATTAATTTCAACAACTGAAATTAAGCAAATATGAAAGTGCACAAAATCAGTTAAAATGTAATGGTTTTTCAATATTTTTCTCATGACGTGGATGACAGATTGAACTCAAACTTCCACAGGTTTATTTCATGTATATGAAATAAACCTGTGGAAGTTGAAAGTATGAACACTGCCTGCAACTTGTTGTCAACTCCACCAAAGTGTTTCGTGTCATATTTACATGCTCCAGTAGCCACAACTGTTTTTCTGTTGCCTATTTTTTTTGAGATATTAACCCCTTGAGTACGGTATTTTACGGGAGATGTCGGGGTGCCGCGGCGGCTCTGACAGCCAAGCGAAACGGCCACAATGTGTTTGTGCAGTCAAGCGTAACATATACACAATAATCCAACAATGGATTGAAACTGCACAAACAGCGGCCAATTGCGTCATCCGGCCTGGTGGCACTGTTTTCTTTTGCGCATATTTGCGTCATCCGTACGCAAGGGGTTAATGATTCTTAACAATTGAACTTTATTAAACAAATTCACAACCTTGAATTTAGTCACATCCCTTTTTTTTCCCCATTTTGGATAAGGACACGGATTTCCAGGTTTATGGATCACATATTTTTATGAAAAGGTTAATTATAAACAGACTAAAAGGTTTTTTTTCTTTTCTAATTTTGTTGTGTCATCCATGGAGAGCAGTTTCGTAAATTATTACTTTTTTTCTTTTTCTAAACATTTGTATGGCTTCTGGATTTCGGAGAATAGGTTCGACGGACATGTACAATGATTTAACAGATACTGGGTATTACTGTACTTACACGGATCACAGAGGACTGCACTTTTGAGGGAATTGACTTTACCAGCATTTCAATCAATTCTTGTAGTGAGAGGATTAACTCTACACATGTTCATAAATAAACGTTTCAGATGCTGGTACACATGCAGGACCCAGACTTATGTTCAAGTTGTCAAACTTGGAGTCTGAGTTCTTACTGTTAACCCCTTGAGTACGGTACCCCTGATCCACCTTATAACGGTTAGCGTTCCCACTACACACAATTGCAGGATCTGATCCACCAATTGGGGGATCTGATCTGGCAATTTGGCAAAAGGTAGATCAGATCCCCCAATTGGTGGATCTAGTGGGAACGGGGTCTTAGTCACATTGACTTGTGTGCAGAGTGCAGCAAGGTCAAGCTGTCACCACAGATGCACTGTGCTGCGTCTGGCAGGGTTAGGGTTTTAAGCAAGTTCTTTCACAAAGGCAAATGACATACATGTACATTGTACAATATTCATTAATTAAGCCTGCACATGCACAATGTAGTTAAAGTGGAGATGGTGGGTCAAGATACTTGTACATGCACGCAGGATATCTTGTTCAAAAAAACAAATTTGGTCAGAATTTCTTTGTAGTGAATGCAAAAACAAGTAGAGATGGAAGACCATTTGTATCACACACACACACACCTAAGTGTGTAAATACTGGCAATCGCGGACCTCCTATTGTCCCTCTTTTGTTTATACTTTTTCGGAAGGCCTCCCATATGTTTTGTACACGATTTTCAATCGTGGACCTTGACTCAATCGTGGATCCTATTGTCCTATTTGTTAAAATTCCACGGTTTGAATAGCTATATACAAACTCACCCACACACAAAGAACAAAGGCATGTTTCAAGTGTACAACATTTATCATCCTTGCCCCTGCCCATAACCCTGCCATATATCATCAGTATTACTCAATTTAATGTGAGCGCTTGTCGGATTGAATGTTGTGAAACAAGAGGTCAAGTTTGCAGGGGTCAAGTTGCTTGCCCCCCCCCCCCCCTGCCTTTGTGAGCCATATTCAAATCCATCTCAGGTATGCGGATATTGAAATATTGTCTAGGGTAATAAGACTCCATGTCTGACATTTTCAAGGATTGTCATCGACAAGTGTATGCAATATTAAAGGTTTATTGTCTGTTTATCAAATGGTACACTTCCTGTTCTACTTAATTTTTCAGAAAAATTCATGGCTTTTTTTTTCTTTTGCCTACAAATCCATGAATTAAATTTGTCTCTTCCTGGGTATCACTCACCATCAGGCAAGGTGTGGGTGACAATAGAAAAGTGTATCATTTACAGTTAGAGAAGTTGCCGGTTCACATTTCATTTCAATTGCCAGAGCTCCAACAGGATTCCTTTAAGGAGTTCCATAGTGCAGCAGCATGAGCGAGAATGTTTCAAATTGTCTCGCAGGCTTGCCCAAGGAACAGATACATGTACATGTAGGCCTACATGTAGTATTTGTATGTGAGCTCAGTGCAAGACTAAAGCACTGTGTGATGGCAATACAGAAGTTGATGTTGCCTGCATGGGCAAAAAAACCCACCCCAGGTTGATGTCTTTTTCCAGATGTGACACTTTTCGCTCTCTCAGTTCTCATCGGTCCCCCTGTCTTTATCACTCAGTTTAATTTGACATGGATACCTGTACACAGGGTAGTGCATGGCGAAATTGAAGTAAATGAGTCACATGTGTACATGCCTATACATGTATGTGAAAAATCCAAAAGAAACTTCATGTTAAAGCTGACTTCTTCTCTTTTTAGCAACATAAAATAAACCTAAAGTCTGTCCTGAGCCAGTATGGCTCAATCATCAGGCCAGTGATTATATTTGGTTTGTTGGGCCATTAAAACCCGAACTCGCTAGAGTGTGTGGAAAATCATATTGAAATTGGAGGATTCAGGACTGTTAGGGTTTTAACCCATTGAAGACAGATGAGGTCTATACACGTAAAAAAAAATTTCCACCAGGCTGGATGACGTCTGTACACGCAATCTCTGCATTTTCAATCCATTGTTGGATTATTGTGTATGTTACACTTGGCTGCACAAGCCTCTTGTGTATCGTTTTGCTTGGCTGCACAAGCCGCCCCGCCCCCCCCCCCCCCCCCCCCCATTAAGAATAATTTCATGAGGTGACAGATTGAATGTTCCATTCCACGAGGCGAAGCCGAGTGGAATGGGACATTCCATCTGTCACCGAATGAAATTATTCTTTCCATTGCACGAATGTGAAACATTCATTATTTGTTTTATACAACGCCTAAATAAATCCGACAGATTGCATGCATGGATTTCTTGGTGTAACGTTACAACGTGCCGTTTACCTTCTCAGTCCCGCATAAAACCGCGACAAAAAATTGTCGAGTTCCGAATCAGTTAAAGCTTCAATTGTTGTTCCTGCGTGTCTTGCAAATTCCTCTAATCGTTTCACTGCATATTTGATTTGTCTCTTTGTATTTGGAGCGTCAGCATCGCCTACGAGTTCCAATATTTCCTCGTCTGTTAGGAGAACAAACCGCGACAGTTCGGGAAACTCGGCCGCCATGTTGTGTGAATGACAGCCCTGTTGTAGCGCCACCATAGTGACCGTGAAATTAGGGAAGTTCTTTTGGTTCTATCAATGCGCGCGCACCGTTTGATAGAACCATGTGATAGAACGTTTTGGGCAGTGCGGGTTCGCGTCGTGTGATGGGTCGAATAATTCAATGCACGTGATCGACGATCCACCAATCGGATTGCTGGGATTTATTCAGGTGTTGTATAAAGTGTCTTAATCAAGGACACAAGTGCCATGAACAGCCAAGCCAGGATTCAAACCCACTTTCTGAAGACCCAGCCATCTGAATGTAGGTCCGACATGCTGGACCGTTCGGCCATGACATACATGTACATGTATCTAAAATTCCAACTTACATGTACTCTTGGTTTTGATTGAGCTGGTCAGATGACGTCTCCGCTGATAAGGATGGTTATCTTCCCCAACTCGTCATCCAAGTGTCTCATAATCAAATCATTTCATCTTGGCTTTGTCTCTACCGTCTTCAGATTCAAGTGGCCGTCAAGTGTTTGAGCTCGGATAGGCTGTCGGCTGATAAATCACAGGACTTTGTCAAGGAGGCGGCCATCATGTATTCCCTGAATCACAACCACCTCGTCAAGCTATTTGGAGTAGTCCTGGATGTGGATACGTCGCTGATGTTGGTAAGAAAAAAAAATAAATAAATAAATAAAAAAAAAAAAAAAAAAAAACAATAACAGCGTAACATTTTTGCATAGTCTTGTTCCCTGGAGATTCCCCAACATCTCTTGACAAGTCTTAGGTTAGGTAGGCACCACGGGTTAGTCCGAGTGCTGTCATCATTGGTAACATTTCAAAAATAGAGATACATGTACATGTACTCTTGCCAAATCCGGTCGGCAAAATACTGCAAGAATTTCGATTTAACTGAAAATTAGAAAATTCCATACAGGTCCTACAACAGGCATGACGGTCATTTTGTTGTTAAATACCACTATGAACATCATCGATAACATCTTAACGGAAACGAGTTTAGAAAATTTAGGACATTTTCATAGACGAGTGGAATTCCTCCATTTTGGTCGGGTGACATTGGTATCTACCAGACATACAAATCATCAGAATAGTCATTTTTGGGCAATTCTGTGGTAACGGAAATATATTTCAGAAGAATTTGGGCTGTATTTTTTACATGCTGTGGATTAGTCTAATGGCCTATTACTGATTACAAACACTTTTATGTGGTCTGGTTATACCCCGGCTATCATATATAAAAAAATATGTGAAACTTCCTACATGTGGAAAGATCCAAAGCCAAAAAATGTGTCAGAAAATGATGGATATTTTGTTTACCTTAACCCTCCAGGGTATTTTGGCTAGAAACCCTGCCAGACGCATCAGATTGCATACTTTGTCACATTGACTTGTGTGCAGAGTGCAGCAAGGTCAAGCTGTCACCACAGATGTACTGTGCTGCGTCTGGCAGGGTTAAGGTTAATTGCCAAATAAAATTCTATGAAATCTATATAACCAATAAAGATGTTCCAAAAACGATTTTGTTTGGTTCCTTGCTACATGTAAGCATGCATTTAGCCACTCTGGACATCTAATTTAACCCTAACCATCCCTAACCTGCCAAAATCAAACACCCCTATTGTGTTGAATTTTGTGTGATTGGGTACTGTAGAGCCTTGGCACCATCACTTTGCATGGGACTTGATGCCCTGATTTTGTCTAAGTACAAAGAATGTGCCATTGGTTTACTACACAGTGTTGGAGTTTGTGTGGTTAGGGAAGGATTCTAGTAGAAAAGGCTTGGGCTGTTGGGGTTAATGGTGATTTGATCCACTTGAAAATGAGTTATTGAACTCATTTCCCATACAGAATTGCCTATTTGCCAGGTCCGGGTAATCGGACTCACTCCTGCAACCTTTCTTGTGCACCTGTTCTTCTCCCTGCAGGTGACAGAGTTTGCAGCTCTGAGGTCGCTCCTAGAAAATATCAAGCAGCGGACCCTACGCCCCTCCTTTCCCATCACTCTTCTGTTGGAGTTTGCTGGACAGATCACCGACGCCATGAGGTATCTCCACGTCTCTAACATCATCCACCGAGACCTGGCCACTAGGAATATCCTACTCTTTGTGGACGACGACGTGAGTGGGGCCAACAATCGTGCATCATTTTAATGACAAGTAGTTTTTAGCTCTTGCAGAAGAACAAGTACTAGCAATGATCATTGATTAGCCAGTAGTTGATTCCTGACCAGCCTTGCACCAGTAAAACCCAATCATGAGGTAAAATTATAGGGAAAACAAAATTGAAAGGAAAATGAAGGAAAATTCGAGAACAGGTTTCAGGAAACAAAATTGTTTACACAACATAATTGTAGAAATTATTTTAATAATCCTCTTGGAGAGGAAAGATGTGGTGCTATGAAAAAAACCAAGACTTAGACATTATTTTTTTATTTCTCTGCACGCTTAGAAAATTGCAGTATAAAAATTTCACGAAAACATTAAAATCAGAATGAAAAGAATATGGAGAAGATAAGACCGTGGAGGAATTTTCTTCCTGTATAAATATCCCGTTCAATTTGCATGCGTGTGCGTCTACCAGCAAATGACTACAAATATTTAACCTTGATCTCTTTTTTCTATTTGATCTGGCCAGCAGGGCACAAAGAAGGTCAAGATCAGTGACTTTGGTCTGTCTCGGAGGTTAATCTTGGGAGAGAACTACCGAACTGAGATGAGACCCAACCTGAAGCTGCCATTAGCTTGGTGAGATACGAGTAGTCTGCTCGTGGGCCTCACTCATGAGTTAGCCGTTTTAAATCGCATTCCTTAAATTCATGTCTCGAACAATAATATGGATATAGCCATGCACGTGTGCTTAATTGTATATATTTATGATTATGGTTACCGAGGACAGGGAAGAAAGGAATGACATCAGACAAAAAATGTCCTCGATCGTCATGCTGTCCTGAGTTGGAAAATGCACAAAACCATTAAGAGAGGTTGCAAAAAAGTTAAGTACAAACAAAAGAGGCAATTAGAAGTCAATGGGAAGTCCTCGGTGTATTATGTTATCAACAGGCGTGGTTGTACGTGGTTGGGGGCGTTGGGGTATTCAAACCGTGGACGAAAAATGTTGGAGAACAAAAGAGAATAATATCGTCCACGATTCCCAGCATACATGTAAATGTACGTCCGGGATTCGGATTCTGTACAGAACATATGGAGGTCTTCCGAAAAAGTTGAAGTACAAACAAAAGAGGGACAATAGGACGTCCACGTTTGGAAGTCCATAACACGTTTAACTGTACGTGCACGTGCATTGTAGTTCCACATGTAGCGTGTATGCACACTTTGCAAACAGGGGCGCACGAGTCAGTGTTGTAGTAAGTTGAATGTCAGGATTTATATCCCCTTTATTTTTTGTCGTTTACAGATAGATTTGATTAGTGTGTAGGCCAGCAAGTGGAATAAACTTGTATCCATAAAACTTGAATCATGTCAGGAATTCAGTAATTTGGAAATACTGGTATCTTTTCCACTGGACTCAACATGTACTTCTTTTAAAGGGACACATTGCCTTCAAATGTCATGAAATTTTGCTGTTAGGAAATGTTCCTTATCGTTTATAAAAGTTGTTCATGCAAACAAACATGTATAATGTGTTGTAATTAGTGAGTAGTGATTACAAAACAAAAAAAATTGCCTCTGACCCCTGACATCTGACCCGCGAAACAAAGACTTATTTCCAGTAGTAAAACAGCATTGGGAACCAGACCTTCTTGTACCACACAATGCGTTGGCACATCCATTTACAAGTACCGTCTGTGTCCCACGACGAGACAGTCCCGATATCCCTACCATATATCACCCAAGATGCGGGGCAGGCTTCGCTTCACCCGGCCAGGCTACACAAGCTCCTTACAGGGCTTGCGGCTTGACCATAATGGAATAACAAAAGTACATGTTTTCTTATTTATTAACTATAAACAAATAATTGAATATCACAAACAGACGGTTATTGTAATAATAATTGCCCAGACGTACTTCAACCAGCTGCGACTGGAAATACGACTGGTGAACACGGTCCGCCATTTTGTGGAGTCAAAAATTTAGTTCAACAAAATGGCGGACCGTTATTTGATACAAAATTAAACAAAAAACACGCAATTTGAAGGGATAGTTATGTGAATCTTTGTATTCTACTTTTAAAAAAGCTTCCCAACCATATCCATTTTATTTTTCTAGCCCAAATCGCCAAATCCAAAGCAATGTGTCCCTTTAAGGCATCAAGGCTATCGTGAATAAGCCAGTTCGGTATTTCAACTGCGCATGTGCACAATGACATTTATCCCGAATGACCCGCATGACCTAACACGCGCGTGTGAACGCAAAAGGTTGTCGCACAACGCCCACATGTTAAATTCAATCACATGGCGTGACATTATGTCAACAATTTTATCCCGAATAACCTTTGACCTTTGTGATACCGAACTGGCTTATAAGGTGCATATTTTGGTTTTTGTGAGTTGCACTTGAGTGTCCTTGAAAGCAAGATTGCTTGTAAGTTGCCTGCATGCACATTCACATGTGCGTCATGTCGGTTTGATGCATGTGTTATTGTATGTTAGTGAGAAAGGCTATTGGGTGTTTCACAGGGGTGTCGTATTGTAAAGCTTATTGTATTTGTGACACCATCTGAAAAAATGAGTCACTGGTACATTTTTAAAGTGCTGTTATATTTAGCCTGCTTACATGGATTTGTTTTGACACAAAAGGTCAATGTAAAGCTCTACTGCGTGGTTTTGCAAAGCCATGCATCTATTCTAACTGAAAAACATCTGATCATGTGTGTACACCCATGATGACTTATATGTATCCGTGCCATTAACCCTTGCCGGGGCACCAGGCCGGGTTATGCAGCCAAGCGAAACGGAAACAAGAGGCTTGTGCAGCCAAGCATAACGTACACAATACCCCAATAATGGATTGAAAATGCAAAAATTGGCGTGTATTTGTGTCAACCGGCCAGGTGGCAATTTCAATCTGCACGTATTTGTGTCAACCGGTGGCAAGGGGTTAAATAGGGAGTTAGCACTCTATTTATTTCAGATACTTCTATGACCATTATATACTTCGCCACTCAAACTATCAAATGGTTTTAACTGGCAGTCCATTAAGTTTCCGAATCAGTGTTAACAGGGATTTTGGTGGTGTTTGGAATTACTTTCCCTTTGGAGTTCAATTTTAAATTTTAAATGTTAAATTTGTATTTCCCGTTGTTCGTTGGGGGGTGTGGCCTCTCCGCCCACATGTACATCTGGATTCACCAGTAGTCAAAGATGAGCCATTTGCCAGCTCATTATGGGCAAGGTCAATTTTGAATTATGTGTCGCAGTGCTTAACCCCTTGTGTACGTCCAGCTGTTATTGATGGGGGCTGGAATGCCATGAACAGGCTGTGGAGCCAAGCATAAATGCAAACAATAGGCACCACACTGAATAGAGTGGTCCTATTCATCACACTTGGACCCCCCTATCATGTGAATGAAAGCTTTATTTGAAAAAGCTCCATCTATTCATTACACTCCCATTCAAGAACAATATAGTTGACACATGAATGGGTTGAGTATGCACAGGAATGTGTGTATAGACGACAACCAGCCAGGTGGTCTTTTTTTCAAACCGCAGCTATGGCCACCATCCGTATTCGAGAGGTTATTAGACCACGATCATATTCTGCCTTCATTTTTGGTTGATTCTTGCAGGATGCCAGTCGAAGCACTGACCAAGCTGACCTTCACTAAATCCAGTGATGTTTGGAGCTTTGGTGTGACGATGTGGGAGATGTTTACGTACGGTCGACAGCCATGGGCAACGCACTCCGGGGAGGAGGTAAGGATGCATCCAACTGTCAAGTCCAGAAACCGTGGACAAGATAAACACTTCCTATAAGAAACATGACAACTTATGCCTCGCCTACCGAGTGATCCCCACAATGTTGCTTCCCAGGTTGTATCGTAAAGTTGGGGCCTGATCCCTGGATATACGGCGTTATGGGTGTATGACTTCTGACTAGTGCATCCCCACCCCCCCTCCTGCCTAAACAAAGACACCGACAATTTAGGAGACCGCCAACACAGGGCAAGATAGCTCAGCGGGTAGAGCACCGGTACGGTAATCCGAAGGTCGCAGGTTCGAATCCCGCTCCTGCCAGTTTTCTTTGTTCACTTTGAAAGGTCTTAAACTTGAAATTTTCCTCACTATCGGGGCTTGAAATGAACGACGGCCACGACGGCCAGTGCCGTCATTGCCCTCTTACTGGCCGAGGTGCCCCACAAAAAATCCCCGTCTTCACGGCCAGTTTTGCCTTGCCCCATATGTACCTTGGCCGTTGTGCCTTTTTTGCAAAAACACAGCCACTACAATCCTTCATTTCTTTTGTTTTTACACACATATTTCGATGTCATGCCAGCCAAATCGGCAATCATAAAATCATGCTGCACAACACGTCATGCCGGCGATCCCCCACACTGAATCTGGCTTCGCGACAGTACATGTACATGCGCATACTTTGTACACAAACTGAATCTAGTCCAGTTTCGGAGTGTGCCGATACTTCATTCAGCGTCACCCCCACCGCAAGAATAAATGTGTGTATTCGTATATATACACATACCAGCAGGAGTAGGTACGGCAGATCTTACGTGCAAAGTCAACTGACATTCTTTTTCTCAGTACTTGCACGCGCTGTACACAATACGCATTGATGTTCGTGTACGAGGCAAACGAAGATACACATGTAGTCACAACACGCGGCGCGGTGTTCCGATATTGTCAAAAGTTTCAATGAATAATTAGTCTTACTCTTACTTAAATCGTACGTTTTGAATGGAAAAATCAACAATGCCGTGCAAAGATCGATTCAAGCGGGCAGCACGAAGTGAATTTGGGAACTCAGCCAGCAAATGCAAGAAAATGATTTCTTTTTCGGGTACGTACACTGCAGGGCGTAACCGTCATGACCGTAAGAAAAAAACAAAAACGTTTTAATATTTTCATTTACTATTAGTCTCCGCGCCCTTTCTGCAGATATAATTTGGCCTTGGTGCCCTACCTACTGGCCTTGGTGCCCTCCGTAATTTTGCTTCATTCAAGGCCAAAGTGGCCTTGCCCTAAAAATTATCAAATTCAAGGTCTGCACTATCCCTCATGGCAAGTTTGCTGTACATTCCACTAGCCCAATTGATGTTTAACTAATGCGTAGCATTATGTTGCATTTTCTAAAAGACAACCAGTTTTTCCTTTTTAAACTGTTCGTTCACATGGTCGCAAACCCGTAAAGATTACTTTTTCCTGTTAGTGTCAGTCGATCTACATCATCATGTTTGATTGAAACAAGCATTGTTCTCGGTGAAATGTTCCAAGTTTTCCGACTTTCGAGATGCTCCTTATCAAGATTGAGGAACTTCTGAAGAAAAAAAATTGCAGTGTAGAAAAAGACAATATTTAGAATATTTTAGAACTAAACAAAAACCCCTAGCTTTGAAAAGAAAGTAAAACAAGATTCTGGCACTGATAATTCAGATTAAAAGTTTTGCTTTGTTCCAGATTCTGAAAGCAATAGACAAACCAGCATTACAGCGTTTGGAGCGGCCGGACGCATGCCCCGTCAAGATTTACGAGATCCTTCTGAAGTGTTGGAAGCACGAGCCGGAGAAGAGACCGAGCTTTGCTGAGATCTGTGAAGAATTACCCAAGGTGAGGCTTGATAACGAGAACAGCAACGGGGTAATTCCCTGATGGGAATCCATCAAACTGCTGTAATTTCCTATTTAGGTATTTAAATTTGGATTCGATCGAGTATTTGAGTATGGGATGTGTGCTGATCAACATGACATTATCAGCTGGGAATTGCATATTTTAGATGGGAAATGAACCATCGCTGTTTGAAAGCTAGCCACACCCCTTAGAAAACCCTTTGGAATAAATCTTTTTTTTTTTCACAATCCGTGTCAAATTTGAACTCATGTGATTTGGCAATATTTAACAAGTTGCGTTCGCACGATTCTACTGCAATAGGTCAAGTGCATGTTATATTATGCTCTTGGAAACTCGGATCTCACAATTCGAGTACAATCACTGACGAACATTGGTTGCTTATTTGCTCAGGCCAAGCCAGATCAAGTCCGTGCCATCACACACTACAAACCAACAAAGGATGGAGAGCTGTCGTACCGAGCCGAGGACATCATCACTGTCTTAGATTCAAAGTAAGACGTTATTTCTCATCATAACTCTATTTCCCTAGGTAGTTTGGCCAGGAATAAAACAGTTTTGTTGTGTATCAAATACTTTAGTAAAAATAAAAAAATTAGCTGGCCTAAATACTTTAGCACTAAATTCAAATTAGCAGACTTACGATGAGGCTAGGCATTTGTGTAGTCAAGAATAAAAAAGTGATTTCTGTACTCTGGGATGACGAAACATGGGTTTTTCTAGTGACAATAATTTCTCGGGGTGATCTGAATTAAACTCTGTTCCTCTGTACCAGTGAGCATTCTGGCGTCTGGACCGGCATCCTTGCCAGCGGCAAGATCGGCACCTTCCTCCGATGCAACACCACCCTCATGGGCAGCAGCGGCAGCAGCACCGGAGGGAGTAGGTTACGGCGGTGGAAGAGCGGGTTTCGTTCGGACAAGAGAGACGCAAGGAAAAGGTAACATCAATAAAGTCATGATTTTGTGGTCCTAATGGACCGATCCGGATTTGACCATAAGCCCCAACTAGCTAATGGCAGACCACGCCTGTAGCAACTGACCAAAAGTTGTAATCCTATTGGTCAATGCGCACTGTTTGATTGACAGGCCGGATCGGTCCATTGTCATTCTCATCAAAGATGAAAGAGAAGAGCCAGTCATGGCCAAGAAAAGTTCAGCCAGTATTCCTTTGAAATCGGCACTGTGCAGGCTAAAATAAATATGCAAGCTATTCACCAGGCTTCTGCAAACGCCACGTTGTCGATGGAATTTGTTGAATTAATAAAGACCCTTTCACGCTGATGAACCAATTTTTGAGAAAGTACTCCTCTTTTTTTTCCCCAACATTAATTTCTTGAACTTTTAATATTTCGTCGCACAGTTAACACACCAGCAAATTAACTCAACTTTAAATGCACTTAGGGTGGAGTGGTTAATCTGAGGTCGGGCCAGGCCGTTAAAAAGCCTGGCCAAGCCCCTGGAACGCCCGGGCCTTTGGGCTTCTATAATCCCCTGATTGTACACAATAAACTGTCCATTAATTCTGGAGTCCAGCCGGCTCCCATTGTTCACCAAGACTTGACTGACAGCTGAGGCATCTTTTGATCCTGCCTTGAATAGGTACAGATTAGTGTGGGAGGGGCTACAACCAGGCCTGGCCTGGCAGAGGCCGGGCTTTATTGATTTAAATAGTTGATGCTCTATTGTTAGGTGATTTGTGGCTCACAATACCAAGAGTAAAAGCCCGAAGGCCCAGGCATGGCTGGGCTTTTCAAAGGCCTGGCCCGACCACAGATTAACCACTTCTCCCTTAGTGAACATCACAAAAAACGTGGAATGCTTGGAACATTCCAACGAGAACATTGCCCGTTCCCTAAGGGAACAGCTTGGGAATGCTGCTTGATCCAGTATGGGTACAGTGGTCTATGCGTATGCACGCTTACTTGGCAAGGGCTTGTTCTTATTGGGAACGTGACCACAGCGTGTTCCCAAAAAGAACACGCGGTGTTCCCAAAAGGAGCATACCAGTGGAGGCAGGAATGTTCTGAGTTAGAGCCTCTCCCTTGAATGGAGTTTACGGCTTATTCAATGGTATGTCAAACGACGGCATTATCTGCGGTTTGAAAAAAGACCACCTGGTGTGTACACGCATTCCTGCACGTACTCAATCCCGTCTGAACAAGCCTGTCTTGGCATACCAGCACCCCATCAATATCAGTCGGACAAAAGGGGTTAATTGTACTGAAGGCTACAGCGCTTTACCAGTCAATCAAAGTCCCAACCAGGTTTGAAGAGTTGTCGAAACCCTTAAACATAGAAAATTTTGTCATTTAGCGTCTGTACATGTCCTTGTATTAATTCATGCCACCCCGTTTGTTCTTTTCATGTCCACGCTCACGTGTGGTTGCATGTTTGGGGTCATCTTCGGGTATCTGCTCACTAGTTGGCATGGGTACGTATCTTAGCGTTACTCTCGAAACCAAAGCTGTGTCCGAATCGGGTATTTTACGACTACAGCTTCGCTTTTTTGCCAGTGGTGTTCTACGCTTGATATCCGTAGTCGTGGACAAACATGCCCGTTTCAGACACAGCTGAAGTGTTACCAATAGAGCTATGTTACATAGCACCAGTCTTGTTGACTTGACTTGCTGACTCGGACTCGAGTCAGACTCGTGTCGTGATTTGTTTTTACTTGAGACTTGACTTGACTTGGACAAAAATGACTTGGGACTTGACTTGACTTGAAAAAATTTGACTTGCTGACTTTAATACTTTTGTTAAAACAAACAAAACTTTTGGGCGTACGCAACATATCAGTTGAAAAAAATGCCAAGCCTATGGCGCATAGCGAGCTGGGTGTCCAGTACATGTACGTATGCGGGGCTACAGCACTGGACGATTGCATGGAGAATCGTCAAGACGGCATGCCAGGTTGATTTTGTACAGTGCATGCGTGCCGGCCTATGCGTACTCATTTGTCATTGGAATTTGAATTTACTTTGTGCAACAATTGACTTGAGACTTTGTACTTGACTTGAAAAAAATTGACTCGGGACTCGACTTGACTTGTGAATATTTGACTTGCGACTTGACTTGAGAAAAAATGACTTGGTTACAACACTGCATAGCACTAACTCATTAGCTCATTACCTTTAAAGCTGTTCACGGGTAGGCACAGCCACGGTCGTGATTTCATTTGTGACTCACTCTGCAAAAATGAGTCGGATGTCAGGCATTACTGTAAGAAATCACACACTTAAAAAAAACATCGTAAAAAAAATGCATTACACTACAGAGTTGTGCCTTATATCAAATGAAAGCTTATTTCATGCTCTTTCAGACCAACTGTAAAGCTTACAAATGTATTTTTAAGACATCAGACTCATTTTTGTAGAGTGGGTCATACAGTGTCTTTTAATAAAGGCTTCAGTGATCAACTTATGGCGATGGGAACTGTTAACTGCAAGCTATGGTGTAGTTTCTTGGATTATTAACATGACAAGTATTGTCAACTGAATGAGAACTTATTTTATGAGCTGCTTTCTACAGCTTGCTGTAGCAGAGCAGTTAAAAAAAGGAACAATATCGGAATGTTTTCATTGTTCATACACGTCACCAAGTCTGGCAATGAAAGTTTAAAGCTAAAAATATCCATATCTGCTGAAGTGCTGGGACCTGAATCTCTGCTCATCTTTAACCTATTCGACTCCACCGTAAACATCTGAAAGTCGTCTGCGGACAATTTTCACTTTGACGAAAGCACATTGTGACTAGCTCCACAAATGAGTTATGTGGGAAAACAGAGTTTTGACAGGATGGTGCAACAAATAAACTTTTACTTGATATTTCTCAACCTCTGTATTGTGTTGCGTTTCGAGATGGGTTTTCAGTTTTCAAAAAGTTTGAAAACAACTAAACCACAATGCCTATGTAGCATCATTGGTTGCCATGACTTCTTACTCCCCCCCCCCCCCCCCCCCCCCCCCCCCCAATGATTTTGACGAATTGGGAGATTGCCAAGTGGGGGTTAATCACCAAAGTTTTTAATCAGATTTTAACAGTTTAATTGCAGAGTTGCTAATGGTGGTTGTTGTATTACATGTACATTTATGCATTAGCTCATGTGATAGCTAGGTGTTCGTTAAAAACTCCCTAATTTAATGTTATTCGTTCTCTTTATTTTCGGCAGTCGTCTGACAGTAGATGCTATTGGTACGCCTATGGGTGCAAGGCATATATTCCACGTTGGGCCGGATGGTACAGTTCAAGGAGATGCAACTTTTGGTGCAGACTAGTAAGTCTGTTCTTTCATTTTGCAGTTTGTAATTAATACCATCTTTATAACGCTGACCGACTTTACAAGAAAAAACTCTGTTAAGAAAAAAATATTGATTTTTAAGTGATTACATGAAGACAATCTCAGTTTTAAGTTTGAGTAAAAAGGTTCACAGAAATTGAAATAAGGAATTAAAACAACATTGCTGGTATGCACTTGATGTCCAGAGCCGTGTGCAAAACTCACGGTGTATGTGTGTCCTGAAAACAAGCCTTGCTTCTTTTTCATGTTTTTGTTTCATGTGGGGGTCCTTTCATCATGCTCGGTTGACTCACAGTGTACGTTTTTCTAAAACGCAACCTGATCCACTGCTTCCATATCTTTCCGTGCCTTCTTCTTCTTCCAGTCGAACTCTTCCCCCCGACAGCAAGGTCCGTCAACCCTGGAGCAGCTCCTCGTCTGTCTCGTCTGCCTCCTCTGCCTCCACGACCCGATCCCCGCCCCACTCCCCCTACCGGCCCAACCCCCAGGACTCCAAGCCCTCTATGGCTGCTGCCTCCTCGGCCACTTTACCCCCGAGTCACTCCGTTCCATCCCTGCCTCCGCGCTCCTCCCTCAGCAAGACCAAAGCTAACAGCGAGCTGACCAGTAGTACGCCAGAGCTGGCTAGCGCCGGGGCTCCTCTCCATGCCGACCGGGACGAGCTGGACCTGGATCTGCCTAAGGCTCCCTCCGCAGTTCCCAAGGAAAGGGAAGCTTCCATGTCAAGACCAATCCCAGGCTCCAGAGTCATGAATGCCAGAATAGTAGAAGAATCGTCGATCTCTCCAGAGACGGAGACCATAGTAGAAGCAGCAGCAGCAGCAGAAGCTGCTCCTGCGACTATGGACAAAGACAGATCCCCTTCATCTGACTCATTTTCTGTGAGTTGTTCGCATGGGCCAGTTGTCTCGTTTCCATATTTCCTTTTTGGCCTTTTTATTGTTTTTAATTCAGCCTGCATGACAACAAAGGTTTAAATATTTGCAGAGAAGTCCTGTTAAAGAATTATCGCTGCTTAGGTTCATTGGAACATGTGTTATTTTCCTTATGACATCTGTTTGGAAATTCTGAAAAGTTTTTCAACAACAAAGATATTTGCTTGATTTAAAAAAAAATTAAACTAAAATCTGGACATTATGCTTTTCACAGAAATTTTCACAGGCGGTTTTGTTTTTCATAAAATTGTGGGCATAAGTTTTCATAGAAATTTTGTTTTGCAATAGTTTTTGTTTTGATACAGGTTTCCAACCATTTCATTTTCCATTTATATTTTTTCTGAGAAAACGAAACTACGGAAGTGTGTATAACGAACAACAAAAGTGAAAGTTTTACATGCAGAGTATTTTTGGATCAGGCTCATTGTCATATTTATCTTTGTTTCCTTGTTAGCAGGTCAAAGTTTACCAGCGCATGGTTTTGTTTTCTAAAACGTTACTAACCTATTGCCATATTTGGTATTTTTCTCCTCCCTCTGCCATCTGATTTTTGTTTCGTTTTGTTCTTTTTCCTGCTTCGCTCGTCATTTGCTGCTCTGCCGACATTCGATACAGCTGTCTCTGGTGAGTATGGCAAGCAAGAGATGCATTTTGTTTTAAAAAGCTACCTTTCAAGACCTTAACTCTCTAAAGCTGATATTTTGTTAAGAGCAAAACAATGAAATAACCTGATTAAATTAATTATTCAAACTGTGTTGTTGATGCTGGACGTGAAACTCGTACAACAATGCTGAGTTTACGTTCCCACGGTGTGGAGTTTTAACTTTTGATTCGACCTTTATTTTTTTTTTTACATGTGATCCCGCAACTCAGGTGAGTGTTTTGTAAGGTTTGTGCTATCTCTTTGCTTAACATTCTCTTGATGAAATGAAAACGATAATTTTGATACGGATGTTAGTTGATTGGATTTAGTTTTTTTCTAGTATGGAGAGTAATTTAGCTTAAGATCTTGTTAATTCTGTCAATGATTGCTTTTCTCCATCCAGGATTTTATACAAAAATTTGTTGTGTTGAAAAGGTCTTTAGGCCTGTTCACATGGGAAAATGCGAAATTGTGAAAATCTGCAATTGTTTCATGACATTTGTCATGCCCTAATGAATTAGCTTTACTCTTAAATTTACATGAAGTATGAATCATGCTTTACAAGCCAATATCACACATTAAAAAAATATTGTGAAGTTTTAAAGTTCTGGAAATTTCAAACAGTTTCAAAAAATCAACTTGTAAAAATTAATGCCGCTGAAAAATTCATTTGTGGGCCCCCTCCCCCATCAACTTCAGCTTTCAGGCTTAATGTTTGAGTTGTGGCATCAAGTTTGTAAAATTAAGGTGTAAAAAAAAAAAAAAAAAATAGCTCATAGATCTGTAGAAGCATGGATTGATCAGTTATCATGATTGTGAATTGTTCCATATTTTTCAGAATTTGGAGATGGGATCACTGTTGGACGAGTTCATGTGTGAATGGGACGATCGGAGAAACACAGTTGAAGTCCACGACGGCAAAATGACGCAAAGGGCGCAGATGGAAGATAGAAACAGGAACTGGGAACTGGGTGCAGCCACCAATGGCGACAGCAGCGGGTCCCTCTCATCTTCCTCTACATCAGGTAATACCCCCCGTCCTGGGTCTCTCCATTTATCCAGCTCCTCCACGTCCGAGGGCGGCAGAGTATCCCGAGGAGGTGCCGCAGCATTGCTGAGGTCCTCCTCTAAGAAGAAGAAGGCAGCGGGTGGTACTCCGGGTGGGGATGGGGCGGGCGACGAGAACATGACACCGCTACATAACATGATCATTAAGGATTCACCGTCTAATCCCATCAAGACGTACAGAAGGGTACCTGTGTCTACCAGTTCCCCACCAGGTGCTGCAGGGGCAACAGGAGAAAGGGAGTCGCCGGATGATAGCTGCAGGAGAAGTGAGGGGTCAGAAGTCAGGCTGAGGGTCAACTTGGATAGGGCCAGCAGTCTCCGGGATAAGAAGGATGAGATCAGTTTTGTGAGGTTGTCTACTTCCCCTCCGCAGAAGGCGGAGAATGACTACATAGACACCAGCAGTCTGATCAGATCCAATCCCAACTCTCCAGTGGTAGATGGCTTGTCTCGGCAGCCATTCCTTACATCAATGTCGACATCCTCATCGTCATCTTCAGAGAGGACCTGTAGTCCTTTGTCCATGAATGTCAATCAGAAGGTTTCTTCTGGAGACTTTTCCAGCCCGAATGAGTATGAGGAGCTGTCTGAAGCAACTTCGGAGCCCCCTGAAGATGTTGCACGGCCAATGCCGACTAAATTTGACATCCACAGCCACGATCCTTCCAGCAGGGAGGTCGGTCGAAGCAAGAGCATGCGAGCTCCAGTCTCTCGTCAGGCAGTTCAAGACCTGCAAGCCAGGAAAAAGGGGCAGTTTGGTCGAAGCCGTAGCCTAAAGGAAACAGCCGCCACAGCACGTGCTGAAGAGGTCTATGCAAAGTTGATTGGTGGGCGGATCAGCGGATCACCCTCTCGGCAGCCCGCACCGAGTCCACCTGTTTCCTCTTCATCACGGGTGTTGGGTTCCCCAGGAAAATCAAAGAATCCGTTTCTGGACATGAGTAGCAGTCCCACTGAGAGCCCCTCTGGGAGGCAGGTGGGCATCTTGGAACGGATGAGCTCTGTGGATAGTTCAGATGGGAGCAACAGGGAGGGGTGGCGAAGCAGTGCCTCTGATGGGGACTCAAAGGAGCTTCAATTCGGTCCAGGGGACCCATTGGATGAAAACGTGGATGTCTCTGGTAACAAAGAAGAGGTCAGTGTTGGTGTGAAAGCTTTGCGTAGTAGGTTTGATGGACCGTCCCCACCTGCAAGGCAAAAGGCCCCAGGATGTAGCCCCAAAAAGCCTCCACCGCCCAAGGTTCCCCCTCGAGTTTCCCGCCCTCAGAAACCTACCCAGCCCAGCGTGGTGAAATCCACGGCTAACATTGTATTACACAGCCCCAGTGGGATAACCCACTCTCCCAAAGGGTTGAACAATAACTGCTCCCCGGATGGGGACAATAATGTCGTTGGGAGTCCAGACAGTCAGTCTTCCACCGACGTGAAGCTTAGTCCAAGAACTCTCCAGAGCTTGGAGAAGGTCATGCCAAGACGATTCCGGCGGTCGATAGGAGAGGCTCGAATCAAGCGCCGTGGATCAAGCGACGTCAGCGACTCAGACAGTGAACCAAGCCTCGTCAAGCACCACACTGGTGACCTATCGGTAGGAACGGTGGAATGGGACAGCTCCTCTGATGAGTTAACTGGCAGGTCTCACGGGGGAGGTATGGGCTTCAACGTGACATCCTCCCACCCTCTGCCGGATCTACCCGAAGATCAGGTGAGATCTCAGTCCAAGGTCCAAGGGTTTAGTTAGGGAGGATAACTTTGTGAAACAGGTAGTATTATTAGCGGCAGAGTTGTAATCAAGTCAATCACAAGTCATCACAAGTCACTTCACAAGTCACAATTCTGGTAACAAGCTATTCAAACACACTATATAACAAAAGCATTCCTTTGTCATTGTTCATCCCATGTAGCTTGTGAGCTAGCTTGTGAGCTAGCTTGTGATTGACTTAGTTACAACTCTGATTAGCGGTACCGTTGTTTTATGAGATACTGGTGTAGCCCAGTTCCTCAGTGAAAGCGGCAATACTGCTGACAGTACCGAATGAATGTCCTCCCTTGATGCACTCTGTTCCTAGCCAACGTTTCTTTCTGCATTCTGGATGAATCTTTGGCAGCACTGATATTCAGCATGGGGAATCTTATGAGGGTTGTATTTCAGTTTGGGGGAATATAAAAAGGTTTACCTTAACCAAATAGCGCCCTCCTATTGTGTCCAAGAAGACTAATAGCCAGCCACCGAAAAAATGTATCATAATAATGGTTTGTTAAGAACCACCGTGATACAGTTACTCAGGTCTTCCATGATTAGCTGAAACTTCTACTTCTAATCCCTGTCACTAAATATCAGTGATGGCAGAGGTTCTGGGAGTGTAGCGTCGGAACATATTGGAAAGAGGACTGGTATGTCTGTCAGTTTTCAGCAAAACCAATCGTTCGGAAGTGCCTATTATTTAATTGATTGTCTTCATGTTCTCAAGAGAGTGGAGGATGTCCCTTGTTTCTTTTGGAAGTTCAGGGTGCCCACAGTCACGGAAAATCCTGGAATTTAAAGCTGTCATGGAAAAGTCATGGAAAAGTCATGGAAAATTGATACTAAATAAAAAATTCATGGAAAAGTCATGGAATCTTGCACAACCCACATATGATGATGCATATTATTTGGCTATGGCACAATTTTTTTTTAGCTCCAATAGATTAATTGAGCTTCTGCCTGTCCCTCTCGTGTTTGGTGACATGCATAATAAAGTAGGAGGATTCGATGGTCGTAAGGTGAGGCGGGGCCCATCTTGATGATGATAATGCACACTACATAGACCTTTATTTTCACTGTGAGGACTGGCCAGCGTATTGTAAATAGACTTTTAACCCCTTGCGTACGGATGACACTAAATGGCGCAGAAAAATAATTGCCACCAGGCCGGATGACGTCTATACACGCCATTTTCTGCATTTTCAATCCATTGTTGGATTACTGTGTTCGTTTCACTTGGCTGCAAAACCCGGCCTGGTGCCCTTATGAAATACCCGGTATTACCGGGTTTGAGGGGTTAAAATGTTTATAAAAATAATAATAAAAAAAACAATGTGAGAATTGGGTAAGGAAACCCTAATCGTCCTGGAAAGTCATGGAAAAGTCATTTCAATTTAAGATTTCTGTGGGAACTCTGAAATTTGCATTTCTCAAGGACTGTCTTTGCTACCCTCAATGTTAACGGTCAAACACAGCAAGCAAAATCCTAAATTTAATGATCCTCTTGAAAAGTGTCCAAATACACAACACGTTTGCAGGAGTCCACTTGTAAGAAAGGGATCGTAAAAAATGTGAGCATTTTGAGAAATGAAAATGGATTTTACGCACTTGTGCCGCTGAAAACTGTTATGCTGAAAAATGACATGGCATCTGTTGGAGAGGTCCGGGGTGTAGCAGTTCGTTCATTTGGCAATAAGGGTATATCAATTGTTAAATAATTCAAACAATTCTTTGGGAATATTATATACAAATGTGAGATTTTAAAAGTTGAATTACACTGTCTTTGTGGGTTATCTAGTATCTTGCACGGCCATACAGTATGATTTGTGTTAAGCTTTTAATAATGCACACATTTTGTTGGGAAGTAACAGGTCTTTTAATTTTGGAAGAAGGGGCAACTGATTATGGTTGAATGTTTGATCTTGTTGCATCGTCCCTTTGTTTTGGCTTGCATACCTGGTTTGCTGCTTGCATATCTGTCACATTTATATCGGAATATAGAAACCGATATCCTTTGTAAAATCACAGTATAGTATTTTGTATACAAAATCAAATGCTTTTCTGAAGTAATTTTTTTTTACATAACGGTATTCTATTTTAATTGTTTTTGCTTTTGTTTTTTTCACATTGTTTTGACTGCATTAATGTGGTTAAGGTTATTACTCTACATGAATTGTAAATAGGGCTGTTCATTTTCGAATAATTTAGTATTCGAATAATTTAGTATTCGAATATTCGAAACTGGGTTTGACCGAATATTCAAATATTCGATACTCGCCGATCAAGTTTTTCAGTGCATGCCACACCGGTAAAAAAACCATTGCACGTAAAAGCACACCGGTGTTTTACGTATTATATTATATTATGGACCGTTCAAACGGCATTTTTTTGCATGCCCCTGTTGTATCAAGGGTTTTACGGACAGGAACAATAAACCTCCGTCCACAAAAAAATTTCGATTGACAAAAATGCGGCATTTGACACTGCTAAGCGCCGTAACTTTTCCATTAAAATAGCATCAGAGTCGTATCTGTACCTGCATATCTTTTCGAATATTCGAACTTGGAAAATGGTATTCGAATATTCGCTTGACGAACGAATATCGAATATTCGGTATATTCGGGACAGCCCTAATTGTAAATCTTATGCATCTGATCATGAGAAAAGAAAAGTATAGTGATGTTATGAGCACACTCATAAAAGCACTATTTTAGTATGTCCAATCTTTGGCATCCGCCTGTATTTAGGAAATATGCATAATTGACTTATTTCTACAGAATCATGTCAATGCAGCTTTTAAAATATTCAAATATAATTTGCGCCCACCCGAACAAAGATACTGACAATTTGGGAGACCGCCAACATAGGGCAAGATAGCTCAGTTGGTAGAGCGCCGGTACGGTAACCCGGAGGTCGCAGGTTTGAATCCCGCTCCTGCCAGTTTCTTTGTTCACTTTGAAAATATAATTTGATGCGGAATGGAAAAACCCAGAAACAAACCAAACTTAACCCACACAATTGCCATAGGTCTGTCTAAGGGGCGTTGCTGCGAGTAATTAACGAGTGATAGGTCATTGGTGATAAACATAGTGTAACTCTGGCTTCCCATACGAATGCATTTTCTTGCCGACCAGGCTGGCTTGAACAATCAATAAATGAGTTTTGCAGCTTTGGCTGGCCATAGAACATGCTCAAACGAATACAGTCTTGTTTGATGTACACAGTGTCGGCACGAATGGAAAGTTAAACTGCAGCTTTACGTGTGAAATTGTATGGGTTTAAAGAATTTAGCTGATATGTCATGACTGTTTTCTCCTTGTCCCCGAGCATGACAAATGTGTGTTTCCAGATCTGTATATGTATGCAACGTATAGATGATGACTCGTAGATATTTTCCAATCAATAAGTGCTAATTTCATTACTTCAAGTTTAGGAATAATATCATGTAGTTTATTTATGAATTAGAAGTGTATGCCAGTTTGCATTTAATTCTTGATGCATCTCTGACTAAATTTCCCCTTCTCTCCTTTCCCCCATCTCTCTCTCTCCCCATCTTTTTTATTTCATTATGTCTGCATCTGGATGGCCCCTGACTCTGCATTAAATACTCTACTCCCTCTCCCCATTGGCTGTCTGGCATCTGACCTATGCCAATCCATATGGGCAATGTGTGGAACGGTTTGTCATTCATATTCTTCCTACTCTTTGTGGTGGCCCCTCAACATGTGTGAAACCCACCCTCTCAATTCCCATTGGCTGTCTGACCTAATCACTGTTGGCAAATCATGTGTATGGCTTTCTGTCCATGTTCCCTGGCAATTTTGTGTAACACTGCTGGTGGTAACATTTGTATGTGTAATTAAATAATGCTTCATCATTTTGTGGATATGTCTGTTGTTTTTAACTGTAATCTGTGTGAAATATGCATTATTGACTCGCAAATAAACTTATAATTCCACGGGATTGTTATATTTTAATAGAATGATATTATACATCTATGATCTCTGTTCCCACATTGTAGATTATCATGTGTATGTTTCCCATATTTATTTTTTGTATTAATCAGTGTTCGATTGAGCAGAGAAAATTGGCAATTTGTGAAATTTAACCAGTGACTGTCCAGTCACTTCAAGCTGCTGTTTTCTCTGCCTTTTAATGACAAATAACATATTTGCAGCCATCTTTGTCATGTACCCTGAATGTTGTGCAAAGAGCATTATGAAGTTGACATTTTTACTTATTTTGTAGAGCACCAGTCTATTTTGAAAAAAGGGTGTCTCTCTGAATATTAGATGTTTGTAATACAAAGATGGCTGCTAATTATGTTGAGTATCTGTCAGTGTGATGAATAATGTACGTACATATTTTAATGCTTTACTGTTTACCTGTAATCCATCTTCGTCAAACAATCCACAAGGGAAACTGACTAGGTAAATTTACCTAGTCAGTTTCCCTTGTAGATTGTTTGACGAATTATAAGTTAAAAAGTCGTATCCTCATTGAGTGATCCCCACAATGTCGCTTCCCAGGTTGTATCGTAAAATTAGGTGTGATCCCTGGCTATACGGCATTCTGGGTTTATGACTTCTGACTAGCGCCCACCCGAACAAAGATACTGACAATTTGGGGAGACCGCCAACATAGTGCAAGATACATTGTAGCTCAGTTGGTAGAGCGCCGGTACGAGACCCGGAGGTCGCAGGTTTGAATCCCGCTCCTGCCAGTTTCTTTGTTCACTTTGAAAATGTAATTCATCTTGTGTGTTTAAATTCCTTTTAAAGTTTTATGGCTCATCCATGTTCTTGTAAGAATCACATTCATCCGAGCAATTCCATCTTTGATTTTTCCATTTGTCGTAACAGTGGACACAGGTGCATGTTTTTAGAAAATTGTAAATGGAAATGGCTGCTGCACTTAACTGCAAGTGCCTGGTCTGTTGAATGCATGATTTGCATCATCTTATTTTTGTTTAAGATATTTTGCTTTAAGATATTTAGCTTTGTGCCATGTTCTGTATTTTCTGAGATTGCATTCCTTTGAATTTCAGTACTTTTGTACTTTTCTAAATAATCTTCTTTTATCTCTAATTATGTTATAATCACATTTATCCTAAAATATTTGTCTTACTTTCTGAAGAATTTTTGTTGTTGACATTTTTTATTTAATGGAACTCATGGGGTAACTCACATTAGCACTGAACCTTTTCAGTCCTGAACAGAGACAATCACAGATTATGTTACCATCCAATTTCATGGAATCTGTAACGCTTAGTGAAAAATTGCCGCTAAATACATCAGAAAATTATGTTAGTTTATTTAACAGGTTACCAAGCTTAACCCTTTCCTTACCAATGTCGAGTTTGGTAAGCACTTATCCAGAACCACCAAAATGACTTTGTCATGTATTACTGAAAATGCACTAGGCGTTATTGAATAGGCACAAGGGGCGATGCAGGCGACGATGTCATTTTGGTGGTTCTGGATAAGTGCTTACCGTCTAGTTTACTGGACAAGCCACAGCACCCCTGTTGCTTACCAATGTCCAGTTTTACTCAACAAGGAAACCACACACCAGAGTATCCAAACAACAAATATATTCCCCATGTTTGCCATTGGTTTATGTGACAAACAACTTTCCTGTTTGATAAAGTGGGCTAGAAGAGAAAACAGCCGTAACTTTGCTATTTTAGCAGTTATGACTTTCATTTTTACACCATATGAAAGATACATTTTCGTGGAACAAACTTTACATACATTTTCCTTTTCAATCAATTCTTGAGGGTGAAATCTTCGGTTGAAAATACAACCATTCGACAAGCAGTCGGCTGCTTTTTCTGCCTGAGTGGTTTTATGCTTGACTGAACAAAGAATGTGGTACTGGGGGAAGATAAGCCAATAAACAATGTGGTGAGGAAAAGGTTAAACATTTAGGGGGTTAGCACAGAATTTCCTTGCTAGCTTGGTTACCACATAATTGCAGGCCGTTAGCACATAATTTGATGTTGCAGATTCTGTGAAATGGGGCCCTGATCCCGTACCCAGGAACAGGCTGTGTGGATACTGAAAGTATGTGGAATCTGGAGTTATGTGTGTAAAGTCTATGGGACTGAAAGGTTAATGATGACATTTTTGTTCCAAAATACGAGAAATTTAATTTTTGATCACCGCTCACAACTTGTTTTTGTTGAGGCGGTAGCATTCATGTGTTTCTTATCATCGCATTGGCATGTTGAGATGTAGGTTCAAAGGTGAGATGTTTTCTATTTCAGTGATCAGATTACTTTGGCAACCTGCTTTATAGATTTTTCAGATCTACCAGTGGCAGTGTTACCTTATATATTTACAAAAATTTCGCACTGGATGAGAAATTTCCATGTTGATTGTTTTATCAATCAAAAACATGACAGAAATCGATCAGTGTTTAAACCTAACCACAATCATTTTTGCACTATTCCTAGAAAGTTCTGCCTTTGTTGGCAAATGAGGCTTTTTGAGATTTTTGTCAATTCAGGCAAGGAAGTCCTGAGCAGACTCAATGGGGCTGTTTAGCAACTTGCTAAAAGGAAAGATATTATTTTTTCTACTGCATTTGCATTAACTGCTGCCATTCATCAATGTAAAATATTGCCATTTGCAGTGACACACTTTGGTTTGTTATCGAAACATTTAACATCGTGACAGCCTGCTCTCACTCGCATAAAAAATAAGGAAAATAAAATTACAATTTGTAATGAAATAAATAGTTGACTTCTCGCTTGCCATTGTGATATTTGACAGAAATATGTGAATGCTTGTAACATCCTCTCGATAACCTCAATCAATTTAGCATGACCTGGCTAATCCTTTCACATTGCGTGTCTCGTTTTTGTCTCCCCATCTCTTCTTGTCTACCAGACTAACAGAAACACAGCCAAGCACCCCTTGCCCCCACATCCAGGGGTACCTTCCTTGCACCCTCCCCACACCCACCAGAGCGTGCGAGCAAGGTCCCCTGGTTTTGCCCCCGACCGAGAAATTCCTTCGACCAATAGTGAAGTTGAACGAGTAGATCTTGCCGTTTTCGCCCAGAGACCGATGCCCCCACAGCTCCCAAGCCATGACCATGGTACAGCCAGTGATAGCGATGAGGTACTGGATGAGCGGTACGTGCTGCCACCAACTCAGCAAAATGTCAATGGATCACTGGAATCAAGCGGCAGGAACCCAATGACCCGTGGCCACACCATAGACATTGCAGTCATCCCCAACAGACATTCCACAAACCCTTTCCATACACAAACACCTGCGAGGCCCCCACTGCCTTCAAGCCACTCCCTTGATGCAGGGTGGAGTTGTGTCGACGGGATGGACAATCTTGTGAGGGCTTCCCCAGAAGACATTCGACAATTGATCAGACAAGAGTCGGCCTCCAAGAGGGTTGAATCTCAGAGCGATGATAGTGATGATAATGATGCTGGGGATTACATCTTGTGTAGGTTTGATAATGATGACCTTAGCGATATGCCGTGTAGACTGCCACCGGCACCCCCCGTCCCTCCACATGATCATGCAGCAAACCACCGCAAATCGACCACACTGCAGACAAGTCTTGATGTAAAATTGCCAGTTAATCAGGGCGCTGACCTTTCGCAGACCCCAAAGCCAAAGAAACTCATTCGCGAAGCAGAATATGAAATAATGAAACCCCAGAGAGACTCGGTGTTTCAGAGCGAAGTAGAGCAAGTGACCCAGTCCACACCAACGTTAGAGCAGGACATTCCCCTGGCGGAGCGAGAACTGCCACCGCTGCCACCATTCCAAGACCTCCAGCCTAGCCTGACGCGCAGTCGCAGTGCTCATTCTTTCAGTCAATCCAATAGGCTACCCAGTTCCCAGCAGCTGAGAGAGCGTCGGGGAACCATTGCCTCGGGGAGCCGGTCAGAAACACTCAAGGAGATTGACGAGAGGCAAGGCTGCAGAAGCTTGGACCGGTTTCAGAAGAAATCAAGGAGCTTTGATGAGCTTCCAGAGGATGAGTCGGGACTTAAGGAGGCGGAGAGCTTGACGGACGTTCTGGCCCGCACGTATAAGTCACCACCAGGTAGGTTTCCAAACTATTTTCTGTTTCTTAAAATAAAATGGCAAGCAAGTCTGCTAGAACAGCATTTATGTTAAAACTTAACAAACCTGACAAGCAGTTATGATTGATAACACAATAGGAGAATTCTGAAGAGTTATCAGTGTCACCCGTAATTTATTTTTTAATGATTTGGTGCAAGCAGCCCAAGTGTGTTGTCAAATTTAGAAACATCTTAAAATAGTGACTTCTCTGTTCAAGCAACCAAAAATTATCTTGATCAAAGCAGTCTGTCACTTTTGTGACATAATTTTAGAATCAGAGTGAAAACCTTTTAGGTAAAGGTCACTCACTCACACTCCTGAGGACGGACAGAGCACACTGTCCGAAACGTCGGGTTACACACTCATCCTGGTTCTTTTCAGAAGCACACTTCTTCCGAGAAGAGATTTATTTCACATGGTATTGCCCGCAATCTGTCTTTCTCATGTCATTCACGTGGATAATTTCTGTGGGATATTCATGTTTGTTTTTCTTGCCATTCCCTCCAACTTTAGTTCCAGTAGTTTCCGGTAACTACATCCACCCTCCTTCACAAAAGAACCGTTTGTCGCAGAGACTCCAGCCCACAACCTTCAAGGAACCCGCATCGGCAAAAGTTAACAACTACCTCATCCCGCCACCCTTACCTCAACGCCCCTCAGAGGACTACATCGACATGACCCATAATAAGCCAAGTAAGCAGAAGAGTAGTAAGCAGGGGGCGGAGCCAGAGAAGGGGGTGGGGCTGGATTTGCCACCAGGCGGAGAACAACAAAAGGCCTTGGATGTTCAAGTCGTGCTGAAGGAACTTCCTGATGAGGTAAGGCACTTAAAGATTAGGAAGCAGAGAGGTTGCTGCGGTAAATATTTTTTTAAAGATGTACCATTTGACAGGAAACCATTGTCTCGCTTCGGAGACAACGTGGAGAATCTCTCCCATTCCTCTCCTCCTCACAAATGGGATCATTTGTAGCCAAATATTCACCATAGTGGTGTTTGTTACAGCCAAAGTTTGACGACAAATTTGCCTTGAAACCTGAACATGGTTCAGGGTTAGGAAAGAATTTTTATAATTTTCTCTCTGGGAGGATATCCTTGTTGAACAGGTGGTTCAATTATTAGCGGTACTGTTTTATTTTAATTTTGTTTAGGTATTGTTATACCCTGGCAGGTGGCTTTAATAATGACCTCATTCTTAACCCCTTGACCTCGGGTATTATATGGGGGCGCCAAGCGAAATGGAAACAAGAGGCTTGTGGAGCAAAGCATAACGTACACAATACCCCAATAATGGATTAAAAATGGAGAGATTGGCACAAATAGACGTCAACCGGCCAGGTGGCAATTTTCAATCTACACATATTTGTGTCAACTGGTGGCAAGGGGTTAACTCGTGACTACACAGGCGGTTTTGTCATAGAATAATTCATTACCGATGAAAAGATGATTTAATAGTTTACTTAATTTTTGACCTTGTGTCTATTCAACTATTCAAAAGCTGGGATTTCCATTTGAAACCCTGATGCAAAGCACCCAATGCAGTACCTCAGTGAAAACACTAACTATACCACACGAAGATGAGGATCAGAGATGAAACTGGCATATGGAGAAAAACAATCGGAAAATTGGTCGGACAAAAATACGTGTCCGAAATCTGAGCCGCGCTGCAGTTACACATGTACAATACACTTCATGCTCAATTTCCGGACACTGCCTCCTGTAAATTTTACGATGAGAAAAATGTTCAGTGTTTTAACAAAATTAAAAAGCCTGAATTACGGTTAGTCACGGACTCATAAAAATGTTCACTTCTTACTTGAGAAAGTCCATGAAAAAGTCCGACAGAAAAGGCAAGGGCACCATTCGTGACACCATTCAATCATGTCCATGATTCAACCAAACTCCACTTACGTACGTGGGAAAATTCTCGTCTTTTTCTCAAGTTCCAACAACTGTCAGTGAAATGTATCACTTATGCTCTCTTCGCCATCCTCAAGGTAATCAATGTGATTTTTAAAGCATTGCATTTTATACAACTAAATCTGAAACCTCCGAAAATCGCACATGTTGGATTTTATCCATCGGATCGTTCATGTCCCTGCCCGCACCCGGCTGGTAATATGCAACGAGGTGTATGTTGTACAGCGGTACGCACGCACCACACACTGACGCATGCGCGGTAATTTTTGCATGTCACAGGTCAATGTTTAACCTTTTATCCAGCCGGAAAGGCTCCAATCAGTGTAGACCTCGGTGTTTCTAGCGTAGAAACACTCCATTTACGACTGGTGAAAGAGATTAAAACTACGCTCGCGATAATTTTTATGTGCTGTTTTCATCGACTTTTTCATCAAGTTTTCTTCTTAATTATAATTTAAATAAAATCGCACATTGTGGAAAAATCATTAAAAAATCAAATTTTGTCGGACAAATTGTACAAGAATCAGAAATTTCATTGGAAAAGTAAAAAAGTTGGTTTTCCGATAAAAATTGGAAAGTTTCATCTCTGGACGATGTTCGTAAGATTTGCTGTCCTAAAGATACATCAGTTTATTGTTTGAATTTATTTTCAAAGTAGATAAAACATGTAGCTGGAATTGTTTGGTACATTGAAGTAAACAACTACAGGCTAATTGGAAGATATTGGATCCAAAAGAAATGAAACCTTGATTGATCTCTCATTCAGATCACTTCTGACGAGTGCACTCAAGTCCTGAGAGAGAACCTCTGGAACGTCCAACTATCCATCAAGATCCTGAAGATCCGCTACCTGACACGGACCCTGCTCCTGGATGACAGTACGTGCCGCCAAGCTCTTAAAGAGTCCAACTGGGACCTCGTCATGGCCACTACGATCATCGGCCAAGCCCCAGAAAGCAGCATCAGCTTGTAAGAAAAGTCATCTTTAACTGATATTTAAAAAAAAAAAAATGCAGTATGCAGCTCTCCACCACTTTTCTTGCAACATCTTTGAGACAAGTTGTCTTTAGCTTCGCAGTTGTCCCCATCAAGAGAGGACGTTTGTCTTTAATAAAAAAGTACTATAGATCATTTGCCCTGGTGTTATTTATTTCGTATAATCCTCTTCTGTCTGCCATCGTTGATGCCAAGTGATACAGACTTGCAGTGTTGCCTGCCAGATAAATCCCTCCCCATAACCCCTTCTAGCCTGGTATGACAAGACTGGCTTGTGCAGCCAAGTGTTTCACAAAACAATAGGCAAACAATGGATTGAGTACGTGCAGGAATGCGTGTATAGACAACAACCGACCAGGTGCTCTTTTACAAACTGCGGCCATGGTTAACCCTGCAATAGATGAATGCTGCATACATACACAGGCCTTGTTGAAACTTGGTGCGGCGCAGCAAGGCCTCAACGATGGCAGACCACAATAGATTATGGGAGATGTGATGTCATGTGAAAATGACCAGCAGCTAATACGTTTCTGGCAACATCTTTTCATGGGTGTGGGCGAGAAAGGTTAAAGAAGAGGGAAAAGTGCATTTGAGATGGCATTTAAGGCTTCTTCTGCTGAAATGAGGTAAACTTTGTGAACAAGTGGCAGCTGTGTATCCTATAGGTTCTTGTGTATGAAATGCCTTGGAGGATTAATAAAGGAAGGAACTTGTGTAGAGATATGTTTCTATATGTACCTAACTCCAAAAGCTGCAATAACTGAGGTGTGGAAACTTGCAAAAGACACGGAGAAATCTCTGGGTAAAATTTAACTTGAAACAAAACAGAATTAACTCTAAACTACCCCAATTATCAAAGTCCGCTCCCAGGTTGTACGTTATTTTTGACAGGTTCTGAACTGGTGTATTTGCCAGAGTGCTAGCATAGAAAACACACACACAAGTGTGTAAACACCGGCAATCGGGGAACTCCCATTGTTCCTCTTTTGTTTATACTTTTTCGGAAGGCCTCCCATTGGTTTTGTACAGGATTTTCAATCGTGGACCTTGACTCAGTCGTGGACCCTATTGTCCTTTTTGTTAAAGGTCCACGGTTTGAATAGCTATACAAACTCACACACACAGCTCTGTTTCACATACACTGTGTGGACATTCCTTTGGATTCGTGTAGTTAAGAATTCTCGGCCAAAATCCTCATTTTTCTCGTATCCAGAAATTTTTTTCAACCCCAATTTTTGATAGTGGCCCCCTGAAGTAATATCTTTATTCTCCCACAGTTAACCCTAAACCCCATTTTGCCTCTGAAGCCCTTTTCCAGAGAGAGCGAAACACTACGTGGACCTGACCCAGGTCCACATAGTCTTTCTCATCTATTGTTCACGCCAAAATCTTTTATTCACAGGTCCACACAGTGTATGCACCGCTAACTCACACACGCTTGATAAATTTTAATGGACTGAGTACCATTGTGAATTCTATGTTGATGGGTTTTGGTGGATTCGGTACTTAAAGAAGTTGAATTTTGGCAGATTCAGGAAGGTTCTGCATCTAGGAGTTCAGGGTCGATATTTTTGGAGGACCTGATTACGCTATAGGAATCTTTGGTTTTTATCTGAAGAAGTCCACATTACCAAAGCAATAATTCATATGCAAATAATAGGCTGGTGGCAATTTTCTGATCATAGGAATCATTGCTTCGGCATTGCGGCCTTAAGGGTGCCATGCAGAAAAAGATGGCCAGGGGTCAACAAAAGCTGGTAGTTAACTCAGACTTTCATATATTTGTGTAAATCAATGGTTGAGTTTTTGGCTTGCAAAAGCTTCTCGTAATTTAGCTATTTGTTAGGAAAATCTTCCTACTGATATATCGAGAGTTCCATTTGTTTATTGTTTCTTCAAACTATGCAAAGCAGTCTTGCCAAGGTGAAGTTGCAGTTCTTGAACCAAAAAATCAATGTCATGTTTGTGGTAAATTGGTGAAAACAGTGAAAAAAAACCTATTAACATTTCTTAGCAATATCTGTAAAGGAAAACTGGAAATTTCTCATACAAACGTTTATTGACGAAGTACTCATGATTTTACAGTTTCTAACTACTCTCTTCATTAATTTAGAAAATGTAAACTTTGTCAAATATTTCATGCAGTACAAACTAAACAATAAATGACAGCTAGTCTGGTTTTTGCAAAGAAAATTACATTTCTAAACTTATAAGTGATATTTTTCTATGCCTGATTTATGATTAAGCTAATGTATTCATTTTGTAAAGCATGTTTTTTTAAAAATAAATTGTGTGTTGGGTGTAAACAGAAACATATTTAAAGACAACAGTGCAACAAAGTGTAAAAAAAAGTGCTACAAATATTGTAACTGAACCCTCATGTGCTTTGAATGGGAAAACACTTGCTGCTTCCTTGTTTGAGATCTGATCTGATATGCGGAGACGTCTTGGAATTTCTTGATAAATTTGGTGTATTCAAAAGCTCACAAGCCAATTATTAAAGTCTGGGCAAATACTAATACAGGGTGAGTTAAAAAAGATCAAACCCATTTTTCCCTGTAGATTTTCTTTTTTGTTATTATTATTTGTTTTTACGATATTTTGTGTAAGGCATCAAATCGTAACCCACAAACTTTCTTTCAGTACAAATCCCCCCCCCCCCCCCCCCCCCCAAAAAGAGAATGTAGGATTTTAAAAGCTAAATATGTGAAAATATTTGGGTTCTTTTTGTTTTTACTCATCCTCTGCTGTAACAGTGTTGTACTCGTACTCAATAAAATGTCCAGTATATTTGTAATTGCACTCATACACAATACTGGGCTGCAGTGGTGTTGGATCGATAAGTAATTACACTAAGTAAACTTTTAAGTTTTTAAAAATGTATAAATATATATATTTTTTTTTTTTTAAGTGTGAGGGGTTGGCCTTTGTTTCTTTTATGTGAATGCATTTCAAGTTGTAGAGATCTACTACACAAAATTTAAAGGAATTTTTTGGGGCTTTATCTAGTGTAAGCTTTTGTGGAGTTCGAAAAAAAAAAAAAAGGAAACTAAAATTGTAATTCAGGTGCGCTTTTATCGGAAACTACCATTTACTTATTACAAAGTTGTGCAACTGCAACTGCAGACTTGAGGCAAGGCTAATAGATTGAGATATGGATTGGTGGGAACCTGTACTAAAAGCAAGTGTTTATGAAAAAAATCATACAGGTTTTCTTTTCTCAAAATATTTCAAATTGTATTTATTGTGCAGTAATGCCATTTAAAAAAAAATGTGTTTTTAAAAGTATGTATTTCACGATGTGCTGACCGCCATAATTGGGTCAACAGGGTTGTATCTAGGTTTAACAGCTTATCTAATCTGGGTTAATGGCTTAACTAACTATTACATGTGGTCTTCCGTTAAAATAATTCCTAAGGTCTATGGTTAAACTAACTCCTAGGACTATCACATCATCTTTCTACTGAATAATGAAAAAGTTTTAAATTTTAGTTGTTGAACATGCATTTTATTTCACTGTAGGGTAGCACATCATGACTTTGGGACTGATAAGTTTCTTTGACTTCCAAAACTTAGTTTAAAAGTGTTGAATTTTGGATAGTGGGCATATTGCACAGGTCGTGTGTAAAATTGCAACGTGACCAAAAAGATGTCATGTCCAATCACATTAACAATAATTTGAGGCAGAAAGCGTTGTAAGACCGAAACAAAAAAATACTGCACCGGTGTCTAAGGGGCATGGCTACACCCCAGAAAAAGCAAAAGATGAAAAGGTCATTATATAACAGTGAAATTGTCCATTCGTTTAAATGTTCATGTCTGGAAGGAGGTGCTCAGTCGAGACTTTTTTTGGTAGCCATGCCAACTTATGAAAATGGTTAGAACATTTTGTTAACAAGCTGTGCACGTAATTGAAGTAGAACATTGAAGATTATTTTTGGTCGCGGTTTTCCCACTCGCCTGGAACTTAAAAGATGGCATGTTGGCTCGTGTCATAAAATGGGAATGACAGTTTTTAAGGTGGATCCAGGATTGGTATTAAGTAATTTTTTTGATGTGTAAGACCATAGCATCTGAAAGAAGTCGGGCATTTTTGTTTACAGATATTTTTAAGGGTAGATGACCCCGAGAAAGTTGGTGTTTGTATTTTTTGTTTTTTAAGAGGGCCCATCTGTGAAGCTGGAAATGTCAGTTTAAGGAATGTCTGTATTATGCAACTGTGTTGATATGCTGTTTTTTCTAATTATGTAACATATACTGTACATGCTTAATCTAAACTAATTTCTTATTAAATATCTAAAAGAAAATTCATTTGAGATTCAGGGTGTCAATTATTGTCGAGTATTATTATTCTGTACTATTGGGGGGGGGGGGGGGGGGGTATACAGGGTGTCTAAAAAAAAAGGAAACTGAGATTGATCTGTTTATTTCTCAGATACTGCTCAATTTTGTTTAAAATGGTAACCATCATCTTTACTTAATGATGTCCTCTTTCTTATGACACCAAGAAATCCATGCTACCATCACGGATGACTGAGCACAAAGCTGTGCAACGGACCATGTCAGAAATGGCTTTGCACCAGATGCACCACAGGTCTATTCGCACAGTGTACAGCATGTCTAAAAATAGGAACAAAGACCAGTAACATCAAGACCAAAATCATTTCTTCAATGATTAAACAGTTGGAGGCTTATCCCTGTCCTAACCCCAGTGTCCTTCAACATGCCCCCCCCCCCCCCCCATTTCTTTCAAAGCAAACTTTTGCCCTGGTTCTCATTAGCCTTTTAGAGGTATGGCGGACACAATAGGAGGGCGCTATTTGATTTGGGTAAACCTTTTGTATGGCACAAAAGGTATACCCAAATCAAATAGCGCCCTCCTATTGTGTCTGCCATACCTCTAAGGCTAATGCTCTGACCGTATTCCTGATTACGTCTCTCTGTCCTCTTAAGGTCTCAACTGCAGCCACGATTCTGGCCCATAGGGGTGCACTACACTAATTCATGTCCGAATTTATGCGCCAGCTCATCAACATAAAATGTATACCCACAACTTTTTTTGAAAAAGGAGAGTTTGTGCCTCCAAAAATTGTGGGATTGTGTAAACATAGCCCAGCATCAACTCCCTGGTTTCTGGGCTTCCATCTGTGTGCAGACTTGATAAAATTACTGTTGAAAAATGGGTCCTATTTGCCCGAGAAAGTGGAGGGATGCCATGTTAAAAATGGCTGTTGATCGGCTTGGGAAATAGGACTTTTTTGGAGGTGGGTTTGTTTTGTGTCAATAATAGAAAATGTAATTGGTTAACCCCCCAAAAATAGAAAAGAAATGGACAGACAAAAGATCAGACAATAAGTGGCATTTGTTTGTGTAGACCCCAGTGATGCTGGGGTACAGGTTATTGGGCCCTGAACTTTGTTGATTTTACACTGTTGTCAATGGAGCTGGAATTAGTGTGGTGCACCCATAGGTCATTGATGTCTCTGGGCTGTGACGTGTAAACCACAAAAAGAAGTCACAGGGCGTGAGGTCCAGGGGACCTTGGTGGCCACTCAATCTCATGGTTCAAACAAAACAATTACTCTCATGTTAAATAGACCTGTGGTGCATCTGGTGCACAGCCATTTCTGTCATGGTCCGTTGCACAGCTTTGTGCTCAGCCATCCGTGATGGTAGCATGGATTTCTTGGCGTCATAAGAAAGAGGACATCATTAAGTAATAGATGGTGGTAACCATTTTAAACAAAATTGAGCAGTATCTGAGAAATAAACAGATTAATCTCGGTTTCCTTTTTTTAGAGACACCTTTTAAAAAGCGATAGGTGTGTCTGTTTTTTTTTTTGTACTGTACATGTAAATGTATTAGGCGTAAGGGCGGGGTAGGCAACAGTTTCTGGTGTTCTCCATTTCTATTTTCAAAAAAGTGGGGTTTTGGGGGGGTTTTTTTTGGGGGGGGGGGCGGGCTGGATCGCCCTTGGGAAAACCTGAGGGAGGGACTTTTCCTACTTTTTGAGAGAACTCCACCCCATGCATAAAAACCAAAATGTTGAAATTACACCCTAGAACAAAGGAGTAACATGGACAGAAAGCCGTCCTACAATCGCATAGTTTTTAAATTACGAACATCCAACCATCCAACCGTCTGAACTCTTAAATGTTTTAGGCTGCAGGTCACTGTCCCGGTCACGCAACCATCTCATTGATCAAACAAAATTATTGTAAACGCCAGGTGTCAAGTACAACGCAAACACTGACCAGCTCTCTCCTTACAAAGATATCTCCTTAATTCTGAAGCCTACAATCACATCACACTTGCATTGTTTGTAATGTAAGATCAAAAGGTCTTAAAAATAGACACACAAAGCCCACCGCCAGACACTCGGCCTAGACGGCTTGAAAATTTAAGAAAGAGGTCAAACATAATGAGGTAAACCGCGTGGTCTGTGTTAAACAAAGGGCTCGGTGTTTCTCATTAGCAGACGGTGGGATGAAGGCGATAAATATACACAGCTATATAATCCGTTTGTATCGTGGGATAAATTTAGGCCTCCTGAGTCCTGGCCTGATGTGATGAAGTTATGAAAAAAAGTTGACCGTCGTTCGCAGATGAAATGAGCAACCAAGCCGACTGGAAGTGCAACGGACGGCTGGGGTTTAGGCCTATTCCTCCATGGGCCTACGGATGGGATTGACGGTACATTTTGCCAAAACATATTTCCGTTCAGCTTGCGAGAGGAATCATTCTCCTAAGTGGGCCTATTATTAATTACTAAGGCCATAACTGGAGTGCCGGAAGACTGAAGCAGAAAATAGACTTTCGGCAGCTAACGACGAACGAAATATATTTTTGTGTCGTCAAAATTTAATGTTTCGAATTTAAGAAAGTTCTTTCTCAAAGCCAAATGACCGATTATTTGTTTCGCTTGAAAGTTGGTATCCATGGTGAGGATGTGTCTGGAAAAGTGTGAAACGAGCGAGGCCATGCAACAAACGAATACTGGTTTGAGTGCAGACAAGGAGCCAGGACACGACCGAAAAGCTGTGCAAATATTTGGAGTGAACTGTTAATTGGAAAATCAAAGACATACCGAATCAATTAATCAAAAGTAAACACCAAGCACAGGATTCTCAGAATACGTAAGCGCGATTACACCTGCCCCATCCCGCCCAACCCCGGTGTGGTATGTTTGCCAACACTCCTTATCAGCTGTTGACGGTCTAAAACTGGAATAAACTGAAGCTTTTAAGAGGACTCACCATTAGTTGTCTCCGGTCATGGAGGAAGGAACGAAAGTTCGAAATTAGCTGAAGTTTTCAACATGGAAGCCGAAAAGCATAGCGTGAGTCTTCGCAACAACCGAGGTTTGACGGCCTGGCAGCTGGACCGTCGCTGCGAGCAGGCCCGTCAGCTGAACAACGGGGAAGAAAAGCTCCTCTTGACCACGCTGGGGAAACTCGAGTGCAAGGAGAAAAAGTCTGTGAAACTTCTTCGCAAAACCACGGAGGACCTGAAGAAGACGCTTCATGAATTAAACATGGCTGGAAATTCCGTCAAGGTGTGGATGGAATTGGAAGGCCGCGCCGCTGCAGCAAATGAATCCAGAAACGCCGCCAACGGCGGTTGTCATGCGCACCGCAGCCCTTTTGCGAGCGTGGACGAAAATGGCGGGAAAACGAGTTTGTCGGAGTACAGCCGATATCGTCTGCCCAGGATCGATTCGGCCGTGCCAGGTTCCAAGCGTGCCGGTCTCGCGGCCAAGGGGGCTGGGCCGAGAAGGTACAGTGAAAACGACTTAGCCCTAGCCAGCAAACTGTTGCAGATGAAAATAGAAAACGGGGATTCGTCAGTGGCCGAGGAAGACTCTTCAGAGACCGATTCCGAGTCGGCCGTCGACAAATTTCGCAGTTACAGAAACTCATCTTCTCCCGGTTCCAATTCCCCGAAAATTTTGGGCGAGAAGTTTCCGGGGAGTCACGCCTGGATCGGTAGCGTCTACAAGACCGATTCACCAAGGGATTCGCCGTACGGATCCCCGCGAGATTCACCACGCAACTCACCCAAGTTCTTGCACCGCTCCTCGGAGAATCTCCAAAGGTCTGTCTCAAGCGAAAGCCTTGCTTCGAAGTTACTATCCAGTGCCAGTTTGGGTGACATCTCTGTTGACGTTGCCGTCCCTGCTTCCTCGCCACAACCTCCCATATCCTCGTCCTTAAACCCAAAACTGGACGAGGAGAATCGTACCACCGACAGGCCGGACACACCGGCTTACAAGCCACGTCCACCCCTCTCTCCTCGTATCCCCATCCCAGACATCAAGATCACTCAGAGCGGGCGGATGCAGCCTGTCTTTGAGCTGGCAGATATCGACACTCTTGTCCCCACATCCCCTCTCATCCTCCCCACTCCATCTTGGGCATCAAGCACCCCAGCCTCCGAGTGGCGAGCCGAGAAGCCGCTGCGAGACGCCCGCCGTAAGGTACTCCTAAACCTCCCGGCAACCTTCGCGGTCCTGTCACGCCGAAGGCACTCCAGCCCAGAGAGCCAGGACGAAGCTGTCAAGATCTGCCGCGAGCGGTTCTCCGAGATGCTGGACAGGAGGAGGGTTAGTGAGCAGTCGGAGTTGCAGGCCAGGGTGAAGGAGTTTTTGGACAAGACCATGTCAGCATCGTCTTCATCTTCCAATTCATCTTTTGAACCAATCATCGAACGATAAACACTCAAACTTAAAATGTATTTGACAGTGGCCTATCTTGTTAAAAAGGCGACTCCAAATTTTTGTTATATTTATTTTGAAAAGGCCATAAAAGGCGACTTCAATTTGTTTCACCGGGAGGTCAAAGTACCAATTGTGAAGCGGCGACGCTTTTAGCTTCTCAAAAGAAAACGAACAAATAAACAAATAAAATAAAAAGCAAAAAAAGAGAAGAAAAAAAAAAATAAAAAAAAATTAAGCGAAAAAGGTAATCACCGAGAGAAAAAAATCGACCACCCCAACGGAGACCATTTAAACAGCAATAATGCAACATTTTGCTGTCCAAGTGCATTAAATTCCTGAGCTAATAATACGGACAGTTTGGTTGAGACACGCTAGTAACAGTATGGAATGTAGCGACACATCGGCCATTTTTATTTTATTAATGCATTTTTGCCTTTGCGATATTTACATCATTTGTATAAAGTTGACTTTATTTAGCTTATTACACCGATTTTAATTACTTAAATTAATTAAATAGCAACAAAAAATAATGCATTACGTAGATATTTTACAAACCTTGCAATTGTATACCTGCCAAAATTCATATTTACAAAATGTTTAATATTTTAGTTAGTCACGCAGCACTAGTTAACGTTTCAGTCACGACAAGTAATAACGAGATCATTGTGAGTGGATTAAGGTTCCAGCACCAGACATCGATTAAACATGCAAGAAACAAGGCGATTGTGTAGTGTAGGGCCCCTCTTTAGTTTTGATCAAATTATAGTCAAGGGTATTTTTTCTCATACCAAAATGACTTTTTTCAACCTAAAACAGACTCGTCTTTAGTTCTATTGACATCTCTTTTTTGTAATACGAATCAACGCGGTTTTGCGTGTTTACTGTGCGTCGCAGTGATCGCCATCCTTTATTTTCGCGTTGCGTTTTGTCGTCTTCATCGTCACTTTACCCCAAAATTTCCCTCAAAAACTAAAACCCTGCCCTTTTTTTTATATATGGCATACCTGTTGGTTTGTAATGATGCTAACTAGTTTGGCAATCCTAATAACCTAAAAGTGGATTTTTCCCCCTTATACCATGGAGGAATAAAAACTCCTCTATGCTTATACTATAGGGAACAGAGCCCGACTGCACAGTCGCCAGATACAAAACCAGCGATGTAAATATGAAGGTGTACCTCTTAATACCATCGTGTCAACCTTCGGTGAAAAGGAACAATAACTTGACCATGTACCAGGAAATATGAGAGATGAAACCAAATGCCCGTTGTGATTACAACGGGTGTGGAATGAGGCTGGTTTCTGGCCAGTTCTGGACACATTATACCACTAGATTTCCGATGGTCAGTTTCCAGGGGTCACTTTTGGAAGGAGAAAGGACCTTTTGTTCGGAAATGTTTAGTCAGCCGGAGGAGAAATTCAACATCCACAGATTATTTTGCTACTCTGTGCTTTTGGGAGGCATCACCACAAGTTCACGGTGAATTGCTAATTTGTGAGCATTAGATAAGTTACGACCTTTGCATTTCGACATTCCAACCAAAAAATTGGCGATTGTGTTGTGTAGGGCCCTGTTCCCTATAAGGGAACAAAAATCCACTTTTAGGCTATTGGAATTGCCAAACTGGTTAGCGACATTACAAACCAACAGGTATGCCGTAGATAAAGGGCCGGGTTTTAGTTTTGAGGGAAATTTTGGGGTAAAGCGGCGATGAGGACGACAAAACGCAACGCGAAAATAAAGATGGCGATCCCCGCGATGCACAGTAAACACGCAAAACCGCGTTCATTCGCATAGCAACTGCCGTAAAGCGCGTAAGAAAATTGCATTTTCTACCGAAATAAACTGTTCAAAATTACAAAAAACGATGTCAATAGAATTAAGTGAAGTCTGCTTTAGGTTGAAAAAGTCATTTTGGAATGAGAAAAAATACCCTTGAATCTAATTTCATCAAAACTAAAGAGGGGCCCTACACTACTACACAATCGCCCAAAAATTTACCATTAAGTAACAGATTTTCGGAGGTCGCAGGTTCGAATCCTGCTCCTGCCAGTTCTGTTTGTTCACTTTGAAAATGTATTACCTAGTCAGTTTCCCTTGTGGTTTGTTTGACGAGTTTATATTTTGAATTAGGAGTTGTGTGCTCGCCCACACCACAGAATAAATCAATATATTTTAGAAAGCCTAGAGTGCAGTCTAAGTGCTTTTATTTTCAGTTAAAAATACATCCTCTTTCCATAATTCTTTAGTAGGGAAACCCATTATGTTGAAATTTTCAGTCGCAGCACGGACACGACAGCTTTAAGGTGCTCTGAAACCTCAAAAATTCCTAAGTACCAGATGAGGTGGTTTTGAGATTTCAGTCGGGGGAAGGAGGAAGAGTGCTAAAAACAAACCAAATTCTCCACACCCTCGGCTCAGATTAGAAAGGCCCTATACAACACTTCAGGTCGAAATTCTATTAAATATACTTCAAAATACACAACTAAATAAAATAACCCGAGAAAAACTAAATTGAAATGTCTAAATTTAATTCTGACATTCTGAAAGTAGTTTCAATCTTTAAATTCAATTTCATCGAGATAATGAAAAAAAGTTGACCATACGGCTTATAATCCCTTTCTCTTCTGAACCAAAGAATTGTCAGGTAAAAATAAAATAATTATTTAGAATTTTGGATAACTCTAGATAACCATGTATTTCCTGACTAAGCAGGATTTTTTAAGCAATTGTACAGTTTTCCTTTGTTAGTTCATTCATGGAGGAAGAAAAGTTTTCTTCCTCCATGGTTCATTGATGTTTTGTCCATACCGGCCAGTCCAATGTAAATACTTAAAAAATTCTTATTTTTACTATAGTGAGCAGTGTATATAACGTTCACATTAGCTAACAAGTAATTCTGGCTTCCAATACTGTCAAAATGATTTTCTTTCGAAACTGTTGAACTGTGCGTTTCATTTTATGACAACTTTCTTGGTTGCATGCTGGTTACCAGCATACACTATGGCTGTTCAACGACAAGGTATCCTTGTTCCAGTTAGGCCAAAAAAAAAAAAAAACATGTTTAGCGTCTTGCCTTTTTGAAAAATAGGAAGGAGAAGGCCCTTTTTTTCTTCTTTTTTTTTCAAAATGGCCGCTCGACACATTTTCCAAGACGTCCGGCTGGGCTATTTTTCAAGATGGCCGCCAGCATACACAAGGTGATGCTAGAGTCTAAAAATACGACTTTTTGTTTTGGGATTTTTTTTTTTTTTCGAAAAAGATTAAATATTCTTCATTTTTTTTCGTGTTTTTTCATTTAAAAAAAAAAAAAAAAAAAAGCAGGCGGCTTCAAAAAAGGAAGCGGGCGGGGACGCTAAACATGGATTTTTTTTTATTTGGCCTTATGTGAAGGGCGATGCAAAGTCAAGATATTGCGGCGATGCCTTCAGCTGCTGTTTCCGGAGAAGACGTCGCTCGCATTTGGGGCAAGGAGTCACGTCCCGTTTGCACGTCTTGTGGAAGACTGTTTTACAAGTGTCACACTGAAACACGACGGAGATACAGGAATGATGATTCCCAGTTTTGCTCTCAAAAATTTCAGGCGATATTTTCAGGCTCCAAACATAGGTGTGTAGGGTATTAACACTATGAACATCTAACAAAAGAACAACGGCGCACTAACAATGAACATCCATTGTTACTTGGCGCTAAATCCATTGTTACTTGTTCATAGTGTAAGGTTTTGTACTTGCAGTTCACGACACTGGTTTTGTACTTGCAGTTCACGACACTGTTCTGCCGCCAAAAATGCTTGACAGGAGGGGGAAATATTTGTTTGGAAGGTGACAAATTTTGAAGAATAAACTTCAGAAATCCTCAATTTCTTAAAGTGGTTTTTTTATCAAAGAAAAACGAATTTCCACCCACAAAGATACACCAGGATGAATTTTTGGGGGGTTTGGTTAAACAAAGGTTTCAGGAAGCTTAGCCCTCTTCTTCGACAGGAAAATGTATTTAAAGGACCCATTATGAATCTGCTATAAGTGTCCCATTCTACTCAATTTGGGTTGTTTGTACTTTAGGCAGGAAGAGGGTGACGAGCAGGACACAGTGGATTTGACTTTATTTCAGTAAACATTGATACCCGATCTTAAATGTAGTGTACACGATTGGTAATCCAAAGTTTTTTTACTGAATTATTACGAAATACCTTACTAGACTGTAAGTTAATAATAGTCTCAATCATCCTGTGAAATGAAGGCACCAGGTGTGCCGTCATTTTCAAGAAAAGTTTTCCGTTGGAAAACTGCCCTCTACTGACCGAACGTAGCTAATCTGTGTTGTGTCTAAAATGGGTTAACAATCCGAAAACGAGCGCACACGTAGTGTACCGAAGCGATGCGTTGTAACCAGTGCATGCAGTGGATCTTGGACGTTTCGCTCGGCCCTCGGCCTCTGTACATGTTGTGACCAATTGAAAACGATCCCATTTACAAAAATTGGGCTTATTTTACAAGAGGGTGCTATAACAAATGCCGCTTGACGTTAAAAACGAACGCTGTTTTTCTCTCATTTTTTCACCATCCAAGAACAAGTCAGTGGAACGATATTGCCTATAAAATAATAACCGCAAATCCGCCCATTTCTGAAAATTGCAACAATGACCACTCATGTACACTACATTTAACCGTTTGTGGCACATCCTGGGATATACAACGTATGCAACTTGTGACCCATGTATTGTTGCTGCAACTTTTTTTTGCAAAATATAAATCAATTACCACTAAGCCACCAAGTAATTTTTCAAATCAAAATGATTATGAATGAAAAATGACGGGTAAAGTTTAATGCGTTAGAATGGATGTGTTTCTCACCCTGACTGTCAGATCGGTATCAAACGGATAGATGATCTTGGGGCTCTCGCATATGAGGCAAATGAAGCCCTTCTGACTACAGAGGGCGCACTGCTGGACGTGCTTCGCTGCAAAGACGATGACTTTCCTCAGGGAGTGAAGCAGCACACCCGATTGCACATGGATAAAATCCTGGAACAGAGACAACATCAGTTACCATCCGAGGCGCATTGCTGCCGTGAACAGAATACCTTACTGTCATGTACAGCCATCATTCTCAGTAATTACACATAACTTTTATTTTTTCGATGGAGGAATTAGTAGCCCCTAACTCTACCCAAAGATTTGGTACGTGTACACACGTACAAAGCATTAATGGGAAATGGAATAAAGGAAAGTCGACGCTCCAAGGAAAAATGCCAGAATCCTACCTGGACACTGTACAAGTGGACGTGGTCCAGCATGTAATCACGCGGCCAGATTCTCCTGCGAAGTTCCTCGGCTACGGACTGCTTGCAGGTGAACAAGTATGCCTTGAGGTATTTCAGTTGTGTACGTACTCTCTTAAAGAAACAAACAAATTAGAAAAATAAATCTTGAAGGTGGCGTAAAGCCAAGGATTTCATGTTTCAAAAATGTCAATTTGCCGGGTTGTCACGGTGAAAATCCTGAATAAATTTGTATTCAATGGAACAGTGTGGGAAACCTGTTTGCATTTCTTAATTTGTGCAGTTCCAACCTTCAACACTCTTCTTTCAATCCCTTTTAACGCGACTTGCCAACGCAAAACCGAAAGTGTCCCAAGTCAAGCCAAGATCAAGTCGCAAATCAAGACCCAAGTCAATTCAATCAAGTCCAAGCAGAGTTGCAAGTTATAGAATATTGCGACTCGAGTGTGACTCATCACCAACTCAAGTCAGCAGCTCTGGTCGTCGTACCAGGACATTGGCGAGTTCCGACGAGGCTTTGTAGAGTGACATGTTACACTCTTTGACATCAATCAGCGGCATCTCCTCAATCTGCTGCAGGAACAGCTTGGTGTGCACAGCAACTATAAGGGCAACATGCAATATTGAAGAAAACAAATCAGTTAAACCCTGAAAATTATGATAGGCATCCTTAAGTTTTCCTATCAAATGTGACCCGCTCTACAAAAAAAGGGCCAAAAATCTTCACATGAGTAATTTTTTGTTTTGGGTTTGTTCGCTTCTATTAGTATATATCTATATATTTTCATAATATATTTTCAGAAACATTAACCAGGCCGGATGACGCCATTGGCCGCCGTTTGTGCAGTTTCAATCCATTGTTGGATTATTGTTTATGATACGCTTGACTGCACAAACACATTGTAGCGGTTCGATTCGGCTGCCGTAAAATACCGTGCCCAAGGGGTTAATATTGATGAATAAAGATGAAAAAATAAATGTTGATAGAAATTACTTCTATCTCATTTCTTTGCACTTTTTGTGTTTAAAGGGCTATATCTTTAAACGCGCTTCCGTTAAATTGGAAAAAAGGAGTATACAAATGGCAAAATATCTCGAGAACACAAAATGGCACAGGGGTCAAACCTACAACAAATTAAAACTTAGGATGGCACAAATTCAACTATGCATATGACTCAATTTTCGCGACATAGTACCCACTTTTGTTGAGTCGATCACAAATTTCATAAAATCTATTACTGTTTATTTTGTACATTTTGCTATATTTAACCTTTGTGTTTCCGGAAGTCCCAGTTGTACAGAATCCTCGCCGGGATAACAGCCTCGTCATCTTTATGGCAGTCATAGCAATAATAGTTACCGTCATAGTTGCAGACTCGAGCCTTGCCATAGACTGAGGGAAATGTGAGCCAACAAAATGAGTTATAGGTTGCTTAAGCTACGTTTGAGTAACAGGCCATTATGAGATGGAAATGAGTGGGAAAAGTTGAAAAGGATGTTGATTGCAGTTGATTGTACATTAAGGTATGTACAAAATAAATAAATTGTTTGCCTTTGAGAAAGAATTTACTTAACCCTAACCCTGCCAGACAACACAGTGCATCTGTGCTGACAGCTCCACTTTGCTGCAATCTCCACACAAGTCAATCTGACAAACTATATGCAATCTGATGCGTCTGGCAGGGTTCTAGCCAAAATGCCCTGGAGGGTCAGGGTTAAGTTCAAAACATTAGGCCAGCTAATTTTGTTGATTTGTGTATTTCATGTCAATCCAGTCAGTTAGCAGTTTAAATCCTGTTCATATATTAAAAAAAACATAGGCAATTGTTTCTGCCATGAAATACAAAGTTACTTTTATTATTATTATTATTATTATTATTAATTCTTTCTGGTAATGAAACCAAGGATTCCTCAAAAGCGCCCTGGGCACTGTAGCTCGAAAGCCTGAAGAAACCTGTAGAGAGAAGACAATGAGAAGAAGTTACAGTTTTAGAGGTGGGAGGAAAACCCCAGAAGAATATTCTTGGGAAAACCCACGGAATCAGGTAGGGACTGAAAACCCAATCCACATGTGGACCAGGGCAGGAATTGAACCCGGGCCACAGCGGTGAAAGGCGGGGACAGTAACCACTGCGCCAACCTGTTTTCATCAAGTCCCATCTAGCCCGCTGGTGCCATTTGTCTAAACGTTGTTGCTGGCGTTATAAAACAGCCTCCCTTTTTGTGTCTGACACATGCTAGGGGTGTACTGTGTGTGAACTCTCTTGATCTGTACTTGAAATGAATGTCCTTGCAAAAACAGAAAAAAACATACTTATTCCAACCGGCCGGGAGCATCCTTTACACTGGTAATTCTGCTTGTCCAGTCCCTTCTCCCGGCCAATCTCCATTACCATGGCAAGCAGACACTGCGTTCTCTGTGTTATTCCCCCCAAAAAATATAAATAAAACAAATCGGCATTAACCCTTTCCTTACCAATGTCGAGTTTACTGGATAAGCCACAGCACCCCTGTTGCTTACCAACGGGAAACCACACACCAAACAATAAGTGTTTCAATGAACTGTAGTGCTCGTGTTTTTCGCTGTCCATACATGATCTTTATAACATCAGAAAGAGCTTGTTCGGATCTTTCCAAATGGTGCTATCAAATTCGTGTCACCATTACAATATTTCGAGAAAACAGGATCCAAAGTTTCCCTGTACAGTTGTGTGTATGGAGTGCCATTTGTTCATGCGACAAACAACTTTCCCGTTTGATCAAGTGGGCCAGAAGAGAAAACAGCCGTAACTCTGCTATTTTAGCAGTTATGACTTTCATTTTCACACCATATGAAAGAGAAATTATCAAGGAACAAACTTTACATACATTTTCCTTTTTAATCAATTCTTGAGGGTGAAATCTTTGGTTGAAAATACAACCATTCAACAAGCAGTCAGCTGCTTTTTCTGCATGAGTGGTTTTATGCTTGACTGAACAAAGAATGTGGTACTGGGGGAAGAGAAGCCAATAAACAATATGTGACCCGCTCTGCAAAAAGGGCACATAAGTCGCTGTATGCTTTTACGAGTTATGGGCCGTTCAATGTGAAGAAGAGGGTGACAAATTCTTCAAACAAGTGATTTTTAAGGGAGAGCATTGTTTGCATCTTTGATACCTATATTATTCTATTTCATAACCAAAGTCTTTGATTTCAGTGAATAAAGTTAGAAAAAGAATATGTTTTTGTCGAGTGCTTCCATCTTTTGCTTTGCTTTTTTATTTTTTAAATGGCTTGTTTCTCCTCAAGTCATTTCAAGAAATTCCTGAAAACAAACATGCAAATTTCCAAATATCTCTTGATTGCCAAATGCTACAGACCTCAGACATATACCATATGAAAGCTTATAAAAATGGCCTTTCCAGCTATATATAACACACTATTTTCAAATTTTGCAACATAATTGCCCTTTTTGCAGAGCGGGTCACATATAGGGTTAACCCAAACACCCAAACCCCCCCCCCCCCCACCACCAAGGGTGCATGCAAAATTCTATTACAATTGGAGGATTTGGGACTGTAAGGGTTGAAATAATCTCCAAGAAGTCACTTCAATAAACAATTTCATCCACAAAACCTACCAGCAGCATGCATTGGATTTAACCCTTTTAGTACCACATTGTTTATTGGCTGATCTTCCCCCAGTAGAGAGAGAATTCTGAGAAAAACAACAACACAGGAGCCAAATTGATGTGTAGAACAGTGTTTATAAATGTGACCGGCTCTGCAAAAAGGGGTATTATGTCGCAAAATGTGAAAACACACACAGGGCAGTTCTATGTGAAGCGCGCAAAAAGATCTTCACGTAAGTGATTTATTTTTTTTTGGTTTCTTGGCTTCTGTTATATCTATATTTTCAGAATATATTTTCAGAAACATTAATATTGATAAATAAAGATGAAAAAATAAATGTTGAGAAAAAATATTTCTATCTTATTTCTTTGCACTTTTTGTGTTTAAAGGCCTGTATCTCTAAACGCAATTCCGTTAAATTGGGAAAATAGGAGTATACAAATGTCAAGATATCTCAAGAACACAAAATGCCACAGGGGTCAAACCTACACCAAAGTAAAGCTTAGGATGTTAAAAATCCAACTATGTATATAACTCATTTTTCAAATTTTGCGACATAATAACCCTTTTTGCAGAGCCGGTCACAAATGGCAAAGTTCTGCTGCATACATGTACGGTATGTATACGTCTGATTTGAGTTCAACAAAATGAGTTTTGAATGACGCTCAGAAGTCAAGAAAGAAGAGTTTGCAGGCACAAACCTTCCACACATCTTTTCATGTACATGTACATTCATATGTACAATATCCAGTTATAAAAAACTTTTGTCAATTCACAGTTTCTATTTGAGAAACGAGCTCCATATAATTTTTAGTGTGAAATTTGTGTGATATTTTGCCTTCAATAGGGGACCTTTAACAATAGAGGACAATAGGGTCCCCGATTGAGAAAGGCCCCCGTTTGAAAATCGTGTACAAAACCAATGAGGGCCCTTGCCAAAAAGTTTAAGTATGAACAATAGGAGGTCCCCGATTGTGTGTGGTGTTTAATTTTTGTTTGTTTCCAATTTTGAATCCAGTAGCTTTGCCCAGAGTCATAGATAGCGTTGTGACATGAGGGGTTCCAATATTGGACCAAATATGGCTGATTTTGCATTGGTACATATGGACAATTCAGAAACAATGGGAGGCCATCTTTGGTGCAAAGTCAGAAGTTGTCGCAACTCTCTATCTATGGCTCTGACTTGGCCCTTTACGAGAGACACTTACAGCGTCAGCGTATTGAGATGTTGGCGAGGTACTTAAAGGAATTACCTCAAAATCCGATGTGTCGTCAGACAGGTTGCGGATATGGGTGGTTCCAGCCTACAACCGGAAACAGTGATTATTACAAATTTTTTTTTTTCAAAGAGAACATAGAAAACTGGCAGGAGCGGGAATCGAACCTGCGACCTCCGGAATACCGTACCGGCACTCTACCAACTGAGCTATCTTGCCCTATGTTGGCGGTCTCCCGCAATTGTCAGTGTCTTTGTTCTGCGGGCGCTGGTCAGAAGTCATAAACCCATAATACCATATAGCCAGGGACGCCAATTTTAATTTTACGATACAACCTGGGAAGCGACATTACGGGGGATCACTCAACGAGGATAAGACTGTACAGTATTCTGGAGGTCACAGGTTCGAATCCCACTCCTGCCAGTTTTATTTGTTCACTTTGAAAATTGATTCAAATTTCAGTTTCACTTGTGGTTTGTTTGACAAATTTATTTTGTAATTAAAACAATGTTTGGAAAATCATCTACTTTGTTGAGACAAAAGAGAGTATTATCTATCACTTCAAAATTTGTTGGGTTTACTTTTCAAACGTGCTTTGTTTGACGGATTGCAGGCACGGGTGGTTCGAACCCAAGAGCAGAAACATGTACAGTGATTACAACAATTGTGATTTTGAATTAAAACACTTTTTAAATCATCAAAGAGAATGTGATCGATCACTTAGTTTCACTGTGGTGTATTTTTGTCCCATTTTATGGAAATTCTTCTTTTCTGACATAAATGACCAACTTTCTTCAACTTGTACCATGCCAGGCATAAAAACTTTACAGAGTGCCTTTGCAACTTGACCCATTGAATCTGGTCGATGGGCACAGTCGCGGATTAAAAAGGCCACATGGCCGGTTGTCATCTATATGCACATTCCTGCACATATTCAATCCATTGTTTGCCCATTGTGTGCATTACGCTTGGCAGCACAGGCCCGTACGGCATACCAGCAGCCCAATATTAACATCCAGACTGAATGAGTTATAATGAGCAAGTTGATGCTTGATAATTTGATGAATTAAATTTGGACGACTGCAAACCTAGCTCGAGCAACTTCGACTCGTTTTGCGAGACAAGTCGTGAGGAAAGACATGAAAATGTATTCTTAAACTTGGAATCACGTCTGGTACAAGCGCGCTGGAAATGCAACCAGAGACCTACCCTCTGTGTGGGCGGAGCTTGCTGGTTGTCTGGGGGTTGAACCAAGTTGTCGGGGAAGGAGGTAGGGGGTTGTGGGCCCTGCAAACTGTACTCTTGCAGAATGGTGTTGTAGCTGCCGGCTGAGTAGGCGGGAAAAAACAAAACGTTTGTGTGCATCAAGGAGCAAGTTCGATCAAGGACTATAGTTAACCATAGTTCGACTAACTCTGATCGAACGCACGCTAGTCGACGATGGTTGGACTATTCTAGTCGACGATCCGCGACCAGCCTACCGAGGTTGGTCGCATCGCTGGTTACCAATAGCCGTTTTAATAGCACAGTGCAGAGAGGACCAGTTACCAGAAAAATGGCGAAAAAACATAAATATTCAGCAGCAGTAAACGATCGTTTTTTTGTTACTTTGAACATGTTGAAATAATGCACACGTTACCACTTGTGACATTGTTGATATACTGAGCAAATATCGTACGTGTTGCTTTTATCTATGAATTCGTCCAAAAACGTAAAACAAACTAGCCAGCGCCATTTTCTTATGGTCGCGTTGACATGACAATAGTTCGACTAGAGTCGTTTGCACTTCAACTTCAGTGCTCATGCGCTACGTACGTCACGAACCAACCACTAGTTAACCATTTGTCCCTGATCGAACTTGCTCAAGAATGACAACTGAACAAGAAGCCTTGTCGGTACTGAACCTGTGCAGTTTGACAAAGAGGTGACAAGGGAATTGACACTACCTTTCAAGCAAACCCAGGTGAAAAAGTAGAATAGTAGGTTCAAAATATTAAAAAAGAGGGCAAAAGTAGGACTTTGGAGGACAAAATCAGAATAAAAGTAGGACTTTTGCGGGTTTTTCAGGAGTAGTTTCCATTGATACTCACCCATGTCCACAACATCACAAGCCTCATTCTGCATGTTCTGTACTCACAACACTTGTGCTCCATCCTCAACTAAGCTCTTGGAAGTCAAGTTGCAGTACTCCTGCACCCAAGCCCTTCATTGTGTGATTTTCTTATGACAGGGTGCAACACTGTTATGAAAAATATTCAATGAGATTCATTGAATTTCAGTTTTCGGAGTTGTGGGACAAAAAAGTTGGGAAAACTGGGAATTTCAAGGAAAAATTAGGAAAAGTAGGAGCAAGGTAAAAATAAAATTAGGAAAAAGTAGGAAAAGCAAGAATACTTGAAATCCTACCATGGTCCAGCCGTAGTTTAGTGGTTTCACTGAATAAAATTTTAATGTTTACTCACTATTGTAATGTTAGTTCTGGCACTATTTGTGACCCGCTCTGCACAAAATGAGTCGGATGTCGCACATTACACTTTAAAGGGACACATTGCCTTCAAATGTCATGAAATTTTGCTGTTTGGAAATGTTCCTTATCTTTTATAAGAGTTGTTCATGCAAAAAAACACGTATAATGTGTTGCAATTAGTGAGTAGTGATATCAAAACAAAAAATTGGCCGCCTTACCCCTGACATCTGACCTGCAAAACATAGACTTATTTCCAGTAGTAAATACCACCGTCTAAATAATGCGCAAAATACGCTGCAAGAGTCTTTAGGCTGGCGCCGCAGCCAGTGGCCTTGTGAACCTATCAGATGATCGCCAGGTACAATTCTCTACCTCGCGACACATATCGCCAGTGCTGCGCGCCGTGCGTGCCACAGTACATCAAAATGGATCAACAGAACGTACTTCAACCAGATGCGACTGGAAATACGACTGCTGAACACGGTCCGCCATTTTGTGGAGTCAAAAATTTGGTTCTACAAAATGGCGGACCGTTATTTGTCACGAAATTAAACAAAAAACACGCAATTTAAAGGGATAGTTATGTGAATCTTTATATTCTACATAAAAAAAAAGCTTCCCAACCATATCCATTTCAGTTTTATAGCCCAAATCGCAAAATCCAAAGCAATGTGTCCCTTTAACGTACGGGGTGGTTTAATGTCTTAGACTTTTTAATATAACTATAAGAAAGCGCACACTTGAACAAAATCGTAAAACAAAAAATGCATAGTTGTGCCATATTATCAAATGAAAGCTTATTTCATGCTCTTTCAGACCAACTGTAAAGCTTACAAATGTATTTTGAACACATCAGACTCATTTTTGTAGAGCGGGTCACATTTACACCCAAGGGTACACAGCGTGAATATGGTAGCACAGCAAAAAAAATTTTGTTATTTTTCCACTTTGAAAATGTCAATTTTCCGCATTTGATAATCCCAAATTCTAATTCTAAATGTACATACTGTGGTTCACAATGGAAATAGCTCAGTGAACTTACTTTTGAGACAATCAAGTGAGTCCCAGGAAACCCCCCACCTCAAAAATATGTGCAGAATGGCTACACAATGACATATTCAGACACTTTAACCTCGTGAATACGGACAACGGCCACAGAAGTGGTTTGAAAAAGACCGCTTCTATATGTCATCTTTATGTGCATTCCTGTGCATACTCAATCCATTCATGTTTCAATTATTTTGTTCTTGAATGGGAGCGTAATGAATAGATGGAGCTTTTCAAACAAAGCTTTCATTCAAACGAAAGGGGGGGGGGGGGGGGCTCCAAGTGCGATTAATATTTACGCTTGGCTGCACAGCCCATTCTTGGCATACCAGGCACCCCTGAAAGGAGGAGCTAATAAGCCTCTGTGGCATGGACTTACTCCTGGAAATATTATCTGCCGCACTCAGGCCCTCTTTGCTGGGGGTATCTGGGGAAAGCTGATTCTGAAACTCGGACGACCAGCCGCTCATGGCTCCGAGACTGTTACCATGAACTCTCTGGGGATTCTCCTCATTCTTATCTTCTTCCGGGCTTTCTTCGATGACTTGTGTGGGTGGTTTGGCTTGCTCAACAGCGCCCTCTGGTGTTCCATGTTGGACACTGTCTTGGGGCATTTCAGTGTTCACACACTGGTTTTCTTTGGCATTGAAATTATCGTCCGCAACTGAAATACTGGTTTCTTGCACGTCAAATCGATTCAAAGATTTATCTGCCGACGCATCAAGCGGCGTTAGAGTTTCGACCTTTCCTTCTGACGTGTTTTCTTCAGGTTTTGGCGTAACAGTTTCATCCTTTCGGTCTGGTATGTCTCTGTCAAGTTCCAACTCAAATTCTTTGGTTTTACTGTCGTCCATGGTCTGGTAGACGGTTTCTATTTTGTTGTCTGTGGCCTCAGAGGTAACGTTGTCGACAGGACTGTCCGATATCATATGTATGACGATACTGTCCTCGAAACTGTCCTGTCTAATCTGGGAAAGGTCTGTCTGCATCATGGGGTCCCCCCTTTTCTTAGACATGGTAGGGTCTGTGTATACTAGAAGAGAAGGCCCGCCCATTTTTAACAGGGAGGAGCCATCCTCGGAGGGGCTGCGCAGGAGCGTGCTGCTGATCTCGCACTCGTGGAAACTCTCCTCGAATGACGGCGCCCTGAGCCTCGAGAGGCGGGAGTCATCAGTCCTGTTCTTGGTAATGAGGACGTCTTGGGTTGGTCTCTCGGCCTGGTGGATGCCCAGAGGAGGGCCACCTGAGTGAGTTGATGAGAATTGTAAAATTGTTCAAGTCTCGATCCGAGTCCGATGCAAAAACAATGCAAAATTGCACTTAATGTAAGTCCAGTAGGAACCTAGGTTCGCGCTCAATTTTTTTCCTTGCCTGTGACGACTCGTTTGGTGTTGGGGTTGCTCTGCGTCCTCTCCCTCGGATGCTCCCAGGAACCGGCAAGGATCATTGGTGCGGCTCCCCAGACATTCAGCAGAGTGGAATTGAACGACAACTGGAAGGTGAAATTGACTAAACCTGCCAGAGAGACGACATTTGTATTCAGTCAGTCATCAACCATCTCTACAAAAGATTTTGCAGACTGAAAGCTACGAGTTTACAAGTTCCGTGTCAAACCGGCAATAAAATGACTGCATCTGATGAGGTGCTCATTTAGAGAAATAATTATGATCATAATGAAAATATTGAAACTGCATACTTGTGGCATATTCAGCGGGGGGAGGGGAGGTTAATTAACGTCTTCCCACAACATTTATGATATTTGAAGGTTTGCATGGCGAAAGGGCAATAGATTAGAATAACTGGTTTGCAGTAGCACCATGTAATCAATCTCTTTTGTGAGTTTGTGTGGTTCTGAAAAGAACCGGAGGGAACTCAACGTTTCCGACAGTATGCTCTGCATGCCCGTCGTCAGGAGAATGTGGGATTCCAACAGTGAAGCGGGGCTTATATGGTGTCTGGAAGCGGCGACGCGTGAGAAGGATGCAAACTGGGATGCAGCTTGGGGGATGCTAGATGGTCATTGAGGCGTGTCAGTCTGAAGGAAGCGAGCAGACGGGGAGGTTGCCAAGGGTATAGGTGACCCATAGGCTGGTGAACTAAGTTGTCCTAGAGATTGATTACATGGTGCTACCGCAAGCCAGTTATTCTAATCCACAACATTTATGGCAAATTTATTAAAACAAATTGTTTTGGAGGAATTAAAAGTACACTGTTTCAGAACTGGTACAAATTCCCCCCTTTAAAATATTTTATGGGACAAAAATCAGGCCAGTTTTTTTAAGAAAAATTGACAATTTTACATCTCCCCTAACACATACAGGCGAGGTGCCTCTGGCCTGCATATGCACTCCATTTCTACCTTCCACTTGTTGCCGCCTGTCCATTGTCCAAACCGGTCTCTTGTGGCCACTAGTTACTCATGACTGCTTTTTTGGCCCACACTCAATTAAATATTTCTCTACATGTTTAATGGTATACCTCATATCTTCCGACACAAATCAAAGCTGATCACCGAGTCAACAATTCAGTTGCAAAAGGTCACAGAATCACTCCAGAGGCAAAACATCAGCCAAAAACCAAGGCTATGAATTTCATATCACAAAGTTTATCGGGTCATTCCTGAAGGTAGACGTTTAGCAAACAAACATGTAACTCTGCAGTTTGAACTATGCGGACCAAAAACTAATCAAGGACAGATTATGCACATGCAGATGATGAGAGGGAATTTGTTACAAGTACATGGTGCCATTTGAAAGGCATATTCGGATGTGCTTAAAATGGTATGGCATGATTTCGTCGTGTGCCCGGCAGAAGGGGCGTAAGCGCGCTTTGACGCGTAATTACACTTTCCGAGAAAATTGACTTTGAAGTTTTTGTGTTGGCATTTCTAAATTAAGAATCGCATCAGGTTCATTTTTGTCAGATGCAAATTTATTAATATTTCCAATAATGCTGTGCATTTTTAAACAAAATTATTACTTAATTTTACAGTTATTTGCATATTTATGCTGACGCCCTTTTGCCGGGAAGTCCTTCTGCCTTAAACGTGCGCGTAAGCAGCATGTGAAATGCTTACGCCCTTTTGCCGGGAACAATCTTTGCTCCAAGCGCGCTTACGCCCCGTTGAAGTGGAGAGGTGAACAAACTTTTATCATGTTTTGTTACATTGGTATTACACGCTAACGCCCTTTTGCCGGGAACAAAAAATGCAAAACCCCCTTACGCCCTTTTCATTCTGTTAATTACGTCAGAATGACGTAACCCCTTAACCCCCTGATATTTCAATACTCTTATCGATTACCCCAAAAACCCCAATTTGACCTTTTGACCCCATTTTCGTCCTTACGCCCTTCTGCCGGGCACACGACGATTTCATGACGGTGGATTAAAGAGGATGTTGATTGCCGAGATAAATCTCCGTCATTTTGTAGTTTTATGTAGATTGACCCCAACAGTCCTAAAAACCCTCTAATTTTAATATGATTTTGTATGAACCCTAGGGGGTTTAGGGCTAAGGTATATTATAATGAAACAGGCAGATATTTATACCATGAAAGAATACAAGAGTAACTTTTGAGAGCTGTTTTCATCAAGTCCCGTCTAGCCACGCTGGTGTCATTTGTCTAAAAGTCGCCGCTGGAAGCAGCCATTTTTATTTCATGACGTAATGTCGCTCTTCTCACCAAGACCACAAGCACGTCTGTCTCTGATTCCTATGGCACTTTGCTGAATTTACTTGTCGTGGGAAGAACTTACCAAATAAAAGTTTTGAACCCTGGATCGAAAGATCAAGAGTTAAAGGTCATCAGAAATACAGTCGACTCTCGTTAATAAGAGCTCAGTCAATACGAGATCTCAGTTAAGAAGAGAATTTTTTTTGGTCCCGACCGAATTGTGCACATTCCTATGGGAGAAAATTTCATTAATACGAGCTGTGGTTATGCGAGAACTCGGCCAAGACGAGTATTTTTGCGAAAGTCCGGAGGACCTTATATTAACGAGAGTCGACTGTATAAATAATATTGCGTGAAACGTTAGAAAATTGGGGGGCCTACCTTGCAAATAGTTTTTCATAATGTGCGGTTCCTCCGTATCTCGTAGGAATGACGTCCGTTTATAATAGTTCTGTATGACCTTCATATCAGACAACATGGCATCCATGTAGCTATCTATTAGCCCATCGTTAAGGGCCAGTCTCACCCATGCCTGAAGTTTAATAAACCATGCGATAAATATCCAGTTAACTTGTCACACATATATGTGACCCGCTCCAGAAAAAGGCGATATAAGTTGCGCTTTGCATTTACGTGTAATGGCCCTTTCAATGTTGAGACGGTGAAATTTTTCGTCAAAATTCATTTTGGGTTTTTTGACTTTAATGACATCTTAAATATCTGAAGTTTCAGGTTTGGTGCACAACAATGTTGATTTCAGTGAATAAAATGAAAAAAATATCCTTTCTAGAGTGCATTGTTCCATTGCATTGTATAAGAACTAGCTATTTCAAAGCATGTTCTCTCTGTTGTGCAATTTGAACTCCATAGAACTAATTATTATGCAAAAACTTGATATCTCCAGAACGGAAAGGGCTTTAGAGCTCTATCATGTACCAAATGAAAGCTTACATTGCGGGCTTTTCGAACATATATAAAACAAATTTTTCATATTTTGCGACATAATATACCTTTTTCCAGAGCGGGTCACATATTCATGTCTTACAAAGATACCAGCATGATCTAAATACTTGTGGTCATTTGAAGTAAAAGGAATGTCATAGTTTTCACTTCTTTTAAAATGTATACAATTTACTCATGCAAGAGGGTGCTATTTTTCTTCAGGCACAGAAGGCACTCTTCTGTGCCCAAACGAGCATATAACAGCTACGAAATCATTCCTCAAAAATACCCCGCCAACAGAGTTTTAAAGAAATGTCGGTTAGAAATGGATCCCAGACGAGCTATTTAATATGACAATCAACTATTACAAAGAAAATATACATCATCACGAGGCATTTCGGCCAGAAACCTTTTTAGCTAAAACTTGTTGATGCTAAGCAAGTCCATGTGTTTGGCATCAGTCTTTTTTTTTTCAAACAAGGGAAACTGACTAGGTCTACCAACTGAGATATCTTTCTCTATGTCGGCGGCCTCCCAAACTGTCAGTGCAGGCCTCGACCTTAGCACTAGCCCGGCGTACAATGTCTAGTAAAAACTGCTCCGGGCTAGTCAGAAGCACTCTTCAACTTGCCCGGCGGGCTAGTCAAAAAAATATATACCTACCTGTTTAAAATTGTCACTTTTGCTTGAGATGAATAAAACGGAAGTCCTTGTGAAGTTTGGGTGAATGTTCTTGTTTTATTTAATGACTACTTGTACAGCGCTGCGGGTTCTCATGCAATCAGTATACTTGTGCCGCGCCACCGCACCATGCATGCTTGTTGTAACTTCGGCTATACGTACGTACGTACACACACACATACACATGCCATTCATTGCGCGATGTCACGAGTGACCCGAACTGAAGCCAGCTTTGATAAATGGCCCATTCGGGGAATTCCACGTACAATGTACATACTTAGCATACGCATTGGTCCTTTACCTCAGCAATATTCGCGCTAGCTTTTGCATGCATGCAGTGCAGTGTACTGTACTGTGAATGAAAGAAAGTTCATGCGTGTGGTAATTCGTGCGTGGGCCTTTTTGATCGATGACACCGGCCGTGTACGTACGTTGTTGGTAGAAAGTTTTCAGTCATGTGGCGATATCTAAATGTGTCTGATCCTTCCAAAAAAGGAAGCAAAAGAGAATATGATACAAACTACGACAAAAACAAAAGACAACGTGTCTACAGACAAGACTGGGAGCGGGACTTCAGCTGGCTAAGCTACGATGGACAAACGATGTTTTGCCGTGTGTGCCGCGAAATGAAAATGGCTGGAGGCAGTGGAAGGAAACAGAACCTTTTCTACTATGGCACAGACAATTTCCGAATAGATTCTGTTAAGTCACATGATCAGTCGGACAACCACAAGATTGCAAAATCACGTATAACTGTTGAATCCTCAAATTTTAATACAATATTTCCGACACATAGGGAGTTATCATTAATGAGATGTTACAATGTGTCCATTAAATGTGGGCTAGTAAAAATTTCTGCGGGCTAGTAAAAACCCAGTTAACTTGCCCGGTGGGCTAGTTAAAAAAAAGCTTAAGGGCGAGGCCTGCAGTGTCTTCATGAATTGATAATGACCTCTCCTAGCAAAGCGAAAAATGACCTACATGAATTGGCACGGAACGGCTGCGAGAGGGCCACAACAACCGCCTCATTATATGACGTCATCATACTCGCCGTATAAGGCAGTTTTCATGAATGAAATTGTCGCGCACGCGCACATACTTCGCGTCAGTAATTCGATCCGTTTCTACTTCGATCGAGCTCACGATGATCTTTCGAATGGTACCAAAATCGTACGATTTAGAGGTTTCCTTCAGTTTTTAATTCGATTTCTTTGATTCTTTGATCTCGCGGATTCCTTGGTGATATTGTAAGTTTGGTAATTAATATTTTTGTTACCATTTAGTAGGAAACCGCGCCACTGGTTGAATGTGATCGTGATGCATTAGATAATCATTGGCAAAAGTACGATCCCATGGGATGAGTACATTTGAGTGCGCCATGTGAATATGCATGGTTGCATGCTCGATGGGGATTTTGATGCGCACGTACGGATCCGACCGTATGCGGTCGTACGTGTACATGTATGTACGTCTCGGAATTTCCACGGCTCGGAATGCACCGGCCGTACGTGCGTGCACCGGCCGTACGTGCGTGCACCGGCCGTACGTGCGTGCACCGGCCGTACGTGCGTGCACCGGCCGTACGTGCGTGCACCGGCCGTCCGTGCGTGCACCGGCCGTCCGTGCGTGCACCGGCCGTCCGTGCGTGCGTACGAATTTGCGTGCCCATGCCGCATGGTTTCTGTGACGTCGCCAGCTCAGCCGAGCACGTGCGTGCTGAGCCAACCAATGAGCGCCGCGCTTGTTTCCCACCGCGCCGTGCCCATCCGTGTTACAGTACCAATGGGGAATTTTTCGATGTGCCTAGGTCACGATGCACTGTAGAGTATAACTCTTCTTACCCTGCAGTAGCCGACCTCCGTGTTGACTTGTGTGAGGCCTTTCAGCTGAGACGCGACATCCTTGTGGGTGAACTTCACCAGAAATGACCACGGCGTCTGTCACACAGAACCAAAAGACAATGTTCAATTATCATCAGCAAATCCTCAGCTACATTCGAGTGATGCAATTTATACTGGAAAGTAAAAAACTTAACCATATTATATAGATTTATTTGTGTAAATATTCTTGTATTTGTGTAAATGTAGGTTAATATCCACTTTTTGTATGCGTGTAATTATTCATTTTTAACCCTAACATCATAGGGTGCATGCAACATCATATTAAAATTTGAGGATTTAGGACGTTAGGATTAACTAAAAATCTATGCAGGGCCTCAATGGAAACCAGTTTTAAACTGTTTTGGCACATCCTGGGAAAAGAAATGTAATCAATAAATTAATAAATTTCTTATCGAACATCGTGTAAACGCATTTCGGGCAGAAGACCATTTGACAGAATTCACAAGTAAATCACAGACCGAGGCGATTAAAAAAAATGTATCTTTAATCTTCTACCAATTATACCACATTAAGGTTTGACGAGCCAACTCTACCTACCCTACTACTGTAGGATTCCTTGAGATGATGCAGAAATACAGATTCTATCAAGTTGCAGATTCTATTGGCCGTTTCCCCGCTAGAAATATGAAAAAAAGACACACACAAAAACAGTCAGCTAAGCAAATACGTAGCAAAAGCACAAGTTAAGAATTGCACAAAACAAATCATCCAAAAACGAGCACTATCGCAATAATGCTACAGACTAGAAAATTGCATGTGGACTCATGAAATGACGGTTAACTTGCCTAGTGGCTAGTATGGAAGGTATTTTATTGAAAACGCCCTTTGAAAAAGTTTTGTCCACATTTTAAACACAATATCAGTTATGTTTCAACTCAAAAATCAATCACCTTCTTATTGCCGAATCCGAGGAGATGTGATCTCTCTGAAGCTGTACAGAGAGGGAAAAGAAATGATTTTGATTAACTTAATTGAAAAAAGTTGGACATTTTGAGATGAGAAAATGAATAACTACATAGATGCATATTAATGTTCTGAAGAGTGTATTCTGTAATTCCTGCAACTGATTGGTACTATCCCCTCCCCTCCACCCAAAAAGAAACCTGCAGAAATCTTCAAAGATTTCTCAACAATTTTCCAAGTCATTTGAAAGAAAGTCAGGAAAACAGGTGAACCGACTGACATTAAAAATTTCTGACAGTAACAACGTTTGGTTGATATTTGGCAAAAGAGCCCGCAATCAGGGTTTTGTAGAATCTAGGGGTGGGAATCGGGTACCCGACTGAAAAAAATGCACGGTCCAGGTACCCGTTAAAGAAAGCCAATCCTAAAAATCTCAGAAAGCCGCATGTTAATACTAAGGCTGTCCAATATCCATTTATTTTGATACCGAAATATCGGCAAAAAAATATCGCGATATTCGATATTATCGTGATGACGTCATTTTTTCCTTACCGGAAGAACGGAGGAATAAAAAAAAGAATACATGATGTAAGTCACCACGGCATCATGAGATCGGGGTCGGCACGCGGCAGGAACGGGGGGCCGGGTTGACAAGGCTTCCCCCCGCTCGTTGAGTATTTTGAGTTTTTACGACATTTACCTTCAGTTGGCTTCTTTATGGCATTCAGCATTGTTGATTAGTAATACCATGGACGATCACATGCGAGCTGTCAAAAAACGATCGTGTCGTATATTTTGTGAAGACGACATGACATTGCACTATGTACAATGGATGCGCGGCACGTGTTTTAATCTTTTCTCAAGACGCAGTTCGCTACACGTAACTACACGTACGTGTGCCTTGTACACTGCAGGGGCCGGGGAAAGATGGTGGCATTCAGTGCGGTTGCTTGCACTTGACCAAGGCTAGCAACAAAGCAACGCGCATGTGCAGATGCGCTACAGAGGTTGACCTTATTGCAAACAATTGCCATACCCCTCGATCTCAAGACGAGTTCGCAAGCGTGTAGGTACGTACATTGTACACTGGGAATAAGACGGTAGCATTCAGTGTGGTTGTTTGCACTTGACAACGCACGGCGCGGAGGGTAAATCGCGCGGAGCGGAGATGTCATGTCAGGGTTTAAACGGTCAAAGAAACGACACATTTAGTGCATGTATGTATTTTTTGTATTCCTCCATGGTACATCATGATACATTATATACTATTCTACCGTCCAATAATTGGAAGTAACTGGAATTTCGAGCAAGGTAAACTGGACAAATGCACACTTAATGCGGCCAAAAGGAACATATATCGCGATATTCTTCGTTATATCGAATTCCTCGATATTCCGTTTTATTAAAAGGGGCCGATACGATTTTCGATATGAAAAAGATATCGTCATATCGGGAAATATCGTCATATCGAACAGGCTTAGGTAGTTAATACTAGCACATCAGTGCATTAATGCAACAAGATGCAAGTGTGTACAGTGAGCTCTGTTGCTTTACGGTTTAAATTGCATTTTCGCAAGCGTCATAAATGTTAATCTGTTTTGTTTTTCCATGTACTTTGGTTTTTCATTTTGACAGTTCCCCCCAAATGACACTCAAAAAACTTGTTTTCATTGTCCGAGAAAGTATATGCTAATTTAGGTTACGGGCACTCGATTCCATAATCTGGAACCGGTTCCTAATATTAGTGGTCGGGTACTCGGGTATCCGGTTCGCATGCACAGCCCTTGGAGAATTTCAAATTCTGCGGAGAGGGAAAGTTACCTTTTTGATGGATGACGACAGCTCCCGGCTGAGGTAGTGCTTGAGGGAAGCCAGCTTCACTGCCTCCAGCTCATCCATTGAAGCTGGAGAGTTCATACGGAAAACGAAAAACAAGGAATTTCATGCTCAAACTGCCTAACTAGAGGAACCAAGTTGGACAAGCCGGTGGAACATTTGGCGATTGTGTAGTGTAGGGGCCCCCTCTTTAGTTTTGATGAAATTAGATTCAAGGGTATTTTTTCTCATTCCAATATGACTTTTTTTTAACCTAAAGCATACTTCTCTCAATTCTATTGACAATTTTCTTATGCGCTTTACGGCAGTTGCTTTGCGAATGAACGCGGCTTTGCGTGTTTACTGTGCGTCGCAGTAGTCGCCATCTTTATTTTCGCGTTGCGTTTTGTCATCCTCATCGCCGCTTTACCATGTTTACCGCAAAATTTCCCCTAAAACTAAAACCCTGCCCTTTATCTACGGCATACCTGTTGGTTTGTAATGTCGTTTGGCAATTCCAATAACCTAAAAGTGGATTTTTGTTCCCTTATAAGTTATAGGGAACAGGGCCTACACTACCCAATCGCCAAACATTTACCATGAAAATATCCGTTTCTTTTCCTGTGTATATTGAGTTAATAGTACAGAATTTGCGGAAAGAGTTCCATATCCGGACATCACTTATTTTCCCTTAATATGACTTTAAAACGACCAAAAAGTGTAAATCTGATGAAGAAACACGAATTTAGAAGGGAATTTTTTTAAAACTTATTCTTTGAAAATACTTTGACTTTTTCTGTCATGGCCCATAGACTTTGTGCACGAGGTACTATAAGTGATGTCCGGATATGGAACTCTTTCCGAATTTGCTAGCTCAGTAATGCACAGAATTGCAGGGGGTCAACACAGAATCTGATTTTCTGGATTCCATCAAATTGGGCCCCGATGCGCCAACAACACTAACCTTTCCTGCCGAACATCTTGCCAGCTCCTGGGAACACTTCGTTCAGGTTATATCAAGTCATCTCCACCTCTGGCCCACGTTCGTTGGACTTTCCGTCCGCATGTGACACACTGGAGTTGTCTTTGCTCTTGTTCGGTTTTCTCTTTTTAGTTAACTCGTCTCTTCAATCAAAACGAAATAAATATTAAATTGATCACCGAGAAGATCCTAGTCAAGGAGCACAGAGAAAATGAGGGGCATGGGATGTTTGGGAAAAATGACTATTCATAAGATGGAATTTGAGTCGGGGTGATGTACATTCAATATTGGGTTTTGACCCTCACCAACGTATTTTATAAACACTGTATACTCAGTGCTCGGTTGCTCGGTGGTCGAGTGGTATTAAAGACATACTGCACTAGAAAGCAGGAGGTCGTGGGTTCGAGTCCCACCCGAGTGATTTTTTCCAAATAATCTCTCGGGATAACACCGAGTATACAGCATTTATAAAATACGTCGGTGAAGGGCAAAACCCAATATTGAATGTCAATATCATCACCGCGGTAATCGTGATTAATCTGCAGATTCCATAGGTGTACACTATATATATATACTCTAGCCACGCACTATCCAGCCTTCCTATCTCAAGATGACCTCCATTTTTGTTGTTGAAACAATTACTTTCAGTTTCAACATTTCCACTTTCTGTTTGCAGTAATTCTGCTTTCCATCTTTAAAAAAAAAAAGCAGTGGTTATTGGACCGTGAACTGCCATCAGATTAATTTTACCTCTTTGACCTGAACGGCACTGAACATGCGCAGTGATAGTCTTGGTTCCAAGACGTCCTTAGCGGTGTGATGTAGCGCGCACGGATCAGAGCCGCACAGCGCCCTCTACACGCCCTTTCGTAGTTCTGCTCACAAAATTGCGAAATTGCGAGCAGAACTGTGTGTGCATTTGCATGCACGCGTGACGTAGAGTGCATATAATCGTGTGACCCACATTGCGTACATTGTATAATCGCTGACTCACTGGTCTAGTTTCCCCACGCCACACAGCTTGAGGTACGCATGTACGTACATACGTTACCTGACTAGCCAGCTAATTACTAAAACATGATTTCCTCCAGTGCGCAAGCGCCATTATTCTTTTGACCTGCCTGTTAAATTATGCATATATACACGTCGCGCGCAGTTCTCTACGATCAAGGGCCAACACATCCTTGGCGATTTGATCCGTGCGCGCCATATGTCGCACCGCTAAGGACGTCTTGGAACCAAGATTAGCGCAGTGAGTGTTTTTGGTTCCACGCCCTCATTGTTGTTCTGGCTTTGTATTCACGAAATGGGAATTAGGACCCAATGCAATTTCGGACTTTATTTCCCTTAATAAAAATCCTCCAGAGAGATGAATCAGAAAAAGACTAGAACAGCAAAGCTGCCATGGCTCGCTGCCAAAGGCGGGAGGGGAGGCCCCACACCACCCCTCCACCCTCACTACAACCAATATTAATTAACTCCATCCCATCTCCACCCGAATCTCATTCTATCCATTTGAATAAACATAATGTAAAAGGGCATCATGGTGGAGTGTGTCAGCTTTTTATGTCAATACCAATAGGTCACCCAATTACCTGTACCATACATTGTACAACATCCCACCCCACCCAACATCATCCCACCCAACATCATCCCACCCCACCCCACCCAACATCATCCCACCCCACCCCACCCCACCCAACATCACCCCACCCCACCCCACCCAACATCACCCCACCGGAATTGATGTGGCGAACCAAAAAGGCCATACGTTTGTACAGGAATCCACCTTTTTTCATAGAATTTCTGGGGAATGACAGGTGCTATGCTTGCGGATTTTGGTGTAAAAGAGCATTACTGAAGTTCCTGAACAGGAAAACGAACAAATTTTCCCGTCAATGGACATGGAGTCTTTTATCGACCAGACTGATTTTTCAATGCAACAGAGCGTGGCGGTGTATACCGCCACGTTTGCGGGTCTACCTTGGACCCAATCCCCAGATCATGTCAAAATGTTAAAAAGGGCGATAAAGGGTCCAAGTTTATACTCGGACTTGAAGTTGAACGTTAGGGTAGAAACTGCGGGTCCGAAACTGCTGTGGTCGTGGAAGATTTTTAAACATTTTTTGATGATCCATCACGAAATTTTCTGCCACAACATTTCATATGCCTTATCTTGATAATAGCTATGTACACGTAGGTTAGGTTCAATCCCTTGAAATGTCACTGGAAAAGGTGAAAATATACGAAAATTTCGCTTACCAAGAGTGGCAAGACCATAGGCTCCATCTCCACTCGGCAGTTTCGCATCGTTTTTGTCGACTGAGGGCGCCCTAACGCTATCGACCATGAGCATTTTCTCAAACCTGGCTTGGACCACTAATCTCTACACGTACTGAGCTTCGGCTTCGCGTAATTTTATGCACCCAGATTTTTGGGCAAGATCTTGGATACTGCTTATTACGGAAGCGTATTTAGGACATGGCCAAACAAATATTTCGCGCCCACTATTTCGCCCGGGCGGATTAGTCTTTCGCCCGGGCGGATTAGTCTTTCGCCCGGGCGGATTAGTCTTTCGCCCGGGCGGATTAGTCTTTCGCCCGGGCGGATTAGTCTTTCGCCCGGGCGGATTAGTCTTTCGCCCGGGCGGATTAGTCTTTCGCCCGGGCGGATTAGTCTTTCGCCCGGGCGGATTAATTGGAACATATATACTAACGGGGTCACCATTTCGACAGTAATCCGCCCGGGGCGAAATACTAATCCGCCCGGGCGAAATAGTGAGCGGGAATTTTGTCCTAAATACGCTTCCGTAGTTTTTGCTATAGCATATCAAAGTCTGATGTTTTAATCCGGAGCCAGAGTCTGTTAATATATTTACGTATTTAAGGCTTCAGATTGGCAATGGGACTGGGGAATAGCTGGAGACGAAGCCCCAAGCCCCAAGCCCCAAGCCCCAAAGCCCCAAGCCCAAAGCCCAAAGCCCCAAAGCCCCAAAGCCCAAAGCCCCAAGCCCAAAGCCCAAAGCCCAAAGCCCAAAGCCCAAAGCCCAAAGCCCAAAGCCCAAAGCCCAAAGCCCAAAGCCCAAAGCCCAAAGCCCAAAGCCCAAAGCCCAAAGCCCAAAGCCCAAAGCCCAAAGCCCCAAGCCCCAAGCCCCAAGCCCCAAGCCCCAAGCCCCAAGCCCCAAGCCCCAAGCCCCAAGCCCCAAGCCCCAAAGCCCCAAGCCCAAAGCCCAAAGCCCAAAGCCCAAAGCCCAAAGCCCAAAGCCCAAAGCCCAAAGCCCAAAGCCCAAAGCCCCAAGCCCCAAGCCCAAAGCCCAAAGCCCAAAGCCCAAAGCCCCAAAGCCCCAAGCCCAAAGCCCAAAGCCCAAAGCCCCAAAGCCCCAAGCCCAAAGCCCAAAGCCCAAAGCCCAAAGCCCAAAGCCCAAAGCCCAAAGCCCAAAGCCCAAAGCCCAAGCCCGGGTTTGAGAAACAGCGCGGCTTTCATATCAACGCGTGAAGCAAAGACAACAAAAATGACTTTTCGATTTGATGCGGTAGAGGCGCGCGGACGTGCTTTCTGTCAGTGGTGGGAAATTTCAAATATCAAACATCTGTCCAAACCAGTGTCTGTTTCTTTGATCAGCCTCGGGATCCGGGTAAGCGATATCGGTTAATTCGAGAGGTAGCCTACTTTAAATCTGTCCACTTTCTTTCACCCTCAAATCCAAGAATCGGCCAAATGGCCGAGGATTGGGACAAAGAAACAAGTGATACCGACTATCACAGCAAATCCTAAGTTATGGACGCCCAAGATCAGGAAACACTTGTTCAACCACGCTCAACTCTCGAGGCACTTATCACTATCAGCCAAGCTCAATCCCAAACAAAAAACAGAAAAGGACCAAAATCCAGCTTGCACTATAGTGACGTACATGTATATTCAGACTCGGAAAGTGATACTGATAGTCCTTATTATGAACACCCAACTAAACGCCGATATATTTCAAACACCACAAGCCAACCCACACTGGTCATCGTAAACTCCCCTGACGTTAAATTATGTAAGATAAATCCAATTAAAATTGCAGTAATCGTTACCTTTAGGACCCGTTCCATATAAGAGAACGAAGGAGACAGTTTATGTTTCGGAACTTACCTCAATATTTTGCGATGATACAGGCAGGAAAAGTCACTCTGTGTGCTTGAAATCATCTAAATAGTTCGCTAAGATATCATGTTGAATATGAGCAAGCTTAATTTTGTGGAAAGAGGGCAGGGTTGTGATTTATGAGGGAAATTATGGGGTTAAACGGCAATGTCTCTGACTGCAAAAAATGGTAGGAAAGTCACATTTTCTTTGAAAGTGCATTTCAAAATTACAACAAACATGAGTTAATCTGAAGAAAAAAAGACTGCTTTAGCCTGCAAAAGTCACTTTGGTACTGTAAAGTCATCTGCAAAAGTCAGTTTTGAACGGAACTCGTACAAAAATAGAGGTGTCCTAAAGGTAACGATTACCAAAATTGCGAACGCCCTCAGTAAGGTAGGAAATTAAAGGATCTTATCAAGAGCGTATAAAAAAAGGAGGGATCACTGTACGATGTTATACTCCAGCACAAGCTAACAAACTTAAGGCTATCACCCAATTAGATAAATGGACCGTCCAGACTTCGTATACTAAATCAGAAACCCAAAGTAAAGGAGTCATAACTGGAATAACTACGGGTCAATTTTGGGTCCATCTATATTAATGACTTTGTTAAATCATCTGATGTCTTTTCATTTATTTTATTTGCCGATGACTCCAACATATTTATTTCTAATAGTAATTTGACTACACGGTTAATCATGAGTTAAAATCCATCTGTAATTGGTTTACAGTTAATAAGTTGTCGCTTAATATTAAGAAAACCAACTATGTGTTATTTAGTAAAACTGTTAGTAATCTTCCTTCCAACATATTAATTGATGACATGGTCATGGAAAAAACAGATTGTCTTCAATTTCTTGGATTATTCATTGATTCTAAATTAACATGGACTAATCATATAGATTATTTATGTAAAATTATTGCTAGAAACATAGGTGTTATTAATACAAGATCAAATATTTTATCCCTCCTACAATTTTAGTTTCGCTGTATAATACATTAATATTGTCGTACCTTAGTAATGGTATTCTAGCCTGGGGAGCATGTTCCCTCAGTAATCTTAACGGGCTTTTCCTTTTACAAAAACGGGCTCTACGAATTATTAATTTCAATGCTCATACTGATTCTTTATTTTTTAAACACAAGATTTTGAAAGTTAAAGATATTTATCTTCTTCAGCTTGGGTCCCCTCATGTATCAATCTGTTTCTGGTACCTTACCATCTTCTATACATTCAATCTTCGTCCGGAATTTTAATGTTCATTCTCATTATACTCGTCAAGTTTCTAATTTTCATTTACCGATTATAAATAAATATTAAAAAACTATAAAAAAACTAAACCTTCATTCTACAAGAATTAAACCATGCGATTCACTCTTCAAAATGCACCTCACCTGAAAAAGATGGTATTAGTAACGTTGTCCTGAAACACCTCCCTGTTAAAATTCGTCACTACTTGCTATTTATCTTTAACTTTATCTGGCATACTTCTAAATGCCCAAAACAATGGAAAGAGGCCCATCCTTAAACCTGGAAAAGACTCAACAAATCTTATATCTTATACAGACCCATTGTCTTAACCTCTACCCTCTGTAAAATCATGGAACGTATGGTTAACTCCCGCCTCCTTTGGTATATAAAAACTCATAATTTTCTTTCAAAAACTCAAAGTCGATTCAGGAAAGGAAGAACCACCAAAGACCACATTCTCAATCTCGAATCCTCAATCAACAAAGCCCGCTCCAACAAAGAAAGCACCCTTGCTGTCTTCCTTGATATAGAAAATCTATGGCGGAAAGGCATTATAATTAAAATACACTCCTTGGGCATTTCTGGACGAATCACTAAATGGATCTCCAATTTTCTTAGCGACAGGAAAATCCAAGTCCGGTCAACATTCTTGTCTCTGAAGAAAGGACCTTGGAAAACGGAGTTCCCTAGGGAAGTGTCATCAGCCCCCTTTTGTTCAACATCGCTGTTAACGACCTCGTCAATGAAGGCACTAATGTCAACATCTCTCAATACGCTGATGACATCGCTATTTGGAAATCAAACAGAAATATTCCTTACTTACAAAAGAAAATTCAACAAAACCTTGATAATATCAACGATATCAACTAGTTTTTCTGCCAAATTTTTCAGAGTTATTTTTGACAATAAACTCACTTGGAAAAATCATATTGACAATGTTACCAACAAATGTAACAAGGTGGTTCTCGAACCACGCGTCTCGCCTGCTTTAGTTTTTTGATTACCCGGGAAGAATGCAGGGGCACTGATAGCGGTTGAAGGAGCAAGGGTTAGTGCAAAAAGAGAATGAAATGGTAAGTTATCACGAGCAAGAACCGATGAGCATGCCTAAAACAATGTGGAAGGAAAATGTTGTCTAAAGTTATGGAAGTTTGAGTGGGGTGTGAGACAAGAGAGGATGAAAGCATGGAGATTACTGACACGACCATCATGGTTATAGTGCATGCATGACCCAAGTTTGATTCGAATTGGACTTCCAGTTTTCAAATGAGACAAGTTGGACAATTACAGCCTATTTTACAACTTGACCGCAGATGACCTTTGACCTCAGTACTTGACCTTTGACACAAGCATCATATAAAGGTTGCAATATTGAATGCACGACCCAAGTTTGATTGCAATCGGACTTCAATTCTAGCCCATTTTACAACTTGACCTCAGATGACATTTGACCTCAGTACTTGACCATCATATAAAGGACGCACTATTTAATGCATGACCCAAGTTTGATTGCAATCGGACTTCAACTTTTAATATAACACCAATTTTACAATTCCAGCCCCATTTTACAACTTGACCTCATATGACCTTTAACCCCAGATGACCTTTGACCTCAGTACTTGACCTTTGACACGACCATCTATAAAGGTCGCGCTATTGAATGCATGACAAGTTTGATTGCAATCGGACTTCAACCAAAATGACACATACGGACTACGGACGAACTACGTACAGAAATAGTGATTGCATAGTCTCTTTCTAAACTTCGTTCAGGCGAGACAAAAAGAGATAATAATATTGTCAATATGATTTTTCCAAGTGAGTTTGTCAAAAATAACTCCAAAAATGTTGGCAGAAGAACTAGTTTGTATCGCTAGGTTCTGAATGCGGAGGGAAATTGAGGGGTATTTAAATTTATTCGTGAAAAGAACGGCAATTGTTTTTCCGCACCATCGTTGATATTATCAAGGTTTTGTTGAATTTTCTTTTGTAAGTAAGGAATATTTCTGTTTGATTTCCAAATAGCGATGTCATCAGCGTATTGAGAGATGTTGAACAAAAGGGGGCTGATGACACTTCCCGGGGAACTCCATTTTCCAAGGTCCTTTCTTCAGAGACAAGATTGTTAACCTGGACTTGGATTTTCCTGTCGCTAAGATCCATTTAGTGATTCTTCCAGAAATGCCCTAGGAGTGTAAATTATAATGCCTTTCCGCCATAGCATATCGTAAGCTTTTTCTATATCAAGGAAGACAGCAAGGGTGCTTTCTTTGTTGGAGCGGGCTTTGTTGATAAAGGATTCGAGATTGAGAATGTGGTCTTTGGTGGTTCTTCCTTTCCTAAATCCACTTTGAGTTTTTGAAAGAAAATTATGAGTTTCAATATACCAAAGGAGGCGGGAGTTAACCATACGTATAACGATTTCCAGCTGGAAATCGTTGGGAAAACTGCCCTGTAGCCTTTAGTCAAGGTGCGTGTGGCTACCCGGACGAGTGGCGCGCGCCCCGGCGTCTTGCTGGTATATTCGGGGCACGTCACGCGTCCAAGTAGCCACGCGCGCCTTGACTAAAGGCTATCATCCGCCCGAAGGTTGAAAACGAGCGCCGTTTTTCTATCATTTTTCTTTGCAATCCAACAACGCAAAACTTTGAACAGGTCAGTGGAACTGTTCTGGAACGATATTTCCTATAAAATACTAACCCCCAAATCTGCCCATTTCTGAAAACTGCAACAATGACCAATCATGTACACGCATAACCTTCAAATGCTAAGAAGTTAAGAAGATAACCCCCCAAAAATTTAAAAGTTTAAAAAATTATCCCATTAAACATTAAAAAGGTAAAAATAAAATTACATTAAAATAACAAAATCAAATGAAAACAAGATAAAAAAAAACCCAAAACAAATTGAGTAAAAAGATAAGAAAAAAAATATGCCTCCCCTCCTTGTCTAAAAACAATAATCCAAGAGACCTAATTATTGTGGTTGGCAAAGATGACACCCGTCACCTGAGGTAATTTATCCAGCCGTTAAATGCCAGTTTAACTACACCAGTCCTCAATGACTCGGGTAGCTCGTCCCGTACACGAGGAAAAACATTCACCGCAGAGCAGTGAAGTCTCTGTGTGCGAGCTCTGAGATGAACAAACCTCACAGTTTCTGTGTGTCGGCTATTGACCAAGATGCCATATCTGACAATGTCACAAAAAATAAGACCATACAAAGCTTTCATGACATAAGAGATTAAAAGAAACTTGTGTCTAGCTTGTAGCACGACGCTGCACACTTTCAATCTTATCAATGAGATTATTGTTATGAAGTTTCCACACTGACTGGCCATATTCTAAGATCGGTAAAACCAAGACCTTATAGAGCGCTAATTTGGCCTCTTGAGATATGTCCTTGGCAACACTAAATATCAAACCCAACATTTGTTTTGCCCTAGTGTAAACATAATTCACATGGTCATTCCAGGTCAATTATTATAAAAGGACAGAAAATATAACGCTCCTGGCCCTTACGAAGGGCGAATACGCCGTGCGTAAAGTTTGTCGTAAAAGGGCTGAGCAACATCAAGCATCTCCTGAACGACTTGGGGCACCTCCTCTTGACTAGTGGGTTTCTCAACGGGCTTGTTAAATTTTGTGCTACTCAGGACCGTGGCCATCCAGTGAAAGTCCTCTTCTGCCTTCTTCACCGACTCAGGGACGATCCAGTTACTCGGCATGCCGGGCTCCCAGCTCAGGATCGAACTGGAGAAGTGTAACCCAAGGACGCTGCAGTATTTCCTCATCATGACATCCGGATGACTCAATATGTCATCCGCGTCCACGATCACCAGCTGCTCTCCAAGATCCTTCTCGACGTAATCGGCCAGCTCGGCCAGCTCCCCGTAGCTGAAACCTTTCTGGGGCAGCCAGCTCCTCATGCTTTCGTCGCTGTCTCCTCCGGGCATCTTCTTAAAGAGGCGGTAGTAAGACATCAAGGCTTTCAAAGGATGGCGTATCAAAAAGGAGTGACGGTAACCCTTGGGCAGAATCTGCAACCTGTCCGTGACGGCATACGCAAGGTCCTTCACAAACACCAAGCTCCACCCCTCAAAGTCACCCTCCAGTTTTTCTTTTACCCACGCGTGGGTGTACTCAGGTTCAGCTGGAACTTCTTCCGGAGGCGCAAGACGACCCTCAGGCCCAAAATGTTCAGCGGTGGCGAACGGTTCCAGCCATGCCACAGCACCCTCTGTAGTTCCTATGCATTTCATGAAAGCAGCTGAGAGAGAACGAGGAGATGACCAGCAGAAGATTCGGTGCTGTTGCTTGATTCTGGCCATTGTCAAAGGTTAAAGGTCACAAGTCAGGCCCAACCAAGATCTAATTAAAAAAAGAAAAAGCATAGAGATGATGCCTCCGATAGTTCCTTTTAGAGTCACTTCACATGATATAGTCACAAACTTCTTTATGGGACTTGGTAGCAAGTTTGAAGGACTATGGCTAACTAATAGTTGACAATAGGCTAGTTGGGTATCTCGATGAAGTAGTCCAGGTCAAAGGTTATTCGGGATAAAATTGCTGACGTAATGGCACGCGCTGTTACGCGTGCACGTTGTGCGACTACCTTGCACGTTTATTCGCGCGCGTTAGTTAGGCCAAAACAAATTGTTTGGTTGTCCTCCACACCCCTTCGCCAGTAGGGGGCGGGCGGGAGGATTTTAATTTTTTTTTACACATTCCGGAAGTCTAATTTTAAACCATACACAAAGTAAAACAAACACACAAATGTTGTTAGGCCGATAAACAGTTTAATATACGTAATACGGCTGTCTCTTCAGCGATGGCCGCCGGGTCCTTCACTCCATCTGAACAACACATACCGTAGCCCTAAGGCTGCCAGTGCTGACAGTCTCCTGGAGCTCAATGTCACTCTATGGACCACTTTTTGGTGGACGCGACCTTTGTGTGTTTCAGCTGTATTTGAGCTGGCTCAACATTCGACCAAAAAACCTCATGAAGATTTGATGTGGTAGCCACATACAATCGAATAAGACTTTTACACCCAGTTTGCAATGAATGCTGAGCGTGTATTAAAGACGCCATCTTGGCTTCCCCTATGCATACACCGTTCAGTTCGTCACAGTTTTCACGTACAGACGAATTTTGACTCTCCGCACTAAAATAAAGTTACAAGAAAATTAGGTTTTACTTTTAAGCTGAATTTATACCACATGTTGGTTCAGTGTTGACACTGTGTTAAAGTTCAGTTCTCGGTATTTCACAAGTCATTGGCAGCTGAGCGATAAGTCAATTAATTATTAAGAGTTATTAATTGATTAATACATTTGTCTCTTCGTGAAAACTTGGAAGCGAGAAATTTCCCGTTTTGCCCCACAGAGTGTCATTTGTCTCTTCGTGAAAACCCAATATGCATTTCCGGGCAATTTTGCCCCTCACAACCCTACTGTATAACACGGAGTTCGAATTCGTCTCTTCGTGAAAACCCAAAATCCATTTTCTGGCAATTTTGTCCTTCTCAGCCATAATATACACTAGGATATACACTGTTATTAGAGTTGTGTAAAATCTTACACAAGTTGTGTACAATTTTACACAACCGCTGTTTACTATATGAACCTAGCAACTGTTGTGTAAACAGTTTACACAACCCTAGTTGTGTAATTTGTAAACAACAGTTGTGTAGTATTTCTACACAATAATGTGTAAAATTCATTTACCCAATTAGTTGTGTAAATGGTTTACACAGCAATTGGTTAATTTTTGAAGCAAAAACTGTACAAAACCTTAAAAATTACGGGAAAGTGCACGGTAAATTTACGGGATTTTTTTACAGTGTGGATTGCCATTAACTAACAGATATGAATGAATCAAAAAATTAGCTGGCCTGACGTTTCAAACTTAAGCAAGTTCTTTCTCAAAGGGGAATGACAGAGTACAAGAAACAAACATGTAGGGAACACACATGCATGAGGGGGTGGGTGGAGAAACACAAAAGAGGGATGCAAAAGAGCATGGCGGATAGGCAGTGGGTAAACATCAAAGGGAGAGGAAAGGACAGCCAGGAAGACAGGAAGACAGGAACAAAGAGGTGTGATTAGGGTAAGGATGAAGGAGGGGAGGGATTAAGATGAAGGTTCAAGCTGGGGAAATGGACAAAGGAGTGTGGTTAGGGGGGGGGGGGGGAGGGGGGGGGGGGTTTGAATGAATTCGGAACCAGACTAAACGGAAGTAACTTATTATACATTGCTAAGGTAGAGTGTACAAATGCTACGGTAATCTACTAAAGACTACAAAGTGAACAATGTTGTGATTTAGCTTTATATTCAGCGTATCCCCCTCATAATGAAGTCATGGCTTGCCATGAACAATTTCAATATTTAAATATGAAATTAAAGAAGATGTAATAAGATTCTTCACCTATGTTTGTAAAAAATAAAAGTTTTATTGTGGAATACAGTTTTCCGGTGCTTGTCTCCGGAGAACGCACTTTGGCCCCGGGGGGAGTGAGTTTGGGTTATTCAATCTCAGTAACAGCGTGACGCGCATGTGAGCATCCAATCGCATGGGAGAACGCAGCGCGCGACTGGGTTCTTTGCGCGGGATTTCCTTCACTGTTCTTTGGTTTCACCACCGTAGACGTTTGCTAAAAAATTTGGTCAAGTTTTTTAGTAAAAAATTTACATTTTTAAGTTAACTTAAAATTCTACGTGTGACTCAACTCATACGTTGCGATGCCGAGAGGCCGTGGGAGAAAACGGAAAGCGCGGGACATCGGCGGGGTCGACGCAGGGCTGATGAATTCGGAGAGAGTGACGGCGGAGTTTCTCATCGTCCGAGTCAAAACCGCACGCCCGTGCAATACGGCCGGGCGTTGTTGATCAACCCGTACCCGCGCCCATATTGTCGAACCGGCCTGGGGCCAATTTCATAAAGCTGTTAAGCACAAACATTTGCTTAGCATGAAAATGTCTTACTTAGTAAAAACAGGTTACCAGCCAAAAGTCCATGTAATTTTCATGCTAAGCAAGCAACAGCTGAATGCCAGTCAAAAGCAATATTCCACACATGGAAATCTGGTTGGTAATCCAGTTTTTATCACGGAAGCATTTGCATGCTAAGCAAATTTTTGTGCTTAACAGCTTTATGAAATTGGCCCCTGGCAGCACAGGCTCAGCTACTAACGGCCCTGCCGCAGGGCGCCCTCTCTCGACCGGAGAAGCGATCGATCATGGCGGAGCTAGTCACATCGTCTCCGAGCCTGCCAAGCATGTCAACCGGAACGCTGTCGGCGGTCTCGGCTTCAACCATGGCCATGCCGTCAACGCCACGGCAAACATTGTGAGTGGGACAACCTCGGCGGCGGCCGGCGTGGCCACGGACATTTCTTCAACGGCGGCCGGCGTTCCACGAGTATTTCGTAACGCCAGTGGTGTTCACAACCACAGCTGCTGCAGCTCGTGATGACGTCCCCTGACGTTAGGCACAGGGTCTACCTGGAGGCTCCATTCCGACCACACCCAGCCTGCCCCATCCTACTTCCAAGCAGAGGACGGAGGCGTACCAGGTCATCCGGGTTCAATGATGGTAGGACCAAATCACCGCCCACTCGGTGAGTCTAGCGCCGGTAACCATGGTAACTGGCCAGTTTTTGGTAGTTTCCTTCACCAGCTACTTTTGGGGTGTCTAGGGGTAGGCCTATTCTTATGTCTGGCCTTATGGTTATGCCTGGCCTTGGGGTGGATGAGGCCCCTGGTTTAAGTTTGTGACCGTAAGGCCTTTCAGGCCTACTGTTCTAGCTTTAAAAAATGTGTGAAGGCCAACATGCACATTGAGTTGGATCTACTTTGGAGCGTCATATCCCAAACCCCCCCCCCCCCCTTTTCCAGCTGATGCGGGGGAAGAGAAAAAATAATAATAATAATAATAATAATAAAAAACTAGAGGTCTATGTTTTTAAGAACATAGGGCTTTTCCATATGTTTTTATGATGTTATTTCGAATTTTGTAAACTAGTGACAAATCTACCTAACCACCAAGTTTCATGACGATTAGACATGGTCTACCCTTATATGTCTTTCAAGAAATCATGCCTTTGATGACGTCATTATGACCTCAGAAATTTTTCGCATTTATATAAAAGAATGTACGAGCTAACAAAGCTATTACAAAAAGAATTTTGAATTTAACATATGTTCTGTTGATGAGATATGGTTTTAAGAATCTTTAATGTTAAAACTTTGAAATTACTATAAAAATCATGATGACGTCATTATGACGTCACCTCAATTTTTATTTATAACGTACTTGTCTAGCAACATACCAGGTTTGAATGCAATTGGACTTACGGTTCTCTTGATATGGGCCTTGAAAAATGCGCCTTTAAGATGACATCACGTGACACATAATGACGTCATCATGATGTCACTTTTCGGCACACAATTTCAGATTAGGGTCTATGTTTGTATTAAGTTTGAATAAGATCTGATGTTGTTTAGTGACTAAAGTGCCGTAGACAAAATTCGTGTTTAAGAAGAAACAAAAAAAGTGGGTATTGTGTAGTTTAGGATTTGTGTATTAATTGTGTTCATGTTAGCTCCTGGAGTATTTGATTATTCCAAAAGCCTTTTTTGTCACTAAAGTAGACTTCTCTGAATCCCAATGACACGTGCTTTTGTGATTTGGAAAGGTTTTTTAAGGCGGAAAATATGATTTTCCACCCGTTGTGTCATGTTTTGGCTCGGTCAATTTCGAACCAGCTCCTACTCTCCCACCAGTTATATATCCGTGTGAAGCTGGGTATTGTGCAATCATGTGTTTTTGACCTCTGAGCTAACGATTTCATTCAAAAAAAACCCTGGAGATGTTCTTGGACGTGGCCCTTTGTTCTGAATGTGGCAAAACGAACAATTTTCAAGTAGATTGTGTTCATGCCTGGGCGAAAGTGTACTAAACTACACAATCGCGCGAACAGAACAAAAACCAAGGCTTTGCTGCTGTAGCGGAAAAGCCGAAAACTTTGCGTCTGTTGTAAACATACGCATGGCTTTTCCGTTTTCTTTTTTTCTTTAACATAAATTATCAGAAGGTCTATGTCTTTGCTATGTTTAAGATCTGAGATTATTTTATGATTCACATTTCGTACTCCATACTTGACCTTTAAGTTCATGTTACATGACACACGATGACGTCATCATGACGTCACTCTTAGACATACGATATCACTATGGTTACTATGTCTGAGGCAAGTTTTATAAAGAACATAGGTTGTTTAGTACCGGAAGTGCGGTTGCAAATTGTATGTACATGTACGTGTACAAAGTCAATGGCAGACTCATACGTTTTTAAGAACTATCCCCAAAAACATAAAGAAGTAATACAAAAAATATGAATTTATAGACATTACAAAATTAATAGACATTACAAAATATGGACACCCTGTCTTTACACATGATTTTTAATACAGAAGAACTTGTGTTCTTAATTTTAATAGAAAGTTATTATTTTACTTATTTTCTTTGTTTTGACCAATTAAAATAAACATTATTATATTTGGAGTTCACCATTTTGCAATTTTGCATTTTCTTGACTTTCTCCATGTTCAAAACGTTTGGGTACGTTTATCAAAGAAGTGCAACTTGTCTGAAATTTTAAACAAAATGTGACCTCTGAAATACTTTTGCTCCGAATTCTTTTTAAAGAACACGGCGACCGCAGTAGACAATTTTTCAGGGTGAGTGGGGGCGCTATATAATAAAACGTTGTTAGTGGATAGGAAACAACTTGAGAACACGCGATTCTTTCACTCTATCATACTTCATAAAACCTCGATGAACAGTGGCCCTGTGATCATATATGTATGATCATCATTCAGCATAGGCTAGAAACAACCTTTGTCGAACAGTTTTCTACACGATTCTTGAATTGTTCTTTTGATGAATCATCACACCCTGCATTTTATGTTATGTAAAGTTTTGATAAGGGCGTCACTTTTTATTTCTATAGTTCTCATTTCCGAACGACCCTATTTTTGGCTCCCGACCGAGGAAAAAAACCTTTTTTATGCCGCCGAACATGTCTAAAATTTAATACTTGCCCCCCAAAAATTTGAAATTAAACACAATCTTTCCAATTTCGTTAAAAACGCTAATAATAATGTTTAATATTACGTACCAGCTGTACATGCATTCACAACGGCACAAACAGGTCTGTGCTAATATTATGCCAGAAGTTGCCAAAATGGGTGAAAATAGAAGTTAATTTAGAGCAAGACAGTCATATCATACATTGAACACTTTGCATTTGTATTTAGCCTGATGTATGTTAAACAGAAGTTTGTACCCCCGATTTATATTTTTTGTCGACCGATTAACCCTCTTTCAAGGCCCAAAAAATATGAGAACCATAGAAATGTTCAGTGTTTAGACGCATATCTCAAGGCAACTGATATTGAAAAAATTGAACGAAAAATTCTGCAAAAAAAATAAACCGCGAAAAAAAGTTGTTGGGTTTTTACACTTTTAAAAGTTGTTTCTCTGATATGAATAAACACTGTTATAAACTGCTCGCCAACCACAATGACCTACAATTATAAATGAGAAGAGTTAGGAGCGATTGACATTTCAATCATAGTAGAATCTTTATTAGGCACTAGATTTGTACTTTTTGTGGGCGATGGAAAATTAATAAAATCAACACATCAGAGATTGGGTTGCTTGCCCAGGCCGACGTGGCGACATAGACGCATAATTATCCATTTGTGATTAATATAGGAAAATGTCATCACTAAGAAGTGCAACAAATCATTTCAACGATGAAGAACATCACACTTTTAAAATAACTTTTTTTGAACAATCTATATTAACTGAAAGGTGTATCTGGGCTTGAATCATGCATTGAGATGCATTCGTTCTATCCCACGAGACCAAAGTTATTACGTAAAATGCGGATGAATCATGATACAAATCACAAGCACACAATAGATAGATAGTACTCACTTTGAATAAACAACGAATATTAATAACATCATCCATCATTATCATTTATGTCTTTACGTATTCCAATTCAAGATCACTCTGGAGGTATATACCTTGTGACAGCAAACAATTTCTTATATTTGTTCCTTTTTATTCAAACTGAACAAATAATGTAAAGTATTTTAACAAAATAACTAAGTATTAATTAACTTTTACTCTACTTTAATTCATACGCAAGGTTGCAAACGTGACAAACTGAAGTGGAAGCAAATTAATGCTCCGTTTAGTTCGCATGCGACCCCGTCTGATTTGAAACAAAGCCCCCGTTAATGTTGAATTGCGCCCTCTGTTGACGTATTAATTAATAAAATAGAGCTAATAATTATTTTATCACTAGTACAATATGTAGTTGACAAAAACGCGTCACAAAAAATACTCTATTAACAAAAACAAAACAACCATTAGTCTGAAAACCATTATTGAAACTGTCAAAACATTGTGACCCCCAAAAGAAAGTATTTCGGGCTGAAATTGAATTCATAATAAAAAACAGCTATTAAGACGTCACATCGCATTTTACCATAAAGTGTAATTCTAATAGTTTTTGTATTTTTTGTGACGTCATAGTGACATCAATACATTTTTGTTTACATATAAACATATTTGCAACCTACACTGTTTAAACGCTGTTCAAACTTTTTAAACAACCCGGGTTGTTTAAGTGCCCTGCTTAAACAACCATGTGCCCTGTTTAAACAGGGCACATGAACAACCCCGGTTGTTTAAACAACTTTTTAAACAGTGTTTTAACAGTGTAACCAACATTTTACAATAGGAACAAATTATGTTGCCGCTTTCGGTCTTGAGATATGGCATTTACAAAATATAAATTTTCGACTTTGACTTTGGAGTGACGTCAAGTGACACGTGTTGACTGCATCATGCTTACACTCCATTTTTTCACATCCCCGTCTGTATAGTAACAAACGTTTACCCGGAGTTCGGTAGATATTGCACTTTGAAAATAGCACCTTTAAGCTGACGTCATGTGACACTGAATGACGTCGTTAGACTTCACCCCATTCTTTATATATATTACAAATCCCTATCTGTCTACAAACCAAATTTCGGCCCGATTGTGCATTGAATTTGGCAGATATTAAACTGACAATTGCCGCCGACAAAATTCGTGTACAAAGTCTATGGGATTTTGGTCAGAACTAAAAGAAGGCAGAATTAAAGATTACTATAAAATCGTATGATGACGTCATCATGACGTCACCTCGATTTTCATTTTTAACACGTACTTGTCTACAACCGTAGCAGGTTTGAATGCAATCGGACGTACCGTTCTCTAGATATGGGCCCTTGAAAAATGCACCTTTAAGATTACGTCACATGACACGTGGTGACGTCATGATGACGTCACGTTTCGGCATATATTTTCAGCTTAGGGTCTCTGTTTGTGTTAAGCCTGATTAAGATCTGATGTTGTTTAATGACCAAAGTGTCTTAAAAAATTCATGTAAAAAAAGTCTATGGGATTTGGGATAGAATTAAAACATTCATAGAAAATCAGCCGATGACGTCACCATGACGTCACCTCGGACTTTACATGCTAGTAGCACTATGTACCTATCGACCAATTTTTAATATGATCAGATTCGCATTATATGTGTTTAAAAAAAGCACATTTTTCATGACGTCGTGATGACGTCACACATTTGTCACAGTGACATGAAAAAAATATAGGAGCTAACAAAGCTACATGTATTACAAAAAAAAATTTGAATTTAGCATGTTCTGTTGGTGAGATATGGCTTTAAGAAACTTTGAAGTTCAAAACTTTAATATTACTGTAAAATCGTATGATGACGTCATCATGACGTCACGTTTCGGCTTACATTTTCAGCTTAGGGTCTATGTTTGTGTTAAGTCTGATTAAGATCCGAAGTTGTTTAGTGACCAAAGTACCGCATACAAAATTCGTGTACAAAGTCTATGAGATTTAGGATAGAACTAAAAATTCATTAAAAATCAGCCGATGACGTCATCATGACGTCACTTTGGATTTTACATGCTAGTAGCACTATCTACCTACCCACCAATTTGTATGACGATCGGACGTACCCTTATATGTGTTTCAAAAAAGCACATTTTTGATGACGTCATGATGACGTCACACATTTTTAAAACTTATGTGAAAGAATATAGGAGCTAACAAAGCTATTACAAAAAGAATTTTGAATTTAGCATGTTCTGTTGGTGAGATATGGCTTTAAGAAACTTTGAAGTTCAAAAACTTAAAAATTAATATAAAATCATATGATGACGTCATCTTGACGTCACCTCAAATTTTATCTATAACACGAGCTAGCCTACCAACATATCAGGTTTGAAGGAAATCGGACTTACCGTTCTCTAGATATGGGCCCTTGGAAAACGCACATTTAAGATGACGTCACATGACACGTGATGACGTCATCATGACGTCACGTTTCAGCCTACATTTTCAGCTCAGGGTCTATGTTTGTGTTAAGTTTAATTAAGATCCGAGGTTGTTTAGTGACCAAAGTGCCACTTACAAAATTCGTGTACAAAGTCTATGGGATTTGGGATAGAACTAAACAATTCACAGAAAATCAGCCGATGACGTCATCATGACGTCACCTCGGATTTTACATGCTAGTAGCACTATCTACCTACCCACTAATTTTTATGACGATCGGACGTACCCTTATGTGTGTTTCAGAAATGCACATTTTTGATAACGTCATGATGACGTCACACATTTTTCAAATGTATGTGAAAGAATATAGGAGCTAACAAAGCTATTACAAAAAGAATTTTGAATTTAGCATGTTCTGTTGGTGAGATATGGCTTTAAGAAACTTTGAAGTTCAAAAACTTAAAAATTAATATAAAATCATATGATGACGTCATCTTGACGTCACCTCAAATTTTATCTATAACACGAGCTAGCCTACCAACATATCAGGTTTGAAGGAAATCGGACCTACCGTTCTCTAGATATGGGCCCTTGGAAAACGCACATTTAAGATGACGTCACATGACACGTGATGACGTCATCATGACGTCACGTTTCGGCTTACATTTTCAGCTCAGGGTCTATGTTTGTGTTAAGTTTAATTAAGATCCGAGGTTGTTTAGTGACCAAAGTGCCACTTACAAAATTCGTGTACAAAGTCTATGGGATTTGGGATAGAACTAAACAATTCACAGAAAATCAGCCGATGACGTCATCATGACGTCACCTCGGATTTTACATGCTAGTAGCACTATCTACCTACCCACAAATTTTTATGACGATCGGACGTACCCTTATGTGTGTTTCAGAAATGCACATTTTTGATGACGTCATGATGACGTCACACATTTTTCAAATGTATGTGAAAGAATATAGGAGCTAACAAAGCTATTACAAAAAGAATTTTGAATTTAGCATGTTCTGTTGGTGAGATATGGCTTTAAGAAACTTTGAAGTTCAAAAACTTAAAAATTAATATAAAATCATATGATGACGTCATCTTGACGTCACCTCAAATTTTATCTATAACACGAGCTAGCCTACCAACATATCAGGTTTGAAGGAAATCGGACCTACCGTTCTCTAGATATGGGCCCTTGGAAAACGCACATTTAAGATGACGTCACATGACACGTGATGACGTCATCATGACGTCACGTTTCGGCTTACATTTTCAGCTCAGGGTCTATGTTTGTGTTAAGTTTAATTAAGATCCGAGGTTGTTTAGTGACCAAAGTGCCACTTACAAAATTCGTGTACAAAGTCTATGGGATTTGGGATAGAACTAAACAATTCACAGAAAATCAGCCGATGACGTCATCATGACGTCACCTCGGATTTTACATGCTAGTAGCACTATCTACCTACCCACAAATTTTTATGACGATCGGACGTACCCTTATGTGTGTTTCAGAAATGCACATTTTTGATGACGTCATGATGACGTCAAACATTTTTCAAATGTATGTGAAAGAATATAGGAGCTAACAAAGCTATTACAAAAAGAATTTTGAATTTAGCATGTTCTGTTGGTGAGATATGGCTTTAAGAAACTTTGAAGTTCAAAAACTTAAAAATTTATATAAAATCATATGATGACGTCATCTTGACGTCACCTCAAATTTTATCTATAACACGAGCTAGCCTACCAACATATCAGGTTTGAAGGAAATCGGACCTACCGTTCTCTAGATATGGGCCATTGGAAAACGCACCTTTTAGATGACGTCACGTGACACGTGATGACGTCATCATGACGTCACTCTTCGGCATACAATTTCAGCTTAGGGTCCATGTTTGAGGTAAGTTTGGTTAAGATCTGAGGTTTTTTAAGACCTAAAGTGCCGCGCAGAAAATTCGTGTACAAAGTCTATGGGATTTTGGTCAGAACTAAAAGAAGAAGAAGAAGAAGAAGAAAAAAAAAAAAATTCAGAACAAAAACAAGGCCTTTTCCGACGGAGTGTCGGAAAAGCCAATAAAAAATAAAAAATAAAAAAATAAGCAAGGATTGCTATGCCGCTCAACTTGATGGGTTTGTGCACCAAGGGCAATCATTGCCTGTGCTGCTTAGATCACACACCAGTGAATTTATCAGTAATATTGCCTCTTCTAATTACCCAATGACGGCTGCTGCAAAGTGTTTACGCGATGGTTTTTTCAAACGGATTCAGAGTAGGGTTTTGTGGGCCTCGTTTAGGTGCAGATTGCTCTCAATCATCAGTCCATTAAACATATATTGGCGTTGCGTTAGAAATGCTGTTTGAGGAGGTTTAGGTTGGGCCGCATGGCGGGGCCATTCTCGGAAAACCGATTGAAATCCTCAGATTTCGCCCTTTGGGCTCATACAAAAATCCGTTTTCGGCAGCTTCAGGTTATTTCACAATCTGTCATATCCAGAGTCTGGGTCCATAAACGATGGGATTATTAAACAGCCTGAGCAGTCCAGTATACAAACTTCGATGGGCATTTAATCTTGTAGTCAGGGCTGGGTTTGGCGCGTTGTTGGTCAACGCTGATATCAAATTGCTTTTCGCCTCCTACCAATTAACCCTGAGAATGTTTGTCTCTGGGCACTAAGTTGCTTGACACGTACTGAGTAGACAAGACCTTAACCATGGCGGCTTCTTGTGCCCCAGCTCTGTTTGATACCTTTTCCACTTTCTTGGAGTGGGCCATAAGATAGCAGTCTGGGTACGAGAGCCTGCCATTACGCTGATGATTTTCTGTTTGTGGGGGGTACACACTCAACGGGACGGTCTTCATGTCATGAAATTCTTGCCTGCTTCAGAGCAGGGACTTAGGGGTACCACTGGTAGAGGACATAACGCTCGAGCCATTGACTCAGTTGGCATTTCGGGGGCTAGAATTAAATTCAGTTCCGCATTTGGTTTCAGTTTTTTGGGACAAATTACGCATGATATCCGAGATTGTCTCGGCAGTAGTCCAGTCTAAGAAAGTCTCATTGATAACACTACAGTTCCCATTGGTTCACTTTCATTCATTCGCCGAGCTATTGCCCTGGGTCGGGCATTCTACGACGGCTATTAGATTTATTGATGGTGCCAAGAAGCCGGGCACCTGATCCACCCTCACATGGAGCGGGCAGCGGATTTGAACATGTGGCAAATCTTCTTGCAAAGTTTCATTGGGAAGGCTATAATTCCAGATCAGTTTAGATACATATCACAGATGTGAGCTACGACAGGGGTGACCCATTTTCATCAATTTCGACAACAAGTGAGATTACAGTCCTCTTGGCTCGTTCCTAGTGGACATGTTGCTGCGTTTTTTAGCGCATCTGTCATTATTGGGTGGCTTCGTCTTTATTTAGCATGTACATTTCAGTGCTGCCTTTTTGCACAAACTAAATGGGTGGCCCGATCCCTCTGATAGTTTCATGGTCATTGCTTAGGGAGGGATGTAGTAGACAACACCACATGCCTAACACTAGGCGTCCGGTTACGGCAGACCTGCTGGGAATACTTTGCCCATATTAGGCTCCATCGCCTCGTCGGAGCTCGAAACACTCTTATTTAGTTCGCCTTCCTGCCAGCTTTTTTGTTTGGATTTTCAGGTGGGAGAAATCACGGCTAGAATTAGAAACAATTACAGTGGTCTGCTCACGAAATTGGGAATCATTGATGGTCGAGGGTAGTGTCCAGTCGATCATAATTTTCCGATTTAAAAAGAATTACCAGAGGGGCGATTCAGTAACGTTGCAGTTTCATAGATCCCTCGGTCCCCCCCCCCCCCTTTTTTGCCCAGCGAGCTGTAATGGGTTATTTCCAAAACCAGCCAACCGGGGGGGCCCCCTCTGTTGGTACATGCTGACAGTTCCCCGTTAACCACATATCAGTTCGGCACATGCTATAGAAGTGTTTTGAGGCTTTGGGGGTGCCCACTCTAGGCTTTCGGGGTCACAGCTTTCGCATAGGCGCAGCCACATCTGCAGCATTAATTGGCATTTTAGTCTCAGACATTCAGTCATGGGGGTCGATGGAAGTCGCCGGCTGAAAATGTATACATCCGGCTTATTAAAGTCTGGTCCCTTAGTTGATATGCTGTGCTATTTGCCATTCACCATAACAACCAACTTGGCAGATCCCTTAATTAAGTTGCAAAGGCCTTGCTCTCCCTGTTTTTCTTTGTTTTTTGTTCCAACAGGCACGACACGTACATGGGTTGTTGGGGATAGCATAGTGTCTCTAACAGCTCTCTCTGATCCTCGCTGCCCTTCCACCGGGTGCCTTATGTGGTTTGGCGTTCGGGGAGCCAGGATTTCATCGTTGGGACCTATCATCAGCCGTCACCTCAACAAAGAACCGGTTCCCAACACCTTTGCCGTTCTTTTAAGAACAATTGATTTGTTTGTAACGCCTGGGTAGAGTAGAGATTTACGCTCTAAGATAGAGGAGGGTATCCGAATCATTGCCACCTGCTTCCTTACGTGTGGTTTGACACCTTGTTGAGGCTATTCCTTTCAGAGAGCTGAAGCTGGGTGGGGGCAAAATGACTGTGTTTACCTGAACAAGTTCGTTCATAGCCTATGCAGACACTGGGCAACGCTCATGCCATTGTGCATTCCCATAGCATAAATCCATCTCAACACTCTGTATTGGTGAGATGGCTTGCACTTGTCCAGATCAGGCAACGTGTTGTTTTGTGATTACCTACACAACAGGCTTGCCCCCTTTTCGCTATGAATCAGGGGCCCTCCTCTACCTATGCAGGTTTATGGCTTTAACTTGGGGTGTTGTTCGGCTACAGTAAACGGGGGGGGGGGGGGGGGGGGGGGGGGGGGGGGGTTTAGCAAGTTTCCTCATTGGAAACTTGTTTGGTGAGATTTTACTATGTAAGCAAGGAACTGCCTCATTTACAGCCTTGGGACCTCTTCCCAGGGCCTGCCTCTGCGTATCTTGCTCAGGTGGAAATGGGGCAGGGCCCAATTTGGGAGGTTGGCCGTGCAGACACATTCCTGCACGTGGGGGTTGGCATTTCTTGCCAACCACGAAATCTCGCTGGACACTTAGCGTGTAGACTTTTGGGGAGGTTGTGAGGTTTAATTCACACCTTTAACGTTAAGTGCTTTTATGTAATTTAACTACATAGTTTTCAAGTCGGCAGAAAGGCCCTAGATATAATTGCTAATTAAGAGGAAGTGTTTGTTTATTATCATGTTCTACCTCGAAGTTTATCGATCGTACATCTCATGTACATGTTCACTGTGAACTTAAAGTCAGTTACACAAATGTACTCTGAATGTTCCACCTTTAACCCTAAACCTCCAGGGCATGTTTGCGAGAACCCTGCCAGACGCATCAGATTGCATACTTTGTCACATTGACTTGTGTGGAGAGTGCAGCAAAGTGGAGCTGTCAGCACAGATGCACTGTGCTGCGTCTGGCAGGGTTAGGGTTAAGTAAATTCTGTGTGTTTGAAGTTAAAAAGCATTTGGAAGACTTTTTACTTGCCTAAGGTGGTTGTTTTCAAGTTCTGGAAAGATTTCCTATATAAATGTAACGATATGACCTTAATGTGCAACCTGGTTTCATTCGGGTGCATATGAGAATATTTTAAGGAGAAATAAAACTCGGTGGTGAAGTCCGAGAGAACTGGCACTTTGGTTTCCGTGTAACCTCTCTCCCTCCGGGGCTAATTGTTTGAATAAAACATATTATGGTCAAAGAAAGTGTATGTTTGGATTAAACACGGCAATTTAACCAATTTCCTCATTTCTGATTGGTCGTACTTCGTGATTGGTTTATTTCTTATGATGTGCTTCAAAGTCTACACACAACAGTTGTTTAAATTCAGTTTTGGCGACAATATCGATTTAAATGCATTTATACAACCTAGCATTTACACAACTTGGATATGATCACACAACCTTTATATTCAAGCGATGAATACAAGATGGCGTCCTCCATGTAAAGACGTTTTGGAAGATTTTGGAGCATTTGTAATTTTTGAAGACCTCACAGCCGGACGAATTCAGCATTTAGTAAGCCTTGTTATATACTGTAGAAATTGATAACATCTCAGGAATACAATGATGTATATAAAAGTGTTCAGAGATATTTGAAATCAAAGTCGACCGGTTGTAAAACTCTGCGTGTAGGGCTACCATTGGAGTAGGGCTGTAATGGTGAAAGTAAAAAGCCAGAAGTTAAAAGAGGAACCATTTACAGCCCTATTTATAGGGCTAGCTATGGCTGAGCAGGGCAAAATTGCCAGAAAATGGATTTTGGGTTTTCACGAAGAGCCAAATTCGAACTCAGAACCAAACGATCCAATCCGAACGGTGACTGGTCGACCACGCCAAGTCAACCATTTTGAAACACGCCTTCAGGGCATGGTTGCACTGGTTATCAATGGCGACATTGCTCGTACCATAGAGCAAGGAAACTATGCTCGTACTAAACTGTGACCAGTGAAGTGCGGGTCGAACTCGACTGTTTTATGTCGCAATAGCTAGTTGCTGGTATTGAGCCCATTGATCTCATTGAGCCGTAACTTATCTGGCTTTAAGCAGCATGAAACAGTCGTCAACCTGTGGAATCGTGTGCACATGCGCCGAATGAAGCGATTGACCCCGACGTCACCGTGCGCAACAAAAAGTCTGGTAACGTCTCTCCAGCCGTAGTACAGTACCACAATTTCTATGCGAAGGATTCAGGGAACCGTGCGAAGATCTGCCGGCAATCCCGGCATCGCTCGCGAACTAAAAAGGCCATACGTTTATACAGAAATCCACCTTTTTTCATCGAATTTCTGGGGAATGACAGGTGCTATGCTTGCGGTTTGTGTAAAAGAGCATGTGTAAGTACTGATCAGGAAAACGATAACAAATCTTACCGTCAATGGACATGGAGTCTTTTATCGACCAATAGTGTTTTTTTCAATGCAACAGAGCGTAGCGGTGTATACCGCCACGTTTGCGGGTCTAACCCTGTACCTGTTACTGTTACTAAGTTAACTAAGTGTTAGTTTTACACTTCCTACCTCCATGATTGCAGTGTGACGTGACCAACAAAAACTTAACCCGGCTTAGTCCCAGCACCTCCATGGTCCCAGTAACTAGGAGGACCTTACTTATCGCGTTTTTAACATCTGGACATGATCTGGCGATCGCCTACGTACCCTACACTGTACATTAAATTCACTGTGAAAAAGAAACAAAAACCTCGTAGGCGTAGGCCTGCCTGCCTGCCTGCCTACCTACCTTCAAGTTCAGGGGTAAGGTTTGATTTCACACGGATCATGAGGTGATCCAGAGCCGAACGAAAACAAACAGGATCGCGAATCCCTCTCGCTATATGTTGCATGCTGGGAGAATTTGTATTACACGACAAGCTTGAAAATTCCAGCTCTAGGCTCAAGATTCGTTTAAGATCTTGCCGATATCTTCCGTTTCCCTGAATATATCAACTAAACACTCACCTTGAACTGTAGTCAGTGTAGAGCAGTCATTCATGCAGCTTTTGATCCTCTCAAAATGAGAATATGATCAAGTTAAACCCGAAAAAAAAGGAATTTTTCGTGCAACTCGGTGCATGCACAAACCAGCTGTGTACAAAGTAATGGAGCGGATTTTTGAACATGAACGATGTTTTCCGATCGATTATCGGCCAGCGGCACTACGCGCGCCTGCGCCTCGGGGCTTGATATTCAACGGCTGTTTGCTGATCGCTGTCAGTATTTCAGCCTAAAAACTCCTACAGCGTATTTTGCGCATTATTTAGACGGTGGTATTTACTACTGGAAATAAGTCTATGTTTCGCGGGTCAGATGTCAGGGATCAGAGGCCAATTTTTTGTTTTGTAATCACTACTCACTAATTACAACACATTATACGTGTTTTTTTGCATGAACAACTCTTATAAAAGATAAGGAACATTTCCAAACAGCAAAATTTCATGACATTTGAAGGCAATGTGTCCCTTTAAGCCCGGTTCGGACTTGACTCGGCTCGGGAGGGCGCGTCTGACGTCACAGTCATGCAAACAACAAATCACGCTTTATCAACGACTGTTTCATGGTGCGATACATGTACGTTGTTGTTGTTGTTGTTGTTGTTGTTGTTGTTGTTGTAGAGTGGGTTGGCGCGTTCGGCATTATATTATGCCCTTTGCGCCATTAGCAGAAGACAGTACGTCTCAACAGTAGTTGTACAACTGGTACAGTAAGTATATATGTACGTGCGACAGTATGGGCTTTTAATACACCCAAGTTGTAGACGACCCATTGGAAGATGGGTTCGCAAGATCCAAGACGTGCGATGATGGACAGAGAGAAAAGTGAATATTTTTTTCGTAGATTTGAAGCATTTAATGTGCTGTGTGACAGTATTTAGTCATAATTCTTTTACAGTGTATTTTTGTTATTAAAGCTATGTACGATCTATTTACTTTTTCTGGAAATACTAGATAGTTTATCATAAAAAATAACCCTTCTGCTTACAAAATCTGAAGCAGACGACATTTGTCGCGTAGTATTCTCCAAACATATAGCGAGAGGGCGCCCTAAAGGATTCGCGATCCTGTTTGTTTTCGTCCCGCCCATCACTTCCTCGATGAAACAAACAGGCCCATAGTCACTATGAATATCTAATAAAAGAACAATTCCGCACTAACAATGAACATCCATTGTTACTTGGCACTAAATCAATTGTTACTTGTGTTCACAGTGGGTTTACCGAACCGAGACCTGGCAAACTATGGCCAAATAAAAAAAAAAACATGTTTAGCGTCCTGCCTTATTGAAAAATAGGAAGGAGGAGGCCCTTTTTTTTTTCTTTTTTTTTTTCAAAATGGCCGCTCGACACATTTTCCAAGACGTCCGGCTGGGCTATTTTTCAAGATGGCCGCCAGCATACACAAGGTGATGCTAAAGTCTAAAAATACGCCTTTTTTTTTTTTTTTTTTTTTTTTTTTTTTGTTTTTTTGTTTTTTTCGAAAAAGATCAAATATTCTTCATTTTTTCGTGTTTTTTCAAAAAAAAAAAAAAAAAAAAAAGCAGGCGGCTTCAAAAAAGGAAGCGGGCGGGGACGCTAAACATGTATTTTTTTTTATTTGGCCTATTATTACCGATACAATGCCCACGCCGTAGGCGGCGTAGCAAGGTGATTTTTATTGGGGGGGGGGGGGGGGGGGTACTAGACGTGAAAATTAAAATGGCACTCTATATATCGGGGGCACAGGGGACACTAACATTTTTCAGTGGGGGAACTATAATTTCCAGTGAGTTAGGGCCAGCAGCATGAAGGAAATTATTTTATTGTTGCGTCGACTGTGTACTTACTACTTACGGGCCCCGTTCCTATTGTATAAGAGAACAAAATCCATGTGTGAAGTTATTGAAATAACCAAAGTAGCTTGCGACATTAAAAACCAATTTGCGTACAAAAAAAGGGGGAACTATATATTTGGGGGGGGGGGGGTATGCACGCAGTATCCCTGTGAGGCCCGAAGACGTGAAAACCTTTTGTTGGAAGTTGGAACGAAAAAACGTGAAGAGTAAACAATGGGCACTTGTTCACGTAATAAAAACGTGACTAGTTCACTTTTTGTATGTAACGGTATGTCTGCATGCACGGTATGTATTGTATATATCATGGAGTTCCTTGTATCATTGTGTTCCTTCCTCCATGATTGTATGTACTTGAACGGTTTCTTGTCAAAACATCAGCCAGTGTGAAGTGTTCATTAATTGCTAATATACCATTGTCATGGATGTTCTTTACGGCATACTCTAGCAGCTGAACGACTGTTCCCTGCGAAAACAATCCGAGGATCATTTTTGTTGTTGTTAATGTTGTTGTTGTCGTACTGAGGTTGGCTTTATGGCATTAGAATGTGCCCTTTGCGCCATTTTGTGCGTAGTTTCCGCAAAGAGGTTTAATCGATACCGACAATTGTTAGGCAGTATTCGTCAGAGGAATCGATAATACGAAGATCAAAGGAACAAACCAGAATAGTCTAGGGGATCTGTGGTTAAACTATTTCTTTGACGACACACTATTGAGAAAAGTGTAGATTATTTTCACGAATCTATACAGTAAACTGTAGATTCGTAACGAATATACAGCAAAACTGTAGATTCGTAACGAATCTAGAGATACCGTGGATTCGTTAAGTTTTTTGTTAAATTTACGATTATTGTACTGCGGAAATGTAAAGGAAAACAAATTGAAAAGCGATCATGGTGCGAATGATCGCCATTTAAATCGTTGTTTGAACAAAATACATCAAAATGGATAACACAAATAATCAAAAATGAAACAATATAATAGGAACCAAAATATACATGTACATGTCAATAACTTAAGTATCTTGATTAAGCTCATTCAGCAAACTTGGCCATTCTCATAATACAGAGCACATGTGAAATCAACATAACATGAATTTCATGCCTTTCCATTTTGGCCACGTTTCAATACTCTCCTTTTTGTGTAGTATTTATTATCAATACAACATTATAGGTTTTTCTACTTTGATACGTTTAGGTTAACAGTTATATTAATTCCATGCCCGTCCTTTGATAAATAAACGAGTTCCCCAGAGGTGTACATGTAGGTGTGATCAGCAGAGATATTGCTGGAATGTGCGACATAACTCTCTCCGGTGCGGAGAGCTTTACTGACTGCCTCTCGTTGTCCATCCGTTGTTCTCTTATAAGACCGCACTGCAGATGAACGATGACAGTCTCACAAATAAGCTGTTCATCAAAGTTTTGCTGGTAGAGTCTTGAAGCAGCAGTTGTTCTCAGGGAATGGTTCGAGTAGAACCCCTTCAATCCACCTTGATCACACAGACGTTTCACTGTGTTTGTTAGGTGGTGAATACCCTGTGGTTGGCAGCTATACCAAACTTCACCATTTGGTTTGGCAAGGGGGCGTATAGGTAGAATGCTGGGGAACACTTTGGTGCTGTAGGTCGATGACGTATGTACTCTTCGTAAAATCTTACAATGCATCTGTTAGGATTTGTAGTGTTCTCATAGGCATCTACAGTTTTTGGTGCTATTCTCCGATGCTTTATCCCCCCTTGGCAGGCTTTCGATACGTCTTCCGTGTATCGCAGGAAACGTTTTCCTTCTTTGTTCGCGTGAAGAGAGAGCTGCGAGTTCTGGAAGCGCAACTGTCTGTGTTCTTCGCCGGCACGTAGTGCAAAATGGATGCCAAAAAGATATAGAACCGTGTCAACTAATTTATGTGAATGTCAAGTTAGGCTTTGCAAAGCGTAAAGTACAACTAACAAGAAAAAAGTACAAGTAGGCCTAAACTTTTGTTTACCCACGAATCATAAGTTTATCCCAGTTTGATTTTCCAAGCATTATTGATTAATCGATGACACAAGCAAACTAATCATTCCATAAAAGAAGAATTCCTGACGGTTTACTTCAAGCCAAAGGAATTGTGAGTGTTGCCGGTATCTAGAACATCTTTAGTATCTGTTGGCTTCTACCTGACTGAAGTTCGTTCCAGATAAACCCTGAACCATGAAGTTACTCCTAATCCTTTCTGCTCTGCTCGTCCTTAAGGTTAAGATACCCTCTGCCGCAGAGACAGGGGCCGGAATTTCCGGTAACACGGTCTTGGATAGTTCGACAAGCCAAAGCACAAATTCATAGAGTTGCTAAGCACACAGTTATCTGCTTACGAAACCCCCGTCCCGTTTCACAGAAACCGTAAGCAGAAGCGCGGGAAAAACTTGGAACTCTGCGGACGCAGAATTTTCTCAAAACAATTGACGCAGCAATAAAAAAAACCTATGCACGCGCAATGGTGTCCGAATTACTTGGTTGCGGCTTGAAATTACAGACATATCTATGGTAGTGGCTGCAGTCACATCTGAAAGACTTGTGTGTAGTACACGGCCACAGTACCCTTACAACAACCTCCCATATGGGATTCCTATGCATGGTGTCCAAATCACCATGCAATTCCCATAAGATTTTGCATTGGAGATTTTTGTAAGGATACGACTTCGCCGTGAAATTCGCTTGAACGCTTAAGCAAATTTTGATGCTATGGTTAGCACAACTTTTATGCTTACCGTAGCCCACCTAACCCAAATAAGCCGACCTTCCTATCAACTCAACCCGATCTATCTAAGTGGCTTCGCGACATAGCACTACATATTCTTTACGCCTGCGAATCTGCATGACTGTGGGCGTGTTTGTTTCACGCAGATCCGGAGCGGGATCACGTTTTTAGTGATCCTGCTCGCGAGGTGGGTTCGCAAGATCCAAGATGGCGACGTGCGAGACGGACAGAGAAAAGTGACGATATTTTTTCGTAGATTTGAAGCATTTGACGAGCTATTTTCACAGTAATTACTCATAATTCTTTTACAGTGTATTTTTGTTATTAAAGCTATGTACGATTTATTTACTTTTCTAGAAATACTAGACAGTTTATCATAAAAATAGCCCTACAGAATCTGAAGCAGACGACATTGTCGTGTAGTACAAATTCTCCCAGCATGCAACATATAGGCCTAGCGAGAGGGATACTCGATTCTGTTTGTTTTCGTCCGGCTCTGGATCACCTCCCGATCTGTGTGAAACAAACAGGCCCACAATGACTGTTGTATGAAAATCACTTGGAGTGTTGGGTAATCTCTTTTTACTGAGGGCCTGTTCTAATTGTTTCACACGAATCCGGATCGCGATCAGTGATCCGTGCGTTGGTTCACCCACCAGATTCCGCCTAGTGGATGGAGCGGAGATCGCGATCCGGATTCGTGTGAAACAAACAGGCCCTGAGCAAGACTTTTTTGTGGCAAGCAATTTGTTGTGCTTGACAGCGCCAGCTGTACGAAATTGGCCCCAGATCGTGCGTCAACAAAGACTAAGATAATTTGGTCCCGTCTTTCTACTCGACAGCTCACCGCATCGATACACGGATCGTCGGTGGTACCAAGGTCAACGAGGGGAGTCGATCGCCCGTACGTCTCCCTTCAGTACCGTTCCAATCCGTACAGCAATTTCTGCGGTGGTGTCCTGGTCCACCCAAGATGGGTGCTCACCTCAGCTCAGTGCGGGTCAGTGAGTTCATCTCTGCACTTCAAAAACTCTGGTGTTAAATTAACACCATGTGGAACATGCAGACACCGCATGGTGTTAATTTAACACCAGTTTTTGTGGTGTTAAATTAACAAAAACTGTTTTTGGTGTGTTTGGTTTGGTTTGTTTTTTAGGGAGTCGCCGAGTACAAGGCTAAGCCACTCTAGGTAAAGGGTTACAACAGAGGTGGTGGGGTTGGCCACATTTTAGGTTGCCAACCCTACCACGCACGGTTTCCTGGGTCCAGATCTAAATAGAGGATAAATCTTCAATAGACACCAAAGAAATTATTCAAATTTTCAGACCTATAGACCCGGGCGCGGTAACTTACACCGTTGGTGAGGCCAACTCACAGTCATGTAAACGGGTGCAATCGTGGACCTTCCATTGTTCCTCTTTGTATATACTCTAACTTTTTCGGAAGGCCTCGATCCCATTGGTTTTGTACACGATTTTCAATCGTGGACGTTAGGTCAAACGTGGACCCCTTTGTCTACGCTCGAATTATTTTGTCCTAGGTCCACGATTGCCGGCATATACAAACTCACCCGCCTTTGATGGATGGTTCACTATACACTGTAAAACCGGTGAACACATGACGCGTTTATAATTCTACACACTATTGAACATTTAACACTTGGGTGTTTATATCATAAATACAACGTGTTTATACGCGTAGGTTTAAACACAATGTTTAACTGGGTTTCAATTCAAACAGTGTGTTCAGTGTTTTCATAAACGTGTCGAAATGTTTATTAAGTTTACGGATTTTGCGTTTAATTTTGTGTTCAGAAGTTAAACACATGGTTTTACAGTGTAGATATCACATTAATAGTTCAGAAAGGGGGAACAGTTCAAAATGGGGGAAACTTTGAAACCGTTTGTTTTCAGACAGATTCCCAATGAATAGTCTGTGTCCTTGCGGGGCCAAATCCTGATGACACATTTATATCCCCTTAAATAGTTAGCCTATAAACATTTAGCATCTCCTCTTGGCATATGAATTGTACCTTAATGTTTCTTTCCCAGTCTCTCTGTCTACCTTTTATTGAAAAGTCGAACCGTTGGAAAATAAGCCAGTTCGGTATTTCAACTGCGCATGTGCACAATGACATTTTATCCCGAATGACCCTCGTGATCTAACGAGCGCGTGTGAACGCGAAAGGTGGTCGCCCAACGCGCACGTGTAAAATTCAATCACGGAATGGGCGTTCGCGTAACATTGACATGGCGTGACATTATGTCAGCAATTTTATCTCGAATAACCTTTGAGCTTTGAGATACCGAACTGGCTAATATTGGAAACTTCAGAGTGGTGCCGTTGGTCTGTATGTCGAGATGTTCATATGATGCGTAATCGGGAGATCTTGCTGGCCATTCCATACGCTCAATCCCGTTGTCTTCCAGATACTGGTTGGTTAGAGTCTGCAAGACAACGGGATTGAGCGTATGGAATGGCCAGCAAGGACTGCAATCCAACAGAGAACCTCTGGGATGACATCAAGCAGACAGCCAACAAGAAAGTGAATGACAACACTTCTTTGCAGGAATTGCAGCGCATCTTACAACGGGGGGTCTGGGCCAACTTGGATCAGCAGCGCATACGCAATTTGATAAACAGTATGCGCAAGAGGTGTCTTGAGGTGATTGCAGAAGACGGCGGACATACCCATTATTGAACAGATCGTGCGGATAAGCACAAACATTATTTTTTTACTGGGCTACTCAACTAAAGTTAAGATATGGAGTATTAAATTGTGTTTTAATAACCAGAAAACAATGAGTACATCTTCCTTCCTGTGTGTAAATGTTAACATACTGACAAAAGTGCAATTTTTTCTTCCACGCAATTTCATAAAATGCATATAGTGAAAACGCTGTCTATTGGCCAACAGTAACCACTCATTGTGTGAGTAAGAAATCTGTGCATTCATCACTTTTTGAATGACAAAAATCAATAAAATGCTTTTTGAGTTACATCAAAAAGTATTAGACGGGGACTTATTTCTTTGGTTACCGGTAAGTGTATTTGCATTTAATTCCTTTCCTGCAGGCGGACAGTGGCGGCCCAATCGTCAGGGTTGTCGGTCACTTCGCCCAAAAACCACTTCGCCCCAAAACCACTTCGCCCAAAAACCACTTCGCCCAACTTTTAAGCACCCAAGATTTTGTTCCCAATGTGTTCGTTTTCGTTTTCTATTTCGTTTTGATGGTGCATTCAAAACTTTATTTGCGTTCTGACATCCTTTTTGTGACCATGCTTTTATTTTCTTATTAGTTTATAGCAAAGATCCTATAGCGCCGCGTAGCGGCGCTATAGGATAGCGCCGCTACGCGGCGCTATAGGATAGCGCCGCTACGCGGCGCTATACTATCTTTGGTTTATAGGCAATTGACCTGTCGCCGTTTACGAGTTAACCACGCCCCTTAGACAACCCTATGGGATTTTTGTGTGGTAATTTTTGTTTGTCTCAGATTTTGCGCGTTCCACGTGTAATTTTAATTGATGTGATTGGACAATAATTCATAAGCTGCGTTGACGCGATTCCACCGCGATAGGTCAGTTATTTTTATCAAGTGGTCATTCAAATTATTACGATTTTATGACTTCTGACTAGTGCCCACCCAAACAAAGATACTGACAATTTGGGAGACCGCCAACATAGGGCAAGATAGCTCATTAGTTGGTAGTATATACCATGGAGGTAGGAATGCTCCATGGTAGTATAGAGCGCTGGTACGGTATTCCGGAGGTTTTTATAAAAAAATCGTAAAATTTATAACGTAATTTTTTACAAACATTTATATTCTAACATATTAACTGATATGAGGAATGATGTACAATTTATGTAACAAACTAATTAAATGAAAAAAGGGCATACGGATCGGGCATGGGCGAAGTGGATTTTGGGCGAAGTGGTTTTTGGGCGAAGTGGCGTTTGGGCGAAGTGGTTGAGGGCGAAGTGACTGTAAAGCATCGTCAGCCATTTTGACGAGACCAAGCACGTGAGCGGCGTGACTCTTCAGGGCATCGCAAGCTAGGGCTGGGGCTGGGGCTGGGGCTGCGCGGTTCGCCCGAGTACCCAGGCGTCTACACCCGCGTGGGAAGCTACTGCAGCTGGATCCAAGACCAGACTAAGGGTGACGTCGTCTGCCAGTAGAAGCCACAGCCCCAGTGCCATTAAATAGCGCGAATTGCGACAATGGAGGAGTGCTAGCAAGTTGGATCAAATTTGGCAGATTGTGCATTGGTGCACTTTGACAATGGGTGAACAAGGGCCAACTTGAAGGAGCTGATATAAGCACAACAAAATTACTTGGCATAAAAAAAACTTCCTTGGTAAAAACAAGATAACCAACCAAATGTTCATGTGATGAATATTGCACGTGACAGCATGTAGCACGTGACGTTTTGGCTGGTAACCTGTTTCCACAAAGCAAATATTTTTTCATGCTGAGCAAATTTGTGTATTTAGCACCTCCATGAAATTCCCCCAGGTATACAGACGCTCCACTGTATTGTTAGAAGCCATCTTTAGTCCAAAAACTGTAGTTGCCGCAACTCTCTCCATGCTCCATCGTACGGCATCAGTAGAGGCCATAGGACGCCCCTCGTGGCCAGTCTTACATCTCGCAATAGGTTATATTTTGAAGCGAGGTGTGTTTTGATTTTGCTTTTCTGTGAACCAAATTTATAGAGCTGCTATAAAAGTAGAAACCATTACTGACCAAATTTATTTACTCCCTAAAAATGAAGGCATGGTCAGTCATGTTGGTCTCTACGTTTAGGCCTACTGATCCGTGAAGTTTTTTCCCTTTATTTTGGGTAAATTGCTTTAAAAGAACAGTTTAAATTTTGTTACCAGTTTGACGCTTCTTTCACGAAAGGTTCACAGCTTTAGGCATCCCGTCCTGTATTATTCTCACATAAGGTAGGCGGGACCCTAATCGAAGCCTCCCTTTTTTCTGATTTTCCTCAAGTTTTTTTTTATCTGATCAGTGCGTTTGCTTTTATTACTCTCTAGAAATTGGGTGCGTTTGTGTATGTTTTGTTTTCCCTTTGGTGGCCTGATCAAGGAAGAAGCATTGGTATTTCTCAGGTACATGTACTATAGCTTTGCTATTGCGAGAAGACGAACGAAGAAATATTACACACATATGGACTGGCAATGAGGTCACTCGTGCACGTCTATGCGCCACGCGCGAGGACTGTGAGTGACCAGAAGAGGGTCCTATTTACCGAGGCCGAATGCCGAGGAAAATAGGACCCTCTCCTGGTTACTCACAGTCCCTCGGGGCGCATAGACGTGCAGTAGTGACCGAATTATGTCAGTCCATATGTGTTTTATAACACACCTCTGTCCAAAATATAAAATAAGAAAATAAGAAACTGTTTAAGCAGGGATAATTGAACGGTTTTAATTCAACAATTAACTCATCAGCAATTCAACAATGAGCAATTCAACAATTATATAAAGGAATACTTTTAGTTTCCCTGGATTCAGTGTTCGAGTTGCTGCTCACTGTTCACATCATTGTTAGTACGCTTTTTAGTGATCATGAATAAAACTACACATCCATGAATGTTGCAGTTGGGGGCGCTGAAGTACATACTGTGCATTTCTGGTATCTTAAATTTGGACATCTGCGGTGGAGTTTTTTCGGTACTAAAATGGATTGTACATACTGCGGGCTATAAAGAAGTATTCGTATAATAGCTATTGAGCAGCGACGAATTAACAGGATTAATACTTGGCACGCTGGTTCGGCTTTAAGGTTTAATATACCTACCGCAATTCCAGCAAATTTTGTCGAAGTGGAGTTAAGTTGTGCACTGACTGCAGCTTGCTTTGTTTCGCATTGGCGACGTCAATGTTTATGCTTGACATATGGTTTGGCTTGCTAAGTTGGCTTGTTAATTAATTTTTACAAGCAAGATGGAAGCGGGCAACTAACAACCCCACGGGCTAAAAGCAGGTTGAGCATTTTTTTTTTCTGGCAGTGTATAGACATTCTTAAGAAAGTTAAAGTGAAACTTTAAATGCGAGTGTTTTTTGTTTTTATCTGCGAGACTGCCTGGAAGTGATTGCATGTGAAATATAATTCCACGTGGAACGCGCAAAATCTGAGACAAAAAAAAAAATTGCCACTTTCCCCATGGGGTTGTCTAAGGAGCGTGGTTAACTCGTAAACGGCGATAGGTCAATTAAAAGCTGGTAGGCACAAACGATTACCACACAGAAAATCACAAATACGATGTTTGCCGGAGTTTTAATGGCATCTTCCATTGAAAGTGTATGATGTTTGTCAGTGATGGCTCACGATAATCACTGTTATTACATGTACATGTATACTTGCAAGTGAATGAATATAGCTTGGCTTTGCTTAACATGATGCAAGTTTTATCCTGAAAACATAAGCTCCCAATAGTACAAGTTAAAATTAGAGAAATGTCACTTAAATGTCAGTTGAGATTTTTTGATGAGGAATCATTTTGCAATCGGTTGTATTTTTCTCCACGTATTAGCATTAACTTTGAACCATTCTGATGAGTAGTGAACTCTTTTAACCTTGTATCGTTTTCATGAAAAATGTTTCACGGTCTCAATTTTGGCAATAAGAGTAAATCACATTTTGTTTAATAGGAACAACTCGGTACGGTGGCCTCTTTCGGACACAGATTTAAACCATTCCCCACAACAATCATGACCCATAAGCGTCACAAATGGACATGCTAGACAAGACGGTGCCATTTTAGCAGGTGACGGCAGAATTCGTCTTCTCGGCGATCCAACTGCAGTAATTGGTCACAGCGGTGTAGACACCGGGGTATTTGGGGTCGGCACAGCCGTATCCCCAGCTGACAATCCCCTCAAGAAGCACTCCTTTCTGGTGCATGTTTTCGTTGAAGTTACTCACTAAGGGGCCACCGCTGTCACCCTGTTGGTAAACGTGGAAAAAAGAAGGTGCGACCATGTTGAGAATATACTAAAAATGCAAAAGTTATTTCCGACCATCGACTTAGTGTATACATCACAAAACCCAACAATTTTCGGTATTTCAACTGCGCATAGTGCACAATGACATTTTATCCTGAATGAACCGCGTGACCTAATGCGCGCGTGTGAACGCAAAAGGTGGTCGCACACAACGCGCACGCGTTAAATTCAATCAGAACGTGCGTTTGCATAACATGGCGTGACATTACGTCAGCAATTTTATCCCGAATAACCTTTGACCTTTGAGATACCGAACTGGCTTATTCCATGGAGCTGCTAAGTATATTTTTAGGCCTACAAAATTGTTTAGTGCCAAAAAAAAGGCTTTCCTAGTAAAACAGCTAGGTAATCTGCCAAAATATCCGTGTGATTTTCATATTATTAAGCAAAAAACAGAGCTAATCCCAGTGGAAAGCGATATACACCACACGAATATGTGGTTGGTAATCCTCTTTATCAGGGAAGACTTTTCATGCTAAGCAGTTCTTAATGCTTAAAAGCGCCATGGAATCGGCTTCTGCCTGAAGCCCTGCGTGTCCAGCATGGCCCAAATAGGCCTACAAGAGCACACGTACACTCTGACAAACAGATAGATACAATAATTGATTCAGGTGGCTTGTCGTTCTTACCTGGCACGCGTCTTTACCAGCAGCAGCAGCACAAATCTGGTTGGAAGTGATTTTGGCATTTCCCGCTTTGTATTGATCATTGCAAGTATCCCACTTGACTCCAGCTACTACGACCTGACGCAATTCATCTGCAAGGGTACCACCAGCTGTAACCAAAAATATTACATGGGTCACTAACTGAGTGTTGTAGACGACGACAACACCAACACCAACACCAACACCAACACCAACACCAACCAACACCAACACCAACCAACACCAACACCAACCAACACCAACCAACACCAACCAACACCAACCAACACCAACACCAACCAACACCAACACCAACACCAACCAACACCAACACCAACCAACACCAACCAACACCAACACCGACAGGAACCCCATAGAAAGAAGCCTATTTTTTCCATGGGCTAGTACAGCAAGAATAAGAAATTCATTCCCATGCACTCACGTTTGACATGTGCGCACGAAAACCGCTGCACAGTTTTCCCCAAAAATCCCACTCAGCCTCATTTACATCCTCACCTTGTGTGCGCCAAGCAAAATATCGCCTGAAGCGGTTCCAATTCTCGAAAAAAGGTATACAAAATTCTCTGATCCGTACTGATTCATGTCGAAAATCTGAAGTACGGCGCGCACGGCATGCACTGCCGTCGTGTCCGTTACCGTCCGCATCGCGCGGATCGATCACAGTGCATGCAGTGGCGTAGCCAGGCTCTTCCTAGAGGGGGGCAAAATGGGGGGGCATGGCTATTTTCAAGGGGAAAAATTCGTTATAGCAAGAGGGAGGAAAGAGTTCCCACGGGGGGGGGGGGGGGGGGGGGGGGGCAGTTTCCCCCCTTGCGCCTCCCCTTGCCCCCCCCCCCCCTCTTAGCTGCGCCACTGAGTGCATGTACTGGAAACGTGTGTACGTGTAGGCCTATGTGTACGTTGTGATCGATGCGCGCGATGCGGACGGTAACAGCCACGACGACAGTGCATGCCGTGCGCGCCGTACTTCAGATTTTTAACATGAATAATCATGAGCTTGTCTGGTCCGACCCGCACACATGACCCGGCCGGCCGGCCGGCAACATATAAACAGTCGCATCGTGCATGTCGTGTCATTCGCTGTCAGTGTACGGATCGGAGATTTTTGTTCCACCATTTTTCGAATTGGAACCGCTTCAGGCGATCTTTTGCTTGGCGCACACAAGGTGAGGATGTAAATGAGGCTGAGTGGTATTTTGGGGGAAAACTGTGCAGCGGTTTTCGTGTGCACATGTCAAACGTGAGTGCATGGGAATTAATTTCTTATTCTTGCTGTACTACTAGTCTACTAGCCTATGGAAACAAATAGGCTTCTTTCTATGGGGTTCCTGTCGGGAACCCCATAGTTCTAGGGGTATACACCAACGCCACCAACGCCAACGCCAATGCCAACCAGTGGCGGATCTACGGGGGGGGGTTTAACCCCCCCCCCCCCCCCTTGGGCTGTACGGGTTTAATGCCCCGGACCCCCCTAGCAAGGCGTGCCTTCGGCATGCTGGGGTGTGTAGGCCAATCACCTCAGGTAACCCCCCCCCCCCTCCTTAGTTAAAACCTAGATCCGTCCCTGCCAACCATGCACCAACCAACACCAACCTCAACCAACCCCCACACCAACCAACACCAACACACCATCACCGACAACAACAAACCTACATGAAGTAGTTCCCCAGCCGCTGACCAGAAGGGATTCATCGGGCTGGATGGTCGATCCGGCACTGGCGATATTGATGGACTCCACGGTGTCTGAGAAGACGGCCGGTGCGTCGAGCTTGATCAGAGCCACGTCGTTGTCGTATGTGTAATCGTCGAATTGCTCGTGCACAATCCAAGTACCTGTGAGGGTTTGGCTGCCATCTTCGTACAGGTTGTGGAAGCCAAGTCCCACATACACTTTGTCCCTGCAGTACGATGTGTAGTCTTGGTTCAAGACGTTGTTACGGATACGCGATAACCGGCCGCCGCGAGAGGGCGTTATCAGGACGGATGTCGGACAACTCGACCGTTGGCCGACTCGACTCGAGACAACTCGACCGTTGAGACAACTCGACCGTTCAGACAACAAGACCGTTTACCAAGTTGTCCGTTGAGACAAGTCGACTTTGACATGGAGACAACTCGACCGTGCGATGCGTTGTACATGATGTAGCTAGCGGAGCGCGTGGTATTTTCAACACAGGTTGCCCGTCAATGTTTGGGTATTTGCGTGTGCGCGTGGCCCAGAATGGTTCAAAATGTGTGGTATTACCGTGCGCGGGGACCCGGTCGGTGTACGGTGACACGGCATGCACGGCGAGCGCGACGCCGGGACCCAGCGCGTGCAAGGCCCGCGAGAGCGACGCGGCATGCACGGTGCACGGCCGCGGGCGGGCAGCCGCACCGGTATTTATCGCCGCACCGATGCGGTGATAGGCCGGTATTCTTAAACATCTCAGTTGATGATGGCCAGTGTAGAGGCTAGTGGATTACAAAATGTAGTTTGTTATCAAAGTGTTATTCTAATCCCTCATCCCGGGCCCCCTGTGTACCCCAGCCCCGTCCAAAACGACAGCGCTGTCCGGCCCATCAACCATCATGTCACCCCGCAAAAAGAAAACTTCCCGGCCCCGCATATATATCCAATCCCAGCCCCGTGCCACAAAATATAGACCGGCACGACAATTCACGTTACCCGGCCCCCTGTCATGCCTGTTTATCCCGGCCCCCTGTGTACCCCAGCCTCGTCTAAAACGACAGCGCTGTCCGGCCCATCAATCCAGTCACCCCGTGCCGTTCCTTCCACAACCAATTCCCCTATCTACGAGTCGACTTGTCTCAACGGACGAGTTGTCTTAACGGACGACTTGTCATCCCATTTGACAAAAAAACGGTCGAGTTGTCTGAACGGTCGAGTTGTCTCAACGGTCGAGTTGTCTTGAGTCGAGTCGGCCAACGGTCGAGTTGTCCGAGCCCCATCAGGACGAACTATTATGAGCTCCGTGCACAACTACCCCCTCAGCGGAAAGAAAAGGCGAGTTGGGGGGTCAATATCGACGCCATCTTAGAGCAAGTTCGATCAGGGACCAATGGTTAACTAGTGGTTGGTTCGTGACGTACGTCGCGCATGAGCACTGAAGTTGAAGTGCGAACGACTCTAGTCGAACTATTGTCATGTCAACGCGACCATGAGAAAATGGCGGTGGCCAGTTCTTTTTACGTTTTTGACGAGTTCATAGATGAAAGCGACACGGACGATATTTGCTCAGTATATCAACAATGTCACAAGTGGTAACGTGTGCATTATTTTAACATGTTAAAAGAAAGACAAAGTAACAAAAAACGATCGTTCACTGCTGCTGAATATTTACGTTTTTTCGCAATTTTTCTGATAACTGGTCCTCTCTGCACTGTGCTATTAAAACGGCTATTGGTAACCAGCGATGCGACCAACCTCGGTAGGCTGGTCGCGAATCGTTGACTAGACTAGTTCAACCATTGTCGACTAGCGTGCGTTCGATCAGGGTTAGTCGAACTATGGTTAACTATAGTCCTTGATCGAACTTGCTCTTACCTGACTTCAATTTAAGTGTCTGGTTCCCGCTGTGATATTCTTATTGAAAACTCAATTAACGAGAGTCGGCAAACAGACAAAGCAATCCCACTGGTATACAAGTATCAAATGAACGATGAGCGCAGTGCGTAATACCAGCGACGTACTCCCCACGGAAGTGCGGTTGCTATGTGGACAGCGCCCTCTTTTGTTGGCGCACGGAGCCCATAGCCACGAACCGCCAGTAACAACGTCTTAGGAATTTAGTAAAACCCCCCTCCCCCCTCGAAAAATGGGGGAAACTAGTGCGCATGCGTCAATTCTGTATGGAATTGAGGAACATTTTCTCTTTACGCACGCGCACATAGGAAAAAGAGCTACCATGAAGTTGCACAATAGTCTGGTAGCTATATAATATACTACTGTGGCCGAAGGAAGGGGCGCTGGTAAGTTCGCGATCGAAGCTGCAGTGTTCACCGCTCGTCTTCGCATGCGACGTCTTGCAACTGTGACGATCGACGCGAGGGAGATACGACGGGAAGGTGGCGGGCGGGACCGGGCAGGCAACCTGGGTGATGGTGTTTAATCTGCGGGAAATGACTTGTTACATGCAAGAAATACCTCCCCGTATATTAAACCGTCGGGGCTCGGACAACTCGACCGTTGGCCGACTCGACTCGAGACAACATGACCGTTGTCTCGACCGTCTTTGCGTCTTTGCGTCAAATGGGGAGACAAGTTTTCCGTTGAGACAAGGCGTCCGTTGAATTGAAGTCGACTCGGAGGTAGGGGACTCGCTGGGATTTCTCGGCGGGGATTCGCGTCCAGCCTCAAAGCAAACATGAGCCTGAATACTGAATTTTTGTCGAGTTTCACCAGTGGAGAAAACCCACAGGAGATCTAGAGTGCGTCTCAGTATCTTTGTGAACTGTGTGACAATCGAATCACCAGAGTACGACAATCTCCGTTTTCCCCGGCCGTAAAGACTAGGGCCTCGTGAGCTATTTTTAAAATTATTATCAGGGCCTTTTTTATTTTATATCTAAATCAAATCACCCAACAAGGTCTCCCAGCACCATTATAATATATCATATTCAGCCCCGTTAAGATTTTCTGTTTATTACATTTCCATCATTCCGGAACTTTTTAGTTTATTCCCCTCGGCCCTACCAAACAATCTAAATAGCACGGACCTGTACCTTTATCTTCATACTAACACTCGGGCGGTAGTACTAGTAGTCAGGGGGTTAGACTATGCATAATGCAAACTACATATGCAAACTACATAATGCGCGCTGCATTCATTGGGCTAAGCAGGTGCGTGCGCACAACACGGCTTCTACGAAATTCCCAAGACGTTGTTACTGACGGTTCGTGGCGATAATAGTTCGTCCTGATAACGCCCTCTCGCGGCGGCCGGTTATCGCGTATATACGTAACAACGTCTTGAACGTCTTGAAAGTGCGCAGACGGGGATGATGTGAAATTCGTCTGTATCAACAGGCCGAAAGCTTCGCACGCTTGAAGTACTGACCAATCACAGCCGCGATTAGGCCGCGACTATGGTCCGACAAAGTCCGACTTATTTGACTGACACGTGGCTTGTGGCTGTTTTGTCGGGACGCCAATGGGTGATGCTTAATGGACTTGTCTATTTCATGATAGACACGATGATCATTCCATGTCAAGTCATGACATGACTTACTTAATAGTATGGTTCAACATGCATGACTGACGTGTGGCTACGATTGTCAAGAGGTGCTGCGTAATAGATACACAAAAAAGCTAAAAGATGATAAAAGATGAACTGATGATGTATAACGCCGATAATTCCTCAGAAGTGAAGAAGGTATGTCACAGCCAGCCTCATTTGTAGAACAGTTCTGAATCAACCTATACGAGCAATTGCATTCTAGTTCAGAGCTTGTGAGGGAGAACAGTAAGAACTGATATGGAACCCCGTAGAGTTAGAGAAGTGTGGTTCTAAAACGAACCGGAGGTACCTCGACCTCTTGGCCAGTATGCTGTGACCGATATTCTCCTGATGACGGTCTGGACATAAGCTACTGACCAAAGCGTCGAGTTTACTTCTCTTTTGCGAGTTATTACATGTACTTTGCATGAGTGTGTCTCTACATGTACTCTCTACCATACAGACTCGAATCACATTTGTGACCTGACATCACGAACTGGGCAGAAAGTAGCAAAAGTTCAAACTTGAGATTGTATCACATTTCCTGAAAATACATGCAACAAGCTTTGTATTGTGCGTTGCTGAAGCTCATTTTGGAGCCCTGCTATAACTTTTTGAAGTTGTTAGAGTCTTGACCCCTGTTTTGAGAAAATAAAGCTCAAAGTTTGTAAGCTGTGCAGAGTATAACATGGTTAAAGAAATCACTCTCCCCCCACAAAATCTTTCGAGATGGAATTTAGTTTCTGAAACTTTTGGATATGACAAAAAATAGGACTTTTCAAATGTAAGACTGTTAATACCCCAAATCGGCTTTTTTGGTAAAAAAATGTTTTGTTTTTGCTTGAAACTCATCAGAAAGCCAATGTGCGACTTTACACTCATTTCCTACTGCATGGTCATATCTAGATCATACCTACCCTGCACAGTGAGCTGCCGAGACGACCCATTCAGGATGAACAAGAGTTCCAGCACAGTACTGCGAGATTGCATCCATGTTGCGTTGAACGGCTACATGGTAGGGGCGACTGCCTATGGGAGCCTCCACACCACCAACAATCAGGTTCTTGCCTCCCAGGCGTTTCGGAGAAAACGCTAACAATAGTATAAAAGACAACGACAAAACATTGATTCTTTTTCTCCCGGCAGGCCCGTACGCCTTTCCCTGTGACGTCACACTGGACCGTGCCAGAATGCGAAGTGTTATATAAATATCTGTATGTGCAATCTTCTATAAAAAAAAAAGAACTTCCTTCACCCATTATTATTATTATTATTATTGTAATTTTCCTCAATTGCCGGTTAGGGCGACACATAATCCTGGAAAAGAGTGGGTTAGGGTGACCTGGTCGAATAGGGCGACAATTTGGTGTCGCCCTATTGTGAAAGTCGCCCCTTTGGAGTGTTTTTTAGTAAGGCGCGTTGGGAAAGTGCTCTAAAAGGGCGACACTCGTGTCGCCCCAATAAGGTTATTTCGGGAAGAGTCGCCCATTTGCCGCATCCAGGAGATTTATAATTATTATTATTATTATTATTATTATTATTATTATTATTATTATTATTATTATTGGTTTATTTCAGATACAAAACAATTTTGGATAAAATGTACAGTATGGCTACCGGTAGGTTGAATTGTGCATTTGCACATATGCAGCGGTTTAAAAACCATACAAGACCAAGAAATAATGATTTATTGAAAACGGCTTACACAAATTACTTTAAAACGACAAGAATTAAGCATAAGACAATCAGGGGGAAACTGACAATAACATCCTGCATTAAAGTGTTGGAAGACATTTTGAATTCTATGTATACTACAAAAACGCCGTCAATTATTTGAATAGTACCCTAGAAACTGGGTACCAATAACGGATGCCGTATTGTGTTAACACCGCAATATTTGCTACGTAGGCTTACCCAGAGCCACGGAGAGGCAGGCCAAAAACACGAAGACTTTCATGGTGACAGAGAAGTTGGAGAACTAGCCGTCAGTAGATCAATCACTCAGGGAAATGCTAGCAAGTATGAGGTCCAGAACTGAAACCGAACGCCTTTTATTGCGTACTAAGCCTTTTCGTATCTGATTATTTCTAATCAACTAAGCAGTTGCCGTAAAAGACGTAGAACGCCGACCTCAAAGTATTATCTCAACTGTGATACCGAAGACCTCAGTCACGGAAGACTAATCTTTTGGAGCTTCTGGCCAATCAAATCGCGTGTTTCGTGTGTCCAAACTGCATTCTTTATCTACTCAAATTTGTGTGAGCGAAAATATCAAGATATGCACCTGTTGTCGTACACCGAATGTTATATCTTCATCCGGAACAACAAACATTTCACGATTAGATAGGTCTATACTCAAACAACAATCTACGAAATTGGCTTTCTCCACTAAGCAGGGCAAAATCCATTTGTTTTACATTTGGTTACATTTTTATCATTGTGAATGCGAATTGTGGAACTATTATGAATTTCTTACGAATTATCTGTACACGTTGCGATGTAATGTTGACTTTCTCCCCGCTGGGATCGGGTATAGGCACGAGTAGCCTATGTAAAGTTCCAGTCGAAACCTCGGAAGCTTGTAGCTTCAGACGACAAGGGCCACACAAATGTTTTGGAAAGGATTTTCGGATGGACGAAAATACAAACACGGCACGACTATACCCATGATAACATCAAAGAGAATAATCAACGAAGTTCAAGTCTTTAATTCAGAAATATAATACAACACAATATTTTATAGTTTTGCGCACACGTTATTAATTGTATTGTCATTCAATTTAAGATCTGAATTAAGTCGTCTGGTTCTGGCTTGAATGGTTTAAGTAAATACTCCACAATTAGTTGTGATATCCAATATCATAACTTCCTTTTTTCCATATGTAATTCTTTATTAGAAATTTAATTGTTTTAGTAGTACTGTAGCACATGATCTGGTGTATCAAACTCGGTCATCTTAAACATTCGAGATGTCTAAACGAGTCATTAATAAAACGGGAGACATTTAGGATAAAGCCTTGATTGTGGCAGACGATGCAGTTATGATTTGTAAAGTAGTTCTGAGCTGAAATTGGATTAGGACCAAATATAGTAAAAGAGAAAGATCGGACACTGGATATCTTTTTGTACAGCGCCCGTTGAAAGGCCACGACGTCATTATTTTTTCAATAGCGTTTGATGATAGGTAACGCGTGCTTGCGGCTGCAGGGAATCCATACGAGAAGTGCAGCATTGGGTGTAAAATGCGAGCGGGATTTTCATTGATGAAGACAAAATTCACAAAGATGACAAAATGAAGAAATGAAGAGACAAATAGAGGAATATGTGAATGGATAAATACTATCACGGAGATACCTGCATTATAATACATGTAGTTACGTGTTTTAGTGACATGATTTAGTGATATTTATAAATCAGGGAACTTTGTACAATGTCATTTAGATATTTAGGCGATAAGTCGGGCCAATATGCAGTTAATTAAGGACTGAAGTTTTTTCATATGTGAAAACCAGATTGAAATGTTGAGATTTTGGTTGTAAGTTGACAGGTATAAGATTTTTATTCATTCCTTATGGGTGGAATGTATAACAAGAAAAAAACATCTTTGTTGTAACGGGAAGTATCCATCATTACTCGGACACTCTCGATAGAAGTGAATTGATTGTACACGAACCATCGGTACCAATGGTTCGTGTACAAATCAGAATGAGCCAATAAGGAAACAGCGCCCATGGTTTGTGCACTGACGGATGTAGCCAATAAGAGCATACAATCACCGGCGGCCTGGTTGTGTTGACAAGTTACTGTACGTAATCCTCGAGCTTGATCGCTGCCATGGGCGGAGACCGTAGGTGATTGTATATATGCTCTCTTATTGGCTATATCTGTCAGTGCACAAACCATGGGCGCTGTTTCCTTATTGGCTCATTCTGATTTGTACACGAACCATCGGTACCGATGGTTCGTGTACAATCAATTAAATGTCACTTATTCCCTAACTCGTTCCTCGACCGTGAATAAAATATGTTCTCATACGCCTACCTACTGTAGAATACACCTGCAAGGGAAAACATGTTAACAATACAGACCTGTATTTGGGGAGCACCGATCTTAAGGCTAAGTCCGGAGTGGACAACCGTCCCCTCTTTATAAGCAGAAGATTCAAGAGCGGGCAATGGTAGTCAAAATGTGTCTCCTTATTCATTTAATGATTTCATAATTATAGCGATCTTTGACAGATAATGTCCATGTGATAATCAAGTTATTATATAATGATATAATAAACAGGGTAATAGAAAACTTTAGATACCCAAATTCATAGACACCCTTAATCTACTTTGCTCCGAGTCTTCAATGTAGGAATCTTTGGCCGTTTGTGAACGCCACCGTCCATGCTTCTTAAAAAGACGATCTGAAACGCCAAAGTTGGCGGCTGCTGAAGCACAACCTGCTCTTAAGCTATGCAGCCCAAAAGGATCCAATCCAGCCGAGTCAAGAGCACTTTTGAGCAACTTGAGGCACTTAGAATACAATAACTGACCTCGCTTCAGAACATGTTTGTTTTGGGACATCAGGTACTGTAAAGGTCTGAACAGAAAACTCTCATCTGTCTCATCGTTTAACTCGGCTGCTTATATGTACCTGCGTAACATGTTGACACGACATAGGTGTATTAGTATAGCTCCATAATCAGTACCGGTATACCCAAGCGCCTTGCCTAAAAACGTCAGCTTTGCTCCTCGAGATGAAAATATTAACATGAGATAAATACAACTTTATAAGTCACATCGACGAATATTAATTAATTCATCATGCCTTAGAAAGCCTGCGAAAGATACAAGTGTCATGGTACACAATCTTATGTCGAGTAAATTGTTAGAGGAACCATATTTGTTTACTATTGCTTTCAGCATATCAGGGGTAATAGGGTCCTTCTTGACTGGCTTAGCTAGAAGTTTCTTGAGACCAAGTAAAACTGTATGAAAGAAGGAACCATCACAATGATTCTTGACGGCTGACAAACAATCATGTTTCCACTTGATAGTATACAAATAATGAATGTTTATGAGTGCGACGGTAAGAATAATGTCATGAGGTGACAGATGGAATATTCCATTCCACGAGGCGAAGCCGAGTGAAATGGGGCATTCCATCTGTCACCGAATGAAATTATTCTTACCATTGCACGAATGTGAAACATTCATTATTTGTTGTATACAACGCCTGAATAAATCCGACAGATTGCATGCATGGATTTCTTGGTGTACAACGTGCCGTTTACCTTCTCAGTCCCGCATAAAACCGCGACAAACATTTTTCAAGATCCGAATCAGTTAAAGCTTCAATTGTTGTTCCTGCGTGTCTTGCAAATTCATCTAATCGTTTCACTGCATATTTGATTTGTCTCTTTGTATTTGGAGCGTCAGCATCGCCTACGAGTTCCAATATTTCGTCGTCTGTTAGGAGAACAAACCGCGGCAGTTCGGGAAACTCGGCCGCCATGTTGTGTGAATGACAGCCCTGTCATGCCTGTTGTAGCGCCACCAATAGTGACCGTGAAATTAGGGAAGTTCTTTTGGTTCTATCAATGCGCGCGCACTGTTTGATAGAACCATGTGATAGAACGTTTTTGGCGGTGCGGGTTCGCGTCGTGTGATGGGTCAAATAATTCAATGCACGTGATCGACGATCCACCAATCGGATGGCGGGGATTTATTCAGGTGTTGTATAACATAAAATGTCGATTCTATTCTGGAGAAAGGAGCACTAGATTGATATAACAGAATTTATCTCGGTAGCTGGTAGGTCTGACATTTTGTGTTCCCTACACCAGATTTGCCAGTTTGTAAAGGCTGTATTGTACTTAGCTACCGTGTTGGGAGCTCTAGATGCTTCATCTTCAACCATCCATCTGTAAAAAACAGATTTCGAAAATATTCGAAAACAAATTAATATACACGGATAATTAGGCACCCACACCAAAGTATATCCGATCCACTCAGGATCCGTATTACTTGCTCAATCGCCAGCTCTGACGTATGCCCTGCGGCCGTCACTTCCATGTGCCATGCGGCAGACACAGTTGGTCAATAGAGCTCATTCGTTGTACTACCAGTAGTTATGCAGCTATAGGGAATATACCATATAGCCATGCGAAAATCTCAACCCCAGTGAGTAGGACCCTTTAAGGTCAACAGTATAGGCAATTAATGGTAATGCCGATAAACGAAGGCATAAAACTCCACTTTTGAATTTTGCTGTGCCAAAAATTAAATTGTGATTTTTGCCTTGTACAAAAATCCCCTCGGGATTAGTAAATTTAACATTCACCACCAGTGTACCAACATTCACCAAAACATGTACGTGCATGTGTTTGTCAGCTAAATAACATTTTTATTGATATTTTAATTTTCTTTTTTAAATACTATATTTGTCAACTGTTTATAGTTGTTTGTAATTTTCATATTAGAGGGCTCCTTTAGAAAGCAGTTTTTTAACTGAAAATGACTACCCTCTTTAAAGATAACATTCAATTTAAAAACAAATTAAAGGAACTGTGCTGTGAGAACAGCAATGGCCAAAATGGCGCAGAAGGCCAAGCCGGAACTACCAAGTTCCCTTGAGCTTTGCAAGCTTTAAGATGCCTCAACACGTTTCCTATTATGGTAATGGTGGGACCAGTCAATTATTGACTCCTGACCAGTTGCACGCAAAGGCATCAACCTCGTTGGTGTTGGGGCAGCAGTATTTGGAATTAAACACAGTCAGTTGAGTGTTCAGCTCATCAGCAAAGCGATCCACATGATGAGGACCCCATATCCCATCTATGAACTTTGAAAATGTCATAGAACCTCCCCAGTCCTCAAAATCAATTTCTCGACTTAAAGGTGTCTGCTCTCTGGTTTTCAAGTCTTGGCAACCACTGTATTTGAAATTTGATGCAATGCTGCCGACAAGTTTCAAAGATATTCAAACTCAGTGATTGTAACTCGGGCACCATGCTGCCCTTCTTATAACAATCGAAACAACGCATTTGTTGTCTGTAAAACAAACTTCACTTACCTCTGATCTTGGAAGCAAAAGCTCGCAAGGCTAGACTGACTGCTTGCAACTCTCTCCAAATGGAGCTTTTACCTCTCTGCTCTGTGTTCCAGTTAGTTTGTAGTTCCAAACCCCCACACTCTGCAGTCCATGCTCCGCAACCAGTGCTGGAAGCATCTGTATACAAGTACCTGTGGAACGAAATATTCACCAAAAAATCTGTTATTCAGCTTTACACATTCAGACTTCAAAAAGAAGATCTCTTCTATGAGCTTGTGACTACTCTCAACATTGTAAAGTTTGTCCCAGTGAACTTAGTCTTATTAATCTCATGAAGGTATCTCGTTTTAAGCCGAATTATATGACCAAACACCGGACTAAGTGAGATTATTTTCCCTGTAAGCTTTGCCAGACTTCTGGCTGAAACTGTGGGAAGATTGATTAAAACATCGCAAATGCATTGTTGGAGGTTTTCTATTCTTTCATTAGTGATTTGGACGGATCCATGTTCACCATCCCAGGTAAGACCTATATAGCCAGTTTAAGGACAGCGTGGGAATCCACTGGGATTTTTCAATGTTGGGTACAAAACCTGCAGCCAACAGGTCGTCTTTGAAAGTTTGCGCCTCCTTGGCGCACATGTCATATTTGCTCTGTCTTCCCCAGCCGTCGTCAAGAAACAGAACTATGAAGATGCCCTCAAGTTTCTCGCCAGTGCTGTACCAGATGTCTGAGGCATTTGGTAAACGGGGCTGTCGATAATCCAAAAGGTACTACTGGAAATGAAAATAACTTGGTTGAATTACCCATGTCCCAATAAAAGCTTAGAAACTTAGTATGATCGGGAAAAATATCAAAATGATGATAGCCGCACTTCAAATCGAAGGAAAACAGAAACCCCTTTATAAAAGTATGCCAAAGCTTCGTTCCAATCCTCAAATTGTACTTTTTCCTTCCAGAGAAAACGGTTAACATATCTAAGGTCTAAAAATCAACCTTTTTCTTCCCAGAACTGTTAATAGATACTGACAAGGGATTCACAATGTCGGGTGGTTCATTGCACTGGAAAATTTGACTCTTGGCTAACAGATCACAGATGGCTTCCTTAACAAATTCAGTATTGTCGAAAGCCGATCTGTTATTATGCATCACAAGCGGGGGAAGCTTGTATCCTTGCTCAATAACATTCAAAGCAAAATGACTTTCTATGATGTTTCTCCAGAAGGCAATTGCCGACTTGAGTCTACCTTTAACAAGTGGTTGTGCTATAGGCCTTGTTCATACTCAAGTCAAAGTAATCACATGTCAAACTGAACTCATACTCCGCTTCGTGGATGAAATTGCCGTCTTCTGTCACGATGTTATACTGCCTACCGGTGGTAAATCTGAGGACGACTCTTTAGTGAGAACCAGCAGGTTTTCCAGAGCTATAGAGGGCTTTGGTTGCGGGGCAATCCTTACGCCAGTGCCCCGCTCTACCGCGTGCGAAGCAGAGATTGGTGGACTTGGCTCTGCTAACCCATGACTGAGGTGGGCACTGTCAGTATACCGATGCCCAGCCGTGTATATCTATTTTTCGAGAAATTGCCACGAAAAAGACCAGCCCCAGGATTAGCTGGAGACTCTTGCCTTGTCGCGTAACCACGTACTCTTGTAGCAGTTTGAAATTTCTCCCGTCTCTTTTTGGAAGAGGCGCGAGCTTGGGCATTGCGAATACGCTTTTCATCTTCCGAATCACTGGCCAATTCGTCACTGACGTACTCGTCAACTAGCTTTCCACCCAGCATCTGATTTATCTGCCAGACAAATGAGTTTATTACGTTTCTTGAGATCGACTATAGCTTCTTCTACAAGTGGCTTGGCTGCTTCTTCCTTGGCCTCACCTAGGTAAGTATTAACCCTTTCCAATTTCTCTAGCACCAATGAGTTAAAGCTATATTGGGTCTTATTGCCTTTGAAACGAAAGGACACGTCAGAGGCCCGTTTGAGCTGTTGTAGCGAGCGTACGTTCGTTCTCTCGCCGAAGTAAATCCAGTGAGCTATCGAAGTAGTGTTTAAATTCGCCTAACGCCTCTTTTATGGTTTGGCCAACTATCTCTTTGGTAAGTAAAGGAAATTGTGGCTGTGCTTGCTCAGAACTGGCGTTGACAGACGTGATAAAAGGCGAATCTGGCTGACCGGAAAACTCTGTAGTAGTTTAAGATGGCGGCAAAGCTGACTTGTTTTTTTGGCACGTCCGTATGATTGTGCTTCAAATCGGTAATAGACTTCGTTCCAAGTCTGTGATCGTGGTTTTTGTCGGCCCGATAGCCAATACAGTAGTGCCGGAAATAGCGCCCTTTTGCGTCCTGTTGTGAGTTAACCTTCGCTACGTTTAGCGTGGCTGATGCAGACAAAAAATAACCGCGATCTCGGACTTGAAATCAAATCGGTAAGTGATCTTCACACGTCTTTTACAGTGGCCCTATAAATGCTTGACCGCACAGCACATAAGTATGGTGTACTATTTACGACACACCGCTTTACCTCTTCCACACGCGACGCGACTATACGACGCGACGGCACGACGGCTCCGTTGCATCGTGCCGTCGCGTCGTGCCGTCGCTTCTTTCCCATTACCTTTGTGCACATTCTGGCGTCGCGTCGTGCCGTCGTGCCGTCGCGTCGTTTTTTTCCCAGCTTGCAGGTTTTCTTTCCTCAACGTCGCCCCTTCCGTCGCCCATCGCGTCGCAACGTCGTGTGTCGCGTCGTGCGTCGCGTCGTGCTCGCATCGTGCGTCGCGTCGTACTCGCGTCGTGCGTCGCGTCGTGCGTCGCGTCGTGTGTCGCGTCGTGTTGCGTCGTGCTCGCGTGGAGTAGTCATGCTAGTATAACCCGCTAAGTTTATGCGCGCATGCGCTTAACTGCGCGGTAAACAAAAGGCCTGAGCTCTGTATTTAAAATGTGTAAAATTATAGAATTCTGTTTGTATTTTCTCCATTTTCGTAGCCAAAAATCTACAGAATCAACAACGGTACCGCGCTAACAGCGGTGTCTGTCATTCGTGTTTTAAACTGAATCCAATGTACAATTACTGTTAAGAACGTAGTTGAGAAAGTTTTGGGAGAATACAACTAAGTTTCTCATAGTATAATCACTAAAAACGTGATCCGGAGCAGCTTTCGACGCTCCGGATCACTGATCGCGCTCCGGATCTGAGCACGACGCGAGCACGATGCGAGCACGACGCGACGCACGACGCGACACACGACGCGACGTACGACGCGACACACGACGCGACGCACGACGGTGCGACGCGATGGGCGACGGAAGGGGCGACGTTGAGGAAAGAAAACCTGCAAGCTGAAAAAAACCGACGCGACGGCACGACGGCACGACGCGACGTACGACGCGACGCCAGAATGTGCACACAGGTAATAGGAAAGAAGCGACGGCACGACGCGACGGCACGATGCAACGGAGCCGTCGTGCCGTCGCGTCGTATAGTCGCGTCGCGTGTGGAAGAGGCAAAGCGGTGTGTCGTAAATAGTTGACTTCCAAAATGTTTCGCCAACTCAACATTGGTGGCGCCATTTAACCTCTTTGATTTGTTCTTACCCGTACACGCAAAATAAGACATTCGCAGGGTTTTGCTTTTCTTTTCTGGTTTGCTACGGTACTTTAGGCGTAGGCCCTTACAAGCAAACAAAAAACAACGAAAAAAACACAAAACGACAACGAGCAGGGGAGGGGTGGTTTCGACCCCAACCCCTCTCCCCCGTCTGGATCCGCCCCTGACTAGAAACATCCCCTATAATTGCCAGTCCACGCGTATCCAGCGTTGCCACTCATCAAATTTGAAATTCCCAAGATTGATCCAGTAAAATTCCCAAGAATTCCCAAGGCAATGGAAAACACTGCACAAATGCATTTCACAGAGCAGAGGAATAAGCACTTTGCGCATGTGCAATCTATATTTTTCCCACCAAAATTCCCAAGATTGGCCACAGTGAGAACTGCCGGACACATTAATCAGCTCTTGCGGTTCTGTTTAAAGGGGAGACGGCCATTTTCAAGGAGGGAACGAACAAAAGACTAAACTACTGGTACCAAAAACACCAACATTTCCAAGGAAAAGAGAGGACAGAGTTCCCTTATGGGGAGTTAATTCCCCTTTTTCCCAATCTCATTGTCTACGCGCCACTGATTTATTTTACAGGCATGTCATTTAAGGCGATGCATGGAGGATCGCGAGAGTAGGTCTAAACAAGAAATCTTTTTTTTTTTTTGCGGATACACCATGTGAAGTAACCAACTCAACTCGAAGAAGCGTGGTTCTTAAACTATGAACCCCTTTGATGTGATTTCCTATTCAAAATGGACAGGAGGAATAAGAGAATGTGATTTTAACAATGAGGGTCCAAAATCACATCCAGAGTCCAGAATCACAATACAATGCGTGAGCTGTTAAACCCAGAGGTCACAATGTACTCTTTGTCAGGGTGGGATAATAGTTCACAGGCTTCAGATGTGATTTTAAATAGAGTAGGATGTGATTTTGGACCCTCATTGTTAAAATCACATCCTCTTAATCCTCATGCCCATTTTGAATAGGAAATCACATCCAAGGGATTCACAGCGTTAGAATAAATAGAAGAACTGTGTGTTCTCTATCTGATGACCGCAATGATTTCTCTCTCGCCAAACATTCCGATAGAGGGCGCGCTTTGTAGCGCGGGAACGAATTGTCTGGCACCCAGACTCACATATCGAAGAAATGTCTAGCCAGATGTGATCCACATACGCGAATGTAAATTCTGTGAGGTGACGATGACAGAAGGGGGAAGGTCGTTCAAAATCAACGGTAAATTTCCATTTTTGTTGTTTTTCTTTGTGATTTCCTTTGCCAAAAAGGAAGCAACATTTGCTCCTTTTCCCTTCCCACAATCCCTTTTGACCATTGTAACGTCTCAACCTGGCTGTATTTGCGATAAGGAAACTAGTATAGTCGGACTCCCGCTTTACCCCTTTTTACAGTCACTTCGCCCAAAAACCACATCGCCCTCAACCACTTCGCCCTCAACCACTTCGCCCTCAACCACTTCGCCCTCAACCACTTCGCCCTCAACCACTTCGCCCTCAACCACTTCGCCCTCAACCACTTTGCCCAAACCCCACTTCGCCCAATTACCCCTTCGCCCAAACGCCACTTCGCCCAATTACCCCTTCGCCCAAACGCCACTTCGCCCAAACGCCACTTCGCCCAAACGCCACTTCGCCCAAACGCCACTTCGCCCAAACGCCACTTCGCCCAAACGCCACTTCGCCCAAACGCCACTTCGCCCAAACGCCACTTCGCCCAAACGCCACTTCGCCCAAACGCCACTTCGCCCAAAAAAATTACATTCTAAATTTCACGCAATTTTTATAAAAACCTCTTGGAAAATATATCAATTTTAAAAATCGTAATAATTTGAATGACCACTTGACAGGGGCGGATCTAGGTTTTCACTAAGGGGGGGGGGGGGTTTACCTGAGGTGATTGGCCTACACACCCCAGCGTGCCGAATTTTCGACACCCGACACTGGTTATTTTTAATTTTTTTCTCAGCCCAAGGTGGGGGTTTAAACCCCCAAAACCCCCCCCCCCCCCCCCCCCCCCCCGTTAAATCCGCCACTGCTTGATGAAAATAATTGCCCATATATTATAAGGCATATTACTAATAAAAAAAGAAAAGCATGGTCACAAAAAGGATGTCACAAAACTCAATTTAAGAACGCAAATCTTGAATGCACCATAATTTGAATGACCAAATAAACGAAAACGGCAAATTGCCTGCCAGGAAAACCTATATTACAAACACGACTATATATGGCATTAATATTTACACGCATACAAGTACTCACACAAATAAATTAAATCTGCATATATACAATAACTTAGGTTTTAACTTATTCCAGTATTGTCGTGATTCCTGCTTTACCGTACGGGCGGGAAGGGCGAAAAAAAAAACCCGCGAAAGTCATTTTGTACTTTCGAAAAACACGGATAGGTCCTATTCTTTTTGGGCTTAAAACTCTTCCAGGGCAGTGGCGGTGCATTTTTTTAAAAAAGTCTCAGTAACATTCAGTTAGAACTGATAAATACACTGGTAAGTGTTTTTTGGGCGAAGTGGTTTTTTGGGCGAAGTGGCGTTTGGGCGAAGGGGTAATTGGGCGAAGTGGCGTTTGGGCGAAGTGGTTGAGGGCGAAGTGGTTGAGGGCGATGTGGTTTTTGGGCGAAGTGACCGACAACCGGACTCCTAGTATTATTATTCGCGGCAACTCGTTGGATTTTTTTATGTCGGTGTAAAAAAGCAAGAGTTATACAACACAAAAGACAGGACAATTCGGGAAGGTTGGTGAGCAATCTCTATTACGATCGGGAAACGTGATAAGTACCGCGATAATACAGCGTCCTGTCCTACTAGTAGTAGTGTAACGTAACTTTAGGCCCAGGGTAAATCTTTCCTATTCTCATTTTGAGGGGATGACAAGCTGCATGAATTACTACTCTGCCGGCAAGGTGAGTGTTTGGTTGATATATTCAGGGAAACGGAAGATATCGGCAATAGCAAAACCGACCCTTGCGAACCCAATAGAAGTGTTTCCAGCTCTAAACGGCGAATCTCACATGTCATGAGCCTAGTAGAGCTGGAATTTTCAAGCTAGGGTAGGTATAGGGCCTACCCCTACTAATGGCGATTGTGTAGTGTAGGGCCCCTCTTTAGTTTCGATCAAATTAGAGTCAAGGGTATTTTTTCTCATTCCAAAATGACTTTTTCAACTTAAAGTAGACTTCTCTTGGAAAGAGTTCCATATCCGGACATCACTTGGACCTCGTGCAAAAAGTCTATGGGCCATGACAGAAAAGTCTTTTCAAAGAAAAAGTTGAAATTTTTTCCCTCCTAAATTCGTGTTTCTTTATCAGATTTACACTTTTTGGTAGTTTTTAAGTTATATTAACCCTAACCTTCCCTAACCTGCCAAAATCAAACACCCCATTTGTGTTGAATTTTGTGTGATTGGGTACTGTAGAGACTTGGCACCATCACTTTGCATGGGACTTGATGCCCTGATTTTGTCTAAGTACAAAGAATGTGCCATTGGTTTACTACACAGTGTTGGAGTTTGTGTGGTTAGGGAAGGATTCTAGTAAAAAGCCTTGGGCTGTTAGGGTTAAGGGAAAATAAGTGATGTCCGGATACGGAACTCTTTCCCTTCTCTTAATTCTATTGACACCTTATTTTTGTGTAATTTTGAACAGTTTATTGCAGTAGAAAATGCAATTTTCTTACGCGCTTTACGGCAGTTGCTATGCGAATGAACGTAGTTTTGCGTGTTTACTGTGCGTCGCGGTGATCGCCATCTTGATTTTCACGTTGCGTTTTGTCGTCCTCATCGCCGCTTTACCCCAAAATTTCCCTCAAAACTAAAACCCTGTCCTTTATCTACGGCATACCTGTTGGTTTGTAATGTCGCTAACTAGTTTGGCAATTCCAATAACCTAAAAGTGGATTTTTGTTTCCTTAAAGGGAACAGGGCCCTACACTACACAATCGCCAGAACTATGGGGTTCCCGACAGGAACCCCATAGAAAGAAGCCTATTTTTTCCATAGGCTAGTACAGCAAGAATAAGAAATTCATTCCCATGCACTCACGTTTGACATGTGCGCACGAAAACCGCTGCACAGTTTTCCCCAAAAACCGACTCGGCCTTATTTACATCCTCACCTTGTGTGCGCCAAGCAAAAGATCACCTGATAAGCGGTTCCAATTTCCGGAAAAAGGTGAAAAAAAATCTCCGATCCGTACTGACAGCGAATGACACGACATGCACGATGCGACTGTTGCCGGCCGGCCGGGTCATGTGCGCAGGTCGGACCAGACAAGCTCATGATTATTCATGTAAAAAATCTGAAGTACGGCACGCACGGCATGCACTGTCGTCGTGTCCTTTACTACATGTACCGTCCGCATGGCGAGCATCGATTACTACAATGTACACGTACACGTACACGTACACGTACACGTACACGTACACGTAGTCGTACTTCCCCAATACGTCCGAGGACAATGCTTTGTGTTTCCTATTGTTCCTTTAATATAACCAACCCCCATAGACTAAGCACGTATCCTTACGTTCGAGGACCGATTTCAACAAAAGACTCTACGTTCGAGGACTGAAAGGTTTCTTTGTGTTTCCTTTCTTCTCTTGTCCTCGGAGATATATACAGTGCACGTACACCTACACGTACACCCAGTCGTACTTCCCCAATACGTCCGAGGACAATGCTTTGTAGTAGTATAGGAAGTACCGATTCAATGTTATTTTCTGTTTTTTCACTTTTCTCTCTAATTTTGCTGGGGGTACATACATCAAATTTTTTAAAAAACAAATAGTCTAAAAATCGCCCAAAAATCGCCCAAAATTTTTCTGGGTACCTATACACCAAAATTAGCACAAAATCAATAAAATAAACACTGTTTTCCATAGTCTACAGAGATACTAAAACACCAGGGCGCCCGGCGAAAAAGGCAAAAAAAAAATGATTTGTCATAAGCCAAAAAAATATTATATCGCCATTATAAAAGATGGAAATTAAACCTTTGATTCAGGCACATCCACTTTTAGAGAAAATTCTTTCTGCATTTAAAACTACTCAATGTATAACGCACGATTGCGAAAGTTGCTTTTATACGAGAGATACAGGTCGCGAATATTATATTCACGTAGATTCAAAATCGTTATTAGAACTGGTCTACCTATGCTACGAGAGAGGTACGTTTCTTAATCTATTAAAGTGTTACGACGATGTAGTCGAAAGAGAAAGGATAAAAGAAAACGATAATTTATCTTTTTGTATTCACTGCGAAGATGTGAGTCTAGACATTACGGAAGATGACGATCTCATAGATTATCTTTATTATACCAACCAAGATGAGGAAGACAGAGATTTTCTTAATTATACTACGTTAGAACTCGAGTACGACGATAGCTTTATTATCAACCTAAAAGATTTAGTTTCGATAGATTATCGCGAATGGCTAACTCTCGCGAATGGTTAGACGGTCAACTCTCGGAACCAAAAAAAACCCTCACTTCTACACTCAGTAGAGGTGAGGGTTTTTTTGCGTTACATAAATCTACTTCGTTACTAACTACAACTACTCTTTGCAAGGAGCGCTAGGCCTAGTCTCTAAACTCTCTTGAGCACTTGCGTAGCTAGGAGGTTTATCTATACTCACGTTAGAATCACACTCATACTCTTTAGCTACGACTAATTTAAAGTTGTAAGTTTTGCGATAAGATCTTTTTTTTCTTTCGCTAGAAGCTCGACCACTTTCTTTTCAACCTCATCGTCTATTTCTTTTTGGTTTCTATCGGACTCTTCTCTCGCTTTAGTTTGTGTCCTAATAGCTTCTTTCATTCCATTAAACTTGTTTAATTCATCGTTAATCAAAGTAAATTCTTCGTGACTTACATCACCATCATCTACAGCCTGAGACACCAATTCATTTATCGTATTTAATTTTGTTTCTGCTACTACTCTAATCTCATCGTGTTTCTTAGCTTTACCTCTAAACTTTTTACTAAATCGTTTTAATACCAAACTTACACCCACGCATCCTATAGCTACTCCTTCTAACACCACGCCTACGGGTATACTAATGACACCAACAACGCTGACTATGCCTATTGTGCCGGATAAAGCACCTAAACATTCCATAACGGTCTCTGCGTTAGATAAACAGGTAATAATTTTATTATACTTTTTGTGCAACCGTTCTCTCTTATCTCGCTCGTTGGCTATCTCTTTTTGCACTCGTTCGATTTTATTTAACCTAAAGACTGAAGACTCGTTCGTTTCAACGGGCAATTTAGGGTAAACGGATTCTGCGGTCATTTTATAAAGTCGTTTATTATTTTAAATTTTTTGCACGTATACTAGTATCAAAGTACCGACACCTACCAATAACGCCCACACGTGATCCGCCAACCAACCGACCGATTTACTTAACAACGTGAACAACCAACTCGCGATAGCACCCAAAATACCGGGTAAAGCGGCTAATAACTTACCCCCGAGCTTTTTTAGCAAATTAGCCAAGTTTTTTAAATGATTACTTATCCAATCTTTCACGTTACCTCCAGGCTTGGGCATGGGAGTAACGGGTGTAGGCGGAACCGGCGTCGGAGTAGGAACTGCCGCTGCAGCGCCGCCAGCAAAAGCCGATGTTATAGAAAGAACGATCGTACTTATAATAAAAGAAAACGCGGTCAATATACTTACGACCGTCACACCCTGTTCTCGAAACAGAATTCTAATTTTTTCTCTTAGCGAGAAATCACCATATAGTATTTGGCTGTTTCGGAAGTTTTCCGAAACAGCCTTTGTTTTCGTTAAGATTTTTTTTTTTTTCTTTTTTTTTTCTTTTTCTCTTTCAGACTATTGCCCATAGCATTTGTACACGTTTTCCTTTTTACCGGCACTTTGGCTACTTTTATGCAGCCGATTGTCTTTAAACTTAGCAAACACTTAAAGCAACTGCTCAGAATGTGTGCCGAACTTTTACGTCATGATGACGTCATCACGTGATTTTTTATGAATTTTTGAATTTTGAAAATCGTAACATTTGTTTCAATATATCTAGCGAACAAAACAAGATATTTTCAAAATTCTTTTTGTGATAGCTTTGGTATGTCTCAAAGATATGCCCTAAAAGGCGAAAATTGTGTGACGTCATGATGACGTCATCAAAAATGTTTTTTTTTTTTAACGCATGTAAGGGTCAATCCGATTACAAAAATGTATATATTGAATTTTCCTCTCCCTAATTCCAAAATGTCATGATCGTGGCTCACTCAAGTAAGAAATAACAGCCATTTCAAAATTTAGACCAAATTCAATATAACACAAAGGAATTCTGGGAAGGGCAGATAACCATGGCTCAAATGTGCATGCTGTTTATAAAAAGGGTTGATTTGTAGTCTTTTTTCAAGTCGCTAGACTATTGCCCATAGCATTTGTAAACGTTTTCTTTCTTACCGGCCACTTTGGCTACTTTTAAACTTGACAGACACTTACCCCAACTGCTCACAATGTGTGCCGAATTTTATGTCATGATGACGTCATCACATGTCACGTGACGTCATCTTAAAGGGGCATTTTTCGAAGCCATATATCTACAAAAGTACGAGTCCGATTAAGTTGGAACGTGATATCTAGGTATGCCACCGGGTGTTATAGATGAAAATTTACATGACGTTATGATTATAAGTCAGAACATGTCACGTGACGTCATCTTAAAGGGGCAGTTTTTGAAGGTCCATATCTACAGAAGTACAAGTCCAATTAAGTTATAAAGTAATATCTAGGTAGCCCAATAGGTCTATAGTTGAAAATTGACATGACATTATCATGTTGTCATCACATGTTACGTGACGTCATCTTAAAGGGGCAGTTTTTGAAGCCACATATAAACAAAAGTACAAGTTCGATTAAGTTGAAATGTAATATCCAGGCAGGTCTGCAGGTTATAGATGAAAATTGACATGACATTATGACTTCATCACATGTCACGTGACGTCATCTTAAAGAGCCAGTTTTTGAAGCCATATATATACAAAAGTACAAGTCCGATAAAGTTGAAAAGTTATATCTAGGTAGGTCAGCAAGTTTATAGATGAAAATTTATGTGACTTTATGATGACGTCATCACATGTCACTATTACAAACAACTTTAATTAATTTCAAAATTAACAAAGAAAAGTGGCAGTAGTGCGATTGTTTGACAAACTTTAATTGTTGTATTCACATTTCACATCCAAACTAAAAAAAAAAAACGAAACAGCCCTGTGTTTGTCCACAAACACCAACCTCATGCCTCTAGTTTATCTATAGTTTCTGTGATTCTAGCGAATTGATCATTCATGTTTAGTTTATGTTCGTGCTTGAGATCTAATCTGATCTCTATTTCATTTTCAATATCGGCTTTTTCTTTCATTAAGTCTTGCCTCTCATCATTGGTTTCTACTACTTTGAGGGCTGTTTTTAGCTCCTTGAGTTTATCGTATAGTTTACTCAGTTTGGCTAAATTTAATTCGGCATCACCTCTCATAGTTTGTAGTGTTTTGTCTAAAGCTTCAAGTTCTCTATAATTTAACCTCTCAGTTTGCGATTGAGCATCTACTTTTATCGGTTGATCATCTACTTCTATCGGTTGATCATCTACTTCTATCGGTTGATCATCTACTTCTATCGGTTGATCATCTACTTCTATCGGTTGATCATCTACTTCTATCGGTTGATCATCTACTTCTATCGGTTGATCATCTACTTCTATCGGTTGATCATCTACTTCTATCGGTTGATCATCTACTTCTATCGGTTGATCATCTACTTCTATCGGTTGATCATCTACTTCTATCGGTAGATGGTGAGGAATTATACTTTCAAAGCGCTCGTGTATTTCGTAAGCAATCTCAATTTGTCGTTTTGGAGTGGCGTTGTTAGCATCAGCTATATGGTCTTTTAATGCTTTTATTTTACTTTCTCTTTCTGATAATAAACCCAAATCTTCTCTAAAAAATTCTATAAAGCTTCTTGGATACTTATCGCCCGGATACTTCTTGTTAAAGTTTTTAAATAACGTATTATATTTTATAAATTGTGTAGGCCTATATTTGTGAGTCAACCTAACACCACCGAAGTAAATACCTTTTTCATCTTTAGTAAAAAATTCGTACCTAATGCGTCTTGGTCTAGTATAGCCTTCCTTACCCCAAAAATCATAAAAAGAATTAGTTAAATCTACATCATCCATCGTCGGCAGTTGTGGTGGTTCATCCTGTCTGTCTAATTCAAAATCATGGTCGGGGTCTATTCCTAAACCATCCGGTATGTTTAAATCATCGTCTTCAAAATCATCATCGGGGTTTATTACTAAAGCATCATCGGCATCTTGATCATCGACTTGTTCGCCTTCTGGACCGAGCTCGCCCATTTCGAACGCTTCTCCACCTTCAGCCATTTTATAAAGTCGTATATTTTATTTTTTTTGCACGTATACTAGTATCAAAGTACCAACACCCACCAATAACGTCCACACGTGGTCCGCCAACCAACCTACCGACTTGCTCAATAGATTTAACAACCAACTCGCGATAGCACCCAAAATACCAGGTAAAGCGGCTAATAACTTACCCCCGAGCTTTTTTAGCAAATTAGCCAAGTTTTTTAAATGATTACTTATCCAATCTTTCACGTTACCTCCGGTAGGCGGAGTAGGCGTCGGAGCAGGAATAACCGCCGCACCACCCCCACCAAAAGCCAACACCAAAGATTCAACGATAAAACCTATAGCTAAAGCAAACGCGGTTAATATACTTGCAACCGTCACACCCTCTTCTTGAAACAGAATTCTAATCTTTTCTCTTAGCGAGATATCACTATCTAGCATTTTATTAAACATTTCTTTGATTCTAACGAGTTGACTTTTGATTCCTCGTTCATTTTCGATCGCCGCTGTCAATCTAGCGGATCTTTCATCCTTTAGATCTTTTAATCGATTGGCTATTTCTCGTCTCTCTTCTTCGCTCGTTGCTTCAGAGTGTTCAGCTTCGGTTTGATTAATTTCATCATCTAGCCTTCCTAATCGAGCTAAATTTAATTTTAAATTACCTTTGAGAGTTTGTAACGCTTTGTTTACACCAGCAATTTCTCTCAAGTTGTTTACTCCCGTAATTTTTTTAATTACTATTTCTCGTTCATCTAATGCTTTTTCTAGTTTATCCGATACACTTTCTCGTTCATCTAATGCTGTTCTTCGTTTATCTATTACTCCCCTCGATCTATCTAATGTTTCTACTCGTTCATCTAATGTTTTCGCTAATTTATTTAATTCGTTTACTCGTTCATCTAACTCTTTTTTTTGTTTATCTAATCCTCTTTTGTAGTCACCTAATAATTTACTTGGTTCTTTTATTTCTCCTCGTGAATCTACTTCTATTAATATATCCTCTATTATTTCTTCTACGATTCTTCCAACTTCATCGGCTGTTTTTGGAAGTTCACTAGTCTCAATATTTTCGGGGTGTAGCTGGCTTATTTCTTGTTGTGCTCGCATAGATACTCTTGTAGGGCGTAATTGCGCCGTTCCAGTTTTTACCAAACCAAACTCGTCTCGCAAAAAAGGAGCCGGTTTATATCCAGCTTTGGAAATTCTTGGTTTTAACGTACTTAATTGTACAAACCTTTTAGGATCATTATCATACGTTAACTTTATGTTTTTGTAGTAAATACCATTGTCTTCTTTACGAAAATTTTCATATCTTATATTCGCTGGTCTTTCGTAACCTTGACCTTCATAAAAATCATAAAACGATTCTGCGTAACCGACTAATTGGCGATGTAAATGTGGAAGTAACCTATCAATCGCTTCATGCGTCGTTTGTGGGGGTGGAATCGAAAAATCAGTCTCGGCATCAGCATCTTGAAAAATATCATCGGCATCAGCATCTTCAAAAACATCATCAGCATCATCGGCATCAGCATTAGCTTGTTTGTCTTTTCGACCACGGTCGCCCATTTTGAAACCTTCTCCACCTTCAGCCATTTTATAAAGTCGTATATTTTATATTTTACGTAGTATTCACCACATTCTGAGGAATTATTCCTTGACTCACCAACCAAGTCTGAGTAGCTAGAGCGCTACCTACCGTAGCGGTGATTTTAACCGTATCTTCTACATCTAGCTTTCCTAAATCTGCGGGCTTAATTTTCAAAAGTTTTTTACTCAACATAGTATAACCTACGGTCAACAAACTCAACACAGCGCCGTGATAAAGAGTATTTGCAACGTTCTTCGTATCCATTTTACTTGTACAAACATTTTATTTTTTTTATTTATTCCATTTCTAATAGTTCTTCGACTTTAGGGGTTACGCTCGCGGTCTGTACCACCTCTCGCTGGGGTTTACTCTTTTTAAACGCGAGATATCCTAACGATAAAACAACCAAACCAACTATCGCGTATCCCCAGCTCGGAATGTCTCTCATCGTTAGCGCTGGCGTTTGCTCTTCTTCTACCCTTTGCATTGTTTGTATTTGTTCTTTCATCTTTCTGTTTCTTTCGGCCAGTTTTTTACCTTGCTCTACTCTTTTAGGGTCTTTTGCTCTTTTTTTTGTGACTCGCGATAGAGCCGGCTGAGTCGGAGCCGGGGGAGGCGGAGCCGGGGGAGACTCTTGGGGAGGCTGTGGGGTCTCTGCTACTTGATCCGTCGTTGTCGTTTCTAGGCTCATCTTTTATAATAGTACTACTATTATTTGTTGTTATATTACTACTACTATCTACCTGTAAATGTTTAGTCGTGATTAACATAGCCACCAAAGGAGATAAATAAACCCCATAATTATAATGCACTTCGCAAAGTAAACTGGACAAGCTGCTAGAAATAACGGGATCTTTTTCTAGGTCGTTGATAAGGGCTTCTTCGGAATCTAAACAAAGTTTATAACCGAATGGCGAAGCCAGCGGTAAAGTCGCGCCTAAAGCTTTTGCGTAAACGGTCAACACGCAACTCCCCAAACTGACTATCATTTCTTTACCGAGCTTGGCTTCGTATCTTTTATATAGCTTTTCTTGTTTTTCAGCGGTCAAGCTCTCTATTTCATTGACGGAGTATTCTTTACCGAAATATTTTTTAGAATCACCACTCGCAACTACGCCCAAAAGTCTATTTTTGGATATAGTTGCTTCTGGGATCGTGGGTGTAGCAGCTATGGGTTCTTGAGATAACGTGCTTAGAGATTCTATCGACTTGCTCATTTAAAATAGAACTATATTTTTTAATCTTATTTCTACAAGAAATATAATCGTAAGAAAATAAAGATAAGTTGATGGCTATTACTAGTTTTAATAATAGGTCTAGATATTCTATCATATTTTATAGATGACTAGATAATCTGTATATCATCTATTAGTTATCTATAGATCATCTAACAGTTATCTAACAGGTATCTATCAGTTATCTAATAGGTACCTATCAGTTAACTATAAATCATCTACAAATCATCTAATAGATCATCTATAGATCAACTATAGATCAACTGCCAACAGACTGGAGGATCAGTTTTTACCACTAATTTACTAAAAGGCACGTCTCTTAAAATCTTTTTAATTCTAGATCGTTCTTCTAAAGGCACCGCATCATTTTCATCGAGGCATGAATCGAAACTATTTTTATCTTTGCAATAGAACAATACGACAAATGCAGTTTGAGCTCTAAAATCTGTCATTACGCAATTATACTTTTGAGTCATTAACCAACAGTAGTGATTGTCGTGCCTACCGCTAAACGCCAATTTCGTTAAAACGCAAGTGTTTTTTCCGAACGCCGCCTTACGATATTTTATGTCTTGTTCCGAGCTACAATCGTCTATCAAAAATAGAACGTGCGATCCTTTAAATCGAGCTCTATAAAATGCTAAAGCTTCGTTGAGTGTCACCTTTTCTACCTCTAAATCGCACGGGTATATCTCGGGGTCTAACCACAACCAACGTCTCTCGCGATATGTCTTGTTGTTGCTCAACGTAGGACAAATAACTACGATCTTTTCAAAGTGATCTTTATACTCAGTTTCTAATAGATCTAAAATATATTTGGTTTTACCCGAATTAGTCCTACCGCATACTATCGCGCAGTGTGGTGTTTTTGGAAACGTTTTATGCATTGCTTATTTATAGTAAAGACTATTTTAAGAGTAACTACCGCTAAATCTTCCATCTTCTAGCACCAACTGACCATCCATCACCAAGAAAACGTAACACGTTAGAGAACCAGCTGTCTCGGCCTCTCTTTCTAAATGGAGAGAAATACCCCCACCTACGTCTCCTATTTTCCTGCCAGAACCGTGACTTTTGTTGTCGTCGGTTACCCTCGTATCTAGCCAAAGACCGTAACTAGTGCTTAAATAGGAGCCTAGAGTCATATCGTGTAATTCCAAGTCTTTAGACACTCTGGCGCCAAATTCTGTATTAGAGTCGCCGAAAAACTTGGTAATCTCGTCCCAGTGTTGATAGCGCTTCATACCCTGACTATACAATTGATTCGGCTTACCCTCTATCGTAACGTCTACTTTTTCGATCTTTGGATTATAAAAAATTCGAGGATCTTTTTCGCCCGATTCTTTAAATAAAAGAAGTATACCTTTGAGACTTCTAATGGCTTGATTGAGATTAATGTTCCAAGTAGTATCGGACTTGTTTAGCGTTAAAACCGTATATCTTTGAACTTTTTCGTATAGAAAATGAGTTTTGCCTCTATATTTTTGTCTGATATTATCGGCCAATGTTTTATTGGTCACCGTTTCAAACTCGAGATCTAACCCAGAAATTTTATACTTTGCGTTGTTATCGGTAGATTTTACTACGCTATCGTGATCGTTAAATGTAAATTCGTAAGTTAGTCTGTCTTTGAGCGTCGATGGACTAAAAGGCTGATGATCCGTAAGCATTTCAAAATCTAGAGGAATGTAATATCGATTACCGTAAGCGTTGGCAATCGCTTTGTCTTTTCCACCATTCGCGCTAGTAATCCCATCGCTAGCGCCGATTCTGAGTTTCGTGATGTTGCTATCTTCGAGTCCTCGATACGCATCGTTCGCGCTGGCTGGTCGCCACATGTCTTTATACGCGTTATATACATCGGCATCCGTAAACGCTACGAAATCTTTACCTTCTAGTTTGATTCTTACGCCGCTAATTAAATTTCGGGCGACGTTATAATATAGAGTTCTTGTATCATCTTCGCCAGTGCCTTCAGATTCTAAGTCTATATTAAAAGCTAATCGTACTGTACCCGGTACGACTACATCGTCTTGACTCAACATAGGAAATTCAACGATCAACAGACTGCCAGCCGATGCGGTACTAGGATTATGAGTAATAACCATCGATTGTCTCAATCCCTTCAACGCTCTAGGATTTTTTAAACTTCTGTGTGGATTCAGTTTGCTTCCATAAATTGCGTTCATTTTACTTAACGAAACAAAAAAAATAAAAAGCTTTTTTTTACTTAACGAAACAAACTTAAACTTTTAGACAAACTTATAAACTAAGTAACCTAAAACAGCAGTGCCTCCTAAGATAAATACAATTTCACCATCTTTTTGACCTTCGCTAGGTGCGTAAAAGTCCGACAATACAGGTTCGCGAGGTAATCTTATATCTTCGTTGGTTACTTCGTTATATTCTCTCAACGCCTCATCTACATTTTGAAAATCTTTTTGAGCCCTGGCTTCTTTGTGTAGTCTATCGTTTAGATAATCTAGATACTTGGTTCTTTGTTCTACCCACTCTTGTTTAGCTCGAGTTAATTGTTCTAAAGCGAGGTCGTGTCGTTTACGTTCTTCAGCCGACGACCCACCCATACTCGAAAATAGAAAGTTCGATCCGCTAAACGCTAAAGCGTTTACAATAGCTCCACCAATCATCATTAATGCACTCGCCATTTTTAATAAGTCGTTAAAATTTTTACAAGTATAAAATAAAATGGAAACAAAACTAAGTAAAATATTTTACAGTCCTAAAGGATATTGGAAAGGTGCAGGCGCTATAAAAAAATTATCGTTAAAAGCTAACGTACCCGAGCCAGACGTTAGAAATTGGTTGAGAAAACAAGCCATGTGGCAAATATATTTGCCTGCCCCAAGTTTTATACCGAGGCCTACGAGTCTCAATAAGGTTATAGGGAGGCCTAATGAACAACATCAAGCGGATCTGTTGTATCTACCTCACGATGTAGTTAGACGAAAAAGATATAAATACGCGTTGACGATCGTGGATGTGGCCACTCGATATAAAGAAGCTGAACCCTTGACGAATAAAACGAGTACTCAAGTTGTAGAGGCGATAAAAAAGATTTACAAAAGATCGCCCTTGTCTTGGCCTCTCACGATAAAAGTAGACCCCGGTACAGAATTTATGGCTGAATTTAATACTTTGATGCGGACTCGCAACGTCGTAGTACAGAAAGGCGAGGTCGGTAATCATAGAGCTCAAGGTATAGTAGAAAGATTTAATCGTACTTTAGCCGAAAGATTATTCGGTCATCAATACGCTCAAGAAATGTTAGAGCCTACCGAGCGTAGTCGCGAGTGGGTAAAAAGATTGCCCGATGTTATAAAAGCGTTAAACGACGAAGAAACTAGATTGATATCGACTATGAAAGGCAAACCGTTAACTCCTCGAGCGGCTATGTCTCAGTTAGAAATAAAACAATTGAGTTCCTCGGGGCTCAAGAGTCCCGAAGTCGCGCTAAGCGTAAATGACGATATCGTTAGATATCTTTACGCTCCTGGAGAGCTCGAAAAAGACGTTAGAAGAAGAGCTACCGATCCTATTTGGAGCTTAGAAATGTATACGATTAGAAGGAGAACGACAAATCCCGGACAGCCCGCGTTATACTGGCTGAATAACGGTCCCAAGAGATCGTTCGTTAAGAAAGAATTAATGGTCGTTCCATCAGATACTGAGTTACCGCCTTCTTCAGCGACGTAGAATATCGTAAGCTAGATACCCAACTCCAGCAGCGGCCATTAAACCAACGACTAAAGCCGTTTTTTCTTGTTCATGCGAGTCTGGCTGAGGTGTAGCTACGCTCGTAGAGAGTAGAGGAGGTGGCGTAGTTACGACCGTAGGGAGTACGTCTGAGATTAGAGGTGTAGGGGTTGGTGACGGACCTGGCGACGTCTCCAGGTCGTCTAAATCGTCTAAATTCTGTTGGGTATCTATCTTACTCTCTTTTACGGGAGGTAACGGGTCTGGCGACGTAGATACGTCGTCTAAATCGTCTAAATCGTCTAAGTTCTGCTGGGTTACTGCACTACTCTCTTTTATGGGGGTTGGTGGCGTTACGACGTCTGAGTTCAAGTTGATGTTTAATCCTATCGATGCGTCGGGTGTAGCTATCTGTATATTATTATTATAACCTCGGTGAATACCGACTAAAAGCTCCATATTTGATGGAATTAAGTACAATCCAGGGCCAATCACAAAGTTTAACGAGCTTCTAGCGTACTGTAAAGAATCTTGAAATCTGGTTATAGAAGATTCCAAGTCCGTATGGCTGTTGATGATGTCTTCTACTATATTTTCAAATTGTCTTTGCGAATCTAATCCGGTACCCGCAGTTAGTATACTCGTTTTTGTTTGGGCTTGCGCACCGAGTATGGCGTACACGTACGTTCTAACGCTTTCGTTTATTTTTTCTATACCGACGTCGGTAAACGAGCTCTTCTGGAGTATAAACTTTCTAAAACCGAGTCGTACAACGTCCGCAGATTGTCTGATATACGCGAGCGTTATTTTACTAAAATGTTTCGCATCGCCCGACTCTACAAATCCCATGTAGGTGGCGCCGGGGTTCATAGCTTCATAATCGTATTCCCACAATTTATTAGCCGTTACATAGTCACCCGTACTAGGGTCATATTCAGCCGAAACCTTGTAAAGCTTAATAGGGGTATAATTTTTACCGGGTACGGGTAAAGGTATATCTGGCGAGTACTTGTTTATTTTAAACAGGTAAGAATAAGCGGTACCTAATCCTCCAGAAGTTAAGTCTACTGTCTGTTTAAAACTCAAGTTTGGATCGACATTAAAATGTCGACAAATATCGCTATAAGCGCCTTTATCGATGCCATTGTTTAGATCGTTGAACGTATCGTCTTCTGGAACTGGGCATTTTAGAAAGTATAGTATCTTTCTGATTGTGAAATATACGTGAAACTTGAATAAAGCCGATATTACGGGGTTTTTATGTAGCAACGATTCTAGTCCTACGCCACAACCCGACGTCGCGCACCAAAATGCGAAGTTGAGTTGATTTTGATAAAACGTCATGGGGTCCGATGCGTAACGTTCGACCACTTCGTCGTGTTTTACGTCGGACATTTTATAAGCGCTAAATATATCAACTAGTTGAGAGATAAAAGAACTGTTATCGTTGGCGTTTACGATGATATTAGGTTGACTCAAATGCATGTTCAATGGGGTGCTCTCCAGGGTTAAATTCATTTTATTTTATAATAAACCAAATATTTTTTTTTGTTCTTTTAAAATGGAATCGCACGTTTTTGAAATGTTTGATAATGAACGAACGTTTAGACTGTCAAAACCTATAGATAACTCCAAGGGAGATTACAGTATGAGTTTAACCAGCGCGATAGTAACCGCGGGCTTCTACAACATGGCTAGTAATAGCGAAATTCTCTATTTTATACATCAAATCGATCCAAACACTGGTAAAGAAACCGGTAGAACGGATGGTAAAATTGATATTCCTGCTGGATATTACGATATAGATTGGATCGAAGGCCGACTCAGTAAATTAGTTTGGTTAGAAGTCTCCGTAGATAAACTTAATAAAAAAATATCTTTAAATGTAACGGAAGAAAATAACGTTCTACGCTTTGATAAAAACATTAAACAATTGTTGGGGATAACGGTTAAAAACTTAGTTTTTGGCGTAGATTATGTAGGGCATTATAATACAATGCCTGTCGATGCAATTTTTTTACATTGCGATCAGTTATCTACGTCTAATAATTTCTATAACGGAGGGGGGACGCACTTGTTAGACGTTATACCGATAACGAAAAGAGACGATACGCTCGTAGAGCGTGCAAGATTAACCGCTCGTAGACTCGTGGGTGATAAGATAAACCAACTTAGCTTTAGTATCAGAGACCGAGACGGCGATTTAATAAATAATCGAGGGAAAAAGATTAGTTTTAACTTGACGATAGGCTATTTTTGAAGATTTTTAAAGAAGATTTGGGTTTATATAAAATGGAATCGCACGTTTTTAAAATGGATGGTAACGAACGAACGTTTAGTCTGTCAAAACCTATAGATAACTCTGAGGGAAATTACTGCATGAGTTTAAACAACGCGATATTTACCGTCGGTTTTTCTAATATAGCTCAACGTATGACTATAGGATGGCGAATATATGGCGGCGATACGGCGAGTAACCAAAACGGCGAAAAGGTAATTCCGGCTGGAAATTATACTATCGATGAGTTAATAGATGAATTTAATAAATTAAGATTGATCGTAGTTTCCGTAGACAAGATTAATAAAAAGATTATTTTTAATCTCGGTACGGTATCGGAAGATAAATATGTTTATATTGATTTCGATCTATATACTCAAAAAGTGTTGGGTCTACCCCGTAATTGGTTCCCTAATGTTGATGGTGAAATTGTAGGATATTATAATATAAATTATGTGAATGCAATTTTTTTACATTGCGATCAGTTATCTACGTCTAATAATTTCTATAATGGAAAGAGCACGCACTTGTTAGACGTTATACCGATTGCATATACTGAGGTTGAATCGAATGTAATATCGACTGTCCAGAATAAAAGAAAAACTGTCATACCTCTAATTAGGAGTAAAATACCCGAACTGAGTTTTTCTTTCAGAGACCGCGATGGTACTTTAGTCGATAATAATCATAAGATATTTATTTTTCGAGTAGATATTTATCGATCGTCTTGTTCTGGCTAGAATGATGACCGTAAGCCAGAGTGTCTATGCCATTAGGTAAAATATATCTCTTCGTATCTAAAGGATTTAACGATTGCTTGACTTGAGCCTCCGTGTATATCATGTGACGCTCAGTTCCAAAACGAATCATCTTATTTGAATAGCATTTGTTCGATAAAACGCATCGCTTGTACTTTTCGTAAGATAGATCGTTGTTTATAACCACTCGGTTTACGCCTTTGGCCTTCTTTAGTATATCGTGTTCCCCGTATAAAATCGAGTACATCTTCGATCTGATGCAAGTAGCTTCGCTTATGACTTTTCCTCCGCATTCGTCTTTAAATTTACCGATGACTTTCTTGTTTGTATCGTCGTATAAAAAGTGGTCTTTCTCGTAGTTGCTAAAATCGTACGAGTCAGACTGTTTTTCCATGTCGAGATAAACGTCTTTCGTATAGATAATCAAAAGCAGCGAGTCCGTGTCTGTATACATCAATCTTACTTTATCACAATACGTCTTTTTTAATTGGTTGTAATAAAAGTCATACATTAGAGTCTTTGATAGGTCTAAGATACTAATGCCGCAATAGATGGGTTTATTTAAATACGTTTTCTTTTTGTACGATTCCACGAATGAGAGACCGCATTCTTTAAACGCCGTAGTAGACTTGTAACAAGGTTTAGAAACCATCTCTTTGTATTCTTTTACTTGATCGTTTCTTAATAGCACACCATCTATTCTATTTCTGACATTTTCCATCGTTTTTCCGAATACGGAATTATTCATCAATTTGAAAAAGTCTTTTTCGAAATCTGACTTTGCTTTCGTTCTTAGTTGCGTGTTTTTATCGATGTACGATTTCATCCAAGGTTTTTGTTTAAATTGTAACGCCCGATGTACTTTATTTAGTTTTAGGCCCAATGTCAAACACTGTTTTAAATTGACGTAGTGCAATACATATTTTTCTTTGCGATATAGCGTACCGGTTAATTTTTTTACCTTAGCTGTGTCTCCTATATCACTCGCCAACTCTCGTTGATACTCGGATAACCATTCTTCAGGTATGATTATATTATCGGCGGCTAAAGGATAATCGTTGTGTAGATCGTGTAGTTCGGCTGGATATTCCAGGTCAACTTCGAACATATATCCCGTTGGAGCCTTATCTTTTAACGCCATGATGCGATCGTGGGTAAATTGACTCGCACAGACCCATTTAAATCCTCCGTAAGGTAGCGGTCGACTCATGGCCCATCCGTAGAGGTTGTTGGCGTCTAGATAGAGAATATACGAATCGGGTTTATCTCGATCGTGAGAAGCTAGGTACTTATTGTTGGCCTTGGCATAGCGACATGAGCCAACGCTCGATATTCCTCCTCTTTTCGCTTTTTCAAAAAATAGATGTTTATCTATATCCGTCAAGAGCTCTAATTCTATTTTAGTGTGCCTCAGCAACGCGTCCCAACTTAACCCCGGTGCTGTGAAGTAGTTGGCTGGATCCAACTTGTAATTCGTTCTACACATTTGTCTAAAATTCTGGAATACGCCGGCTAGTAATAGAGTATCCGCGGTTACGTACAAGTCGTGGTATTCGCCCATGTTTTTGATGCCGAAGGTTCGCCATACTCGTTGCGCGCGCGAGTATTCTTCGTCCGTTATATGTTTGTCCTTTAGAGCGCTAAAAAAATTGTGTTTAGCTGGCAAACTAGTTTCGCTAAATCGTTCAAAGCTGTCCATATACTCGTACGGATATACACCCTTTTGTAATAAGAGATCCGCGTTTTCTTCGCCATAACGTTTCAGGAGTAGCCTAAAAGCGTCTCTCGGGCAAGACGTTACCAATTTGTCGAGACCGCTAGACATAAAATGAAACGAGTCGATAAATCTATATTGACCGATCGAAAATGAAATGTATTTTTCTGAATTTTTGGGTATACACCAGATATCTAGTTGGTACTTGGAAATACCCTGCATGATTAAGTGCGCGTCATAGTTTTCTAAGTTGTGAAAGACGACCGGTATTTTCGTTTCGTTGGGTTTTACTCGTAATTTAAGATTACAGTAAGCGTGTGCGGCTCCTCTGTACTTACCCGTAGTGTGACAATGATCTCTTACTTTTCGAAATTTGTTAATTTTCTTTTGGCAGAACGTACATGTTTTCTCGACGTATCCCTTTTCGTTTTCGTACGTGTATTCTTCAAGTTCTTCTTTGCTTTTGGGTTCTACAGGCTCGCAGCACAGGCAATTACACGAGTAATTTGGATAAATCGCTCTCTCGCAAATCCAGCACTCGTTAGAGTTTAGGTGTATCTTTTCTTCTTTTAGCGTATATATTATCGGCTTAATGCGAGCTAGTAATTCATTAATCTTAGGTTCGAGTTCTTGCAACGAGGTTATAAAATTGTCTATAGCGCGTTGACCTCTATAAGTCTTTCGCTTGATCCGCTTGCCATCGCATCTAACTACAACGTAAGAATAACCGCAGGCTCTGTGCGTTGCGATTTTACCCTCTGGTGCTTCTGTAGCTACACTCGCAGAGGGTACCAAGATAGATTCAAAATCCGCGTATATGACGTAGGGTGCATCTTGTAAATTCTTAAAGTTTTTAAACTTGAGAATGCTTTTGTCTATGTTCGCGCTTTTATGCGGCATTTTAACGGTAGATAAAGCAGAGTCTATTCCTTCGCAATCTTTTACGTGTATGTCCAGCTTCTCTTTCGAACAAAAATGCGATAAACATCTCAAGCAAAACAGTTTACGATGCTGACTATTGGTAACGCCAGATAAGAATCTAGGTAAGTCGCTTATCCAACAATAATGACCGTCATATAATAGCAAACTGATAGTTTCTGCATCGTATGGCCTTTTAGATAAATATAGCGGATATATCAAGCCCCTTTTATCTTGCGGATAGGTTTTATTTTTGCAGTCTGCGTCGTATCCTAACACGTTTATACTTATATCGTTTTGTCTTTCTATTCTCGCTACCTGACTTATGGGTGTGGGAAAGTCTATGTTGGTGAAGTTTAATCCATCATCGGTTTTATAAGTAGATGGTGTCTCTCCGCGAAATTGGTACTTTGGGTTTGTTGCTAATTGGTTTTTAACTCTATCGGTATATATACCTAGGGCGGCTCTTAAACACCATCTTATACACTCTTGATCTTCGTTTTTGATGTTGAAGGTTGCGTGTTTGTTGGCTAAATATTCGGGTAGTTTTACGTAAGAAGCACCCACCAGAGGCTTAACTCTGTTTATGTTGATGTAAAACGCGACTATTTTATCTATAGTCCAACCACTTCCTTCATTCGTATATTTATCTATCTGAGATAATATCGTTTCGTATTGCTGCCTGATAGCTACAGCTATCTCGCTCTTGTTTAAGACTCGATTTTGATAACTAAAATGAGTAGCGGTTGATTTTGTAGTCTCAACGCCCGATTTTTTTACATACTTTATTTTCATAGCGATCTGTAGTTTCATCGTTTTTATTTCTCTTAATTCAGCGACGATTTTGTTTTTTATCATCGACGTATGGGTGTTGTAAAATTGCTCCGGATCGTCGGTAAACAGAATCGGAATCAGTTCCAAATTTCGATAACTGTTTTCAAATCTTCTAGTCTCTCGAAAGTCTGCTTCTCGAAAAGTATTTTTCTCCTTAAATCTTAGTATAGCATCGATGTAATCTTTTTTTATCGCTCGACCATTTCTACCCGTTGATACGACTCGTAAATTTTTATCGCGCGCGAGTCGCTCTAACGAAGCTTTAGATCGTATTCTAAAATTTTTAAATTTTTCTTCTTCTCTTTTTATAGCTAGAATATAATCTCGCCTGATATACGTATTAAGGCGTCCTGTTGGCAATCCTAAAGATAATTTATACTTATCGACATATCTTTTTAAAGATTTTTTGTTCCATCTATTGTACTCTCGAATCGTGGGTTGTGTTTCCATCTTTTATAATGGCAACTATAATATTTTTTAAAAAAAATAAAAAATTAAATAATTTTTTTTGGCTTGTGTTATTTTAAGTTTTTTTTGCCTTTTTCGCCGGGCGCCCTGGTGTTTTAGTATCTCTGTAGACTATGGAAAACAGTGTTTATTTTATTGATTTTGTGCTAATTTTGGTGTATAGGTACCCAGAAAAATTTTGGGCGATTTTTGGGCGATTTTTAGACTATTTGTTTTTTAAAAAATTTGATGTATGTACCCCCAGCAAAATTAGAGAGAAAAGTGAAAAAACAGAAAATAACATTGAATCGGTACTTCCTATACTACTTTTGTGTTTCCTATTGTTCCTTTAATATAACCAACCCCCATAGACTAAGCACGTATCCTTACGTTCGAGGACCGATTTCAACAAAAGACTCTACGTTCGAGGACTGAAAGGTTTCTTTGTGTTTCCTTTCTTCTCTTGTCCTCGGAGATATATGCAGTGCACGTACACGTACACGTACACGTACACGTACACGTACACGTACACGTACACGTACACGTACCCACTAGAATGTTAAGAACAGTAGATATTTGTGGCGCAAAATCGTCTCCACGCGACGCTGACTTTCTAAACAAGAGGAGCAATACCCACATATAGAACGTTCATCAACAGAGAGGGCGCAATTTACAGTCGCCGTGCACGGCAGTGGCGCGCGCGCCGTGAAGTGACCGCCTGTAAACTGCGCCCTCTGTTGTTGATAAATGTTCAAGACGTGTGGACAAGGTATTACTCCTCGTGTTTGTGAAGTCAGCGTCACGTGGTATAAACACTTAACACAACCTTTAATTTTGAGAATTTTCTTGGGACATTTTAGTGCAATATTCGCACGAATTTCTGGACAACACGAATGTCTTACAAAGTCATGTGATATTACCGAAGCAGGGATCGATTTAGTTGGAGTATCGCAACATGTGCTATGCCTACTACGTGTTGTGTGTCGAAGGGAGTTCAGGGTAAAATGATGCTGCATATGTCGAAAAATAATAATGGTGCCGAAATTCGGGACGTCTACCCAACATGTATCTATTTTTAAAAATAGGTTTTAACTCTGCCAAAATGCCCTCAAAAACCCAGCTGGAGAAGGCCAGTTGGCAATGGACGGAAACCATAACCCCAGACAACGTGACGAGCGAACATGTTCAGCTGGCGTACCGTATTGGGCTGGCCGCTTGCCAACACAACATTTGCAGGTACGAGGCATGATACAATGTGCTTGCTATTGTTTTAATAGAAATGCTGTACAGTGGAATGCCGCTATAATGAACACCGCTATACCAAACATTCGGCTATGACGAACACCATCCTTGGCTCCCAAATTTTGTGTACAAAACTTACCGAACAACGGACGGCCGCAGCTTTATGTTGAAGAGTGACAGGTGGCTATTATTTCCCAAAGGAACAGAAGGGAAAAGCCAACTGTTGCTTTAGAATTCGGTAAGCTTAAAAAGTATGAACATGTAATTACAAGATTCAATGGGCGGCACATGTTCAAAGTCGTCCTTAAGTAAAAGCAAGGACGTGCAGGGTGACGTGCTGCCAAGATGAATGGACAGTGGTTTCGTACATTGACAATGGTCAAAAGTGGGCGCACTTCAAATACAACGCAAGAGGGCGCTATTTAAAAGAACGGACCTCATGTTGAAAAATGGGCATTTGGCAGAAAATCACTATAACGAACGATCGCTATAACGAACAAAATCTGTGGATCCCGCGATGTTCGTTATAGCGGCGTTCCACTGTACTTGAAATTTACGACAAAGTTCTGCGATATTGTCCAAGCCTAGCCATGCTAAATCCGCTGGTACAGTCAGTGCGACAGTTCCGGATCATTGACAGTTCTGGATCACTTGATTAATTAAATAAGAATTAATCCTAGTGCAACCAAATTTGTTTAAGATTTTTTTCTTCACAAATTTCAATGTCCATCATTTTGCAATAGTCGAAAAAGAAATATTGAAAATCGCTTCACTGTTAATACCCATAATGTAGTTCGTCGAAATTTGTAATTATCTTGAAGTTGGCCTCTTAGATGTGAAATGCCAGTCAAAATTCTTGTTTCCCCTGGCATGTAGTCAACATTTATCGTTTTTTGTTGACTTTATTAAGTTTTCTTGATAGAAAATAATTTCATATGTCACAGATTAAAATATTTTGGCAAGTGAATTTACTGTCTTGCCGTTTTTGCCAAATGATTTTCAGACAGTTCCGGATCACCACCGTTTGCAATTTGCAATTGTGAATTTCCCCATGGCTCCACGTCATTCACTGACATATCATTTCGATTTGTTCGTACTGTACAGTCGCAATAACTCTTGCATGGGATGCTTATTAAATCCAAGGCCAACAATGTATTGTTTTGCAATGTTGCGGCAAGTCTGTTGTTTTCAATGTTTGGGACGCATGGACTCTCGGGCCCAATGCAGGCTGCTGGAAGCGCATCACACGCGCGCACGAAGGCGCACATGCGAGGTGGTCAGCGTACGCGTGATCCGGAACTGTTGCAAACGATCCGGAACTGTCGCACTCACTGTATACAACAGTGGGTACTTGGTTGGATTTTGTTGATGTGGGCTGTGAACAAAAGATCTTTTATTCTAGCTGTTTGATTCTGTCAGATTCAGCAGGCTTCACACTTTTCTGTCCTTGGATTCTATTGGATTCACAGCCTTCACAATTTTTTGACATTGGATTCTGTTGGATTCACAGGCTTCACACTTTTCTGTCATTGGATTCTGTTGGATTCACAGGCTTCACACTTTTCTGTCGTTGGATTCTGTTGGATTCAGCAGGCTTCACAATTTTCTGTCGTTGGATTCTGTTGGATTCACAGGCTTCACACTTTTCTGTCATTGGATTCTGTTGGATTCAGCAGGCTTCACACTTTTCTGTCATTGGATTCTGTTGGATTCTGCAGGCTTCACACTTTTCTGTCATTGGATTCTGTTGGATTCTGCAGGCTTCACACTTTTCTGTCATTGGATTCTGTTGGATTCACAGGCTTCACACTTTTCTGTCATTGGATTCTGTTGGATTCACAGGCTTCACACTTTTCTGTCATTAGATTCTGTTGGATTCACAGGCTTCACACTTTTCTGTCATTGGATTCTATTGGATTCAGCAGGCTTCACACTTTTTTGTCATTGGATTCTGTTGGATTCAGCAGGCTTCACACTTTTCTGTCATTGGATTCTGTTGGATTCACAGGCTTCACACTTTTCTGTCATTGGATTCTGTTGGATTCAGCAGGCTTCACACTTTTCTGTCGTTGGATTCTGTTGGATTCACAGGCTTCACCCTTTTCTGTCATTGGATTCTGTTGGATTCAGCAGGCTTCACACTTTTCTGTCATTGGATTCTGTTGGATTCAGCAGGCTTCACACTTTTCTGTCGTTGGATTCAGCAGGCTTCACACTTTTCTGTCGTTGATTCTGTTGGATTCTGCAGGCTTCACACTTTTCTGTCACTGGATTCTGTTGGATTCAGCAGGCTTCACACTTTTCTGTCGTTGGATTCAGCAGGCTTCACACTTTTCTGTCGTTGGATTCTGTTGGATTCAGCAGGCTTCACACTTTTCTGTCGTTGGATTCTGTTGGATTCAGCAGGCTTCACACTTTTCTGTCACTGGATTCTGTTGGATTCAGCAGGCTTCACACTTTTCTGTCACTGGATTCTGTTGGATTCTGCAGGCTTCACACTTTTCTGTCACTGGATTCTGTTGGATTCAGCAGGCTTCACACTTTTCTGTCACTGGATTCTGTTGGATTCAGCAGGCTTCACACTTTCCTGTCACTGGATTCTGTTGGATTCTGCAGGCTTCACACTTTTCTGTCATTTGATTCTGTTGGATTCGGCAGGCTTCACACTTTTCTGTCATTGGATTCTGTCGGATTCGGCAGGCTTCACACTTTTCTGTCGTTGGATTCTGTCAGATTCGGCAGGCTTCACACTTTTCTGTCGTTGGATTCTGTTGGATTCGGCAGGCTTCACACTTTTCTGTCGTTGGATTATGTTGGATTCGGCAGGCTTCACACTTTTCTGTCGTTGGATTATGTTGGATTCGGCAGGCTTCACACTTTTCTGTCATTGGATTCTGTTGGATTCTGCAGGCTTCACACTTTTCTGTCGTTGGATTCTGTTGGATTCGGCAGGCTTCACACTTTTCTGTCGTTGGATTCTGTTGGATTCACAGGCTTCACACTTTTCTGTCGTTGGATTCTGTTGGATTCACAGGCTTCACACTTTTCTGTCGTTGGATTCTGTTGGATTCAGCAGGCTTCACACTTTTCTGTCGTTGGATTCTGTTGGATTCACAGGCTTCACACTTTGCCGTCATTGGATTCTGTTGGATTCACAGGCTTCACACTCTGCTGTCATTGGATTATGTTGGATTCAGCAGGCTTCACACTTTTCTGTCATTGGATTCTGTTGGATTCTGCAGGCTTCACACTTTTCTGTCGTTGGATTCTGTTGGATTCAGCAGGCTTCACACTTTTCTGTCACTGGATTCTGTTGGATTCAGCAGGCTTCACACTTTCCTGTCATTGGATTCTGTTGGATTCTGCAGGCTTCACACTTTTCTGTCATTGGATTCTGTTGGATTCACAGGCTTCACACTTTTCTGTCATTGGATTCTGTTGGATTCACAGGCTTCACACTTTACTGTCATTGGATTCTGTTGGATTCAGCAGGCTTCACACTTTTCTGTCGTTGGATTCTGTTGGATTCTGCAGGCTTCACACTTTTCTGTTGTTGGATTCTGTTGGATTCACAGGCTTCACACTTTTCTGTCGTTGGATTCTGTTGGATTCACAGGCTTCACACTTTTCTGTCATTGGATTCTGTTGGATTCAGCAGGCTTCACACTTTTCTGTCATTGGATTCTGTTGGATTCAGGAGGATGCCCAGAGAAAACCTGAAGGGGATTAGGGTTAATTATACAAACTGTGCGAAGCCATGATTTCAATTCAGTTAATAAAACAAAAATAATAATTGTATGGTTTACTTGACGACTCAGACGGAACTGCAAGGGCAATCCTAACTGCCTGGTGGGGTTAGGTGAGAAGGAGTGGCTGTGTGATATCAAGGAGGACAGGTGGCATGAAGTAGACGACCCGAATCTGGAAAGAAGGGCAGAGGTTAGTGTGGCACCTTAACACAAATTATCTGTCAGTATGCCTTTTACACCCCCATTACAAACACAGTGTTTGGGAAATGTTTGTCTCAGTTTGAGAGAAAAGATCTATCTCATCACCAGTTGTGAAAACCTTATGCATTGCGTCACTTCATAGAATATGAAGTTAATTTGTTTGTTGTGCAAAATTCGTAGAATTTAACTTTTTAGTCAGAACATGGGATTTTTGTCTCGCCTGAACGAAGTTCAGAAAGAGACTATGCAATCACTATTTCTGTACGTAGTCCGTCCGTAGTCCGTCCGTATGTGTCATTTTGGTTAAAGTTTCGACAAATTGATCTTACATATATGCAAAGTTGAAGTCCGATTGCAATCAAACTTGGTTTATGCATTCAATAGTGCGACCTTTATATGTGACCCGCTCTGCAAAAAGGGCACTGTATCCAAGATGCAAAAAAATCCCTTCCTTCAAAATCACTTGTTTGAAGAATTTTCCACCCTCTTCACATTGAACGGCCCATAACTCGTAAAAGCATACAGCGACTTATGTGCCCTTTTTGCAGAGCGGGTCACATATGATGGTCGTTTCAAAGGTCAAGTACTGAGGTCAAAGGTCATATGAAGTCTAGTTGTAAAATGGGCTGGAATTGTAAAATTAGTCTTATATTCAAAGTTGAAGTCCGAATGCAATCAAACTTGGGTCATGCATTCAATAGTGCGACCTTTATATGATGCTTGTGTCAAAGGTCATTTGAGGTCAAAGGTCATTTGAGGTCAAGTTCTAAAATAGGCTGGAATTGTCCAACTTGTCTCATTTGAAAACTGGAAGTCCAATTGCAATCAACCTTGGGTCATGCATGCACTATTGTAACCTTTATATGATTGTCATGTCAAAGGTCAAGTACTCAGGTCAAAGGTCTTGTGAGGTCAAGTTGTAAAAGAGGCTGGAATTGTACAATTGGTCATTGTGTATTGTGCCGATTGAGGTGTCAAAATGTGTAGAGAACATGATTAACGTTTAAGCAGGCGGGACGCGTGGTTCGAGAACCACCTTGTTTTTGTTGTTTGGACTTGATACTGTTGAACTTGCATACGACAAAGCTGAAGACGTAGCTATATATACAATAGTTCCTGACAGAAAATCTGCACGTGGCCACACACATCCATTACATCACATTTAAATTTGGTGGAATCCCTGCATGCTTGTTCACACAGAGTCTGATATATGTACATTTTTGCTTTTGAGGAATCCCTGGTTTCAGTACCAGAAATAAATTAATAAATTATAAATAATCATGATAAAAGTCGACCAGAACTAATTTGGCCAAGGTGGCATGTCAGTAGATACTAGTTAAAGAGTGTGTAATGTATCTACTATAAATTAATTCATTTGTTTGTTCCCATTGATTCATTGATTACTTGATTCTTTGTCGAACAACTAGGATTCTTTCGTTGGACTGAAGAACCTCGGGGCAACTTGCTATGTCAACACATTCCTACAAGTAAGTTTGAAGTTTTGGGACATACAAAACACCCACTTCTCCAAAGCCATGCCAACAAAATGAATCCTAGAAGTATTCTCAATAATGACCAATTACAATCTCACTACACTGTACTCCAGTTGACCTCAAAAATATACACAGAAAATAGTACAGTCAAACCCTGATAATAAGAGCACTGTTAATACAACATCCTGCTTATAACAAGGAAAATAAATAGGTCTCGGGGTTTTTGTTTTTCTTTGTTTTCCATTACTGATAATACAAGGTACCTGTTATATCAAGGTATTGTAAAGTCCCAAGGACCTTGTTGTAAAGGTGTTCGACTGTATGTGTTTTTTAACCCTTTGTGTCTGGCTGTTATTGATGGGGTGCTGGTATGCCAAGAACGGACTGCGGTCCAAGCGTAAATGCAAACACTGAATAGAGTGGTCCTATTCATCGCACTTGGATCCCCCTCCCCCCTTTGTGTGAATGAAAGCTTTCTTTGAAAAAGATTCATCTATTCATTACACTCCCATTCAAGAACAATATAGTTGACACATGAATGGATTGAGTATGCCCAGGAATGCGCATATAGATGACAACCGGCCAGGTGGTCTTTTTCAAACCGTGGCTATGGCTGTATGTAAGAGGATAATTAAAAACAAAATTGACTCTTGCACTTTCTTGTCAAGTTTCACAATGGGTTAGCTAATCAATAAAAACTCCGGGTTACCGGTACGGTAACCCAGAGGTCGCAGGTTTGAATCCCGCTCCTGCCAGTTTCTTTGTTTACTTTGAAAATGTATTCAAATTTACCTAGCCGGTTTCCCTTGTGGATTGTTTGACAATAAAAACTGATTTATCATGCTGGAGAAAAACGTGCACACTGTTGCGTTTCCTAACCCTGCTATTCCCAGAATGCACCTTGTTTGTGTCTTTAATTCTTGACTTCCCAAATCAGTGTGGGAAATGTACATTTTTTGTTCTACTTTCCGATTCCCTCTAGGTCTGGTTTCACAATCACAGTTTCCGTGCCGCAATGTACAAGTGGCGGCCATTGGGCAGCAAATGGCCAGAGACGCCTAGCCAGTCGGGTGGGTCTTCAAGCTTTGACAAAAACTCTTGGGACACCGCAACAGCAGACCCCCCCACCCCTGTGTTGATGCTAGGGCTGTTGATTTTCGAATAACTTAGGATTATTCGAAACTGGGTTTGACCGAATATTTTGAATATTCGATACTCGCCAATCAAGTTTTTCACACATCAGCTGCAACTGCATGCTGTGCCGGTAAAAAAATTGCACGCAAAGCACGCCGGTATTTTATGTGCGGCGTTAGATATGGAGGGGTTGGCCCAATGAGTTCTGTCCAAGATTGTTGTTTTACACAAATGAAAGGCCCACGCAATAGGAATATTATTTCCATGTTACGGTAGCGAAAGCAAACATGTCTTTTTTGTGTTTATGCAGATTTGCATATTCATGAGCCAAAGCGTGATGTCATCAGAGGCGCCACAGTTTTTTTTTCTGTAAAATTGTGTGCAAAAATATTAATTTTTTTTTACAAAGTTTCCTTGAAGAGTGTTATTTTTTTTTTGGGGGGGGGGGGGACAGTTTTTGTTTTATAATACTCTTTTGATAAGAAGTTCCTTCTGTTTGAAAAACAATAATAACCCCCTCCGAATATGGTGATTTCAATTTTCCAGAGGGGAGATTTTCGAAGGAGGGGGACTACTCGCCAACATGCATCTGTAGTCATCTGCAACTACTGTTTGCATTGCTTCAGTTCAGCAACAGAAGGTATGCACTTCTTTGCACTGGTGTGTGATCTTTGACCTTTGGCAGCGCCCTCTTGTGGCGTTCTGCTGAATACCCCGAATGTAAAAATATTGAATTATGCGTTTTTTTTTACTACTCAAATAATTGAAAAATGTGAACAGACTTTCAGAGGAACAAGAAATATCCGTGATTTTTTTAAAAAGATAAACAGTTTATTATTGACCCAGGGATTGACCCCATTCGACCTCTGAATTTAATTGTAACCTTCATATACCAATATTGCCATTATCTGTGTTTTAGTACTGTACGACCTAATTGCAGATAAACAGTTTTGCATAGATGCAAAATCCAAGTTATTAATGCATTGCTTTATTGATCAATTCAAGTTGATTGATTGACAATTGTTTGATGATTTTTTTAATCTAGATACATTGATCCCTCGGGCCTCGTCAATTGTTTGGGCCTGGACGCTGCCTTACAGCAGGTCAGTAATGCGTCCCTCTCTGTTGTAACTGGTCGAAATTCAGATCTACCATCCGTTTGTGGGAAATATGCAAAAAGAAATTAAAATTAGAATCGTGACGTGTGACCCACTCTATCAAAATTGCTCCACCGTTATGAGCATTAAAACATAAGGGTAATGAGGGCTAGCAAATCCATTTGGCAGGCTTTTCAGTTTTCTTACTTTTCCTTGCGCCTTCCAATTTCTGTTTTACCTTTTTTGGAACTGTAGGACGCCCAGGAGTTCAGTAAACTCTTCATGTCGTTACTGGAGGAAACACTGTCCCAACAAACGCACCCCGATGTACGGAACATCATCCAGCAGCAGTTCTGCGGCCAGTATGCGTACGTGACAAGGTGGGGCTGGGCTTTGAAGGGTGGGCTCAGGCATCTGGACATTGCCTGGTCAAATGTAGATTAACTTGATTTCAATAATGATACTCCTGCATAGTGTTCTCCAACGTGCAGTTCTCCTGCTGTCCTTAAACCCCTTGCGGTCGGCTGTGATTGATGGAAAGCTGGGGGCCTGTGCAACAGGAACAGTGACCCTATTTATTGCGTGCTAAACCCCCCTTTTGTGTGAATGAAAGCTTTGTTTGAAAAAAAGTAATCTATCCATTACTCTCCCATTCAAGGACAATATAGTTGAATAAGACCAAAAACAAATAGTTGTGTTGCCCGCCGCGACCGACCCTAAAAGTCACAAAAGTTTTTTCGCGTTTTTGGTGTGTTTTTTGTTATTTTGGTTTAAATTTGTTAGAGAAATTTTTCAAAATGAACAGGTTTTTATTGAAATCATTGTCTTTAAATACGGGTACAACGGCACAATCGTGCATTTTGCCATCTCACTTTTAAATAAGCTTAAATACTTTTTGCCTCCTGACTTCCAAGTTACAAGATATGAACCTGTTGTGTCTTGACCATCTCTTTCAAGGTGTAATAACTGCGGCCATAGTTCGGAGAGGCCGTCCAAATTCTACGAGCTGGACCTGAACATCAAAGGCCATATGGAGCTCCGGGAAAGCCTTGGAGAGTTCTTGCAGGTATGTCTTGGTATATAGATTAGGCCTGTCCGGAATATACCGAATATTTGAATACCATTTTGCTAGTTTGAATATTTTTTGGAAAAAAATACATATTATGCACGTACAGATACGACTCTGATGCAATGTTACAGCACTTAGCAGTGGACGGAGGTTTATTGTTCCCGTCTGTAAAACCCTATGTGACACTTATAAAATAATTACTGCAAAATCGGAGTCTGGAGTTTGGTGTCTTGTTATCTAAACGTTATACGTACCCGTAATCTTGATGCAACAAGCGCATGCAAAAAATGTCGTTCGGTAATATCGACCACCGCACGTAAAACCCTGGCGTGCTTTGCGTGCAACTTTTTACCGGCGCAGCATGCAGTTGCAGCTGACGCGTGAAAAACTTGATCGGCGTATATCAAATATTCGATCAAACCCAGTTTTGAATAATCGAATGCTAAATTATTTGAAAATGAACAGCCCTAATGTACTGGATGTGCAGTCATTTTGTCTGCAATAGGCAGTGTTGTAATCGAGATTCCCTCATTTGAGGCCAAAACTAAGACCGTAAGTCCTGAGACGGGGACTAAGACCGAGACCTAGACCTATCGGGGGAATTGAACCTGCGACCTCTGATATACCATACGCGTACTCTATCAACAGCCATTTTGCTCCCCCAATTTCGTCAAGTCTTTGTTAAGGGGAACGCCAGTGAGAAGTTATGGATGCATAAGGATGTGTAGCCAGGGATCACACCTCAATTATACGTTTCACCGTGATACGCAGACTGTCGTCGTAAAAGCTGTGGGGATCATCCTCGTCCGCAAGGTCTAAAAAATTAGCATTTCGTGGCTATGCAATGCTTTGTGAAAGGAAGAATAATACATTGGGAGTTCACCGGCACAATCAATATAGAGGTTTCGTTAGCGCAAGGTTAGAGAGACGACTACGTTTAGTTCCTGTGACCTCGTCAGTTTTTGCACTTGTTTGATGTTTTCCCTCACTCATCTTAAACGTTAATCACCTTGTTTACACGGATAGTGGTCGCACTACACGTACCGTAATTTCCGGAATATAGGCCGCGGCTTATACATTGATTCTCACGCTGAAAAATATCCTTGCGGCTTATACTCCGGGCGGCTTATATGGCAACGTTTGAAGAATAAAATCAGTCACAGAAGCCGCGCCTCAGCCCGGCCCGGGCCACGAGTGCAGGCGGCGCGCGCTCCGGGCGCCGGGCCACAGGCAGTCATGTTTTCGTTGGTTGCCGTTTACGTTCGCTCTACTCACTTGTTGGAAATAAAGGAACCCAGTCCAGAGGGACCGTACAGACTTGCAAATGTACCGTAAGTACCGTTCACACCTCACAAATCGTGTGGTGTTGTCCGTTTCATCGTTGTGTATGGTTAATGCCTTTTCACTAGTTCGTCGAATGAGGGCGCTGTCCACATAGAAACCGCACTTCCATGGACAGTACGTCGCTGGTATTACGCAAAGTCTTTTGTTTTAACCAGAGCCAGGGCAGTACGTCGCTGGTATTACGCACCGCGCTCCTCGTTCATTTGATACTTGTATACCAGTGGGATTGCTTGTCTGTTTGCCGACTCTCGATAAATGTGTTTTCAATAAGAATATCATAGCGGGAACCAGACACTTAAATTGAAGTCGGGTAAGACGGCGTCGATATTGACCCGCCAACTCGCCTTTTCTTTCCGCTGAGATGAGGGGGTAGTTAAGTTGTGCACGGAGCCTAGTGACACTCGTTCGCAAGCCGCTTACACATTTTTTACATACTAGCGCTTCAGCATGCAGCACGACTTTTGTGGTTGGACGTTGTAAGCACCGCGGCTAATACGCCGGTGCGGTTAATACGCCAACTTTAAATCTTAAATAGCAGATTTTTGCGTGCTGCGGCTTATACTCCGTGCGGCCTATATTCCGGAAATTACGGTAAGTAAGAAACGGATAAAAACAACAAACATTTTAAACCAATTTTCGTCGCCCAATGTTTAGAGCTAATCGTCGGCGTACGCACTAAACAAAACCTCTCCATTTCACCCGTTCTGAGATGACTACACCTGATGTTAGCCTCTTTGAAAATAATTGTGGGAAAATACTCGACTATTTGCAGGATATCTTATGTTGCGTAAATCTTAGCTCATGGTGAAATCGGCTGGTGGTCATCTACGTTTTTCCCAAGATTTTGTCCTCCCTCTATCTACTTCCCAGGATGAGCATCTTGAGGGGGCTAATCAGTACTTCTGTGACGGCTGCAAGTCCAAGCAGAACGCCACGAGGAGGATCCAACTACTCCAACTGCCGCCTGTACTTAACATCCAGCTACTGCGATTCATATTTGACAGGTACGATGAAACTAACCATGGCTTGGTGTTGTCTCGGCCATAAGCACTTGCACAAATTGTCGCAGGCTTAGAAAACATTTTTCTGAAGTTGTCTTGTAAGCTGTTGGGGGGAAAAACTACATCCTACCTGTATAAAACTGTTTCTTATTTAAATATTTCGTAAAACTTGTAAAAATCCTCCAGGCTTTAAACCCCATGTGGACTAGTGAACTGTACAGTGAATTAGCCCAGGGTGTGGTAAATAACAGGGGTGTGATTTCTCCGGATTTGTCCTGATTTCAGGATTTTTTTGAGAGACGTCTTCCGGATTTCCGGAAGATTTTTTTGGTCCTGAAATTGTTTTTAATCATTCCAAAATGACCTTTTGATGACCCTATTTTTTGAATTTTAAACCGTATCTTTTTGTAAAATGTGCAGTTTTCTTATTGTATTTTTCAGCAACGCCATACAAATCAAATGGTAGTCGCAAACGCACCTGCGGCCATTAATTTAGCCATAGACATAGCCATAGCCGTTGTTGTAACCATAATCCGTGCTATACTTCTTCTTTGCCCAACATGTTCTCAAATTTGTCCAAATCGGCAGTGTCATTTTGAGACAGACAGACTTCAGACCAGGTTTAAGTAAGACAGATCACATCAGCTTGCAGACATGAACCTCTTGAGATATTTCATTTCGTCTTCATCTTGTTTAGTTCTTATCTTTCTCTCAACAGACAAACTGGCACCAAGAAGAAGTTGAATTCCTTCATCCAGTTCCCGGAAGTTCTGGACATGACTCAGTATCTGCCAAGGGAAGGTATTAAGCGTTCTTATCGCTGTCCGTTTCCGATGTACTGTGTTATTACTTTTGTGTGGTTTTCTTAACACCTTTTAATTAAAAAGAAACTAACGAGGCCAATGTCAGTAAGGCTTCCTTGGGGAGTGGATCCCGTGGGCGGAGCCTGTAGTCTACGCCTGTGGGCGGAGCCTGTAGTCTATGCCTGTGGGAGGAGCCTGTAGTCTATGCCTGTGGGAGGAGCCTGTAGTCTACGGCTGTGGGTAGAGAGCCTGTGGATGGAGCCTTTGGGCGGAGCTTGTGGGCGGAGCTTGTAGTCTATGCCTGTGGGCGGAGCCTGTAGTCTATGCCTGTGGGCGGAGCCTTTGGATGGAGCCTTTGGGCGGAGCTTGTGGGCGGAGCTTGTGGGCGGAGCCTTTGGATGGAGCCTTTGGGCGGAGCTTGTGGGCGGAGCCTGTGGTCTACGCCTGTGGGCAAAGCCCGTTAATGGGACCTGTGGGTGGAGCCTGTGGGCGGAGCCTTTAGTCTACGCCTGTGGGCGGAGCCTTTAGTCTACGCCTGTGGGCGGAGCCTTTAGTCTACGCCTGTGGGCGGAGCCTTTAGTCTACGCCTGTGGGCGGAGCCTGTGGGCGGATGGTCATAAGTTGTTTCTAGCTGTAATGGACTTTACATGGTCTGTGGAAATGTGTGTCTTTTCCCAAAAATGAAATGAGTTTTGTAAGTCGTTAGTTTGAGCCACATACTTGTTTTTTTTGTTTTTCCCACAGACACCGAGACTGTTTACGAGCTGACCTCTGTGTTAATCCATCGTGGGCCTACAGCATACTCTGGTCACTATGTGGCCCATGTCCGAGAGCAAGGGGCGTGGCATAAATTTAACGACGAGGAGGTGGAGAGAATCGAGGGGAGGAATCTGAAACTGGGCTCCGAAGACGACCTCCAAGGTACAGAAAAAAATGTTTGGTGTAAAATTTTTATTTTGAAGAACTGCTCCACCCCCCCCCTCCCCCCAAAAAAAAGAACAAAAAAGAAAAACGTTGGGTTTCTGGTTGAGGACAATACCTGCACGTCACAGGGAGGGAAATCAAACAAGATTTTGACGCCTTTTCCAATGTGAACAAAGAAAACTGGCAGGAACTGGTTTTGAGCCTGCAACCTCCGGAATACAGTACCGGTGCTCTACCAACTGAGCTATCTTTGAAAATTCATTTGAATTACCTAGTCAGTTTCCCCCTGTGGTTTGTTTGACAATAAGATGTTGATGTCCTAGCGGTGATGTCCAGTCAATATTCTGAGATTCTGAGAACATTGCTTGTTCTGGTGCGGATGTGTGGCAGAGCTCGGCAGTATCTTTTGGCATTTTGGTTGTGAAATCACTTTTCTTTCTCTTCGTAAACAGATAGTGGTTCTAAGCAGGGAAAACGGCCCAAGCAGATTAAGGGTTTCCACGCTTCAAAGAACGCCTACATGCTGGTGTACAAACAGAGAGCAACTCCCGGTCAGTAGTGGCCTAGTAATAATAATAATAATAATAAATAAATTTATATTGCGCAAATTCCATTACAAATATGTTCAAATGCGCATTACACATTAAAACAAAAACACCCAGGTAGTTTTTGGCAAGGCCATGCAACGGATGTTTTTCCTTCGTAAGCTTAAACAGTTCAATGTCGATAAGACGATTTTATGTTTATTTTATCAATCTATAATACAGAGCATTGTTACTTTTAACATAGTCAGTGTGTATGGTTCTCTTTCACACAAAAAAAAGGGACAGGTTTGAGCCAATGGAAACGAAATTTCTGTATTTTTATGATGCGGACAATACATTTCTAATCTAATCTAATCTAATCAAACATCAAATTTACATAAAATACAACTAACATTTCAGAAGATATAGTATGCTAGTGGTCAGCAGCAGCAGCAACAATTGAAAATTGAGATTACGGTGTTTCCTGAAAGTGCAAGTTCTGTATTAACCCCTAGCCTCCGGCTGTGATTGATGGGGGGCTGGAACCCCAAGAAGGGGCTGTGCAGCCAAGCATAAACGTAAACAATAGACACCACAGTCAATAGAGTGGTCCTATTCATCGCACTTGGAGCCCCCCTTTCGTGTGATTGAAAACTTTGTTTGGAAAAGCTTCATCTACTCATTACACTCCCATTCAAGAACGATAATTATAGTTGAACATGAATGGATTAAGTAAGCGCAGAAATGCGCCTATAGACGTCAACTGGCCCGATGGTCTTTTACAGACCGCGGCTGTGGCCGAGGTCCGTATTCAAGAGGTGAATTTGTTGTCGTGTAATGGTGTAAACTCATTCCTAGCCCACACTGGGACCCTTTGAAGTTGTTCGGCCATTCACTACTTGTTTTGAGAAAACAAAACACTTGGTCATTGAACTGTGCGAATTATACTCTCAGTGCCAAAATGAGACCATCCCCAAAACAATATTTTGAGATGGAATTCAGTTATAAATCTTTGGACTATGATGCGGAACGGGGGCTTTTTCTGCAAAAATGTCTAGTTCCTAAAAATCTACTTCCCAGTCCAGAAATGGTTGTTTCTGTCTGTAACTTGAGATGGTGCAGTGTGACTTCCTGTTCATTCTGTTGAGCCATGCTCCGTCAATAACAATTTTTTTAAACATGAAAAAAAAATGGCCGACCAGTTGGGAACATCTTGCGATAGTGGGTGTTGATGGGATGTAAAAGCTTCATGTCTGCTCGTGCCCTTCCTTCCATTTCACAAGAGCCCAGCCATGATGTTGTCCCACCCCCCCCCCCCCCCCCCAACCCATTCCCCACCATAAAATTTGAAAAAGTTTGTCAAACACGGCTGAAGATTTATTTGTCTCCGTAGAAGCACAAGCACATGACACAGAAACTCAAATTGAGTCCTTATCTGAGGACTCGCTACCGGGTTATCTCCAGAACCTCGTGAGACGAGACCGGAAACAGTTTGAGGAATGGGTCAACGATATGACCAGTATGAGAGACAAGAGCGTCGCCAGCGGGAAAGCACGGCACGAAGAGATTACGAGACTCTACTTGACCCTGCCGCCTAAACCAGGTCAGTGGTGCAGAGGGTCAACTTCAATATCGGACATTTTTCGTCCATTTGCAGTATTTGTCTGAACAAAAGCAGTGTTTTTTTTTTTTTTTTTCTTTTTTTTCTTTTTTCGGCTATTGTTTGTATGATTTGTCCGATCAAAAGCTACCATTAGAAGAAAGTTGGTTGTGCTAGTGCATTTTTTTTGGAGATTTTTTTTATTTTTCAATTTCATTGGAAAGAGTAAGTGCTGAGCCAAATATTTGAATATTCGGATGTTTAATACTTGTTCAATACATTTGTATTGAACAAGTATTCAGAAATGGAAAAGGACCTTTTTTTTTTATTTCAGAGTTGTATTTTAGTGCGTCTGCCTGGTCTTTTTACAACACATTTCTCACCAGGACTTACCAAGTATTTCTCGTGTTCGAATATTGATGTTTTTTATCCTTGATAATCTTTCTCAAAAGTCTTTTGGAAGAATCATGTAGAGTATGTGCCTCTGCTCACAGGAGAAGCGTACGAGTGGCTGCTCTCTGATTGGCTGAAACACTGGCTGAATGCCGATAGCACCGCCTGCCAGCCAATCGATAACATAGACTTGGTTTGTTGCCATGGCAACCTGGACCCAGATAGGATACAACACGTCAAGCGGGTCAGCCACGAAGCAGTGAGTTTAAAACGGAGTAAAATTAAGTGCAGATAATAATGTGATATTTTAAATAACAGTGTTACACACCGTCGTATGAAAATCACACAATGAAGGGCCTGGGTGCAGGAGTACCGCAACTTTACTTCCAAGAGCTTAGTTCAGGACGGGGCACAACTGTTGTGAGTACAGAACATGCTTAATGAGGCTTGCTGTGGACATGGGTGAGTTTCAATGTGAAAACTACTCCTGAAAGCCCACTGAAGTCCTACTTTTGTCCTCTAAAGTCCTGCTTTTTTATTTTATTTTATTTAATCGTACTGTTTTACTTTTTCACCTGAGTCTGCTTGAAAGCCTAATATTGACTAAAATGTCAAGTTAATATACCTCGGGTTCTTCAACGAATCACAGTTCTCTTTTTTTTTAGCTAGTTATTTCACACGGTCTATCTTCGAAAGTCATGACAATTTTACTTCCCACAATGTAAAGACTCGCATCACATTGAACAAGTTCCAATTAGCATATAGGGATCATTTTGTGTTGTTTTCAAAACTGTTTTATTTATGATTCTAGGATGTGTGTAACTTTTGTTTATGCTGTCGGGAATTTAAGAAAAACAGCTGAATTTAATTTGAGAAATCAAGCTTTTAAACTTCTGCGTTAACTCGCTGGGTTGGAACAAAAAGTGACTGAAAGATTGCAAATTGTTACCTTTCAAATGATGGAATTTTGAGTTATTGTTTTTTAGGAATGATAAATTAGATATTAATAATTTAATTGGTAGCCGAAACTTAAATTGTCAACCACTAAAATCTTGGGGACTATTGTGCCATTATCTACAATGCAGGTTCGGCGACATGTGAAGGGTTTTACATATGTGCACCATGCATACCAGCAGGCCTCAAATTTAATATTTTCTTGGGCCCGGCCATTTTGCCTGCGATAATGAAATATTTGGCAGGGCACCAAGGCCAATGGCATTTTTTTAAAAGGGCACGGAGGCCAGTCATTATTACTTCTATTAGTTGGAAATATTCTGTGAAGTCCTGTAAAACTCTACAAGCTCTGTACAAACTCTACAGATACATGTGCATGAATGTTTGTCGCTTTAATCGATCTTTTTGTGGCATTTTTACAAACTTGATAGTTCAGGTTATTATAAACAACACACAATACATCGGTCATACAATGAATGATGCCATGCGCCGCACGTACACAACTCCATGATGAAAGCGCGAGCGAACTTGACAACCAACTTGGTCGATTAATTGCCTGGTAACTTATGCACAAAATATAACCTGGGTACCAGGCACAATCGACCAGTGGTTGGCAAATAGTCACTGATGGAACTTGGCCGTACCGTACGTGTACGTGCTTTAGATTAAATCTGGCTTCTGCCCCCTGCATTCGAAATTAAAATGCGGATGGAGGGATCGAAACCAGTCTAGATCAAGCTTCGTGTCGTATGCATGCTGTAGCAGCCGTATGTACATGTACATGTAGTACATACCGGTACCGGTCTGGCCCGCGTGTACCATTGCCTCGATGCGCACCCAGGCTGCGCTGACTACGGCCGGCGGCCCGGCCCGTCACGTCGGCGCGGCACGGCACGGGTGGGTATGCGTGGGCTTGCAACGATGCCACTACGGCCAGTTGGGAAAAGGGCACGGCAAGACTGGCCGTGAAGAGTGCGATTTTGTGAAGGGCACCAAGGCAAACTTAAAGGCATTGACGGCACTGGCCGTCCTGGCTGTCGTGGCCGCCGTTAAATTTGAGGCAAGCATACCAGGCACCTTTAATGATTCTCCGTTCTTCACAGGCCGAGATTCTTTTTTCAAAGTACGATGGCGGGCCCAGGCTATCTGGAAACAATTTGTGTCTGACGTGTGTGCGGGAGAGATGTCACATGATGCGGCTTAAAACCAACTTAAACGAGGATTGCAAGTTTATCACTGGTGCTACTAAAAACAAACTGGAGCCTGGGTACGTGGTTTTTCAAAGGCAGTACTTTTCAGTTGAATGTCTACTATTTTCTTCGGGGACTTCGGCTAAGCAATAATATTTAAGCTAATATTTTGTTCATATACACTGGATGGATATTGGTAGTAGATAAGATATTTAATATTTGCTCGATATTGTTGTACGACGAAACGTGCATAGATTTTGGTCAGTATTTAGAAGAAAAAAATGATTTACTACATATCTTTACCCAGGATGTGCTCAAACAATTTAAACCTGGTTTCCATTGGGGCCCTGCATATATTTATAATTATTATGAATATATACACAAAAACAAAAAATACATATTTACACATGTATACAATATTTACACAGATTAATCTATAAAGGAAAGTGTGTTTTGGCCGTTACTGAGTAATTCCTCTTCTGCGCGCATAGGTTGCCGGGTTACTGGGTCGGCAAGGCGTCGCTAAGGCAATGGAGGAGGATCGTCTTAGACAAGGAGCAACAGTATGGGGCCGAGCTACAGGAACTTGCAAAGATGGAAGACACGTCTGGTCAGTTTCGTCGTGGATTGTCTTGAAGAATGTTGGTTTGAATCCTGAACCGAAATCAAAATAGCAAAAATGCTGTGAATGTTTCCGAAACGGTTATGAATACACAATAAGTAAACATTTCATATTTCTTTTGGGTTTTAACCGCTTAAATACGGACAACAGCCATAGCTGCGGTTTAAAAAAAGACCACCTGGCCGGTTGCTGTCTGTACGCGCATTCCTGGGCGTACTTGATCTATTCATGTTTCAACTATATTGTTCTTGAATGGGATGTGATGAATAGATGGTGCTTTTTCAAACAAAGCCTTCATTCACACGAAAGGGGGTTCCAAGTGCGATGAATAGGACCACCCTAATCAGTGTGGTGCCTATTGTTTGTGTTCACTCCGGGCCGCGCCCCATCAATAACGGCCCTACACAATGCGAGACTTAGGAAACCCCAACCCGAAAAAAACATACCCTTGTGCCATTGACAAATAGAAAAACCAACACATTCCTATGCAGCTTTAAAACTTGATGGTCTGTTTTCCTGAATTTGTCTTGAACGACTTGAGAATGATTCTTCTTTTTTCCATTTTTCTATTAGGACAAGAAAACGCTTTGGAAGAAGCGGATGAGACATCAGTAGAAGGCACTTTCAACGGGGAACTACTTTGCCCTCACAGTAAGCTATGCCCAAGAGTTTCTATTTCCTTTCTTGGGTTGACGACCCCTGACCCATAATTTGCATATTTGTACTCTGTGAGTCAGTTGTGACCTAAGTCAATTGTTTTTTTTATATATTACGTGACAATCTCTTGGTTGAGTCTAGATTCAAATCACATGCCAGTTTTGAAATTTAGTGTTTGAAACTGTGCCTGAATGTTGTCCATTGTCCATAATACAGGGCTGGAAGAGTTGTACACAGAATTTGTTGGTTTTTTTTCTGTCTGTAGACGGCTTGTGCACGGATGAGAACGTAAGGAAGTTAGTACCAGTAGAGGTCTGGGAGAGACTCCATACGTACTTCCCTGATGCACCAGAGTTCACTCAAGATCAGGAAGTGTGCCGCGCCTGCCAGGTCAGAGCAAAATTATGAAGGATGGCCGAGAGTGAGAGCCCCCCCCCTCCGAGTGCGAGAGCCCCCCTCCGAGCACGTGAGCCCCCCTCCGAGCACGTGAGCCCCCCTCCGAGCACGTGAGCCTCCCCTCCGAGCGCGTGAGCCCCCCCCTCCAGGGGTGTGAGCCGCCTCCCGAGGGTGTGACCTCCCCATGAGTGTTGGACGTAATCCCCTTTTCCAGACTTTGAATCTACAGATTAATCCCGGATTTCCTCTTTTTGTCGTCTTGGTAGGCAATGGATGCTCAACAGCAACAGGACAGCATGCTGCGAGTCATGATGGCTGCCGACCAGAAGGCTGCACTGCCGCAGCTCTTCAACGACAAACACCGGCCAACATGGGACAAGAAGGTATAGCCTAGTTTAGTAGTGTTGGCGACACTGGCAGATGCAAGGGAAAGAAAAAGGGGTCATGCCCCCCCCCCCCAAAAAAAAATTATCAACCACATATCGTCATCGACACCACAAAGTATCACCCAAGTCCATTACAGTGTTACTTCGTGAAAACCGCTCAATGAATAAAGTAAAAAAAGCAGGTTGCGGAAACACAATTCAGAGAAAAATGCTTTGAAAGGTTTGACAGGAATTTGCTTCATTTGTATTCTGTTTGGGTTACAGGAAAAAGTGATAAAAACCTTCAAACTGGTGAAATAAAGATGGGTGTTAGGGTGGAGTGGTTAATCTGAGGTCGGGCCAGGCCGTTGAAAAGCCTGGCCAAGCCCCTGGAACGCCCGGGCCTTTGGGCTTCTATAATCCCCTGATTGTACACAATAAACTGCCCATTAATTCTGGAGTCCAGCCGGCTCATATTGTTCACCCAGACTTGACTGACAGCTGAGGCATCTTTTGATCCTGCCGTGAATGGGTACAGATTGGTGTGTGAGGGGCTACAACCAGTCCGGGCCCGGCAGAGGCCGGGCTTTATTGATTAGTTGATGCTCTGTTGTTAGGTGATTTGTGGCTCACAATAGCAAGAGTAAAAGCCCGAAGGCCCGGGCATGGCTGGGCTTTTCAAAGGCCTGGCCCGACCACAGATTGACCACTCCTCCCTTAGTTCGTGGAAACGAAAATGTACCGAGTGAGCGACGGTGTACTTGGGTGCTACTTCGTGAAAATGAAAATTACTCCGTTCTCTAAAATATGCGCACGTGGCGCGCACTCAAGTGAACTCAGGTGTTACTTTGTGGTGTCGGTGACGATTTTGGTTGCCTCCTCAAATTATACACTGCGAGAGTCACAGGCACTGTTTCCACTGCTACCTGAGCTGCCACTTTCAAAAATCTGAAGAAAAAAAATCTCAGTAAAAATAATTGACGTTTAGGGCTGTCCCGAATATTCAATATTCGATCGTCAAGCGAATATTCGAATACCATTTTGCCAGTTCGAATATTCAAAAAGATATATATGCACGTACAGATACGACTCTGATGCTATTTTAATAGAAAAGTTACGGCGCTTAGGCAGTGTCAAATGCCGCATTTTTGTCAATCGCAATTTTTTGTGGACGGAGGTTTATTGTTTCTGTCCATAAAAAATCTTGATACAACAGGGGCATGCAAAAAGATGCCGTTTGAACGGTCCATAATATCAATCGCCATACGTAAAACACCGGCGTGCTTTTACGTGCAATGTTTTTTTTACCGATGCAGCATGCACTGAAAAACTTGATCGGAGAGTATCGAATATTTGAATATTCGATCAAACCCAGTTTCGAATATTCGAATAGTAAATTATTCGAAAATGAACAGCCCTATTGGCAGTACCAGAATGTTTTTATTGGCATGCCATATTGAGGCAGAATGTTGAGATTTTCAGGCACTCGGACTTTTTAAAAATAATTTGTTTAATAATATCATGGAGAAATAATGCTAGAATTCATTGGGATTAAGGTGTTTTTTTTTATACTTGAAAATGTAACAATAAAAAGACAATACATCAAGTATTTGAGAGAATTTTTTAAATGTATTTAGATGTGCTAGAGGCAGATACAATAACTATGAACACAAATATTTTAAAGAAAAAACAATTGATAACTTTAATTCTATTTCAGGAAGTAACGGAGGTGTATGTAGTTAGTCGCCCCTTTCTGGAACAGTGGCGGGAATTTGTACGCCAGCCGCTGAAGAACGCCCCGCAGAGCGACGTGAACAACGCATTTCTATTGTGTCATCATAACCGCTTCATCTTCGAGCCCGGTTTTGTCGACGAAATAACCATCAACATGTGTGTATTAAAAACACAGCAATTAGCCGAACGGCGAAATGTATTATTCAGTTTGATGTTGAAATATAATCATTTGGCATTTTTTTTTTTTTTAAGTACACATAGATTTTAGAATCTTTGATTCTGGTGTCGTTCATGAAGATTTTTGTGAAAGCGTATGCTGCGCCAACAAGGCCAGTTCATACGTCACGCGAATTTGAGAGGGAAGCAGATTCGTCTCGGTAACCGTGAAAGTCGCAATGAAAAAACAATAGATAACGTTGTGAAATTCGCTCCGTTTTCACATTCGCGTGAAGTATAAAGCGGCCTCAAGTCCGATGCAGGATCAACAATCGGAAGGAAATTAATTTTTATTTTTTTTCCATGTGACGTATATACAATACAGCCCAGCACAATATGTCGCCATAGCAACACCTATATTCTCATTTTTGGTTCAAATGTTTGGGATATGGTAGAGAAGGGTTTTCAGAAAGTAAAAATCTTGATATCCACTACAGAAGAGAAAAATTGATGTTTCTGGTTATAAGAATGCCTTATAGCAACTTTCTTCTTCTTTCAATGTGCGATGTCACATACTTAACAGTTTCGTTTTTTGTCAAGATGCTTCATTTCTATCTTCTTTTTTTTAGGTATTCTTTGGTCTGGCCCCACGAATGGAATTTCCTGACCAAGAATTTCAACGTTGATTTTTCAATACGGATAGTCCGGGATCAAGACGTAACTGAAAACGGGAGACCGCCGACGCTGAGGTGCGAACCAGGTGAGATTGAAGGTGGCCATCTTGTCATGTATTCTTTAATGTAGGAAGAATAGACTCATTTCTCAGAACGGAGCCCTCGCTTGGGCTCATTGAGTAGGTTTGACGTGGCTCCATTAGTGTGTATTGGAGTTTCTTTGGCACACTTAGATTTTTTTTTTCCAACTTTCTTCACATACTGTTGTCAAAGAGGTTGGAACTCATTCAAACTCGTAAAATAAAATATTGATACGATTTGAAGCTTTGCATGGTGGGTGCGATATGAGAGAGACTGGGATTGCGGGTAACACCATGTGAAATAAATCTCTTCTAGGAAGAAGTGTGGTTCTGAAAAGAACCGGGATGAGTGTGTAACTCGTGGAGTGCTGCGGCTTAGTGTACCGAACTCAAGATCTCAGTGATACTGCAGATTGTGGGTTTGAGAACGGCTGGGGGCATGGTGCTTGTGTCCTTGAGCAAGACACTTTGTCACAAGTTGCTTCTCTCCACCCAGGAGTAAATAAGTACCTGTGAGGGCAGTGATGGTTATGTGTTTGATGAGCCCATGTGCGCTTAACTTGCAGCCGGTGCTGTATACTCAAGGAGTTGAGAAGGCTTCAGGAATGATTAATGGGCCCGATGAGCAGGGGTAATAATATTGTAAGCGCTGTGATGTAGTTTACTATGTTGAGCGTTCTTAAATGCCGGTTATTATTATTATTATTATTATTATTATTATTATTATTATTATTATTATTATGTAACTCAACGTTTCGGACAGTGTGCTCTGTCCGTCCTCTGGAGTAAAATATTAATATCTGAAAATTGAGATTGCAAAGTAGCAAAAAGTTGATGTCTGAAAACTGGCCACAAAATATGGTAGAGTTTTCCCCCATCAAACAAATATTAAACGGCAATACAAAGTCAGCTAAAGAGAAAATGTTTGGCAACGAAAAATAATTTTTCACATAGTCCACACCAGGTGTAGACGAGCATGCACTTGAAAACCAAAAGTGGGATTTGTATTGAAATTACGCATTTGTTTGCGCTTTACTCTCAACTGTTTCATTAAGGTTTTGAATGAAGGTTGATTAAACTCGGCAGAAACTTCTTTGCAACTTGTAGTAACAACACTAGCCATCAAGAGGAAATTTACTAAACGTCAACAACCAAAGCAAAAACAACTGCCAACTATCTTGAGAAAATACAGCGGGTAGCCTGGTACACCCGTTGTTACTTTCTTGCTTCAGAGGCCTGCATGGAGTGCATCACGGCAAGACAAACCCAGGCTAAGCTAGAACGGCAAGAGTACAGCGGCGCTCGGATCTACATCCGCAAGATTGTGGCCGAGCTCAACTCATTTGGTCAGTCGCAGGACGACGACGACGGAAAGAGAACGAGCGAGGGTGGCCCCAAAGACCCGGATTTTTTCCAGGTGGGTCGAAAGATCGAGTTTCCTCACCTTAACCCGTGCCCCATGGGCAAATTTCATCAGGCTAAGCATAACAAAGTCAGTCTGGGTAAAAGCAGGTTACCAAACACAAATCCATGTGATTTTCATGCTAAACAAACAACAGCTGAATACGAGTCGCAAGCAGTAAACATCACAAACAATTTGGTTGGTAATCCTATTTTTACTATTAAGGAAGACTTTTTTGTGCAAAGCTGCTTCATGTAATTGGCCCCCATGAGTTATTACTTCGAGGTATTCCAACATGCTACCTGTAAAGGGACCATTTCATATTGGCCAGGTGCGGTACTGATTGCGGTACCGCTGGGTTTTTTTGCGGCGCCGCATTCTGTACCTCACTTCCAGCTGAATAAAAATGGGTGAAATCTGGAGCTTGGAGCTCATTAAAGCACAGTCGGATGGTCAAAGATTTCCAGTTGGCAGTGGTCATTAAATGAAGTCGGGCCACGGACAAAGAACCCCATTAGTGGAGGTCCTACACTGCTGCAATGAATGTCCACCGAGACGGATTAACCAGAGAGAGTCGCAGTTGGATTCTTTGTAAAGCAAGTGACGGCCAGCGGATCACAAACTCCAATATTGCTCTGACGAAACTGTGCCTGTGTGTTACTGACCTGCATAGAATAAGCTCATTATATCAGCCAGCTGGGCATTCGTGCCGATACCGCCTAAAAGAAAAATGGCGTTACCGCCTAAAGAAAAATGGCGTTACCGCAATTGATACTGCTTTCAGACAGTATGAAATGATCCCTATAAAGCAGCTCATAGCAGGCATGCAACTTTTCCGCGGATCCGTTTTTTAAAAATTCCGACCGTTTCCCACCGTGGCGACTGCGGAATCGTTCGCCGATATTGCTAGCGCACATCATCTGGCTCCGTATTTTGTATACATATTTGCATAGAAAGGTGCAGGACACAGACTCCGTGCGCATTATGTAGCGTACCTGTACAATCTTGCCGTTTTATGAACGAGTCGCTGTAGCGCCCTCTATCGACTACAGACATATAGTCAGGTTCCGCATTTTTTTTCTCGCGTGAATGAATACAATACAGTGCAATCGGGATACGGACACTATACCTACATGTTGCACTCGCAGGTAAAACGTTGGAAAAACGTGTTTGGATATCGATTTAACGTGTCAAAAGGATTTATTAGTTGAGAATGTCAAGGTAACAGCAATTTTTACATCTGAATAAATGGTAAAAAAAAGAAAATTGTGTAATTTTTTAATAGAAAACATGCTACAAAATGAGGTTAAAATCTCTCACTCAGCTTTCAATCCAAGTGGTCAAAAACTGCTCAGAATGCACCACAGAGCACCTAGAATTCAAACTTTTCAGGGGCCCTAAGGCGGGCCCCGGACCCCACGCCCTAAGGGCTTCGCTCTTTTTTTGCAATTGTGACCCGCTCTGGAAAAAGGTATATTATGTCGCAAAATATGAAAAATGAGTTTCATGTATGTTTGGAAAGCCCGCAATGTAAGCTTTCATTTGGTACATGATAGAGCTCCAAAGCCCTTTCCGTTCTGGAGATATCGCATTTTTGCATATTAATTAGTTCTATGGAGTTCAAATTGCACAACAGAGAAAACAGGCATTGAAATAGCTTGTTCCAATACAATGCAATGGAACAATGTACTCTAAAAGGCTTATTTGTTTCACTTTATTCACTGAAATCAACATTGTTGCGCACCAAACCTGAAACTTTAGATATTTAAGATGTCATTAAAGGCAAAAAACAAAAAATGAATTTTGACAAAAAATGTCGCCCTCTCAACATTGAAAGGGCCATTACACGTAAATGCATAGCGCGACTTATATCACCTTTTTCTGGAGCGGGTCACAATTATGAAGAGTTGCATGCCTGTCATAGAATGTGCCTATGCCACTTCTTAAAAGCTCCTGGCATGGTTCCTCTTTTTTGATAAACAAGATTTTATTGCCGCGTTTAAAAAGAAAATCTACCAGCTCTGTGTTTTCGTTCTCAGCATGTCAACGGAAGCAAGAAGATGAAGATAAGTAGCGACGCCGAGAGTATCCGGCGAAGTTCGCGACACCGCAAAGTTCGAGGAGAGAAGGAAGTGATCGTGTCGTCCTCCAATACACTGAAGGAACTAAAAATCAAGGCGAGATATTTAAAGATATTTAATTCTTTTATTGGTAATTGGGGTGGGCAGTCTTAAAAGAGTTTAGATGCAGGTACTGCCTGAAAGATGACTGTAAAATACCACATTTTTTAAAAGGTTTATTCCTTGTTTCTTCAGCTTTTTTTTAATTTTTATGTGTATGCAATACTCATTTAATTGATTAACCCTAACAATCCCAACTCCTCCAATTTTAAAATACTTTACATGCACCTTAGGGGGTTAGGGTTAATTATTTAATTACTCAATCGATTGAGGGATGGTTGAGGTACTTGGAATTTTAGACTTTTTGAGATTAAAGTATAGTTTTTATGATTTTTTTTGTGTGATGCAATTTTTAATATTATTGTTTAATTTCAGCAAGTAGTTTTATAGTGATTCATTTTAAATATTTTATGGAATTTGTTTTCATTCATTTGGATAACCTTTTTAGAGAGTGATTTATAATTTGTTTATGCCATAATTTTCTTTACGTCTGGGAAAACCTGTATCGTTAGGGTGGAGTGGTTAATCTTGGTCAGGCCAGGCCAGGCTGTTGAAAAGCCTGGCCAAGCCCCTGGAACGCCCGGGCCTTGGGGCTTCTATAATCCCCTGGTTGTACACAATAAACTGCCATTAATTCTGGAGTCCAGCCAGCTCCCATTGTTCACCCAGACTTGACTGACAGCTGAGGCATCTTTTGATCCCGCCGTGAATAGGTACAGATTAGTGTGGGAGGGGCTACAACCAGGCCTGGCCTGGCAGAGGCTGGGCTTTATTGATTAGTTGATGCTCCATTGTTAGGTGATTTGTGGCTCCCAAGAGTAAAAGCCTGAAGGCCCGGGCATGGCTGGGCTTTTCAAAGGCCTGGCCCGACTACAGATTAACCACTCCTCCCTTAGTTTGAAATTGTTTGTTCTTTAAGTCTGGACAAAAAGTGAATAAATGGAACTAAGACAGAACTCAGAGGAATTCAGATTTGCAGCATTACAGCCCAAAACATCAAGCTATTTAACAAAAAAAAAAAAACTTCTTGTGGTGTCTTATGCTGTCCAGGTGATGCACGCCTTTTCCGTGGCCCCTTTTGACCAGACCCTCCTGCTCGGCGGTCAGCAGCTGACCGATAATGAGTCCACGCTGTCCAGCCTGGGCGTAGAGCCCGGCTGCGTCATCACGCTGACCGTGGACATGCCAGAGAGTGAGGACCCGCTGGTCATGGATGAAATATACCGAGGTGAGGCGTCTGTTATCAGAAGTGCCGAAGTTGAAATATGGTCAGACCTATTGGTGGCACTGCTCGTTAGTGCCTATGTCAAAGCAAGATTTTCCCTCGGGCAATTACACACTAAATATAAAGCGCACACAGTACTTGGATACATGTAGGCCTACATAGGGTGTAGAGTAACAGTTGTACTTAGGGAGCACTGCCTAACTAGTGTATTGTTTTGTTGCATTCGTAATTTAACTGTGACGTGTTTTAGCTGATATTTGTATACTTATGAATTTGATGGGTTTTTTTAAAATTGATTATTTTTAAATTTTTAAATTTCAAATTTTGTCATTAATAAGCTCCTCCTGAAAATAGAGTAAATAATTATTAATATCATTGTATTGGTCATTTAAATAAAGAGCTTCTCTGTATGTCATTACGGTAAAAAAAATATACCCAGGACTCTTTTTGTTTTATGCTAAACTGCAAAATTATCTGAGACTTAATCTATGCTGTTGAATATTTTCATTTTGTATTTTTTCAGCGTCCAATGTGCCTGAAGCTGGCTTTAAAGGTAAAGTTAATTTTAGTTTTGCTTGGCCTCTAGAAAAACAACAACAGAGGTGTCCCTTGAACTTTGTACATGTATATTGTCGGAGATAATTCAACACATGAGATGCAAGAAGTGGATAGTTTGGTAATCTGCCGCCTAAACTTTTGAAAATGAATAAAACTGCTGCAAACTGCTGACTGACTGAATGGACCTGAAATATACAAATCAAAAAATTAGCTGGCCTGACGTTTCGAACTTAAAAGAGGGATGAAACCCAAAAGAGGGATGCAAAGGAGCATGGCAGTGGGTAAACATCAAATGGAGGGAAAAGACAGCCAGGAAGAAAGGAACAAAGGAACAAAGAAGTGTGGGGAGGGTAAGGATGAAGGAGGGGAGGGATTAAGATGAAGGATGAAGCTGGGGAAAGGAGACAAAGGAGTGTGGTTAGTGGGTGGGGGGTTGAATAGAAGGTGGTAATAGGGCAAGAGAAGGAACAAAGAGAAGTGGCAAGGATAAACAGGAAATGGAAATGGAAACTTTTGAGTTGTTTACCACAATCAAGTCACCAAGTTTTCAACTCTGATCCTGTAAAATCAGATTCAGATTCAGTTAGTCATGTGAAATCAACTCGACATGAAATTCATTTCCTGGGGCCAATTTCATAGCGCTGCTTACTGGTAAGCAGAAAAGTTGTGCTAACTATAGCAGGAAAATTTGCTTAAGCATTTAGCGTATTTCATGGCCAAGTCGTGCTAACGCTTGCGCGTGCATGGAGATTTATATTGTTGCGCCACTGATTTAAGCAAATCGTGCTTCCGAAGTTAGCGGGCTCTTCGCTGTGCTTACTGCTTACAGTCTCTATGAAATGGGCGAGGGTTCCGTTGGCAAAAAATCGTGTGTTGGGCCCTGGTGTAAACCAGTAGAACCACAAAAACAATTTACACTGAAAATTATAACTTAAAGAATATATAACAATATTAATCTTTTAACCCTGCGAGCCACCAAGTTGCTCAAACGTAAGGCAATTTTTTTTAAATTATATAATTACTTAAACACCTTTAGGCCAATTCCGCTCAAACTCCATGTATTCCTACATCGAACCCCCCCCCCCCCCCCCGGTTAAACCTGGAATAATCACCTTTAAAGCGGGGGTACTCAACCAGAAAAGATTTTTTTTTTCGACCGTGGGAAATCTGGGACGCCATTCATTTTTATACAAACCTAAGTCCTTTGTGTATATAACCCAATAGCCGAACTCGCCTGGTCAAGCCAGCCTGCATAAAGGAACCTATCAATCATTCCACTGCTGGCCCAGTGACAGACAGTAAACAGCAGCTGTTTGCACCCACAAAAAGCCTATGTCTGTGACTGTTTCATGTCAATGCCTTTAGAAAGTGACTTTTGGATGAGCACCTTGGTGTGCGCGAGTCATTTTTTGGGCGGTGCGGCTCCCAGGGTTGAAAGACAAAATAAAACTGTACATATTATAACCACATCTGAATGTTTAAAGAAATTTTGCAAACTTTCTTTGTACACGTATATTGTGTGTGTAAACGAGTTTCTCTGAATGCGTACCTGTCTTTTTCCCCCTCGTCTGTGAAGGAACCGGACTGCTTGGGAGTGGCCACTAGTGCCCTCTAGTGTCGAAGGAATTGAAGGTGGGATGCCATAACCGTGGAACTCCCTCCCACACCCCTCCCCCCCCCCCCCCGATACCCCTGTAGTCTTGCTACCCCTCCCCCACCCAGTGTGTTTCTTCTGCTGAATCCATGAGAATCCACTACAGCAAAAGATCTTTTGTTCACCGCCCACCAGGGATGTATTCGAGTCCATCACAAGTCCTTGCAAGTCCATCACAAGCCCTCCAGTCCAAATTTCAATTATAAGCTATTCAAATGAGCATTGACAAAGGCATTCCTTTGTCATTATTCATCTAGTTACTTGTGACCGCTTTATGAAAGGACTTGGGAACGGACTTGGGAACGGACTTGGGAACGGACTTGGGAACGGACTTGGGAACGGACTTGGGAACGGACTTGGGAACGGACTTGGGAACGGACTCGGCCACAACTCTGCCGCCCACGGCAACAAAATCCAACAGAAAGTACTCACTCTTGGATATTGTTGGATGTTGTTGGATATAGCATGGTGAACATTAGGAGGACACAATTGCGGTCTTTTCTGTGATTCTACGTAAAAAATAACTTGTACGTGACAACTATGAAGACTACGTTTTCTTTCACATAACCTTTGACCCCCTTTGAGCTCTGTGTCACGTGTTACCGTAGCAATGATAATTCCAAAATATTTTGATGTCGGCACTCACTGCCTGTTTTCATTGGATGCTTGTTAAAACCCGAAGTCAAAGTGTACCCCTTTGTCAAGGTGCGACAAAGGTTTGCTGGCTTCAGATGTGATTTTTTGTATGCAATCGGATTTGATTTTGAATACCTGTTTCTAAAATCATATCTGTGTTGGTTTTTTTGAATGTTTTGTGTGTGTGTGTGTGTGTGAGTATGTATATACCGGCAATCGTGGACTAGGGACAAAAGGGTTAGGTCATAGACAAAGGATCCACGTTTGACCGAACGTCCACGATTGAAAATCGTGTACAAAACCAATGGGAGGCCTTCCGAAAAAAACAAAAGAGGAAAAATGGGACGTCTGCGATTGCAGGTATTTACACACTTGGGTGTATGTGTGTGTGTTGTTTTTGCGTGTTTTATTTTATTTTATTTTTATTTTTTGGGGGGGGGGGGGATTTCGCACTGAATGGTGGTCAGATAGTTGATATTTTTTGCAGATGTGTTGTTAATTATTATGCTTTTCAAAGTGCTGTTCTGTGTAAAGACTATCACAATTTTCCACTTTTTTCCCTAGTTTCGTCCAAATGCATCTACTGCTAGGTGAGCCAAGAACTTCGCCCCTTCTTTACTATAACTGTTTTTTTTTTTTGTTTTTTTTTATATTTTTTTTTTTTGGGGGGGGGGGGTTGTGTTGTTTTGTTTGCATATCAAGAAATCATATAAAAACAGTCACAATGCTATTTGCAAAATGAAAAATACTTTTATTGAGGTACTTGTGTTGTTGAATAATGAAACCATTACAAGTGGAAAATCAAGACTGAGTAGATTTTCAACAAGACTTTATATTCGAAATGGGATATTAATATTTGGGCTTTTCTACGCCTTTTCTGTCGGGAATGAAACGGCAAAACCCCCCCCAAAAAAACAGGCCTCAATGAAAAGGACCAAAACTAGTCATCGGTTAGTTGCGATAATATGCAACATGAGTATTGATATAAGTGGATTTCACTGCTCACCCAGCACTACATGCCATGGGCTGGGGTTTTCCAGTAGTTTACGGTACTCGGCAGTAAATGACTTCAGGGCCCAAATTCACGGATGTGTTAAGCAATTGACATATCGCCGTTCATGACCATTATCCAATCGTAGCGTCTGTTGAACATCACATGATATTCCAAATCTTGGACAAACAAAAAACATTCCAAATACGCGCATTATTCGGCCGCATGTGTTCCATGAAACGCAGTACGCGAATCACGCCAAATTTAACGCAAACGCTCCACCGGCCCATCACGTTTTCATTATACTAATTTAGTTTGCAGCACATTGGCCAAGCCCGTTTAGCGTAGTTTGTTCTGTTTATATTCTGTTATTATTTAAGTTTTTCCGATTCTCGGACGGTAAAAATTATGTGAGTGGGGTCCGGGGAGTCTGCATTATTCAGATACGCGTTATAACGAGCGGCTGGAAATTGGGAAAAGCTATTTTCCCACTTTTTGCAATAAGTGGTCGCACGAAAGTCTGCATGCACATGTGGACAAAGTTGTCTCAGAAATCTGAGACAACTCCTGCATCCGGTCACCAGAGAGAGCGTGTATGCTATTATTCACCGTAATACGCTACTGCGCGTTTTGCGCATCGCATCCACGTGCTGCACGTGTGTAAAGTTGTCTAAGGGGCGTGGCTTACTCGCAAACGGCGATAGGTCAATTTTGCTTGGCACAGAACAAATCTGATTAATAGCAGCAACGGGCTACCAGCCAAAATATTATGTGCATATACTGCTTAATTGTGACTGGTTCCCAGCTTATTTTGTTTACCTTGTAAATTGGCCAAGTATTTCTGCTGAGCAGCCCAAAGAATTTAGGGCACAATATAATACAGATCGTTAATTATAAGACTAAGCTTCATCTCTCGTAATTGCATTTGTCACTGTGTACATACTTCATGAAGTGCAATTGATAGTTGCAGCTCTCAGGATGATTTGGAACAGAGCCAGATCTTAATCTTTAGATGTCATTATTTTTTCAACTTTTTATATGGTGGTGCAATCTACTCTGAGGATAACATTACAAAACTTCGGTGACTGTATGACATGGGGTTGGGTTGGTTAGACGGCACTGCCGAAGTCCCATAAGTATTGGATCAGCACATGTCTTTGTTCTATGTGCACTACTGGTGAAGTACTGGTGTGCTGATGCCATTACTGGTGTACTGATGCCATTACTGGTGTACTGATGCCATTACTGGTGTAGTACTAGTTTAGAACTGGTGTAATATTGGTGTGCTACTGATGCACTACTGGTGTTCTTGTAGTGTACTACTGGTGTACAGTAGAACGTCACTACAACGAACATACATTTGGCTCCCAAATCAATTTTCAATTCGATATTCACTTTGATAAAAAACGACCACTATAGTCAAGATTTTGTGTTGTTCCCACGATGTTCCTTATGCCGTTCTACTGTACTACTTTTGGAGAACTGGTGTACAACATGTACTGGTGTGCTGCTGATATGAGCTACTGGTGTGGTACTGGTGTAATACTTGTGTATTACTGTTGTACTACTGTTGTACTGCTTCCATGCTACGAGTGTACTACTAGTGTACTGCCGGGTGTACCGCCGGGTGTACCGCCGGGTGTACCGCCGGGTGTACCGCCGGGTGTACCGCCGGGTGTACCGCCGGGTGTACCGCCGGGTGTACCGCCGGGTGTACCGCCGGGTGTACCGCCGGGTGTACCGCCGGGTGTACCGCCGGGTGTACCGCGGGTGTACCGCCGGGTGTACCGCCGGGTGTACCGCCGGGTGTACCGCCGGGTGTACCGCCGGGTGTACCGCCGGGTGTACCGCCGGGTGTACCGCCGGGTGTACCGCCGGGTGTACCGCCGGGTGTACCGCCGGGTGTACCGCCGGGTGTACCGCTATATGTAGACACTAGACAGTCCATTATCTGGCCTCGGTGTTGGATGGGCTTATGCCATATACAAGTAGGTGTAAACGGTGGTGGGGGAGGGGGGGGGAGAGGTTCTATGCGTACAAGGAGAGACATCAGGTATTCACCTACCTCTGGTGAATGCTTTAGATCTCCCATGCTGAATAAAGAAACTTTATCAGTGCTCAAACTTTGTGTCACTTTCACTGTAGGCCTACATTGTACAATGTAATAATAATTTTTTAAAGATGTAACAAAAGTCTTTAGAATGCACTGATGTGTTATAACTTGTATGATATTCTGTATAACTGTATTAAACAAAGTTCTATATGGCGAGCTTTCGCAGGGGAGTTAGAAGTGCTGGAACTTATTTTTGTGATTTCGTGAGTTTTGGTTATCGTGTTTCTGAAGATATTGGGTGGTGTTTTTTTTTTTTGTTTTTTTTTGTTTTTTTTTTTGGGGGGGGAGGGGTAATTCGGGCTGGAGGAGGGAATGCGTCGGCGCGGAGTCTTAACGTACCTCTTCAACGGGGCATGGTAGAATAAGGCTGTTCACGTTCCAATTGTGCATGCGCACTAGAGTGCCCTCTGCAGGCTAGCACGTCTTCCGGTTTGTTCCCCTCATCAGCTGTGGCGCTGCATTCAAGATGGCCGCGGAATGTGACACCCACTTATTAGGATTGTTCATCAGTTTGCATACAGTGGGCTTGAACACGCATATCAATTGCAGCTTTACCGTAAAGATAAACAACTGCCAACAACTATACTCTACCACCAAAGCCTAAAGCCCGGTTCATACTTTACGGTAATACGAATGCGAAGCGAATTTATGACGTCAACTCCAAATATTCGCGCTGCGAATTCGCAAAAGTTGAACGCATTCAGCTTGTGAAGTATGAACCGGCCTTAACACGTAATGTACAATTTAAATACACTTTAAGAATACACTACGTGCGGGAAATTATACAATAAAACTTCTCCAGATAAAAATCTTAAGGACGCAGATGACCAAACACTGCCAAATTTGATGTCAGCTTTTGCACAACTTCAACATTTACGAACAAATTCTACTCTACATCACAACCCAAGCAAAAAATCAACAATGAAACTAATTAATAATTAAATGTGTGCGGTAAATTACAATAAACTTGGCTAATTCAGATTAATAAAATCAAATGACGCAAATGGTGACAACAAAATCGTGTCAGATGTCCTTTCCCATGCCCTACAAAACCACCCCCCCCCCCCCCCGCTGGAGAGAGATTTTGGGACTTATCTTCTTGGACAAGTTGAAAATAACCTGCTGCTATCACCATATTTACAAGCGATAACCTGTTTCGCGAACCGAATCTACACAAACAGATGCGTCTGTAATTCGTGTTCACATGGAATATTGCCCTTTCTTAACTGATAACATGAATAACTTTTTAAAGAAGTAACTTTCTGTATCTAGCTTAACATCCAGTCCGACCTGTTTTTACACATAAAAACCACGTCTATCAAAGTACGTACATGGGCGTGATCTATTCTCACCAGGCGTGCGCATGCTCAGAATTACGCGCGAATGCTCAGAATTACGCGCGCATGCTCAGAATTACGCGCGCATGCTCAGAATTCCGCGCGCATGCTCAGAATTACGCGCGCATGCTCAGAATTACGCGCGCATGCTCAGAATTACGCGCGCATGCTCAGAATTACGCGCGCATGCTCAGAATGAGCAAATACGGCCGGTATGTCTGCTGTCACCAGCGTCTCAAAGGTGACCTTTGTGGTACTTGTTGTATAATCATGCAAGATGGCGGTACTTTTGTTTCGTAGTAGGACGGACTACTTGGGAAAAAGAGGATCTTTTCACAGCCAACGTTTAGTATAACCGAAATGCAAGAAACGCGGGTTAAAATGGATTCTTAAACAAGCTATTTAATGTTCAAATCAATTTAAACAAGGAACCATCTCTTAGAGAAAGTATGTACACAATGCTATGGAAATACCACTGTTGCGCCTCTGGTAACATACTTTTGCTCAAGTTCAAAGTTCGCTTTAACACACGAGCCATGATTTTCCAATTTTAATACTCCATATAATTGCCACAAAAGACCTAGAAATTTAAACATGGAAGTAATGATGTCGATGTACTGCATTTATTTCACGAAGAATCCCGTGCAGTGTCTCTCTAAGGGAAGTGGGGTTGCCGGCGAAATGAAATACGTATACTGAATCTGAATCTTTTTTCATCTGCGAAATGAATAAGTGCTTCTGCCATTAAAATCTTGACATCAAGGTATAACGTAAATAAAAATACAAAACCGAAAAGAAAAAAACTAAACGTCGAAAGCTTCTCCAAAAAGAGCCTAGTTCCATGTAGTCGCAAAGAAGACGTAAATAGACAAGCGGCAACGTTGAACTTGTTTCAACGATCGCATGCTCGTGAGCACACCAGAACAATATCTATACACGTGGTACAACAACCCACGCCATCGCGCGTTCGTACAAGCAATCTCCAGAAACAGTTGTGGCCCGGAATCGGATTCACACGGAATTTGCCTGTCAACAATGATAAAGTTTATAGAGAGAAATTTTGCGAGTGCACCACGTGTGAAGTATAGTCTTGTGCTCAAAAAAGTTGTAGGTCTTCGTATATCCACCAGTATACATGCTGTTAGTCCATGGGCCAGACAAACAATTGGTACCATCTTAGGGGCAAAACTTTAGTTGTACTAAAATATTTGTAGGGTCAGTACAATTAAATTAATATGTGACAATCTTGCCACACGAGCAGCTTAAGCTATTTATTTTGGATGTTAGAGTTTTCGCCCATAGGCACCTATATTATATTATTTGTTTTTCTATTATTATAATTGTTTTTCTTGTTAATGCAAGTCGCCCATCACAAGGCCAAGGGCCACTCGAGGTGTGGGCTGCAGAGGAAAGTGTGGAAGAACCAGTCCCTCACACTGAAACAAGACAAGATAATCTGATCTCTTCACAGTATGAATAGGGTCGGGATGGGTAACTAGTCCACTGTAAGGCATTTATTGCCCTTCCCATATTAAGCGTATAAAGTTTGCAGAATTACCTGCAAACCACGAATTCAATGCTCCAAACCACTAGGCCACGGCACTTCCACAATGCACAATTGACTGAAATCGTATACTGTAATTTGTTTCCATACACATTATCAGTATAATGTTGTATGAATTTGAAGACCAGCAAATAAACATGTTGGGATGCATTTTTTTTTCAATCAATCTATCTAGGTTTATTCTACATGCAGGGTACACGTTCATCGGCGGAAAATCAGACTCCCTGGGAAGGTAGTAATGCTGTAATAGATGTCTGTACAAAGCGCATTTTTAGGGTTTGCCCAGAGGGTCTGTCCATTCAACGCATGACTGGAAAAAAGCTATTGTGATTCCTGTCCCGAAGACTAATCCCCCCTCAGTTGAGAAATTGAGACCAATTTCTCTTACCAATCATTTTGCAAAGATTGCGGAAGGTTTTATTGCACAATGGGTGTTACAAGATATCGCACCAAAATTGGATCCATGTCAATTTGTTAACAAAATCCTATCTACAAATCACTATTTAATAAATATGTTACATTTGCTGTATGAACATGGGGATAAACCGAAATCCACTTCTAATGTAATTGTTACTGACTTTGCCAAAGCATTTGATAGAATTGATCATACCCTGGCTATCACAAAACTCATTGACTTGGATGTTCGCCCCTCTATTATCCCTTGGATTACTGATTTTTTGAGTGCTCGCCAACAATGTGTTTGATACCATTCAACATGTTCTGATTGGTCGACTTTATATTCAGGTGTTCCACAAGGAACTAAATTAGGCCCAATTATATTTTTAGCGATGATTAATAATGTTAAGCTTGATGGTAATAATATTTCTACTTATAAATACGTTGATGATCTGTCAATAGTAGAATGCAGAAATTTCTCACAACCGTCAAATATTCAAAATTCAATAGACAGTCTTGTTGGATGGTGCGACCAAAATCTGATGAAACTTAATCCATCCAAATGCCTCCACATGAATGTTAATTTTATGCGAAATCCACCCATTTGTTAAACATTTTCTATTGGTGCTCATAACCTGGTAACAGTGACTCAAATGAAAGTGTTAGGAGTAATTATTCAAAATGATTTGAAATGGGATAGAAATGTTGATAACATAGTTAAACGGGCTAATAGTAAGATTCACATGTTACGTGTGCTTAAATGTCACGGTCTTCCATCTCATGACCTTATGACGATTTATACATGTTTTATTAGACCAATTACTGAATACGCTGCTCCAGTGTGGAATGGGGCACTGACTAAACAACAGATAACTCATATTGAACGAGTACAGAAGAGATCCCTTAAAATAATATTGGGGTCAAATTATACGACTTACGATGATGTTTTAACTAATTGTAACTTACAATCTTTAACTGATCGAAAAAAATCGTTGTGTGTGGCTTTTTATAAAAAAAAACAGAGAGAACAAATCAATTTAAACAGTTCATTCCACCCAAAAATAATACTAGGGTCTTAAGAAACAAGTAAAAAATTTCCCGAAATCCGATGTAAAACAAAACGAATGCAGGACAGTGCAATACCATACTTAATTAAATTACACAACATGGAGCAATAATGTGGTTAAATAATAATATATAATATTGTGTTTCGTACTGTGCCTTTTTTAATAGTTAAATTTATTTGTAATTGTCATTTTTATTATGTAAATCCATTATAATTAAGTTTTAACTGTGAGAATGGATCAATAAACCAATATGAAATAAAATGAAATGAAATGATGACCACTAATAAGCTGCCACTCTGCAACGGTTATCATTACAAAACATTCAAAAATGGCAACTAGAATTTGCCCACCCAAATGGTGCCGATAGGTGAAATTTTGGGTCTGGGCCCATGGACTGTGGTGCCAAAATAACGTTCATGCGGTGTCTACATTTGACCGTTCGTTCAGTATGGATACCGCACAGTTTTTGGACTGCAAAGCCTGCATTGACTTTGGTATAAAGGTTGACGCTTAAAAATAAATTCAGGACGGAGCGTGCAAGGGTCGTAGTATAGTGAAACGCGACTGTGTTCGTACAAGTAGTACCTTAAGGAGTCGTCGTTTTCACAAAGTGACGAATCCGTCGAAAATAAAAAAAATTGAGGGCAATATCTTTTTTTTGTCTGGATATTTCGACTTCATTTGATGTCCTTAACATCTCTGCAAAGTTTCAAGACTCGAAACCGAGTTCATTGAGCTAATTGCAAAAGTGGCGAATTCGTTGCCCTCCCGATTTTTTATTTTCATGAAGTGGCGAATCGCGATTCGCCACTTCGTGAAAACGCGACGCGCAGAAACTGCGTTTCCACGAAGTGGCGAATAACCTTCATCGCGAGGCTACATTATAATAATGCCACAATGCGGGTGCGGTAATCAGAACTAGCTCGTCTTCACCTCGTACCACCATGGCGACAAGAAATCCGAGGCTATGTGAAGCAGGTAACCACAACGTAACCCTTACGCTATTTCCTTTTTGTCTGATTGTAAAGTTAAACTTTGTACTGCCTTGATAAATAATCCACTACCACCAACCCTTACGCTCTTTCCTTTTTGTCTGATTGTAGAGTTAGACTTTGACTGCCTTGATAATCCACCTTTTTTTTCGAAACTGAATTCGGCGATTGTGTAGTGTAGGGCCCCTCTTTAGTTTTCGATCAAATTAGAGTCGAGGGTATTTTTTCTCATTACAAAATGACTTTTTCGACCTAAAGCAGACTTCTCTTAATTCTATTTACATCTTTTTTTTCGTCAAACAATCCACAATAATTTGCAATTTCCTTACGCGCTTTACGGCAGTTGCCATAAGCGCACCCACCCCAACACGTTCAGTTTTGAGTGTTTACTGTGCGTCGCGGTTATCGCCATCTTTATTTTCGCGTTGCGTTCTGTTGTCTTCATCGTCGCTTTACCCAAAAATTTCTCTCAAAAACTAAAACCCTGCCCTTTATCTACGTCATACCTGTTGGTTTTTAATGTCGCTAACTAGTTTGGCAATTCCAATAACTTAAAAGTGGATTTTTGTTTCATAACAGGGAACAGGGCCCACACTACACAATCGCCCTGAATTCATGGGTAGACTTCTGTATACTAGTTTTCGTGCTCGAAATAAATGTGTCGGAAATACACGCATAAGGAACTTCATGCTGTGTAGGCGAGGTTCTGCAAGTGCCATGCCGTTTAACAACATGTTTACGCTTCCCATCTTTATGCATTCCAACACATAAAACTAAAGAAGAACTTATGAAAGATGCCATTTTTATAACAAAAAATGAACGTACCTTAAAATTGAAATTAACGTAAATGGGGCTTAATGTACCCTAAAATTGTTCTGTTAGATTCCTGATGGATTCCTCGGGGAGCCGAAGTTTATACTAGGCCTACAGTTTATTTGTTTTTGACTCTTTATTGTGATTGATTTGCTTTTAATTGTAGTTCCGTTTCCATTGGTGAAAACGCTGTCTACCTAGTTCCATCTTCTCGACTTGAAAATGATTGGTAAGTTAGGTTTTTAACTACAACAGTGTCACAAATATTCTCCGTTACATTTTTACAGGCTCTCTTTTTAAATCAATGGCTATCCCGTCAGACTTGTCTCATTGCAGAACGTTTCCTGCATGGAAAGACTTTACTTTATTACCCCCACTAAAATCAGTCAGGAACGGCAAATCTTGGAAAATAACCATCTGTTGGTGCTCAGAATTGTATAAACATGTGGCACAATTACATTTTAGAATTAATTCGGAAATTTTCGTGCAGTATAGGCGAAGAAAGTTTGTGTTTTCTGTGTTAGATGTTCTAGACTTGGCGCTGTGTATTCAAAGTGTTCACATGTTGATTTCTGCCTCATTATTTTTTTTACAGATTTTGCCACACATAAATCTTTAAACAACAGGTTGTGTCACATTTTTAGATAGTTGCTATTAAGGAAGGTTGTTTTTTTTGCAAGATTAGGCCCATGCTGTTCCTGACCAATTTTGCTGGGGGTATTAAAGTAAAATCCAGTGTTGTAGTACTCGTACACGGTACTCGAATTACCGTTTTTATCGTACTCGTACTTGTACTCGCGTGTCAAATTACTCGTACGCGAACTGACGGTACTCGTACTTGGGCAGCAAAGTACTTGAACTCGACATGTCGAAATTGTACTCGATCATCAAGGTACTGGTACTCAAATGGCAATACTCGATAAAAAAAACGTATTGCTTGACTAGCGCTGGGAATGGCTGATGTCGCTACCTATGATAAACAGCTGTATCAAGTTTGTGCGCTGCATGGTACGTCACAGGTCACGCAAAATCGGAGAGCTCAAAGAGATCAGCCCTTCCCAGCGTCCTGTTTGCAAAGCGGGGAGGGGGGGGGGGGGGGGGGACGGGGACGAGCACGAGCGAACCGAACAAACGGCTAGCTAGCCCCTCTTTTTGGAATTTGTTGAGACTCAAATTGAGGGCGCTGTTCGTGACGTAGACTCGATAGTCTGGACCCGTAAATGACGCATGTACATCGTATACACACTAGGTCTACACGTGCAATTTCGTAAGTTGCAACAACTAACATCGAACTTACCCTGATTTTTTCTCTTTTAGCGAAGGCTCCTCGAGGAATGGGGCGTTTAACTGCTTTCGCCTGTACCTTACTCACATCTGGGAACTTTAAGATGGCAGTGGACTTGAGCATATTTTTAATGGTCATCCTATGATTTGAAAATACCAGTATCGAAACACGACGGCTTAAAGTGGTCGCTACATAACGCTGAAAAGCTGCTGGGGCCGGACCACTTCGCTCTTGTCACCTTCACTTTCGCCGTCCAAATTCTCCGATATTTTGCATCAGTTGGAAATAAATGAAGGCTTACTCCTTCCTTCGTTGTTTTGCTGCACCCAGCAGCCACACACCTTGTCGGCATGGCCGAAAAACACTATATTTTGCTTAGATTTTGGACGAAGAATTTTCTTCACACACACGTACATGTACACTCAATGCATACGCGTGATGGGGCCGGCTCGTGCAGCAGAATCTGTAATGTGCCTTGATCTACGTCACACACTTATGTTAATGAGGGTCCCACTCAGGGGGCGGAGTAGCTTGGACAAACATTTTCAATTTTGTTTTTCTCAAAAGTAGGAAAGTAGGGTCAACGATAGTGGTTCCCCAGGGTGCATGTGTGAGGGTGAGTTTGTATATGCCGGCAATCGTGGACCTAGGACAAAAGAATTCGGGCGTAGACAAAGGGGTCCACGTTTGCCTAACGTCCACGATTGAAAATCGTGTACAAAACCAATGGGAGGCCTTCCGAAAAAGTATAAACAAAAGAGGAACAATGGGAGGTCCACGATTGCACCCGTTTACATGACTGCGTGTGTGTGTGTTGGGGGGGGGGGGGGGGGGGGGGTTTGCATTCAATAGGGACCTTTAAGAAAAGAGGACATTAGGGTCCCCAGTTGAAAACCGTGTCCAAAACCAATGAGGGTCGTTGCCAAAAAAATGAGAAAGGTTGCGAAAGAGTTATGAAGTACACACAAAAGAAAGGAAGGAAATTGGAAGTACTGCATCCGCGTATGGGGGAGAAGACGTTTTGGAGACGAGAACAAGTCGCGATAATTCGTAAGGCCTGGATAGACTATTTCATTTCTCTTTCCTGATTACAGGAAGATATGACCTCTACATGTTGCAATAAACACCCCCCCCCCCTCCTTGTTTATCTTGCTTGTTTTACGATAATGACTGGACATCAGATTTGACCAGCGGCATATCCGCTTTGCCCGTCGATATCCTTGTCTTCAGCCAACCGGCGTTTAGCGAACTATCGCCGGCTTCGTCAGCAGCTGCAGCTGGCTGAACCGCGCCAGGTTATAAAAGCACTCACTGAGTGTCTTACTCCGGCACTTTGGGTCGCAGTATCTTGAGACAAGCATCGTCATCATTAGCAGCGGCATCACCAACAACATGCAGTGTATTCTTCTCCTTTGCCTTGTGGCGGCATTTGGTGAGTTCATAATAAGTCAGCACTCAATAATATACCTCCGTTTGTTTTTTTCTTTACCACACTTTTTCTCTTTTTAAATATTTTACCTGGTGTAGCAGCATTTTCCCCCCTCTAGTTGTAGTCTTCGGATGCAAAGCCTCAAGTAAATACTGGTGTGTTCTTTATCCACCGGAGATATCTGTGGAGCTCGCATGATTTTTTTGAGAACTGTCCCAACCACTGATCTCTTAAAACTTGATTGCGCGTTGGCTGTTCGATTGAAGCCTCCGTCCGCCATTTTAGTACTCCCCGTTGAATTGGGACAACCCTGCCTCTGCGGGTCTATTCGTTCTCAACAGTACACGTTAATCACGGTTGATACGGACACGATCCCATACGATAGCGGGTGGTAATAATGGCGCTGCTGCGCCAACGTCAGTTCATCGTACAGCGCGCAATGGCCAATGAGCTATCTGTGGTCCCAACTCATTTTGTCGCACGACACCAATACGAACTAGTACGATTGCCAGGGTTTATGTACTTTTTGTCGGACATAGTAGTGAAAACGTGTGAGTTCTTGGACGTTTTTCTGTATCCTACTCGATCTTACTGTAATCGTATCACAATCGTCCAGACTCTTGAAACTTCGTATAGAGATTCTTAGTGTGTCCGTAGTAGTTCTTACTGGTATCTTGATACATCTTGGTACGTCGTACTATCGTCTTGAGGAAGTCGTACGGCGTCTTGGCAGAGTCGTACGCAACTTGTAATGCCTTCGTATATATATCTCTTTAATACTAGATCTTATCTTATTAGTTCTTTGTCAATCTTGACGCAACCGTACTGGCCAATTGCGCACGAACAGTCACAAATACTCACGACGACTCAAGAATACCCCGTACGGTTTAGTACGGTCTAGTACGACAGTGGTACGATGCAGTACGGAATTAACAAAACGCACGATGGAGTGCGGACGTTTTAAACAGTTGAAAACTTTCGCACGCGTATGCCGATCAACCAAGAATACTTAAGAATGATTACGAAGCAGTACGGGTCTCAGTACGGATATCTATACGATTGCCCAAGATTTTCATGTCGTAGTCGATTCGTGCACAACATCGCACAGATGTGACAGGGGCTTTATATGCACATTTGAAAACAACACAAATTGTTAGAAAGCTTAATAATCTTTAGCAGCATAGGCCTATTAGTCTAAAAATGCTTCCTGTGGGAGACTGAAGCCATTCCAGAGCGTAATCAATTTACCTAGTTAGTTTCCCTTGTGGATTGTTTGATGGACAATTTATTTTTAGTTGCGTCGCATCGCAGACGGGGGCTCAAAGCGCTTAGCGTTGTTGTTCTTCTTGTACCAAATTCGATTTCGCTACACGGCTCAACAGAAGAGGACGCTACAACATTTACTATGCTTTACTGATTCAAAGGTGGACGACGCGGCTCCTGCACGAATTCGTGCTTGTTCGTTAGAAAACGTTATTTTCTTTAATTATCGTCGGAAGGAAAAAAATCCACTTTGCATCTAAAAGTTGAAGGGACACATTGCTTTGGATTTTGCGATTTGGGCTATAAAACTGAAATGGATATGGTTGGGAAGCTTTTTTAGAAGTAGAATATAAAGATTCACATAACTATCCCTTCAAATTGCGTGGTTTTTGTTTAATTTCGTGACAAATAACGGTTCGCCATTTTGTAGAACCAAATTTTTGATTCCACAAAATGGCGGACCGTGTTTACCAGTCGTATTTCCAGTCGCATCTGGTTGAAGTACGTTCTGTTGATCCATTTTGATGTACTGTGGCACGGCGCGCAGCACTGGCGATATGTGTCGCGAGGTAGAGAATTGTACCTGGCGATCATCTGATAGGTTCACAAGGCCACTGGCTGCGGCGCCAGCCTAAAGACTCTTACAGCGTATTTTGCGCATTATTTAGACGGTGGTATTTAGTACTGGAAATAAGTCTGTTTCAGGGTCAAATGTCAGGGGTAAGCGCCCAATTTTTTGTTTTGTAATCACTACTCACTAATTACAACACATTATACGTGTTTTTTGCATGAACAACTCTTATAAAAGATAAGGAACATTTCCAAACAGCAAAATTTTATGACATTTGAAGGCAATGTGTCCCTTTAAAGAAATGAAAAAAAAAAAAATATACTGAACACCTGAACCAAAAATATCATACTTTACAATGACCTTTCTGCTACATTTCAGCCCCACTCGCCCTTGGTTCTTTGATTGTGGGTGGGAAAGAGTCTGTTCCGAACAGCCGCCCATACCAAGTTGCCCTCTACGACAGCAACAAGCCCAATGGCTTCCAGTTCTGTGGCGGGACCCTGGTCGACAAAAGATGGGTGGTTTCTGCTGCGCACTGTGCGTAAGTATAATGTTCAAACTATGCTAGCATTGGCAGAGCTGACAACATAGGTGCAGTCATGTCCATGCTTTGTGAGATATATCATACACGTACATAAAATATCGGGGGGGGTGGGGGGGGGTGAGTTAGTGTCACCAACTGTAAGCTTTCGCCGGATAAACTGGTGTTTTTTTGCGTCACAGTGACGTACCGGTATCATAGCTATAAGGTGCCTTTTTTTTGACAGAGACGGCAAAGTATAGGTTTTCCCAGCCGAATTCGTCAAAACAGCGGTCAAATTCATTAACGTGCATTCGTGTCTGAGCGATTTTTCTCAGCTCGTTGCTCCCATGCTTCATTTTCAAACTTTGAGCCTTCAATTTCGTTTGCAGACATTGAATTGTGTACTTTCACGCATTCAATTTAGAAATAGCTTCATTCATAGACGATGCATACCCGTCATTCAATTTGGCGCAGGGTGACTGGAAGGAGAATTCCCTACCGAATTTTACTTTCGTTTTCGTCTGTGGGCAATCACTTTCGCACTTCGAGCCTTCAAATTGGAGAAGGAAAGTACAATGTATTATGAGGAAAACTTTGAGATGACAGGAATGCACGACAAATTATCTGGGGCTTATTTTGTTCTATTGTGTTTTTGCCCCATAGGACTACCTGTATACGAACACACACCCAAGTGTGTAAATACCGGCCATCATTGTTATCCCTAATCCTCCATTGTCCCAAGTCCTCTATCGTGTAGCTTAACCCACTCACTCTGTGCATGTGTATTATGATTTATGTTTGTGCCAATTAAGATTATTCTGATTGTTTTCGCAATGGTTTATTTTCTATTTTTATCCTATTTTGAAAGTTCATGAAAGTAATTATATATTTGTCTCTCCATTTTTCATTTGTTTTTTTCATCCTTTTTTTTGTGCATGCTTACTTTGGGCTGTTTTATTTGATTGTACTTAGGACTAAGGTGTTATTCTTTCTTTTCAAAATTATTCAAACAGAAAAAAAATACGAATTAGAAGATTAACATTAAATGAAAAACATTGAATGAATGTCACAAATGCTTGCCTATTCACGAAATTGAATGCCCAAACGCTTACCGCGGAGTGTCCGCGCCGCGCGAATTTGAATGCTATTTGCATGTTTTTCCAAATTGAATGCTGACTCTTAAATTTGGTATAAGAGTGTGCAACCGCATGCTCATGAATTTAAACTGAATGATAATTTTTGCTCTTTAAATGGTGATCTAGATCGTCAATCAGTTTCGTGCTAAATTGAATGAACTTATCGTTAATTCGGATGCTAAGTTTACTATGAAAACATACGCCCCCCCCCCCTTGAAAATGATGCACGTAAATAGCACCAAAAACAGCAGAAAATTAGGCGCTAATTGTTAGTGTATAGACCGTATCGAATATGACGTCATGACAGCCATGTTGTGGAACATAATTATGCGTACAATAATGCCGATATTATCAAATGCCTATCCCGCAATATGGCGGCCTATTGTTGTTGCTATGGCGACTGTGGTGTTCGATACGATCTATTTAACTGGGAAGCAAGCAATTTCAGCTTGTGCGCAGGCGTGTATATGGGGTTAGCGTATAGCCTTGACTTTTCTTTTTTTCAGCTCGGTTAGCATAAAATTGCAGGCCATTTAGCAAAGAACCCAAAGTTACGGATTACATAAAATTTGACCCAGTTTATCGGGGGGTCGATCAATGATCCCATCGTAGGTTCACACCCTGATCCCGCCTCATCAGTGGATGCGATCAAATGTAGCGAATTCGGCGGTTGGATCGCTGATCGAGATCCGGATCCGTGTGAAACAAGCAGGCCAATATCATGGCACTGCCAAGCATCCGATTGTTTGCTAACGGAGTCTCCGGCCCTTTTACGGATACCATAAGCAGTAGGCCCTAAGCGTGCAAAGCAAAAAATGCTCGCTAACGATAAAAGCTAAATTTTTGTTAACATCATGACGCAACAATACAAATATGCATGTGCAGCTGCAGGCGTTAACACGACTTGACCGTGAAATAACGCTAAGGTTAGCAAATTTGTCTCCTACTGTCAGCACAACTTTTTCGCTAACCGTTAAGCAGTGCCATAAAATTGGCCCTGTCCTCTGAGTTTGTTTATACTACTTGTTACTACGTGCATTTGGCAGAATTCTGCATTGTCACGGTATTTTGATGTCATGCCTGGAATTTCATCTAATTTTTACAGAGGTGGAACCGTCTACGTAGGCTTAGGGTACCACCATAAGTATAACCACGATGAAGGCGGACAACAGTACATTAAAGGGACGTGGCACAAACACGAAGGCTTTAACGGTAACACATTGGACAACGACATTACCTTGATTGAGCTGTCCCAGGACGCCATCTTCGGAGGGAAGATCGCCTCCATCGGTATCAGTTCGACTCGCCCCACTCCAGGGGACATGCTACTCGTCAGTGGATGGGGCACTACTTCTTGTAAGTTTCCTCAGACAAGATACATTCCCTTGTGTTTCCTTGCTTCAGTTTTTGTTTCATTTGAGATAAGATCGAAACGTCCAGCCTGCTAAATATCAAGACACAGAAGTTACGAACAAAGATACTGACAATTTGGGAGACCGCCAACATCGAAGAGAGCTTGGTAGAGCGCACGGTACTGTATTTCGGAGGTCGCAGGTTCGAATCCCGCTCCTGCCAGTTTTCTTTGTTCACTTTGAAAAAAAGACACAAAAGTCACAGTGGTTGTGTAAAATGCATGCAGTGGGTATCCACTTGAACACAGTAAATCTTTGACATGCACTTACTCACCCACGCTTTCGCTTATCGGGCCTCTAAATCGTTGCACATGCGCAGTACGTTAGAATAAACGAACGATCTCGGGTCACTCGAGTGACGATAACGCGGCTGGTGACAACATCTGACTTCCTCGGGAAACTCAAAATGGATTCATTATCGCCGCATGTAAAATTTACGTCCATCGTCCAGAGTAATTTTGATACAATTTGTTTGCCTTTTTGAATTTCCCACCGCTGGCGCATCGCCGGACATGGCAGCCATGTTTTTAGCATGGCCTTATGGGATACTTACCCAAGTAACCGGCTCGGCGATTAGCATTGATCCCATTATAATGAAGATCAATGGTTAGTAGGGCCAGGCTCGAGTAAGCGCAAGAAGTCACATGAGAGATAAATCTAACGGGCTCGCGCTTGCACGAGTAAGCGCGGGAGAAGTAATCGAACGCTGTAAAAATTGATATAATGCAGTCGTGAGCAATCCAATCCCTGTGTACAATCAACGAATGTTAGGAGCATTTAAAGAAATGTTTAACGTACGCGCTAGTCTTGGTTCCAAGACGTCCTTAGCGGTGCGACGTATAGCGCGCACGGATCAGAGCCGGGGAGTGCCCTGTACATACGCACGCCAAGGCCAAATTGCCAAGGACGTCTTCACTGTTTCGTAGATTTCGCGAGCAGAACTGTGTGTCCATATCATATGATGCACGATGTGGGGCAGAGCGAACCCCCCCCCCCCCCCCCCCCCCCTCGTTGTTCGTTCGTTCGTTCGTTCGTTCGTTCGTTCGTTCGTTCGTTCGTTCGTTCGTTCGTTCGTTCGTTCGTTCGTTCGTTCGTTCGTTCGTTCGTTCGTTCGTTCGTTCGTTCGTTCGTTCGTTCGTTCGTTCGTTCGTTCGTTCGTTCGTTCGTTCGTTCTTTTGTAAGTAATAAATCTCACTTTTCAATTTTTTAGCGGGTGCGTGGAACACGCCCAAAAAGCTGAGAGAGGTGGAAGTTGCTACTTCGACTAGTTCGACTTGCGACTCCGCCTACTCGGGAATCACCGAAAACATGTTTTGCGCTGCTTCACCAGGAAAAGATGCGTGCCAGGTAAGGGCAGCCTCGTTTCCCGTGGGTACAATCTCGCCGCGCCATCTTGTTTCCAGTGAAGCCTTACCTTGGTTGCACGTGTAAAGTGAAACAGACACGAGACCGTTCGATTAGTCATACGTGATACTCGTGTCTGCCCCGGTGTCAACCACCACTACCCCAGACTAGCGCGCCAGCGGGTCTCTGGGAGCTGCCCCGGTGTAATGACGTCACCGGCCAGCTGAAGGCGTAAACAAGGAGGGGAACTCGAATTCAACGCGAGTAAATGTACAGATTGTGACACAAATTTGAAGCAAAGAGTGTATTTTTCTGACATTGAAAACCGTGGCAGTTGGCGACTAGACTGTGTGCAAATTGTAAATTTAATAATGATGTCAAAATAAAATCTGTCTACTTTCGGCACGTATTCCCTACGATTTGTGATGAAATTAACATTTACATGATCGTCATGACATACATTTCGATAATTGAGAGTAAATGTATTAAATCCATCATTAATTGATCGTATTGCAAAAATACAGCTATATTCGATCAAAGTCTCTCCATTTTGCCGGCAAAGCAGACGACAGTGAGCCTGTGTTTACATTTTTCACTTTATAAAGTTCTCGTCCCAAAACGACCTTTGACCTTAATTTTCCCAGAATGCCTAGGCGAATACACTGCAGTATTTGATTAGCCCATTAGCCTCATTTTGGTGTAACCCCGTGTTTTAAAGTGTAAGCTAATCGCGAACGCACCTGTTATCTCAACCCGCGCGCGGGCCATGGCGTCAATGATTAGTATCCTCTTCGTAAGTAGCGTTAACTTCCGGTTCCTAAATACATTCCACTTCCAGATCCAAATGACGTCATGCTAAAGAGGATATTAGGGCAGAGGACTATACACTTTAAAAGGTGTCAGCTTATCATACGCGTGCGTTTCTGGTATTTTGCTTTTTTTTTTTTTTTTTTAGACTGGTTATCTCCTCCACTTTTGATTGGCTCTTGCGTGGGCAAGCGCTGTAATAATTTCCCATTTTATGATGGTGCGTAAATCTCTCTTTTTAAAAACTCCCAAAGCAATTCACGGACTGCAAACTGTTTATGACCACCAAAACGCACCCCAGATTTCATTCTCGTTAATGAGTGTAAATCATGGAGAAAATTATTTTCTTGAAAAGCTTTTGCAGCAGTTGGGAACACCGGTACTACTTGGTCCACTGTATACTCGTTGTAGTTACGATATTACCACCTTATTGATCCCCTTTCCCAACAGGGTGACAGCGGTGGTCCCATCGTCAGTGGCTATGGAAACGGCGTCCACAACTCGGGTACCCGACTGAGAGGCATTGTCAGCTGGGGAAGAGGTTGCGCGCTCTCTGGTTACCCCGGTGTGTACACCAACATTGCCAGCTTTTGTGGCTGGATCAATAAAACCAGTAAAGGGGCTGTCAGTTGCGCTTAGAACTCAGGAAATTCCCTCATCCAATTGGTGGCAGTATTAAAGGGCAAAAAACGCTTTATCATTTGCCACAGTCACATTAAAGATAGACGAAAGTTAAAAACAACAGAATCATAAGAGTAATTAACGTTACAATGAAATCTTTGAATTAGATGACAATTCACTTTTGCCTTCCAACCCATATTATGGCTATACCAGATCTGACTATTCGTAACTACCATTATCTCCATAGTGGCGATATCATTAATGGGAAACCTAACATGCTTCACTGGCAATTACCGCCACATAGACAGTAGACTAGAGAATTAAAATATGAGCATTTCACAATATAGCGCGCCATCAAGCGGTTGCACCGGAGAGGCCATTTTCAAACTACGCGGTGAACAATTTACCCATACCACCTCTTTTGGGCAAGAGTATTTCTCAGCACATTTCATTTTAAAGGCTGGTAAAAGTACAGTCAATATTAACCACCTGTCGAAAATGACAAACTACTTTAAATGTCGAGCGTACAATTGTACCCATTTTGGACGGAAGTGTCAACCTTTAAAATACACATAGCGAAAAATAGCGTCTTCATGACAAACGCTAACTTCTGCGAATTCGAGCAGTTTTGAGTAAAAAGAAGTTATGAAATGACAATGCACTTTTGTCTTCCCGTAGACTATAGACGTAAAACTAGGACATGCAATTAGGGCCAAGTGCCATTGTTAATCACTGCCAACAACGCAGTATATATTTGACACTTCCATTCTTGGGTATTTTGATTATTGTAGCTGATAGTCGACGCTGTAAAATGCAGCGTTGATGCTGTAGTAGGCCTATATAGCAGTTGTGATATGATAATGACGTCAGAGAACTGCTGACATCAACCCCAAATATGTACCGTGATCACGGAAGTGAACTGCTTGATTGAAAAAGAATAAAAGAGATAAGAAGCATGACAATGAAGAATGAAATTGTCGATTGTTGTTGATGTTCTGGGTTCCTTTTAGACCTCATGTATGTGTATAGTTGTAGGAATATTGAGCCCAAGTGTGGTCGTCGTCGTTGTTGGTTTTTCCGCTACAGCGGGAAAGCCTTTGCTTTTGTTCTGTTCGCGCGATTGTGTAGTTAAGTACACTTTCGCCCAGGCATGAACACAATCTACTTGAAAATTGTTCGTTTTGCCACATTCAGAACAAAAAGCCACGTCGAAGAACATCTGCAGGTTTTTTTTTAGTGAAATCTGGAGCTAAGAGGTAAAACAATACGTGATTGCGCAATACCCAGCTGTACACGGATAGCTGGTGGGAGAGTAGGGGCTGGGTCGAAGTTGACCGAGCCAAAACGTGACCCGCGTAAGAAAATCTTATTTTCCGCCTTGAAAAACCTTTCCAAATCACAAAACCACGTGTCATTGTGATTCAGAGAAGTCTACTTTAGTGAAAAAAAAAACTTTTGGAATAGGAATAATCAAATAATCCAGGCGCTAACATGAGCACAATCAAATCCTAAACTACACAATAACCACTATTTTGGTTTCTTCTTAAACACGAATTTTGTCGGCGGCACTTTGGTCACTAAACAACATCAGATCCTAATCATACTTAACATAAACATAGATCCTAATCTGAAATTGTGTGCCAACGAGTGACATCACAATGACGTCATTACGTGTCACGATGACGTCATCTTAAAGGTGAATTTTTCAAGGGCCCATATCTAGAGAACCGTAAGTCCAATTGCATTCAAACCTGGTATGTTGCTAGACAAGTACGTGTTATAGATGTAAATTGAGGTGACGTCATGATGACGTCATTATATGATTTTATATTAATTTTTAAGTGTTTTAACTTTAAAGATTCTTAAAGCCATATCTCAACAAAAGAACATGCTAAATTCAAAATTCTTGTAATCGCTTTGTTAGCTCCTATATTCTTTCACATAAATGTGAAAAATGTGTGACGTCATCATGATGTCATCAAAAATGTGCTTTTTCTTAAACACATATAAGAGTACGTCCGATCGTCATAAAAATTGGTGGGAGGTAGACAGTGCCACTAGCATGTAAAATCTAAAGTGACGTCTGATGACGTCATCGGCTGATTTTCAATGAATTGTTTAGTTCTATCCCAAATCCCATAAACTTTGTACACGAATTTTGTACGTGGCACTTTGGTCACTAAACCACCTCAGATCTTAATCAGACTTAACACAAATGTTATAGATGAACATTGAGATGACATCATGATACGATTTTATGTTTCTTGTGTTTTAAAAAGAAAATTAAAATTTCAAGCCGTATTTCGTCAACAGAATATGCTAATTTCGAAAATCTTCTCGTAATCGATTTGTTGGGCCATAGGTAAATGGTAGGCTCTTCGAAAAACAGGAATTAATGAAGGATACATATGCATCCTAGAAGAAATATACACAAATGCGACAGCTAGAATCCATCTGGATAAGGACGTTTCAAAAATCGTGAAGATAAATAAGGGAGTGAGACAGGGAGACACCTTGTCACCAAAAATGTTTACATCGGCAATGGAACAAGTCTTTAAGAAACTACCCCTAGAAGAAAGAGGAATCAACATAGACGGTGAAAGACTAACAGACCTCCGCTTTGCAGATGACGTAGCCTTAACTACGTCTTCTGTGGAAGACATGGAAATTCAATTAAATCACCTAGTAAATGGGGAGAGCCAAAGAATTGGACTGAAAATGCATAAGGGGAAAACAAAATATATGACGAACTATAATACAGATTCCACCATCAAAGTAGAAAATCATGACATAGACAGAGTTGATGAATACAAATACCTTGGTCAAATATTAAAGATGAAAGACTGCACACACGAAGAAGTATTGATAAGGATAAAAGCAGGTTGGATGAGTTTTGGAAGGCACAAAGAAATTCTCTGTGACAAGAATATATCAATGGCATGGAGAAGGCAAATATACGACCAGTGCGTGCTACCAACTATGACATATGCTGCAGAAACATGGACAACAACAAAATACCTAGAAACCAAACTACAAACAGCACATGGAGAGAAGAATGCTACACATATCCATCCGGGACAAAATAAGATGCAGTGATATCAGAAAGAAAACAGGACTTAAGGACATAATTTAAAAAATCAAAGAAGCAAAGTGGAGATGGGCTGGACATGTGGCACGTTTGAAAGATAACAGATGGACCAGAAGAATTTCAGAGTGGCAACCACGAACAGGAAAGAGAAAACGAGGCAGACAGAAAAAGAGATGGAGAGACGACATCACATCCTACATGGGTATAACATGGACAACACAGGCACAAGAAAGAAGGACATGGAAAGCACATGAAGAGGGCTACATCCAACAATGGATGAACACGGCCTAGGCAAGGCAAGGCAAGGTAAATGTGAAAATGTGTGACATCATGATGACGTCATCAAAATGTGTTTTTTACACATGTAAGGGTAGGTTTAATTGCCATGGGAATTAGTGGGCAGCTAGATATTGTCAATAGTACTTTAAATCTATGAATTTGTTTTTTATTTTAAATTGTTTTGGAACAAAAACCGTGGTTTGGAGTATGCCACATACTTTGTAGACAACATGAACATATAAATTGTAACATGACACTTTCGTCTGTAAACAACCTCAAATTGTTTTTTCAAAATTGTCAAACTGAAATTGAATGCTAAAGAGCCACGTCATGACTTAATTCATGTGTCAAGTGACATGGGCCAAAGTGTCCAAATACTGAGCATGAATTTTGGGTCATGAATTTAATTAACCTCAGATTTTAAACAAACCGAACATAGGTGCGGCCCAGACATAGACCCTGTCATGAGGTTTAGCTCGGTCCATAAAAAGGAAAATCGGAAAAGCCCTGCATTCTGTTCTATACAGATGCAGACCTCTAGTTTTTTGGGTTCTTTTTTGTTTTTTTGGGTTGGGGGTGAGATATTCCTCTGTCAGTTCATGCTTGCTTAACAAACCTGTCCCCTTTGCATGCTGTACCGTCTGTCGTCAGTCCCGTCATAGGTTTTTATGTTGTTTTTGCACATCTTTTAAGAGCCTCTTACGTGTCCAGTTGGTCTATTTTCGAGGATTTTCACCCGAGTTGTACTGTACAAAGTTGGCATATAATGGCGCGCAGCGCCGTGTATGCTCGAGCAATGTTCAGGCGCGGATCCAGGGGGGGGGGGGGGGGTTGAGTCGAAACACCCCCTCCCCTGCTCGTCATTTTTGTTTTGCTTGTAAGGGTCTACGCCAAGGTACCGTTTAGCAAACCAGAAAAGAAAAGTAAAACCCCGTAAAAGTCTTTGCCTGTACGGGTTTGAACAAAACAAAACAAAGAGGTTAAATGCGCCACCAACGTTGAGAAACTTTTTGGGCAAATGTACTGGAAAATATGCAGACCCGTACCCCCCCCCCCCCCCCCCCCCCCCCCCCTTTGCAAACAATCCTGGATCCGCCCCTGGCCTGATGTAACTTCTCGTGTGATTGTTGGAGGCAGTATGCTGCTCCTTGTTGATCACATAACCAATGCATGAAGTTCTCTGAGACCGTCTGTCCTTGTTACACCAGAGGTGGGACTGTGTATGTAGGCTTGGGCTACGATCGCAATGTTGCCGACCAACAGTATATCAAGGGCACGTGACATGCACACCCCAACTACCGCAGCGCCAAACACTGTGGACTTCAACATGCCTTGATCGAGCTGTCTTCGGACGCCGACCTAAGTTGTCCCGTCCCAAGATCGCTTCCATCGTATCGGTTCGATTCCACCCAGTGAACGAGACTCGCTGCTCGTCAGTAGATGGGGGCGCGCCATCTCGTGTATTAGATAATCCAAATAAGAATTTCACTGCGTCTAGGCCGAAATACAGACAAAACTTTAATTTGGCATGTACAAAGTGATGTAGGATTACAGTAAACAACATTAATAATGAACTATCAATACGAATGGTAAATTTGTTATCATTAGATGCTATTCAGTGAGGCATTCCGTGAACAAATCCACCCAAGATATTACAGATTTTAATCACTTTTCACTGATTTTTGACTCAAAACTGGGTTCGAACCTGGGTGACAGTATTGAACGTTAACCCCTTGAGTACGGTATTTTACGAGAGACGTCGGGGTGCCGCGGCGGTTATGGCAGCTAAGCGAACCGCTACCATGTGTTTGTGCAGTCAAGCGTAACATATACACAATAATCTAACAATGGATTGAAACTGCACAAACAGCGGCCGATGGTGTCATCCGGCCTGGTGGCACTGTTTAAAGGAAACATGATTTAGGATTTATATTGCATTATTCCTGCTTAAAACAATAAAGTATTATCTTGACAATGATATTTTGTGTCCAGAGACAATTATTTCCCAGATTAAATATGAGAAAACAATTTTTGAAAATGTTTGTCCAAGCTACTCCGCCCCCTGAGTGGGACCCTCATTAACATAAGTGTGTGACGTAGATCGAGGCACATTACCCATTCATCACGGGTATGCATTGTGTGTACATTGTACGGCGAAAATTCTTCGTCCAAAATCTAAGCAAAATATAGTGTTTTTCGGCCATGCCGACAAGGTGTGTGGCTGCTGGGTGTAGCAAAACAACGACGGATGGAGTAAGCCTTCATTTATTTCCAACTGAAGCGAAATATCGGAGAATTCGGACGGCGAAAGTGAAGGTGACAAGAGCAAAGAGGTCCGGCCCAGCAGCTTTTCAGCGTTATGTAGCGACCACTTTGAGCCGTCGTGTTTCGATACTGGTATTTTCAAATCCTTTGGGATGACCATTAAAAATATGCTCAAGTCCACTGCCATCCCAACAAAGTTCCCAGATATTGAGTAAGATAAAGGCGAAAGCAGTTAAACGGCCCATTCCCCGAGAAGCCTTCGCTAAAAGGGAGAAAATCAGGGTAAGTTCGATGTTAGTTGTTGTTGCAACTTACGAAATTGCACGTGTAGACCTAGTATGTGTATACGGGCCGAGTCCAGACTATCGAGTCGATCCATGAATTTCGGTGCCTCGGTCTACGTCACGAACAGCGCCCTCAATTTGAGTCTCAACAAATTTCAAAAAGGGGGGGTAAATTTTTGAGCGGCAAAAAATCACACTAAAACTTCGCTTGAACCAGTTTGGCTTTTAATTCACATTTAATACATATAAATGAATTTATTTATGAAATAAAATGTGATCCGGCCAATTTGAGAAGCATGGTTCCTTTAATCCAACAATGGATTGAAACTGCACAAACGGCGGACAATTGCGTCATCCGGCCTGGTGACACTGTTTTGTTTGCGCACATTTGCGGCATCCGTACGCAAGGGGTTAATTAAGGAACGTATACCGCTACGTCTACATATCAATAATTGTTGACCGTCGTTGTCATTGAAGCAAGCTGAGACATATAATTTTACACCCATGTGACTAACACGTGTGGGCCGCCTTCAATTTGATCACTCGTACGTGTATCGTAGGGGGCAGGTTAAACCACGTGCGGGCACATTGCACGCTTGCCTGGCTTACTTGAAAAAGCACTTCATTAGCAACACTATACACTATGCGCAGGCGCGGATCAAGGGGGGGGGGGGGGGGTTGCCATTTTGTTTTCCTTGTTGGGGCCTACGCCTAAAGTTGCAAACCAGAAAAGCAGAAACCCTGCCCTCCAGAAACAAAACAAAGAGGTTAAATGGCGCCACCAACGGTGAGAAAGTGTGTCTATCGTCAGTGGCTATAGCGACGGCGTCCACGACCCAGATACCCTGCTGATGAGAGGGATCGTAAGCTGGGGAAGTGGTTGCGCGCTCCCTGGCTACCCCGGTGTCTACTCCAGCATTGCCAACTTCTGTGACTGGATCAATATAACTATCTTAGGGTCGAGGAAATATCGTCAAATTGGTGGCGATATTAAGAAGAAAAACATTGTTTCTCCCTCGTCACCGCCAGGCGCAAGATAATGTAGACGGATGTACAAGAAGAGTTGTTAACGTCACAATGAAATCTTTGAATTAGATGACAAATCACTTTTGCCTTCCAACCCAAAGTATTTCTACCAGATCTGACTATTCCGACCACCATGACGTCCGGGAAGGAAGACCTCCGGACGCCGAAAAAAAAATCCGATTTATTCCGAGTTCAAATTGGTTAACATTCGGATGTTATCGGTGATGTTCGTGATTGATGCCTCTCCCGCCTGCTGTCGATCCTGACGTTGTTGAGTTTTCAATAACATCAAAGTTCCCCATGCACGGCAAAAATCAATGCCATACTCTTGCTGTATTTTACTCTTTTTATTTTACTTGCCTTGGTGCCCTCCATCATTTGCCTTGGTGCCCTCCCCATTCCTTGGTGCCCCTCATTTGCCTAGATGCTCTCCCCATGCCTTGGTGTCCTCCATGTGCCTTGGTGCCCTCCACATCTGCTTGGTGCCCCTCATTTGCCTAGATGCTCTCCCCATGCCTTGGTGTCCTCCATGTGCCTTGGTGCCCTCCATATCTGCTTGGTGCCCCTCATTTGCCTAGATGCTCTCCCCATGCCTTGGTGTCCTCCATGTGCCTTGGTGCCCTCCACATTTGCTTGGTGCCCCTCATTTGCCTAGATGCTCTCCCCATGCCTTGGTGTCCTCCATGTGCCTTGGTGCCCTCCACATCTGCTTGGTGCCCCTCGTTTGCCTAGATGCTCTCCCCATGCCTTGGTGTCCTCCATGTGCCTTGGTGCCCTCCACATCTGCTTGGTGCCTCTCATTTGCCTAGATGCTCTCCCCATGCCTTGGTGTCCTCCATGTGCCTTGGTGCCCTCCATATCTGCTTGGTGCCCCTCATTTGCCTAGATGCTCTCCCCATGCCTTGGTGTCCTCCATGTTCCTTGGTGCCCTCCACATTTGCTTGGTGCCCCTCATTTGCCTACATGTAGGTGTCCTCCTCGTTTGCATAGGTACCCTAAATGCTTTCCTTCACATTTTCCATATAGCCAAGGCAACTTGTATGACTTGGACGATGCCTCCAAAAGCCCTGCTACACATTCAGAACAACAGAACCTGTCTTTTAAACAGGCATAAATTAAAGACTGACAATGGTCCAAGCCAGCTTTTAGACATTGCTCTATTTGTTTGGTAAATGTGAGTATGCTGCATTTATGTTTATACCCTAAAAAGCAATGTGGTTTTGAATTGCTAGCTGGGATTAGATGCCTTTTTCGGCAATAGAGGGCGCTGTTGTAGCTACCGCGGAAAATTGGGGGGGGGGGGGGGGGGGGGGGGGAATTAACGCGCATGCTTGATCAAAATCGACGCGCGCGCTGACCAGAGACCTAATATATTGGTTGGCTTAACTCTCTTATCTTGTCACGAAATTTTCTGCCACAACATTTCATATGCATTGTCTTGTTAATGGCTATGTACACATAGTTTAGGTTTTAAAAAATAGCCTAGTTCCATGTAGTCGCAAAGAAGGGCGACAGCACGCAAGACGGCAAGTCGCATGTTTCTGGACAAAGTTCGTGTATGACGCCATTAGGCTGCGCCAGAATAGTCGAACATTTCTCAGTCGGAGAGTAGTTATAACTTTTCTTAAAGTTGAACCGATTCTTCATTTCGATAAATGTGAGTGGTAAACTATTTTACTGATATTTATAGTCATTTTTTCCATAGTCTAACGGATAAAACAGCACCAATTCGTAGCACTCAAGCGGTAAGGGACATCGTTGGGTGCACGGCATGCCAGTACGTGTGTTTGCATGGGCCTAAGTCTTGGGACTTGACGTAGATAGACAAGCGGCAACGTTGAACTTGTTTCAATGATCGCATGCTCGTGAGCACACCATCCACGACAATGCCTGGGTTTATCTCGTCAAAAAGTTGAAATCTATACACGTGGTACAACAACCCACGCCATCGCGCGTTCCTACAAGCAATCTCCAGAAACAGGTGTGGCCTGGAATCGGATTCACACGGAATTTTCCTGTCAACAATGATAAAGTTTATAGAGAGAAATCTTGCGGGTGCATTATAGGCTAATAAAGTAACTTGTCTTGTGCTCAAAAAAGTTGTACGTATCTCAGTAGTACACGCTGTTATGGGCCAGACAAAAAATCGGTACCATCTTAGGGGCAAAACTTTAGTAGTACTAAAATATTTGTAGGGTCAGTACAAGTAAATTAATATGTGATAACCTTGCCACACGAGCAGCTTAAGCCATTTATTTTGGATGTTAGTGTTTTCGCCCATAGGCACCTATGCACAATTGACTGAAATTGTATAATTTGTTCAATTATACACATTATCAGTATATGTTGTATGAGTTTGAAGGCCAGCAAATAAACATGTTAGGATGCATTTTTTTCAATCAATCTAGGTTTATTCTACATGCAGGGCACAAGTTCATCAGGGGGGAAATCAGACTCCCTGGGAAGGTAGTAATGCTGTAATAGATGATGCCTGGACAAAGCGACTTTTTAGGGTTTGCCCAGAGGGTCTGTCCATTCAACGCATGATGACCACTAATAAGCTGCCACTCTGCAAGGGTTATTATATCAAAACATTCATATATGGCAACTAGAATTTGCCCACCAAAAATGGTACCGCTAAGTGACATTTTGGGTCTGGGCCCATGGACTATGTGGTGTCAAAATAACGTTTAATACCGGTATACCGCACAGTTTTTGGACTGCAAAGCTGAAATGACTTTGGTATAAAGGTTAATGCTCATTTTTTTAGGACGGAGCGCTCAAGGGTCGTAGTATACTGAAACGCGACTGTGTTCGTACAAGTATAGCCTTAAGGGGTCACTCGCACAAGGGTAACTGAATGGGGACAATGGGTCGACCCCACGAGGTAGCCATGTAGAATGCCCCAGGAGGAAAACGCTATGGAGTTTGAGATTTCAATAGGAACAAAGGAGAACAAAAGTAGGGTGAACAATAGTGGTTCCCAAGGGTGCATGTGTGTGGGGGTTTGTTTTTGCATTCAATATATTTTACTAGCGTTGGGTAATCTGTTTGCCCAACTTTCCAACAGTGCGGTTGAGAAAGGTCCCTAATTGAAAACGGTGTACAAAACCAATAGGACAATAGGAGGTCCCCGATTGATGGTGTTTACACACTGTGTGTGTTGTGTATTCCGAGAATAGGGAACAAAGGATGACATTTGATAATAAAAAGTCCTCGATTGTCATTCTGTTCTAAGTTGGAAAACGTGTGAAAGCCAATGAGGAAGGTTGCAAAAGAGTTATGAAGTACAAACAAAAGAAAGGAAGGAAATGGAAGTACTGCATCTGCGTATGGGGGAGAAGACGTTTTGGAGACATACAAAAGTCCCGATAATTTGGAGGGCCTGAATAGACTATTTCCTTTCTCTTTCCTGTTTACAGGAAGATAATTATGACCTGCATGTTGCAATACATTTCCAAAATAACCCCACCCCCTCCTTGTGTTTATCTTGCTTGTTTTACGATAATGACAAGATATCAGACTTTACCAGCGGCATATCATCGCTTTGCCCGTCGATATCCTTGTCTTCAGCCAACCAACGTTCAGCGAACTATCGCCGGCTTCGTCAGCAGCTGCAGCTGGCTGAACCGCGCCAGGTTATAAAAGCACTCACTGAGTGCCTTACTCCGGCACTTTGGGTCGCAGTATCTTGAGACAAGCATCGTCATCATTAGCAGCGGCATCACCAACAACATGCAGTGTATTCTTCTCCTTTGCCTTGTGGCGGCATTTGGTAAGTTCATAATAAGTCAGCACTAAAAAAATATACCTCTTTTTTTCTTTTCCACACTTTTTTTCTTTTTATATATTTTACCTGGTGTAGCCGCATTATTTTTTCCCTCTAGTTGTATAGTCTCCGGATGCAAAGCCTCAGGTAAATACTGGTGTGTTCTTTATCCACCAGAGATATCTGTGGAGCTCGCATGCCTTTTTGAGAACTGATCTCTTAAAACTTGATTGCGCGTCGGCTGCTCGATTGAAGCCTCCGTCCGCCATTGTACTCCCCGTTGAATTGGGACAACCCTGCCTCTACTCGTTCTCAACAGTACACGTTACGGTTGATACCATTGATCTCCATTATATAGACTGGATAGGACACCGCGTCTAAACGCCGTCCTGAGTGCGCGTTTTAAACTAGGGTAAAGAACGAACGTGACGCGACTGCGTTGTGTGTACTTTCAAACGGAGTTTTTGAAAAAGTGGAAGACTTTTTTTCTTTAATTCTTCATTTTCGTGGGGAAAAAATGGAGTTCGCAACCGAATTGGTCAAAATAGACAAGAACAATGGTTAATGTGTGCGCGGCAGTCAACTGCCCGGAGAAGGATGGAAACTTGAGTCTGGAAAAGGGAATATCCTTTCACAAGTAAGCTGATGATTATTATTTAACGGTGCGTCTATAACGTTGATGTGTAACGTTACAACTAAAGAAAAGGCTAATGCACAGAAACGAAACTTCTTTAATAACACAATTGAAAATAAAGAAATGTATACGAGGACCGGTCGCTTATAACATACTTATTGGCATTCTTGATTGGAAAGGTCTGGTAACTACGGTAGCTGTGTACACACACGTTTGTGTGTGGGTGTGTGTGTGTATTGATACCGGCAATCGTGGACTAGCGATGAAAGAGTCAGGGCGTAGACAAAGGGTCCACGATTGACCGAATGTCCACGATTAAAATTCGTGTACAAAGCATATAGGAGGCCTTCTGAAAAAGTTAAAGTACAAACAAAAGAGGGACAAATAGGGAGCCCGCGATTGCCGGTATTTACACACGTGTGTGTGTGTGTGTGGGGGGGGGGGGGGGGGGATTAAACCGGCTTTCCGTTTTAACAGCAGCAATCAAGGGAGACCGAATGAGACATTAGCTCACAAAAAAATACCCTGTTCAAAAATCATTATTAGTTTTCAATATTTCCCAGCGAGTTTTGTCTTGACCTTTTACTTTCAAATTGTGCTTCATTTTGTAATAAATTTGTGTTACATTTGAATGAACCTCGATACATTTTCTCTTCGTGAGTGTTTAGTTTAAAAAATAATACATGTAACAATGGGTGCTCAGAATAATTCCAGACTGAGTAGCCTACATAAAGCGAACACACAGTGCGCGTTACCCTCTTAATTGCGCCGCCATTGCGCGGCCGCGGATTCGTGCACGAACACGACGCGGTGTCCTATCCAGTCTATATAATGGATATCCACGGTTGATACGGACACGATCCCACACGATAGCGGGTGGTAATGTGGCGCTGCTAGCTTCAGTTCATTGTACAGCGCGCAATGGCCAATGGGCTATCAGTCCAGCAATGATTCTACAGTTTTATATGCACATTTGAAAACGCGCCCCGCGGGTCTGCGACCATTAAAAAAAAGAACACAAATTGTTAGAAAGCTTAACAATCTTTAGCAGCATATATAGGAGTCTAAAAATGCTTCCTGTGGGAGACTGAAGCCATTCCAGAGCGTAATAAAGTTCAGTTTCCCTTGTGGATTGTTTGATGGACAAGTAATTTTTTGTTAGAAAACGTTGTTTTCTTTAATTATTTTCGGCAGGAAAAAGCATCCATTTTGCATCTATATATAAGAAATGAAGAAAAAACACCAATAACTGAACACCCGAACCAAAAATATCATACTTTACAATGACCTTTCTGCTACATTTCAGCCCCACTCGCTCTTGGTTCTTTGATTGTGGGTGGGAAAGAATCTGTTCCACACAGCCGCCCATACCAAGTTGCCCTCTACGACAGCAACAAGCCCAATAGCTTCCAGTTCTGTGGCGGGACCCTGGTCGACAAAAGATGGGTGGTTTCTGCTGCGCACTGTGCGTAAGTATAAAACTATGCTAGCATTGGCAGAGCTGACAACATTAGGTGCAGGCATGTCCATGCTTTGTGTGATATAACATACACGTACATAAAATAGCGGGGGGGGGGGGGGGGTGAGTTAGTGTCACCAACGGTAATCTTTCGCCAGATAAACTAATGTTTTTAATATTTTCATCATTACCAAAGCCGAATCGACAGTGACGTACCGGTATCCTATAGCTAAGGTCCTTTTTTTAGACAGAGACGGCAAAATATTATGAAAACATACCCCCCCCCCCCCCCCCTATTGAAATGATGCCCGTAAATAGCACAAAACAAAACTAAAAAACCTTGAAATGACAGTGGACTGGAGTCCCACAATTCTATTTACGGCAGAAAATTATGCGATAATGGTTAGTGTACAGACCGTATCGAATATGACGTCATGGTAGCCATACGTGTTGTGGGACATACGCGTACAATAATGCCGATATTATCAAATGACTATCCCGCAATACGGCGCGGCCTATAAGTTGTTGCTATGGAGACTTTGGCATTCGATACGATCTATTTCACTAGGAAGCAAGCAATTTCGGCTTGTGCGCATGCGTGCACAATAAGGATTTTATGTTTACGGGGTCGGCTTAGCTTGACTTTCTTTTTCAGCTCGGTTAGCATAAAATTGCAGCCCGTTTGGCAAAGAACCCTAAGTTATACATAAAATTGGACCCGATTTACAGGCAAGTTTTTTTTTATACAGATCCGGATCTGGAGCAATCATCCGATCGTAGGTTCCCGCCTCAGTGGATGCGAACAAATGTAGCGAATCCGGCGGTTGGATCGCTGATCGAGGTCCGGATCCGTGTGAAACAAGCAGGCCAATATCCGATGGCGCTGCCAAGCACCAGATTGATTGCTAACAGAGTCCCCGTCAATTTTACGGATACCATAAGCAGTGGGCCCTAGGCATGCAAAGCAAAAATGCTCGCTAACGTCAAAAGCAAAATGGTGGATAACATCATGCATGACGCAACAATACAAATATGCATGTACAGCTACAGGCATTAGCACGACTTGACCGTGAAATAGCGCTAAGGTTAGCAAATTTGTCTCCTACTGTCAGCACAACCTTTTCGCTAACCGTTAAGCAGTGCCATAAAATTGGCCCTATAGCCTCTGATCTGAGTTTGTTTATACTACTTGTTACTACGTGCATTTGGCAGAATTCTGCATTGTCACGGTATTTTGATGCCATGCCTGGAATTTCATCTAATTTTTACAGAGGTGGAACCGTCTACGTAGGCTTGGGGTACCACCATAAGTATGAACACGATAAAGACGGACAACAGTACATTAAAGGGACGTGGCACGTACACAACAAATACAACGGTAACACAATTGACTACGACATTTCCTTGATTGAGCTGTCCGAGGACGCCGTCTCCGGAGAGAAGATCGCCCCCATCGGTATCGGTATGACTCGCCCCACTCCAGGGGAAATGCTACTCGTCAGTGGATGGGGCACTACTTCTTGTAAGTTTCCTCAGATAAGATACATTCCCTTGTGTTTCCTTGCTTCAGTTTTTGTGTCATTTGAGATAAGATCGAAACGTCCAGCTTGCTAAATATCAAGACACAGAAGTTACGAACAAAGACACTGACAATTTGGAAAACCGCCAACATCGAAGACAGCTTGGTAGCGCACGGTACCGGTACTGTATTCCGGAGGTCGCGGGTTCGAATCCCGCTCTTGTCAGTTTTCTTTGTTCACAAAAAAGACACAAAAGTCACAGTGGTTGTGTAAAATGCATGCAGTGCGTATCCACTTAAAAACAGTAAATCTTTGACCTGCACTTACGATCCGTCTGTCTTGCCTAATGTTACAGGGCATGAAAGACAGACCGATTTAAACTGCAAAGACTGAAGAGTCCGTTGCTAGACTTTAGTGTTTGGAACTAAGACCGGAACCCAGACGACCACATTGTTTGTTTGTTTGTTTGTTTGTTTGTTTGTTTGTTTGTTGGGGTGTTGGGGTGTTTGTTTGTTTGTTTGTTTGTTTGTTTGTTATAAATCTCACTTTTCAATGTTTAGCGGGTGCGTGGACAACGCCCAAAAAGCTGAGAGAGGTGGAAGTTGCTGCTTCGACCAGCTCGGCTTGCAACTCCGCCTACTCGGGAATCACCGAAAACATGTTTTGCGCTGCTTCACCAGGAAAAGATGCGTGCCAGGTAAGGGCAGCCTCGTTTTCCGTGGGTACGATCTCGCCGCTCCATCTTGTTTCCAGTGAAGCCTTACCTTGGTTGCGTTCGATTAGCTTACACGTGTAAAGTGAAACAGACACGAGACCGTTCGATTAGTCATACGTGATGCTCGTGTCTGCCCCGGTGTCAACCACCACTACCCCGGACTAGCGCGCCAGCGGGTCTCTGGTGCCTTCCCCGGCTTAATGGCGTCACCGGCCAGCTGAAGGCGTAAACAAAGAGGGGAACTCGAATTCAACGCGAGTAAATGTACAGATTGTGACACAAATTTGAAGCAAAGAGTGTATTTTTCTGACATTGAAAACCGTGGCAGTTGGCGACTAGACTGTGTGCAAATTGTAAATTTAATAATGATGTCGTCAAAATAAAATCTGTCTACTTTCGGCACGTATTCCCTACGATTTGTGATGAAATTAACATTTATATGATCGTCATGACATACATTTTGATAATTGAGAGCAAATGTATTGAATCCATCATTAATTATTCATCGTATTGCAAAAATACAGCTATATTCGATCGAAATCTCTCCATTTTGCCGGCAAAGCAGACGATAGTGAGCCTGTGTTTACATTTTTCACTTTTTAAAGTTCTCTTCCCTAAACGACCTTTGACCTAAATTTTCCCAGAATGCCTAGGCGAATACGCTGCAGTATTTGATTAGCCCATTAGCCTCATTTTGTGTAACCCCGAGTTTTAAAGTGTAAGCTAATCGCGAACGCAACTGTTATCGCAACCTGCGCGCGGGCCATGGCGTCAATGATTAGTATCCTCTTCGTAAGTAGCGTTAACTTCCGGTTCCAAATGACGTCAAGCTAAAGAGGATAGTATAAGGGCATAGGATTATACACTGTAAAAGGTGTCAGCTTATCATATACGCGTGCGTTTCTGATTTTGTGCTAGATTTTAAACTGGTTATTTCCCCCACTTTTGATTGGCTCTTGTGTGGGCAAGCGCTGTAATAATTTCCCATTTCATTATGGTGTACGAAAGCCCACTAGTGCCATAAAGTATTTTTTTTTCTAAATTCGTTTTACGAGATATATATTTTCAAAGTTTGTTTTTATGAGATATATTTTTTCAACATTGTTTCTACAAGATCTATTTTTAGAAACAATCGTTTTTACGAGATACATTTTTGCAAGTTCGTTTTGACGAGATATATTTTTCAATTTCGTTTTTACGAGATATATTTTTCAATTTCATTTTTACGAGATATATTTTTTTGAAAAAAGAAAAGTATACATGTATATTAGGCTACCAGATTTGTTGTTATGAATATTTTCTGAAAGAGTGAAGTTTAACGTTGGGAAATTGAGGGCGTTCGCTCTGTGGTCTAAAAATATATCTCATAAAAACAAACTTTGAAAATATATATCTCATAAAAACGAATTTAGAAAAAAAAATCCCAAAGAAATTTACGAGCAGCAAACTGTTTATGACCACTAAAACGCACCCCAGATTTCATTCTCGTTAATGAGTGTAAATCATGGAGAAAATGATCTTCTTGAAAAGCTTTTGCAGCAGTTGGGAACACCGGTACTACTTGGTCCACTGTATACTCGTTGTAGTTATACGATATTACCACCTTATTGATTCCCTTTCCCAACAGGGTGACAGCGGTGGCCCCATCGTCAGTGGCTATGGCGACGGCGTCCACAACCCAGGTACCCAACTGAGAGGCATCGTCAGCTGGGGAGCTGGTTGCGCGTCCCCTGGCTACCCTGGTGTGTACACCAACATTGCCAACGTATGTGACTGGATCCAACAAACCAGTAAAGGGGCTGTCAGTTGCAATTAAAACTCGGGAAATTCCCTCATCCAATTGGTGGCAAAATTAAAGGGCAAAAAATGGTTTCTCATTCGCCACAGTCACATTAAAGATAGACGAAAGTTAAAAACAACAGAATTAGAAAAGTAATTAATGTTACAATGACATCTTTGAATTAGATGACAATTCACTTTTGCCTTCCAACCCATATTATGGCTACCAGATCTGACTATTCGTAACCACCATTATCACCATATTGGCGATATCAGAAATGGAAAACCTAACATGCTTCCCTGGCAATTACCGCCACATAAACAGTAGATTAGAGAATTAAAATAGGAACGTTTCACAATATAGCGCGCCATCAAGCGGTTGCACCGGAGAGGCCATTTTCAAACTACGCGGTGAACAATTTACCCATACCACCTCTTTTGGGCAAGAGTATTTCTCAGCACATTTCATTTTAAAGGCTGGTAAAAGTACAGTCAATATTAACTACCTGTCGAAAATGACAAACTACTTTAAATGTCGAGCGTATAATTGTACCAATTTTGTTCGCTTTGTGCGCTTATACTGTTTGTCTTCATCGACAGACGCTAACTTCTGCGAATGAGAGCAGTTTTGAGTAAAAAGAAGTTATGAAATGACTGCACTTTTGTCTTCCCATAGACGTGAAACTAGGACATGCAATTGGGGCCGAGTGTCATCACAACTAATTGTTAATCACTGCCAACAGCGCAGTATGACACTCGTTCTATTCTTGGGTATTTTGATTATTGTAGCTGATAGTCGACGCTGTAAAATGCAGCGTTAATTGATGCTGTAGTAGGCCTATATAGCAGTTGTGACGTCATAATGACGTCAGAGAACTGCTGACAGCAACCCCAAATCTGTACCGTGATCACGGAAGTGAACTGCTTGATTGAAAATGATTAAAAGAGAAAAGAAGCATGACAATGAAGAATGAAATTGTCGATTGTTGTTGATGTTCTGGGTTCCTTTTAGACCTCATGTATGTGTATAGTTGTAGGAATATTGAGCCCGAGCGTGGTCGTCGTTGTTGTTGACTTTTCCGCTACAGCGGGAAAGCCTTTGTTTTTGTTATGTTCGCGCGATTGTGTAGTTCAGTACACTTTCGCCCAGGCATGAACACAATCTACTTGAAAATTGTTCGTTTTGCCACATTCAGAACAAAGGGGCACGTCGAAGAACATCTGCAGGTTTTTTGGAGTGAAATCTGGAGCTAAGAGGTAAAACAATACGTGATTGCGCAATACCCCGCTGTACACGGATATATAGCTGGTGGGAGAGTAGGGGCTGGGTCGAAGTTGACCGAGCCAAAACGTGACCCGCGTAAGAAAATCTTATTTTCCGCCTTGAAAAACCTTTCCAGATCACAAAACCACTTGTCATTGGGATTCAGAGAAGTCTACTTTAGTGACAAAAAAGGCTTTTGGAATAATCAAATACTCCAGGCGCAATACCCAATATAAACTACACAATACCCACTATTTTGGTTTCTTCTTAAACACGAATTTTGTCGGCGGCCTTTTGGTCACTAAACAACATCAGATCCTAATCAAACTTAACATAAACATAGACCCTAATCTGAAATTGTGTGCCGAAGAGTGACGTCACGATGACGTCATTACGTGTCACGATGACGTCATCTTAAAGGTGAATTTTTCAAGGGCCCATATCTAGAGAACCGTAAGTCCAATTGCATTCAAACCTGGTATGTTGCTAGACAAGTACGTGTTATAGATGAAAATTGAGGTGACGTCATGATGACGTCATCATATGATTTTATAGTAATTTTTAAGTGTTTTAACCTTAAAGATTCTTCAAGCCATATCTCAACAAAAGAACATGCTAAATTCAAAATTCTTGTTGTAATAGCTTTGTTAGCTCCTATATTCTTTCACATAAATGTGAAAATGTGTGACGTCATCATGATGTCATAAAAAATGTTTTGTTTTTTTAAACACATATAAGGGTACGTCCGATCGTCATAAAAATTGGTGGGTAGGTAGATAGTGCCACTAGCATGTAAAATCTAAAGTGATGTCTGATGACGTAATCGGCTGATTTTCAATGAATTTAGTTCTATCCCAAATCCCATAAACTTTGTACACGAATTTTGTACGTGGCACTTTGGTCACTAAACAACCTCAGAACTTAATCAAACTTAACACAAATGTTAAAGATGAACATTGAGATGACGTCATGATACGATTTTATGTTTCTTGTGTTTTAAAAAGAAAATTAAAATTTCAAGCCGTATTTCGTCAACAGAATATGCTAATTTCGAAAATCTTCTCGTGATCGATTTGTTGGGCCATAGGTAAATGTGAAAATGTGTGACATCATGATGACGTCATCAAAATGTTTCTTGTACACATATAAGGGTAGGTTTGATTGCCATGAAAATTTGTGGGCAGCTAGATATTGTCAATAGTACTTTAAATCTATGAATTGGTTTCTTATTTTATATTTGTTGGGGAACAAAAAAACGTGTTTTGGAGTATGCCACATACTTTGTAGACAACATGAACATATAAATTGTAACTGACACTTTCGTCTGTAAACAACCTCAGATTGTTTTTCAAAATTGTCAAACTGAAATTGAATGCTAAAGAGCCACGTCATGACTTAATCATGTGTCAAGTGACATGAGCCAAAGTGTCAAATACTGAGCATGAATTTTGGGTCATGAATTTAATTAACCTCAGATTTTAAACAAACTTAGCATAGGCGCGGCCCAGACATAGACCCTGTCATGAAGGTTTAGCTCGGTCCATAAAAAGGAAAATCGGAAAAGCCCTGCATTCTGTTCTATACAGATGCAGACCTCTATTTTTTTCTTTATATTTTTTTGGGTGGGAGGGGGGTTTGGGTTTTTTTTTTTTTTTGGGGGGGGGGGATGAGATATTCCTCTGTCAGTTCAGCTTGCTTACGAACCTGTCCCCTTTGCTGCACCGTCTGTCGTCAGTCCCGTCATAGGTTTCATGTGTGTTCTTTTAAGGCCTCTTACGTGTCCAGTGGGTCTATTTTCGAGGATTTTCACCCGAGTTGTACTGTACAAAGTTGCCATATAATGGCGCGCAGCGCCGTGTATGCTCGAGCATTGTTCAGGCGCGGATCGGGGGGGGGGGGAGTCGAAACACCCCCTCCCCCTGCTCGTCATTTTTGTTTTGCTTGTAAGGGTCTACGCCAAGGTACCGTTTAGCAAACCAGAAAAGAAAAGTAAAACCCCGTAAAAGTCTTTGCCTGTACGGGTTGAACAAAACAAAGAGGTTAAATGGCGCCACCAACGTTGAGAAACTGTTTGGGCAAATGTACTGGAAAATATGCAGACCCCCCCCCCTTTGCAAACAATCCTGGATCCGCCCCTGGCCTGATGTAACTCCTCGTGTGATTGTTGGAGGCAGTATGCTGCTCCTTGTTGATCACATAACCAATGCATGAAGTTCTCTGAGACCGTCTGTCATTGTTACACCAGAGGTGGGACTGTGTATGTAGGCTTGGGCTACGATCGCAATGTTGCCGACCAACAGTATATCAAGGGCACGTGACATGCACACCCCAACTACCGCAGCGCCAACAATGTGGACTTCGACATTGCCTTGATCGAGCTGTCTTCGGACGCCGACCTAAGCAGTCCCAAGATCGCTTCCATCGTATCGGTTTGATTCCACCCAGTGAACGAGACTCGCTGCTCGTCAGTGGATTGGGCGCGCCATCTCGTGTATTAAATAATCAAAATCAAAATTTCACTGCGTCTAGGCAGAAATACAGAAACAAATTAATAAACAACTTTAATTTGGCATGTACAAAGTGATGTAGGATTACAGTAAACAACATTAATAATGAACTATCAATACGAATGGTCAATTTGTTATCATTGGATGCTATTCAGTGAGGCATTCCGTAAACAAATCCACCCAAGATATTACATATTTTAATCACTTTTAAATGATATTTGACTCAAAACTGGGTTCGAACCTGGGTCATATGATGCACGATATTGGGCAGAGCGACCCCCCCCCCCCCCCCTCTTTTGTGTTGTCATTGTGTTCCCGGAATCTCAGGAATTCTTTTCAGAAGACTAGGGGGGATGTGTTAGGTAACAATAGTCTGTAGAGTGTATAGGGACAAAAAGGGGGGTACGTACCCCTCTGCCCCATATCGTGCTGGGTATAACCTGGGTGGCAGTATAATTATTTACGTACTGGTGAGGAAAAAAAGGAGGGTTCAACAAAGGGAACAATACTGTCCTCACGCTTATTTCTTTGTTCCGGAAAAGTGAGGACAGGCAAACTAGTGCTTAGTCTATGGGGATGGGTTAGTGTGTAGGACAATAGAAAGTCCTGACCAGGATGGAAAAAAAAGTACCATTGTATTGAACGTTAACCCCTTGAGTACGGTATTTTACGGGAGACGTCGGGGTGCCGTGGCGGTTATGGCAGCCAAGCGAACCGCTACCATGTGTTTGTGCAGTCAAGCGTAACCTATACACAATTATCCAACAATGGATTGAAACTGCACAAACAGCGGCCGATGGTGTCATCCGGCCTGGTGGCACTGTTTAATCCAACAATGGATTGAAACTGCACAAACGGCGGACAATTGCGTCACCCGGCTGGTGGCACTGGTATTTTTTACGCATATTTGCGGCATCCGTACACAAGGGGTTTTAAGGAACGTATACCGCTACGTCTACCTATCAATAATTGTTGACCGTCGTTGTCATTGAAGCAAGCTGAGACATATAATTTTACACCCATGTGACTAACACGTGTGGGCCGCCTTCAATTTGATCACTCGTACGTGTATCGTATGGGGCAGGTTAAACCACGTGCGGGCACATTGCACGCTTGCCTGGCTTACTTGAAAAAGCACTTCATTAGCAACACTATACACTATGCGCAGGCGCGGATCAGGGGGGGGGGGGGGGGGGGAGTTGCCATTTTGTTTTCCTTGTTGGGGCCTACGCCTAAAGTTGCAAACCAGAAAAGCAGAAACCCTGCCCTCCAGAAACAAAACAAAGAGGTTAAATGGCGCCACCAACGGTGAGAAAGTGTGTCTATCGTCAGTGGCTATAGCGACGGCGTCCACAACCCAGATACCCTGCTGATGAGAGGGATCGTAAGCTGGGGAAGTGGTTGCGCGCTCCCTGGCTACCCCGGTGTCTACTCCAGCATTGCCAACTTCTGTGACTGGATCAATATAACTATCTTAGGGTCGAGGAAATATCGTCAAATTGGTGGCGATATTAAGAAGAAAAAAGTTGTTTCTCCCTCGTCACCGCCAGGCGCAAGATAGTGTAGACGGATGTACAAGAAGAGTTGTTAACGTCACAATGAAATCTTTGAATTAGATGACAAATCACTTTTGCCTTCCAACCCAAAGTATTTGTACCAGTTCTGACTATTCCGACCACCATGACGTCCGGGAAGGAAGACCTCCGGAGGCCGAAAAAAAATCCGATTTATTCCGAGTTCAAATTGGTTAACATTCGGATGTTATCGGTGATGTTCGCGATTGATGCCTCTCCCGCCTGCTGTCGATCCTGACGTTGTTGAGTTTTCAATAACATCAAAGTTCCCCATGCACGGCAAAAATCAATGCCATACTCTTGCTGTATTTTACTCTTTTTATTTTACTTGCCTTGGTGCCCTCCATCATTTGCCTTGGTGCCCTCCCCATTCCTTGGTGCCCCTCATTTGCCTAGATGCTCTCCCCATGCCTTGGTGTCCTTCATGTTCCTTGGTACCCTCCACATCTGCCTGGTGCCCCTCATTTGCCTAGATGCTCTCCCCATGCCTTGGTGTCCTCCATGTTCCTTGGTGCCCTCCACATCTGCTTGGTGCCCCTCATTTGCCTACATGTAGGTGTCCTCCTCGTTTGCATAGGTACCCTAAATGCTTTCCTTCACATTTTCCATATAGCCAAGGCAACTTGTATGACTTGGACGATGCCTCCAAAAGCCCTGCTACACATTCAGAACAACAGAACCTGTCTTTTAAACAGGCATAAATTAAAGACTGACAATGGTCCAAGCCAGCTTTTAGACATTGCTCTATTTGTTTGGTAAATGTGAGTATGCTGCATTTATGTTTATACCCTAAAAAGCAATGTGGTTTTGAATTGCTAGCTGGGATTAGATGCCTTTTTCGGCAATAGAGGGCGCTGTTGTAGCTACCGCGGAAAATTGGGGGGGGGGGGGGGAATTAACGCGCATGCTTGATCAAAATCGACGCGCGCGCTGACCAGAGACCTAATATATTGGTTGGCTTAACTCTCTTATCTTGTCACGAAATTTTCTGCCACAACATTTCATATGCATTGTCTTGTTAATGGCTATGTACACATAGTTTAGGTTTTAAAAAATAGCCTAGTTCCATGTAGTCGCAAAGAAGGGCGACAGCACGCAAGACGGCAAGTCGCATGTTTCGGGACAAAGTTCGTGTATGACGCCATTAGGCTGCGCCAGAATAGTCGAACATTTCTCAGTCGGAGAGTAGTTATAACTTTTCTTAAAGTTGAACCGATTCTTCATTTCGATAAATGTGAGTGGTAAGCTATTTTACTGATATTTATAGTCATTTTTTCCATAGTCTAACGGATAAAACAGCACCAATTCGTAGCACTCAAGCGGTAAGGGACATCGTTGGATGCACGGCATGCCAGTACGTGTGTTTGCATGGGCCTAAGTCTTGGGACTTGACGTAGATAGACAAGCGGCAACGTTGAACTTGTTTCAATGATCGCATGCTCGTGAGCACACCATCCAGGACAATGCCTGGGTTTATCTCGTCAAAAAGTTGAAATCTATACACGTGGTACAACAACCCACGCCATCGCGCGTTCCTACAAGCAATCTCCAGAAACAGGTGTGGCCTGGAATCGGATTCACACGTAATTTTCCTGTCAACAATGATAAAGTTTATAGAGAGAAATTTTGCGGGTGCACATAGGCTAATGAAGTAACTAATCTTGTGCTCAAAAAAGTTGTACGTATCTCAGTAGTACACGCTGTTATGGGCCAGACAAAAAATCGGTACCATCTTAGGGGCAAAACTTTAGTGGTACTGAAATATTTGTAGGGTCAGTACAAGTAAATTAATATGTGATAACCTTGCCACACGAGCAGCATAAGCCATTTATTTTGGATGTTAGTGTTTTCGCCCATAGGCACCTATGCACAATTGACTGAAATTGTATAATTTGTTCAATTATACACATTATCAGTATATGTTGTATGAGTTTAAAGGCCAGCAAATAAACATGTTAGGATGCATTTTTTTCAATCAATCTAGGTTTATTCTACATGCAGGGCACAAGTTCATCAGGGGGGAAATCAGACTCCCTGGGAAAGTAGTAATGCTGTAATAGATGATGCCTGGACAAAGCGCCTTTTTAGGGTTTACCCAGAGGGTCTGTCCATTCAACGCATGATGACCACTAATAAGCTGCCACTCTGCAACGGTTATTATATCAAAACATTCAAATATGGCAACTAGAATTTGCCCACCAAAAATGGTACCGCTAAGTGAAATTTTGGGTCTGGGCCCATGGACTATGTGGTGTCAAAATAACGTTTAATACCGGTATACCGCACAGTTTTTGGACTGCAAAGCTGAAATGACTTTGGTACAAAGGTTAATGCTCATTTTTTTTTAGGACGGAGCGCTCAAGGGTCGTAGTATACTGAAACGCGACTGTGTTCGTACAAGTAGTGCCTTATATAAGGGGTCCCTCGCACAAGGGTAACTGAATGGGGACAATGGGACCCCACGAGGTAGCCATGTAGAATGCCCCAGGAGGAAAACGCTATGGAGTTTGAGATTTCAATAGGAACAAAGGAGAACAAAAGTATATGGTGAACAATAGTGGTTCCCAATGGTGCATGTGTGTGGGGGTTTGTTTTTGCATTCAGGGACCTTTAACAAAAGAGGACATTAGGGTCCCCGCACTGTTGGGCAAACAGATGACCCAACGTTGGTATACAATAGTCAACTTGTTCAACCTTTGGGTAATGTTTCACGTAATTTACCAACTGTTGTATAACCACAGCTGTTGTTTAACCCCACTTTAACCAACAATTGGTGTGTGCATAGCTTTGTTTATACAACAGTTGGTAAATAATTACGTGAAAAATGACCCAAAGGTTGAACATGTTGACTATATTGTACCAGCGTTGGGTAATCTGTTTGCCCAACTTTCCAACAGTGCGGTTGAGAAAGGTCCCCAATTGAAAACAGTGTACAAAACCAATAGGACAATAGGAGGTCCCCGATTGATGGTGTTTACACACTGTGTGTTGTGTATTCCGAGAATAGGGAACAAAGGATGACATTTGATAATAGAAAGTCCTCGATTGTCATTCTGTTTGGAAAACGTGTGAAAGCCAATGAGGAAGGTTGCAAAAGAGTTATGAAGTACAAACAAAAGAAAGGAAGGAAATGGAAGTACTGCATCTGCGTATGGGGGAGAAGACGTTTTGGAGACATACAAAAGTCCCAATAATTTGGAAGGCCTGAATAGACTTTTTCCTTTCTCTTTCCTGTTTACAGGAAGATATGACCTGCATGTTGCAATACATTTCCAAAACACCCCCCCCCCCCTCCTTGTGTTTATCTTGCTTGTTTTACGATAATGACAAGATATCAGACTTTACCAGCGGCATATCATCGCTTTGCCCGTCGATATCCTTGTCTTCAGCCAACCAACGTTTAGCGAACTATCGCCGGCTTCGTCAGCAGCTGCAGCTGGCTGAACCGCGCCAGGTTATAAAAGCACTCACGTAGTGCCTTACTCCGTCACTTTGGGTCGCGGTATCTTGAGACAAGCATCGTCATCATTAGCAGCGGCATCACCAACAACATGCAGTGTATTCTTTTCCTTTGCCTTGTGGCGGCATTTGGTAAGTTCATAATAAGTCAGCACTCAATAAATATACCTCTTTTTTTCTTTACCACACTTTTTTTCTTTTTTTATATTTTACCTGGTGTAGCCGCATTTTTCCCCTCTAGTTGTATAGTCTCCGGATGCAAAGCCTCGAGTAAATACCGGTGTGTTCTTTATCCACCGGAGATATCTGTGGAGCTCGCATGCCTTTTTTGAGAACTGTCCCAACCACTGATCTCTTAAAACTTGATTGCGCGTCGGCTGCTCCATTGAAGTCTCCGTCCGCCATTTTAGTACTCCCCGTTGAATTGGGACAACCCTGCCTCTACTCGTTCTCAACAGTACACGTTAATCACGGTTGATACGGACACGATCCCATACGATAGCGGGTGGTAATGTGGCGCTGCTAGCTTCAGTTCATTGTGCAGCGCGCAATGGCCAATGGGCTATCAGTCCCGCAATGATTCTATAGTTTTATATGCACATTTGAAAACGCGCCCCGCGGGTCTGCGACCACACTGAAAAATCATGGGGGTTAAATTTACCCAATTGTTGGTGAAAACTGCAACTACCCAAAATTTGGGTAAATCTATTTGAACACAACCGGATGAGAGTTTGTTTACCCAAATTTTGGGTAGTTGCAGTTTTCACCAACAATTGGGTAAATTTAACCCCCATGATTTTTCAGTGCATTAAACAAACAACACAAATGGTTAGGAAGCTTAACAATCTTTAGCAGCATATATAGGAGTCTAAAAATGCTTCCTGTGGGAGACTGAAGCCATTCCAGAGCGTAATAAAGTTCAGTTTCCCTTGTGGACTGTTTAATGGACAAGTTATTTTTTGTTAGAAAACGTTGTTTTCTTTAATTATCTTCGGCAGGTAAAAACATCAATTTTGCATCTATATATAAGTTAAAGAAATGAAGAAAAATAACCAATAACTGAACACCCGAACCAAAAATATCATACTTTACAATGACCTTTCTGCTACATTTCAGCCCCACTCGCCCTTGGTTCTTTGATTGTGGGTGGGAAAGAATCTGTTCCACACAGCCGCCCATACCAAGTTGCCCTCTACGAAAGCAACAAGCCGGATGGCTTCCAGTTCTGTGGCGGGACCCTGGTCGGCAAAAGATGGGTGGTTTCTGCTGCGCACTGTGCGTAAGTATAATGTTCAAACTATGCTACAGCATCGGCAGAGCTGACAACATAGGTGCAGGCATGCCCATGCTTTGTGTGATATAACATACACGTACGTAAAATATCGGGGGGGGGGGGTGAGTTAGTGTCACCAACGGTAATCTTTCGCCGGATAAACTAAATTTTTATTTTTTTGATCATTAAGCCGAATTGCACATAGAAAGATTGTGTCACAGTGACGTACCGTTATCCTATAGCTAAGGTTCTTTTTTTAGACAGAGATGGCAAAATATTATGAAAACATACCCCCCCCCCCCTATTGAAATGATGCCCGTAAATAGCACAAAAACAAAACTAAAACACCTTGAAATGACAGTGGACTGGAGTCCCGCAAATATATTTACGGCAGAAAATTATGCGATAATGGTTTATAGTGTACAGACCGTATCGAATATGACGTCATGGTAACCATACATATTGTTGGACATACGCGTACAATAATGCCGATATTATCAAATGCCTATCCCGCAATATGGCGGCCTATATTAGTTGTTGCTATGGAGACTTTGGTATTCGATACGATCTATTTCACTGGGAAGCAAGCAATTTCGGCTTGTGCGCATGTGCGCATGCGTGCACCCTAAAATAAGGATTTTATGTTTACGGGGTCGGCTTATATAGCTTGACTTTCTTTTTCAGCTCGGTTAGCATAAAATTGCAGGCCGTTTGGCAAAGAACCCTAAGTTACGGAATACATAAAATTGGACCCGATTTACAGGGAACTTTTTTTTTCATAAAGATCCGGATTTCGATCAATGATCCGATCGTAGGTTCACACACCAGATCCCGCCTCAGTGGATGCGATCAAATGTAGCGAATCCGGCGGTTGGATTGCTGATCGAGATACGGATCCGTGTGAAACAAGCAGGCCAATATCCGATGGCGCTGCCAAGCACCCGATTGTTTGCTAACGGAGTCTCCGTCCATTTTACGGATAAAGCAGTAGGCCCTAAGCATGCAAAGCAAAAATGCTCGCTAACGTCAAAAGCAAAATGGTGGTTAACATCATGACGCAACAATACAAAATGTGCCCGGCAGAAGGGCATAAGGACAAAACGTGGGTCAAAAGGTCAAATTCAGGTTTTGGGGGTAATCGAAAGAGTATTGGAGTATCTTCATTTTGATATACATTTTGTATCAAGAGGCTACGTCATTCTGACGTAATTAACAAAATGAAAAGGACATAAGGGGATTTTGCATTTTTTGTTCCCGGCAAAAGGGCATTAGCGTGTAATACCAATGTAACAATACATGCTAAAAGTGCGTTCACCTCTGCACTTCAGTGGGGCATAAGCGCGCTTAGAGCAAATTTTGTTCCCGGCAAAAGGGCATTAGCATTTCACATGCCGCTTAAGCGCACGTTTATGCCAGAATGACTTCCCGGCAAAAGGACATTAGCATAAAGATGTAAATAACTTTAAAATTAAGCAATATTTCTATTTTAAAATGCACAGCATTATTGGAAATATCAATAATTTTTATCTGACAAAAAAATCAACCGTTTGCGAGTTTAAATTTAGAAATGCCAACGCATAAACCTTAAAGTCGATTTTCCCGGAATGTGTAATTACGCTTCAATGCGTTCTATATGCCCTTCTGCCGGGCACACCACGAAATATGCATGTACAGCTGCAGGCATTAGCACGACTTGACCGTGAAATAGCGCTAAGGTTAGCAAATTTGTCTCCTATACTGTCAGCACAACTTTTTCGCTAACCGTTAAGCAGTGCCATAAAATTGGCCCTATAGCCTCTGAGTTTGTTTATACTACTTGTTACTACGTGCATTTGGCAGAATTCTGCATTGTCACGGTATTTTGATGCCATGCCTGGAATTTCATCCAATTTTTACAGAGTATATGACGTCTACGTAGGCTTAGGGTATCACCATAAGTATAAACACGATGAAGACGGACAACAGTACATAAAAGGGACGTGGCACGTACACAAGGACTACAACAGTAACACATTTGACTACGACATTTCCTTGATTGAGCTGGCCGAGGACGCCGTCTTCGGAGAGAAGATCGACTCCATCGGTATCGGTATGACTCGCCCCACTCCAGGGGAAATGCTACTCGTCAGTGGATGGGGCACTGAGTCTTGTAAGTTTCCTTAGATATGATACATTCCCTTGTGTTTCCTTGCTTCAGTTTTTGTGTCATTTGAGAAAGATCGAAACGTCCAGCCTGCTAAATATCAAGACACAGAAGTTACGAACAAAGACACTGACAATTTGGGAGACCGCCAACATAGGGCAAGAGAGCTCAGTTGGTAGTGCGCCGGTACGATATTCTGGAGGTCGCAGGTTCGAATCCCGCTCCTGCCAGTTTTCTTTGTTCACAAAAGTCACAGTGGTTGTGTAAAATGCATGACGTTAACGCGGCTGGTAACAACATCTGTCTTCCTCGGAAACTCAAAATGGATTCATGTCGCCGCATGTTAAATTTACGTCCATTGTACAGAGTAATTTGGATACACATTTTTTGCCTTTTTGAATTTCCTACCGCTGACGCATCGGCGGACATGGCAGCCATGCTGTTAGCATGGCCTTGTGGGATACTTACCCAAGTAACCGGCTCGGCAGATCGGTTAGCAGCATTGATCTCCATTATAATGGAGATCAATGGTTAGTAGGGCCAGGCTCGAGTAAGCGCGAGAAGTCACGTGAGAGCTAAATCTATAAACGGGATCGCGCTTGCACGAGTAAGCGCGAGGGAAGTAATCGAACGCGGTGAAAATTGATATAATGCGGTCGTGAGCAATCCAATCCCTGTGTACAATCAACGAATGTTAGGAGCATTTAAGAAAATGTTTAACGTACGCGCTAGTCTTGGTTCCAAGACGTCATTAGCGGTGCGACGAATAGCGCGCACGGATCAGAGCCGTACAGTGCCCTCTACACACGCACGCCATCGTTTGTTCGGTCGTTCGTTCGGTCGTTCGTTCGTTCGTTCGTTCGTTCGGTCGTTCGTTCGTTCGTTCGTTCGTTTGTTTGTTCGTTCGTTCGTTCGTTCGGTCGTTCGTTCCGTCGGTCGTTCGTTTGTTGGTTCGTTCGTTCGTTCGTTCGTTCGTTCGTTCGTTCCTTCGTTTGTTCGTTTGTAAGTAATAAATCTCACTTTTCACTTTCTTAGCGGGTGCGTGGACAACGCCCAATGAGCTGAGAGAGGTGGGAGTTGCTGCTTCGACCAGCTCGGCTTGCGACTCCGCCTACTCGGGAATCACCGACAACATGTTTTGCGCTGCTTCACCAGGAAAAGATGCGTGCCAGGTAAGGGCAGCCTCGTTCCCCGTGGGTACGATCTCTCTGCGCCATCTTGTTTCAAGTGAAGCCTTACGTTAGTTTGGTTCGATTAGCTTACAGCCTTACACGTGTAAGTGAAACTGAGACAAGACCGTTCGATTAGTCATACGTGATACTCGTGTCTGCCCCGGTGTCAACCACCACTACCCTGGACTAGCGCGCCTGCGGGTCTGTGGTAGCTGCCCAGGTGTATAATGACACTCCAGCTGAAAACGTAAACAAGGAGGGGAAGTCGAATTCGCCGCGAGTAAATGTACAGATTGTGACACAAATTTGAAAGCAAAGAGTGTAATTTTCTGACATTGACAACCGTGGCAGTTGACGACTAGACTATGTGCAAATTGTGAATTTTACAATTATGTCGTCAAAATAAAATCTGTCTACTTTCGGCACGTATTCCCTACGATTTGTGATGAAATTAACATTTACATGATCGTCATGACATACATTTCGATAATTGAGAGCAAATGTATTGAATCCATCATTAATTTATCGTATTGCAAAAATACAGCTATATTTGATCGAAGCCTGTCCATTTTGCCGGCAAAGCAGACGACAATGAGCCTGTTTACATTTTACACTTTATAAAGTTCTCGTCCCAAAACGACCTTTGACCTTAATGTTCCTAGAATGCCTAGGCGAATATACTGCAGTATTTGATTAGCCCATTAGCCTAATTTTGGTGTAACCCCGTGTTTTTAAGTGTAAGCTAATCGCGAACGCACCTGTTATCTCAACCCGCGCGCGGGCCATGGCGTCAATGATTCGTAAGTAGCGTTAACTTCCGGTTCCTAAATACATTGCACTTCCGGATCCAAATGACGTCATGCTAAAGAGGATAGTAGGGCAATCAGCCCAATCAGCACCGACCCTTTGGAATAGTTTGTCACAAATCATACGCTCAGCCACATCACTCTCCACTTTCAAGACTCTTCTGAAAACTCATTATTTTCAGCAATAAATACTAATCTATTAGATATGTTTAATTTTTATTAAAGTAAATTTCGCGGTTTTAATCTAAATAACAATACTCCGTAGATTACGGCCTGTAGTGGAAGCCCCCTCTTTTTTAGTCACTTTACAAAGTTTCTCGATTTTAGTTTGATGTTAACCGTGATATTTTGTGTCGACTGTTCGGTTTTAATAGACTTTTATAGATTACACTCGATCTTGTTTTTATTATACATGTAATCTAGAGTTTTAATTTTTAACTTTTTATCATGTAAAGCGCTTTGAGGCGTTGCATAAGGCGCTATATAAATGCATTATTACTATATATTATTATAGGACTATACACTGTAAAAGGTGTCAGCTTATCATATACGCGTGCGTTTCTGATTTTGTGCTAAATTTTAAACTGGATATTTCCCCCGCTTTTGATTGGCTCTTGTGTGGACAAGCGCTGTAATAGTTTCCCATTTCATTATGGTGTACGAAAGCCCACTAGTGCCATGAAGTATATTTCTTTTCTAAATTCGTTTTTACGAGATATGTATTTTCAAAGTTTGTTTTTATGAGATATATTTTTGAAACATTGTTTCTACGAGATCTATTTTTGGAAACAATCGCTTTTACGAGATACATTTTTCCAAGTTCGTTTTTACGAGATATATTTTTCAATTTCGTTTTTACGAGATACATCTTTTTGAAAAAAGAAAAGTATATATGTATATTAAGCTACCAGATTTGTTGTTATGAATATTTTCTGAAAGAGTGAAGTTTAACGTTGGGAAATTGAGGGCGTTCGCTCTGTGGTCTAAAATTATATCTCATAAAAACAAACTTTGAAAATATATATCTCGTAAAAACGAATTTAGAAAAAACAATCCCAAAGAAATTTACGAGCAGCAAACTGTTTATGACCACTAAAACGCACCCCAGATTTCATTCTCGTTAATGAGTGTAAATCATGGAAAAAATGATCTTCTTGAAAAGATTTTGCAGCAGTTGGGAACACCGGTAGTACTACTTGGTCCACTGTATACTCGATATCGTAGTTACGATATTACCACCTTATTGATCCCCTTTCCCAACAGGGTGACAGCGGTGGCCCCATCGTCAGTGGCTATAGCGACGGCGTCCACAACCCAGGTACCCAACTGAGAGGCATCGTCAGCTGGGGAGCTGGTTGCGCGGCCCCTGGCTACCCTGGTGTGTACACCAACATTGCCAACGTATGTGACTGGATCCAACAAACCAGTGGAGGGGCTGTCAGTTGTACTTAAAACTCGGGAAATTCCCTCATCCAATTGGTGGCAATATTAAAGGGCAAAAAATGGTTTCTCATTCGCCAACGTCACATTAAAGATAGACGAAAGTTAAAAACAACAGAATTAGAAGAGTAATTAATGTTACAATGACATCTTTGAATTAGATGACAATTCACTTTTGCCTTCCAACCCATATTATGGCTACCAGATCTGACTATTCGTAACCACCATTATCACCATATTGGCGATATCAGAAATGGGAAACCTAACATGCTTCCCTGGCAATTACCGCCACATAAACAGTAGATTAGAGAATTAAAATAGGAGCGTTTCACAATATAGCGCGCCATCAAGCGGTTACACCGGAGAGGCCATTTTCAAACTACGCGGTGAACAATTTACCCATACCACCTCTTTTGGGCAAGAGTATTTCTCAGCACATTTCATTTTTATAAAGGCTGGTAAAAGTACAGTCAATATAAACCACCTGTCGAAAATGACAAACTACTTTAATGTCGAGCGTACAATTGTACCAATTTTGTTCGCTTTGTGCGCTTATACTGTTTGTCTTCATCGACAGACGCTAACTTCTGCGAATGAGAGCAGTTTTGAGTAAAAAGAAGTTATGAAATGACTGCACTTTTGTCTTCCCATAGACGTGAAACTAGGACATGCAATTAGGGCCGAGTGTCATCACAACTAATTGTTAATCACTGCCAACAGCGCAGTATGACACTCGTTCTATTCTTGGGTATTTTGATTATTGTAGCTGATAGTCGACGCTGTAAAATGCAGCTTTAATTGATGCTGTAGTAGGCCTATATAGCAGTTGTGACGTCATAATGACGTCAGAGAACTGCTGACAGCAACCCCAAATCTGTACCGTGATCACGGAAGTGAACTGCTTGATTGAAAATGATTAAAAGAGATAAGAAGCATGACAATGAAGAATGAAATTGTCGATTGTTGTTGATGTTCTGGGTTCCTTTTAGACCTCATGTATGTGTATAGTTGTAGGAATATTGAGCCCGAGCGTGGTCGTCGTTGTTGTTGACTTTTCCGCTACAGCGGGAAAGCCTTTGTTTTTGTTCTGTTCGCGCGATTGTGTAGTTCAGTACACTTTCGCCCAGGCATGAACACAATCTACTTGAAAATTGTTCGTTTTGCCACATTCAGAACAAAGGGCCACGTCGAAGAACATCTGCAGGTTTTTTGGAGTGAAATCTGGAGCTAAGAGGTAAAAAAATACGTGATTGCGCAATACCCCGCTGTACACGGATACATAGCTGGTGGGAGAGTAGGGGCTGGGTCGAAGTTGACCGAGCCAAAACGTGACCTGCGTAAGAAAATCTTATTTTCCGCCTTGAAAAACCTTTCCAAATCACAAAACCACGTGTCATTGGGATTCAGAGAAGTCTACTTTAGTGACAAAAAAGGCTTTTGGAATAGGAATAATCAACTGCTCCAGGCGCTAACATGAGCACAATCAAATCCTAAACTACACAATACCCACTATTTTTGTTTCTTCTTAAACACGAATTTTGTCTGCGGCACTTTGGTCACTAAACAACATCAGATCCTAATCAAACTTAACATAAACATAGACCCTAATCTGAAATTGTGTGTCGAAGAGTGACGTCGCGATGACGCCATTACGTGTCACGATGACGTCATCTTAAAGGTGCATTTTTCAAGGGCCCATATCTAGAGAACCGTAAGTCTAATTGCATTGAAACGTGGTATGTTGCTAGACAAGTACGTGTTATAGATGAAAATTGAGGTGACGTCATGATGACATCATCATATGGTTTTATAGTAATTTTTAAAGTGTTTTAACCTTAAAGATTCTTAAAGCCATATCTCAACAAAAGAACATGCTAAATTCAAAATTCTTGTTGTAATATCTTTGTTAGCTCCTATATTCTTTCACATAAATGTGAAAAATGTGTGACGTCATCATGACGTCATCAAAAATGTGCTTTTGTGAAACACATAAGGGTACGTCCGATCTTCATAAAAATTGGTGGGTAGGTAGATAGTGCCACTAGCATGTAAAATCGAAAGTGACGTCATGATGACGTCATCGGCTGATTTTCTATGAATGTTTTAGTTCTATCCCAAATCCCATAAACCTTGTACACGAATTTTGTACTTGCCACTTTGGTCACTAAACAACCTCTTAATCAGACTTAATCAGACTTAACACAAATGTTATAGATGAACATTGAGATGACATCGTGATACGACTTTATAATGTTTCTTGTGTTTTAAAAAGAAAATTGTAATTTCAAGCCGTATTTCGTCAACAGAATATGCTAATTTCGAAAATCTTCTCGTAATCGATTTGTTAGGCCATAGGTAAATGTGAAAATGTGTGACATCATGATGACGTCATCAAAATGTGTTTTTTACACATGTAAGGGTAGGTTCGATTGCCATGAAAATTAGTGGGCAGCTAGATATTGTCAATAGTACTTAAAATCTATGAATTGGTATTTCTATTTTAAATTTTTGGGGAACAAAAAACGTGTTTTGGAGTATGCCACATACTTTGTAGACAACATGAACATATAAATTGTAACTGACACTTTCGTCTGTAAACAACCTCAGATTGTTTTTCAAAATTGTCATACTGAAATTGAATGCTAAAGAGCCACGTCATGACTTAATCATGTGTCAAGTGACATGAGCCAAAGTGTCAAATACTGAGCATGAATTTTGGGTCATGAATTTAATTAACCTCAGATTTTAAACAAACTCAACATAGGCGCGGCCCAGACATAGACCCTGTCATGAAGGTTTAGCTCGGTCCATAAAACGGAAAATCGGAAAAGCCCTGCATTCTGTTCAATACAGATGCAGACCTCTATTTTTTAATATTTTTTTTGGGTGGGGGGGGGGGGGGGGGTTTGGGTTTCTTTTTTTGGGGGGATGAGATATTCCGCTGTCAGCTCAGCTTGCTTTACGAACCTGTCCCCTTTGCTGCACCGTCTATCGTCAGTCCCGTCATAGGTTTCATGTGTGTTTTTTTGCACATCTTTTAAGGCCTCTTACGTGTCCAGTTGGTCTATTTTCGAGGATTTTCACCCGAGTTGTACTGTACAAAGTTGCCATATAATGGCGCGCAGCGCCGTGTATGCTCGAGCAATGTTCAAGCGCGGATCCAGGGGGGGGGGGGGGGGGGAGTCGAAACACCCCCTCCCCTGCTCGTCATTTTTGTTTTGCTTGTAAGGGTCTACGCCAAGGTACCGTTAGCAAACCAGAAAAGAAAAGTAAAACCCCGTAAAAGTCTTTGCCTGTACGGGTTGAACAAAACAAAGAGGTTAAATGGCGCCACCAACGTTGAGAAACTGTTTGGGCAAATGTACTGTAAAATATGCAGACCCCCCCCCCCCCCCAAACAATCCTGGATCCGCCCCTGGCCTGATGTAACTCCTCGTGTGATTGTTGGAGGCAGTATACCGTACGCGTACTGCATGCTACTCGTTGATCACATAACCAATGCATGAAGTTCTCTGAGACCGTCTGTCATTGTTACACCAGAGGTGGGACTGTGTATGTAGGCTTGGGCTACGATCGCAATGTTGCCGACCAACAGTATATCAAAGGCACGTGACATGCACACCCCAACTACCGCAGCGCCAACAATGTGGACTTCCACATTGCCTTGATCGAGCTGTCTTCGGACGCCGACCTAAGCAGTCCCAAGATCGCTTCCATCGTATCGGTTTGATTCTACCCCCAGTGAACGAGACTCGCTGCTCGTCAGTGGATTGGGCGCGCCATCTCGTGTATTAGATAATCCAAATCAAAATTTCACTGCGTCTAGGCAGAAATACAGAAAAAAATTAATAAACAACTTTAATTTGGCATGTACAAAGTGATGTAGGATTACAGTAGACAACATTAATAATGAACTATCAATACGAATGGTCAATTTGTTATCATTAGATGCTATTCAGTGAGGCATTCCGTAAACAAATCCACCCAAGATATTACATATTTTAATCACTTTGAAATGATATTTGACTCAAAAGTGGGTTCGAACCTGGGTCATATGATGCACGATATGGGGCAGAGCGACCCCCCCCCCCCCCCCCCCGGGCAGGTTAAACCACGTGCGGGCACATTGCACGCTTGCCTGGCTTACTTGAAAAAGCACTTCATTAGCAACACTATACATTATGCGCAGGCGCGGATCAAGGGGGGGGGGGGGGGGAGTTGCCATTTTGTTTTCCTTGTTGGGGCCTACGCCTAAAGTTGCAAACCAGAAAAGCAGAAACCCTGCCCTCCAGAAACAAAACAAAGAGGTTAAATGGCGCCACCAACGGTGAGAAAGTGTGTCTATCGTCAGTGGCTATAGCGACGGCGTCCACGACCCAGATACCCTGCTGATGAGAGGGATCGTAAGCTGGGGAAGTGGTTGCGCGCTCCCTGGCTACCCCGGTGTCTACTCCAGCATTGCCAACTTCTGTGACTGGATCAATATAACTATCTTAGGGTCGAGGAAATATCGTCAAATTGGTGGCGATATTAAGAAGATAAACATTGTTTCTCCCTCGTCACCGCCAGGCGCAAGATAATGTAGACGGATGTACAAGAAGAGTTGTTAACGTCACAATGAAATCTTTGAATTAGATGACAAATCACTTTTGCCTTCCAACCCAAAGTATTTCTACCAGATCTGACTATTCCGACCACCATGACGTCCGGAAAGGAAGACCTACGGACGCCGAAAAAAAATCCGATTTATTCCGAGTTCAAATTGGTTAACATTCGGATGTTATCGGTGATGTTCGCGATTGATGCCTCTCCCGCCTGCTGTCGATCCTGACGTTGTTGAGTTTTCAATAACATCAAAGTTCCCCATGCACGGCAAAAATCAATGCCATACTCTTGCTGTATTTTACTCTTTTTATTTTACTTGCCTTGGTGCCCTCCATCATTTGCCTTGGTGCCCTCCCCATTCCTTGGTGCCCCTCATTTGCCTAGATGCTCTCCCCATGCCTTGGTGTCCTCCATGTGCCTTGGTGCCCTCCACATCTGCTTGGTGCCCCTCATTTGCCTACATGTAGGTGTCCTCCTCGTTTGCATAGGTACCCTAAATGCTTTCCTTCACATTTTCCATATAGCCAAGGCAACTTGTATGACTTGGACGATGCCTCCAAAAGCCCTGCTACACATTCAGAACAACAGAACCTGTCTTTTAAACAGGCATAAATTAAAGACTGACAATGGTCCAAGCCAGCTTTTAGACATTGCTCTATTTGTTTTTTAAATGTGAGTATGCTGCATTTATGTTTATACCCTAAAAAGCAATGTGGTTTTGAATTGCTAGCTGGGATTAGATGCCTTTTTCGGCAATAGAGGGCGCTGTTGTAGCTACCGCGGAAAATTGGGGGGGGGGGGGGGGGGGAATTAACGCGCATGCTTGATCAAAATCGACGCGCGCGCTGACCAGAGACCTAATATATTTGTTGGCTTAACTCTCTTATCTTGTCACGAAATTTTCTGCCACAACATTTCATATGCATTGTCTTGTTAATGGCTATGTACACATAGTTTAGGTTTAAAAAAAATAGCCTAGTTCCATGTAGTCGCAAAGAAGGGCGACAGCACGCAAGACGGCAAGTCGCATGTTTCGGGACAAAGTTCGTGTATGACGCCATTAGGCTGCGCCAGAATAGTCGAACATTTCTCAGTCGGAGAGTAGTTATAACTTTTCTTAAAGTTGAACCGATTCTTCATTTCGATAAATGTGAGTGGTAAGCTATTTTACTGATATTTATAGTCATTTTTTCCATAGTCTAACGGATAAAACAGCACCAATTCGTAGCACTCAAGCGGTAAGGGACATCGTTGGGTGCACGGCATGCCAGTACGTGTGTTTGCATGGGCCTAAGTCTTGGGACTTGACGTAGATAGACAAGCGGCAACGTTGAACTTGTTTAAATGGTCACATGCTCGTGAGCACACTAGAACAATGCCTGGGTTTATCTCGTCAAAAAGTTGAAATCTATACACATGGTACAACAACCCACGCCATCGCACGTTCGTACAAGCAATCTCCAGAAACAGGTGTGACCCGGAATCGGATTCACACGGAATTTGCCTGTCAACAATGATAAAGTTTATAGAGAGAAATGTTGCGAGTGCACCACGTGTGAAGTATAGTCTGGTGCTCAAAAAAGTTGTAGGTCTTCGTATATCCACCAGTATACATGATGTTAGTCCATGGGCCAGACAAACAATTGGTACCATCTTAGGGGCAAAACTTGTACTAAAATATTTGTAGGGTCAGTACAATTAAATTAATATGTGATAATCTTGCCACACGAGCAGCTTAAAGGGACACATTGCCTTCAAATGTCATGGCATTTTGCTGTTTGGAAATGTTCCTAATTATCTTTGATAAGAGTTGTTCATGCAAAAAAAACACGTATAATGTGTTGTAATTAGTGAGTAGTGATTACAAAACAAAAAATTGGCCTCTGATTCCTGACATCTAACCCGCGAAACATAGACTTACTTCCAGTAGTAAATACCACCGTCTAAATAATGCGCAAAATACGCTGTTAGAGTTTTTAGGCTGGCGCCGCAGCCAGTGGCTTTGTAAACCTATCAGATGATCGCCAGGTACCATTCTCTACCTCGCGACATATCGCCAGTGCTGCGCGCGCCGCGTGCCACAGTACATCAAAATGGATCAACAGATCGTACTTCAACCAGCTGCGACTGGAAATGCGACGCGCAGAAACTGCGTTTTCACGAAGTGGCGAATAACCTTCATCTCAGGGCTACATTATAACCACCGGGTGTATACCACCGGGTGTACCACCGGCTGTGTAGACACTAGACAGTCTATTATCTGGCCTCGGTGTTGGATTGGCTTATGCCTGCAAGTAGGGGTAAACGTGGTAGGGGGGGGGGGGGGGTTCTATGCGTACAAGGAGAGACATCAGGTATTCACCTACCTCTGGTGAATGCTTTAGATCTCTCATGCTGAATAAAGAAACTTTATCAATGCTCAAACTTTGTGTCACTTTCACTGTAGGCCTACATGTAAAAATACATTTTTAAAGATGTAACAAAAGTCTTTAGAATGCACTGATGTGTTATAACTTGTATGATATTCTGTATAACTGTAATAAACAAAGTTCTTTATGGCGAGCTTTTGCAGGTGAGTTAGAAGTGCTGGAACTTATTTTGGTTATTTTGTGCTTTTGTGAGTTTTGGCTATCGTATTCCTGAAGGTATTGGGTAGTTTGTTTATTTATATATTTTTTTTTTGGTGGTGGTGGGGGGGGGGGGGGGGGTAATTCGGGGTGGAGGAGGGAATGTGTCGGTGCGGAGTCTTAACGTACCTCTTCTACGGGGCAGGGTAGAATAAGGCTGTTTCACGTTCCAATTGTGCATCACTAGAGTGCCCTCTGCAGGCTAGCACGTCTTTTGGTTTGTTCCCCTCATCAGCTGTGGCGCTGCATTCAAGATGGCCGCGGAATGTGAAACTCACTTATTAGGATTGTTCATCAGTTTGCATACAGTGAGCTTATACACGCATATCAAATTGCAGCTTTACCGTAAAGATAAACAACTGCCAACAATTATACTCTACCACCAAAGCCTAAAGCCCGGTTCATACTTCACGCGAATACGAATGCGAAGCGAATTTATGACGTCAACTCTAAATATTCGCGCTGCGAATTCGCAAAAGTTGAACGCATTCAGCTTGTGAAGTATGAACCGGCCTTAACACGTAATGTACAATTCAAATCAAGAATACACTACGTGCGGGAAATTATACAATAAAACTTCTCCAGATAAAAATCTTAAGGACGCAGATGACAAAACACTGTCAAATTTGATGTCAGCTTTTGCACAACTTCAACATTTACGAACAAATTCTACTCTACATCACAACCCAAGCCAAAAATCAACAATGAAACTAATTAATAATTAAATGTGTTCGGTAAATTACAATAAACTTGGCTAATTCAGATAAAAAAATCAAATGGCGCAAATGGTGACAACAAAATCGTGTCAGATGTCCTTTCCCATGCCCTACAAAAATGTTGGGACTTATCTTCTTGGACAAGTTGAAAATAACCTGCTGCTATCACCATATTTACAAGCGATAACCTGTTTCGCGAACCGAATCTACACAAACAGTGCGTCTGTAATTCGTGTTCACATGGAATATTGCCATTTCTTAACTAATAACATGAATAACTTTTTAAAGATTAAGTAACTTTCTGTATCTAGCTTAACATCCAGTCCGACCTGTTTTTACACATAAAAACCACGTCTATCAAACATGGGCGTGATCCATTCTCACCAGGCGTGCGCATGCTCAGAATTACGCGCGCATGCTCAGAATTAGCAAATACGACCGGTATGTCTGCTGTCACCAGCGTCTCAAAAGTGACCTTTGTGGTACTTGTTGTATGATCATGCAAGATGGCGGTACTTTTGTTTCGTAGTAGGACGGACTACTTGGGAAAAAGAGGATCTTTTCACAGCCATCGTTCAGTATAACCGAAATGCAAGAAACGCGGGTTAAAATGGATTCTTAAACAAGCTATTCGCGATTCGCCACTTCGTGAAAACGCGACGCGCAGAAACTGCGTTTTCACGAAGTGGCGAATAACCTTCATCTCAGGGCTACATTATAACCACCGGGTGTATACCACCGGGTGTACCACCGGGTGTACTGCTATTTGTACCGCTCGAAACGGTGAGGGCGACAGAGGAATCAAGTCATTCGTGATTCTAGCAGCTCGCCAGCCGGGTGTCCTTGAACCGCGCTGGCGATATTTGCGATCACCTGTGGGCTTTTACGATACTTTTGTGGAACTTGGGATCGGAAGAGCAAGGTGTAGTTTTCTACCCTTTGGAGCGGATTCGTTAGAAGGAATTTGACGGTAAGACTGTTCCTATTATTGAATGCAAATTTGGGTGTATACAGCTTGTCCTGCTGTCATGCTTTGCAACAATAGTGTATTGCGGAGGCTGACTGAAAACGACGGTCGGTGCATGATTTGATCGTTCTTGTTTGGCATTCAATATTCTTGTCAAGGCGTTAAAACGAAGAGGCACAACATTGCCTGAAATTCGTCGCTCAGACCGCAGTCTATCTAACTTCGCTGGCAGTGGCCACGTTTTTCTAGCGTTTTTCTAGCCTTAGCGTTCTATTGTTAATCAATGGGCTGTGAAGTTATGAGCTTTTGGGCGCGGCTGCGCTTGAATAGTCTGCTTGGCATTTAAGGAATGCCCACATACAGTCATAGCTTTGGTGCAGAGTCCACGTTCGATTTTCTCAGTGAATAACCCTTCACAAAAGGTGAAGAAGGTAGCGGTTGATGATGTGGTTGCGTATGCGACAACCGCCGAAGTAAAACGTTTTCAAATATTAAAGACCCGATCTTCTATATAGATTGTCCACTCCCGTCGGAGCGGGACAGTTGGCGTTATCTGCAGGACGCACAACTAAAATTGTTTTTGAGCTGAGATTCTGATCCCGAGGTTGGACCTTGAACGAACCCCTTGTTAGCACCCCAGGAAAATATTGAATGATGTTGATCCGAGGTTAGACCTCGGGGAGAGTTGGGGAAGGGTCTACAGAAATTCGATAAAAACAAATTCGGACCAACAAAAAGAAAAATTGATTTAAAGTCGAATGCATAATTGGGGAAAGGGTTATTATATCGGAGGTTGGACCTCGAGATGCCCTCGAGCAGGGCCCCACGAGAAAGTGGTTTTAGAAATGTTGGACACGAGGTTGGACCTGGAGGCGAGATGGGGCAGGACAGAGATTCCGAGGTGGGGCCTCGAGGTACAACGGGGTTCGACCCCATGAGAAATTAGTTTAAAGTTTTGATCCAGCGGTTGAACCTCGAGGTGAAAAGGGTCAAAATTCCTCAGCAGAAATCTGCTAAACCAAATTTAAGTTTCGATTCACAGGCTGGACCTCGAGGTGATATGGACTGGGCTCCCCAACAGAAATATGATATATTCAATTTAAGTTTCGATTCAGAGGTTGGACCTGGAGGTGATATGGACACGGAATGATACATTACAAGTTCCCATTCTAAGGTTAGACCTTGATGCACAAGGGGAGGGGTCCCACGAAAAAGAAAAGACAAATACTATAAATTAAATTGAATTTTCGATTCACAAGTTGGACCTCGAGGTGATAAGGGCAGGGTTCCCCCAACAGAAATAGAACACATTAAATTTAAGTTTCGATATAAAAGTTGCACCTCGAGGTGATGAGGGCAGGGTTCCCCTGAAGAAATCTGGTACATTAAATTGAAGTTTCGATTCACAGGTTGGACCTGGAGGTGCTAGGGACAGGGTTCCCCAACAGAAATATGATACATTAAATTTAAGTTCCCATTCTGAGGTTAGACCTTGATGCAAGGGGCGGGGTCCCACGAAAGAAATATGATAAATTTAATTTAAGTTTCGATATAAAAGTTGCACCTCGAGGTGATGAGACTAGGGTTCCCCGAGAGAATTCCGATAAATTAAATAGAAGTTTCGATTCACAGGTTGGACCTCGAGGTGACAGTGTCAGGGTTCCTCAAAAGAAGTATGATGCATTAAATTTAAGATCCTATTCTGAGGTAGGACCTTGATGTTACAAGGGAGGGGTCCCCCGAAAGGAATATGATAAATTAATTTGGATTTTCGATTCAAAAGTTGGACGTCGAGGTGATAAGGGCGGGGTTCCCCTAATGAAATCTGGTAAATTGAATGGTAGTTTTGATTCAGAGGTTGGACCTCGAGGTGATAAGGACAGGGTTCCCCGAAAGAAGTCTAATAAATTAGATTTAAGTTTCGATTCAGAGGTTGGACCTGAGGTTAGACCTCGAGGTGATAGGGGCAGGGTTCCCCGAAAGAAATCTGATAATTTGGATTTAAGTTTCGATTCAGAGGTTGGACCTCGAGGTGATAAGGGCAGGATTCCCCTAAAGAAATCTGGTAAATTAAATTTGAGTCTCGATTCGGCGGTTGGACCTCGAGGTGATAAGGGCAGGGTTCCCTGGAAGTAGTCTGATAAATTAAATCGAAGTTTTGATTCAGAGGTTGAACTTCGAGGTGATAAAGGCGGGGTTCCCCGAAAGAGATCTGACAGATTGAATTTAGGTTCCGATTCAGAGGTTGGACCTCGAGGAAATAAGGGGCAGGGTTCCCGAAAGAAATCTGGTAAATTAAATTTAAGTTATAATTGAGAGGTTGGATCTTGAGGCGTTAAGGAGCAGGGTTTCCCGAAAGAAATCCAATTAATTAAGTTTACGTTGCGATTCCGATGTTAGGCCTTGAGGTGATAAGGGCAGGATTCCCTGAAAGAAATCTGATAAATTAAATGTAGGTTTCGATTCAGGGGTTGGCCCTTGAGATAAGGGGCAGGGTTCCCCGAAGGAAATCTGATTAATTATTTAAATTTGAGGACGAACCTCCAGGATATTGATTTCAAATTATACATACAAGGGCTAAAAGACCGTAAATTTAAAGCCGAGGCGGGTCCTTGGGGCATGCTGGGGTAGGAAACCACGAAAATTTGATTAAGGTTCTGGATCCGAATTAAGTTGCCAAGATAGCACTATTTGATTCCGGGTTTGGACCTGGAGGCGCCAAGGGGACGAAACCCTGTGTTTGACTTTAAAGTTTCATAAAATTTGGGCCCGAGGTCGGACCTCAAAGTACGCTTGGGCATTGCCCAGAAAGGAATATGGTACAGAGAAAATAATCTCCAAAGTCAACATTTCCACCGACACAACATTAGGGGAAAGTTACGGGAAGTGTAAATGATTTTCTCAGGCTAAGTTTACCACACAAAAAAGAGAAAAAGTTAAGGGAGTAGCAATAACGGTGATACTAATATTAGCAATGCTAAATGGATCTCATACTGTGCCTTAAAGTAGAGAATGATTTCAGTTAGCGAAATCGTACCGCTGACATAATGCACCAATGGAAACCAGAGAAATATAATTTTAAGGGATACATGTATTTTGTATTGAGGTGGGACCTCTAGGCTCAAAAGGGCACACTGCAGGGGCAGTGTTTAGCAATTGAACACTTTTCTATACACTTTCTTGCTGTCGGTCTGTGGGCACGTTTGCATGGCAAACATGTTTGGCGTATTGACGGGTGTTTAGAAATTTTGGCTTGTGAGCGTGTTTGCGGACGGATGGCGGGATTGTATTTGGTTGCTGAACGCAGTTTTTGGGGCGCAGGGTCCCGAGCAAACTTTCATGAGGCCTCTCTTGATCAGAGGTTAGCCCACAATCGTGATAGAAAATATATGAAAGTTGGGGCATATCAATGGTATGAGTGGTATTATTGATGTAAGGAAGAACGAGGTTCCATAAACAAATACAGGTATTGAAGCATGTATAGCACTGATAAGGTAACTAATTTAAAATAAATGTATGGCATCAAAATATCGCCATATCGTCCTTATGGTTGCAAGCAAGATTTCGAGGTCCTTTGGGGCGGGTAAACAAGTAAATAAAATAAGAGAAGGAAACGAAGAATGGGGCAGCCCCCCCCCCCCCCCCCCCCCCTTGGGGTGATTTGAAGTCGGATATAGACAGATCCGGTACAGATACATGCATGCTGGGTGTTTCCTCGGCTGATCCCTGTGTGTTGAACCATTGTCAAATATAGGGTTTCAATACATTACTTTTGAATATTTTTGGATGCTTTTCACATAATGTAGCCAGCAAGGCAAATTTGTAAGGTGCAGCAGATGCGCGTGTTAAGCGCTGCGCATTCGTTTGCTAGGCCTTTTTCACGGGTCGGTCATCTCAATTTGGAAGCAAGGTAAACATCTTAATTTTTTAGAACTTGCAAAAGCAATAAACAATGAAATATGGCTAATTACAAATTAGTACCAGTCTGCTCTGATGAATAATTTAGAATTTGCGTTTAATAATACGCTAATGATATAAGCAAAAAACAACAACAACAAAAGAAATGAAAGTGAGGCTCTGAACGCATAAATAGTCTGGCACCATCCAATTGATTTTGTCGCAGCGACTATGTCGCGCGGCAATTGCCGCACACGCGGGTGTGTAACGAACATATGCGCAGTGTATTGCGCGTTTTTTGAAATTGTTAGCGGGTTGAGTTAAATCCCACGACTTGGTCGCGAACATAAAACGCGCTCATTGATTTGTGCGCGTATATAATTACGCGCGACATTATCGCTCGACAAAATTGCGTATGTGTTAATAACATCAGGGAGCACAATCAAATGTCTTCATCGTGAATGAAGTCTATTGAGGTTGGGCAGACAGTAAACAACATGGTTCTTGTTATCCACTGTGAGTTGCTTATTCGGCGTTTGTTGTTTATATAATGATACAGGCGAAATCAGCTTTGGAGGTCCACAAACCAAGGCGTCTGGAACTTCTGAAAGCTTGTACGGAAACCGGGTAATACGATCGCAATGTAGCATATGTCAATACTCAGGAAGTACGTTGAATAATTCACACCACTTTCCGCCGATCGCGGAGTGTACAAAACACGTAGAGTCTAATAATGGTGCAGGTTATCGCCATATAGTTGATAACGGGTGAGGATTCCGACAAGCGTTTGGGATTTGCTCGCAAACGTTTAGGTTTGAGCGTCCCTCCTGCCGCCACTAAGCCCGGGGTGGGGCCGCATGGCTAGGCCGCATTCCCAGTCCCAGGCGGCAGGGGTTCCCACCTAGATAGAATCCTCGGCAGAACCAACATGGTTTGGAGTTTTCGCAGTTTATGTTCGGTTAAGCAGACTGGTGCTTGTACGTTTCCGCTGCCAAAGGAGGGGACAAATGGCCCGTGACTGCAAGAAAATTATAAAGGGGAGTCAGCGGGCGAGACGAGGCGAGATAGGGGCGATTGATGAGAATAACTCCCTCAAGATAAACCAAATAATATATTCTGGCGGGTCCGGGCCATTGGCCTTTTGACGATAGTGACGGGTGCTGGTACACCGGCTGTGTGTATGTACAGAGAACGGTTCGTATTTTTACAATGAAATTGTACATTCACAGAGGCATTTTGTGTACTAACAAAATATTCTGTGCTATTACAGGCTATTTGTAGACTTTTCTGCGCATCTACATATCGGTTTCTGATTTTACAAACTTGGCACATTGTAAATACTGTGCAATCCTACATACTCCTACATTATTACGGTGTACATGTACATGTGCCCATATAGGATCCTACACATGATAGCATAGCGCATTTTGGTTTATATTCATTTGGTCGAGCCATTATGAAGTCATGGTTCCCATCAACCGTTTCTTTTTTTTTTAATATAAACGGGGATGTACTTATGACATTATTTAATAATGTTTGCATTAAAGTAATTTTGTACATGAATTGCTTGACAAATTACCTATTATGATCCAGAAAATGTGTTTTTGGAAAAAAAACCAGCAATTTTACATGATTTTTGGGCTCACAAATTTCTTCAATTGTGATTGGTCAGCTGCCGCATAATCAGATTCATGTAGGATAACAGAAGATTCTATGTGAATGAACAGGTCAACAAAGGAGCATTGTATAATTACAGAACTTCTTTGTACATATACAATTTACAATTGCGCAGTTGTTGATATACAAGGAAAATGTTTGTGACAGAGTTTCTATGTGGTTATACGGAAGTAAACTCTGTAAATCGTTGTACCACAATTTTTTTTCTTTAACAGTGTACCAGTTGATGGGTGAAGCAATTATATAGTCCCCTGGTAGTGTATATCCTTGGATATTTGAGTTTTACCAGAATATACCATACATCAATAAAATTATTTATGAACGCAATAGGCATTTTGTTTGGCATTGAGAGGCATAAGAAATAAATATTCGAAAGCAGTAATATTGGTGTACAGGGAATTTCTTGTTTCCCCCTCCCCATGAAAAAACAACAAAAACAAAAAACAGAGAGAGAGAGAGAGCCTCTTCAAACTTTAACCATTTTAATACGAACTATTACGATACTGGAGAGTACTAGAGGATTACTCATGGCAGAGATCTTCTATTCTGTGTTTTAATCCCTTCGCAGCCCAGGCAGCAAAGCAAAAGAAGGAAGTCCTCAGTCCCATAGAACCTCAGAAGCCCAGACTGGTTTTACCAATGAAGGAACCGAATCTTTGGTGTGAAGACACGCCTTGTAGTGCAGTGTGCGTCAGATACCGGGGCTTTTGACAGGGCGCTGAGATCACTTTATGTGGTTTGTTACATGAAATCACATTTCGGGTTCTTCATCATCTGAGGAAAAGTCATCTTCATCCATCCTCGAGCATGATTTATCTCGGTCGGGATTCCAGAAAAGGAAAATGTGTCATCTGTCGAGGTGAGGGAAGATATTCTATTGGCAGAACGGGTTCTCTGAAAGGCAGCTTCAACGCTTCGTCGGAAAATGTCAAAGCTTCTCGTTGGTGTGTGACCAACTGCATCTTTGTTTATAAGGGAGTGTTGCGCATTCGTGCCGAAACTGGACGACGTCTTCCCTGCCCCTCTCGAACAAGAAGTGCGGGCCGAGATTCTTTTCTGGCGTTTTATAGATTCATTATCACAGCCCATACCTTGGGAAAAGGAGCGCCACGTGCCAGTGGTTCTGAGTACGGCCGCGTCTGGTTTTCGGTGGGGAGGAGTCTTGGTGTGTCCGTCAGGAAACACTAGTTTTTGAGATTACTGGCCTCAGGAAATTTGGACATTTGCTGCAACGAGGCCTTTGTTTGATATTTTGTCTTGCAGTCAGTCTTGAACTCATTGTGGGGTGGACGTGTGTGCGTAACGGTTGACGAATTAGCTCGCTTCGACGTTTGGACAACTTTGGCAAGGGTTTTGAAGTTGATTTTCGCCCTTACTTTAGAGGTCATCTTCACTCTACAGTTGAGATGGGTCCCTTCTCAGCAAAATCCAGCAGATACCCCATCAAGAGAAATGTCTAGGGCAGACGCTCAGTTGTCCCAATCAATCTAGAGGTTGCTTCTGAGGGAGTTGGGGCCCTCGCGGTTTCACGTTTGCCTTGATGACACTTCCTTCGAATGTACCGAAAGGATCGGACGGATCCGCATTAAAATTCTACTCAGGGGATCCGGCGCCTGGGCCGTCATGGGTAAACGTATTTGCCCATCCAGCAGTGCCTAGTGAGTGAAGGGCTTTGTGTATTCCCACCTTTCTTTCTGATTGCCTCACTCATTCGACTAATGGGGAAATGTGAAGGTTACGAGGGTGGTACCTAATTGCCCCCACCCGAGACCATGATGGCCGCGTCTAGTTTCTTTTGCACGTCGGTCAGTACCTGTACGTCTGTCAGAGGTAGGACAGACGTGGGTCATTAATTGAATATCCATCAGCAGTAGGGGTTACGTAACGAATAAAACAGCCTGCCCTTTGCGCTTTGGGCCTTCGAATGTTTCTTTTCTGACTGCGGTAAACATAAGGAGGGAAATCCGCCGTCTAAGCAAGAGAATGTCCTCATGTCGGATTCCATGTTCAAAGGCCTAAAAGGATTCAGCTGGCTATTGAGCCTACTGGTCACAAGTGGGGGTCACAGGATCTCATCACAAGTCGACGGCATTTACATGATGCAGTGGTTTTGCATGGGGTATTAATGATTTCAGCAGGTTAACAGATTGCCAAGAGGGAGTGCAAGAGGTCATGAGGGTGTTTCACGTGGCTGCTGTTCGGCTTCGAGCCGAGTTTCCAGATTGCGTTTTCATCTTGTCATCGGTTTGTCAAACCAGGCTGGTGAAAGTAAACCGTTCTGTAGCGGCGGTCAACGAGGCCCTGAGAGCCATATGCAGTGAGACTGGCTGGGTCTTTCTCTCCAATGATTATATTATGCAAGGTGATCTGATGGATGACGTCCATCTGTCTTTGTGGGGCAACCCTAAAGCTTCATTGTAGGTTACAGATAGTTTTAAGGTCAACTTTGCGCCTGCTTTCTGGTCCCAACATATCTTGTTCAGTAGCGTATCCATCTTTTTGTGCCAGGAAAGGCAAACAATGTATGAACCGTCTAAAACCGTCGCATAAACACTATTTCCTTTTGTTTTTTATGACGCCTCAAATACCACCAGGGGGGGGGCAAGTTCCCCCCTCCCCCCCCCCCCCCCCTGACCCCCCGCTGGATACGCCACTGATCTTGTTTCAAATAGAACACGGTGGCTAACAATGTTGCATCTTCTTTTCATGCGTGATGAGGTATTGGGCGAGGTTGAAGTCGCTGGACAGCCTTTTGGATGGGCGGGCATACAATAAACAGAAAATTAAGCTGGTGGCATCACTCGGAGAGTTTATCCAGAAGCGCCATGGCGAAGGATACCACACGTAAGGAGACGACTTGCACTCGGCAACTCCTCTAGATATTGTCACCTTCCTATTGGATAGCAATTCTACAGGAGGAACACAGGTCCACACCGTTGGATATGACAACTTGGGCAAGCATGGCCTCTTCTCTTGTGGATGCCCACGCCATTTAGCGGCCGGTACTGTGGATTCCTACATTAGCCAGCTCAGGGGATATTATAATTCTGTGAGGCAGAACTGAGATTTGGCGCGCCAGCTCTTTCTGGGGAACCCTTGCATTTCACAACAGGTTCAAAGATACCTGAGGGCTTTCGACTAGTACAGGCAGAGAGGCCCATGTCACCCCAGGGCAGGCCACCCCAAATTTTCTCGGATCAGTTGCGCTGGTTGGCGGCAGGAATAAAGAGGCATTGGTCATCCCAAGATGATAGCAACTCTCCATTCACACAGAGATACATACAACAGGGAGACTTCGAGTTCTTCTTATGCCTTTGGTGGACGGAGCCGGCGACCTAGGAAGAACCACGACGTGTGAGATTTCGCGATTAGAGGGCGGCGACCTTCTCTTCAATAGAGTCCAGCTCTTCTCTCATTGTCATACTAAAGTTCGAGGGTCAATCGGACCTAGACCCAGCCGGTGTACTTGACAGTTTGGTCGAACTGGCAGGATCACAAGGATTACAGCCAAAAAAAACGGTTTCCTATTTCGATCATCAACGCAGGACCACAAATATCTTATCAACAAGCCTTTGGATGCCGCGCCCAACCTGCGGTTACAGGCCTATACTTTTCCTCTTCATCAAATCCAGACAATTGCCAGCTCAGGGCCCATAAAAGCCGTGAGGGAGTGGTGGCCACATTACGCCTGCTTGGAGCCTAAGAAGAGCAAGTTATGGATCACTGCAGATGGGCCTCAAGGAGGGCATATAAGCACTACACAGAGTTGGGAAAAAAGTAGCTATAGGCGAAAGCAAACAGAGCAGGCACTGCGTGATGCTATCCGGGTCAACAATCCTCAGCTGATCTAGTAGGCCAGTTTCTTCAAAGGGCTCATCCGCTCAGGTTTCAGTGTTCAGCAAGCATTTCCATAAGTTAAAAAAAAAAAAAAAAAAAAGGGTCTGCCTGTTGGGCATTAAGTCCAGTAGATTCCTTTTGAAATACACGACAGTAATAATTAGAAGAGTACGTGAATAGGAACATAGGTTTTTAAATATTTGGGGTTGGACAGCTTTTATTTTGCGTTGCACTGTGGCCAGCTAATTTTAAGATCCAATCGAATCATAATCAAATTTTCATTATATTCATAACATAGCAATTTAGAATTAAGCTGTTTAATGGCACGATGACAAAGTTTTCAATGAAAGTGGCTGCGTGACGACAGCAAGAAAGCAACCTCAGTCCTCGTGTTTCCTTTAAGGGCGGGGGGGGGGGGGGGGGGGGTGAGTAAGGTTTGGGATTAGAGATGGGTGGTTTGGTGAGTATTGATAAGGGTTTGGGGGTTGAAGCTCGGATGGGGTTTCGGTAAGAATCTATCAAACCCATATCTAAGCCTTGTAGATTCTGGAGCCCGCTACGGAACAACAGAGCGATATAAATAGTTTACTATCTGGCCTCGGTGTTGGATTTTCACGAAGTGGCGAATCAATTGAGGTCTGTATTTTGCGTTTTTACGAAGTGGCGAATCTGTTTGGCAATTAACAGCTCTTTAATTACGCACCCGATTGTATGAATATGTATTTGGTCATGTTATTCAACTAATAAACTGTCGTATCAGTGAACAGATTTCGCAGTTTCGATTACAAGAAGGGCAAAATGGTAGTTTTAAAAAAGCGACCGACTTCAAAAGCGATTTTCTCAAAACGCAGTTTTTGTTGTGCTGCGTGGGCGGATTCGTCACTTGGAAAATGGGACCCCACAAGGTAGTCTTTAGAATGCCCCGGGAGGAAAACGCTATTGAGATTTCAATAGGAACAAAGGAGAACAAAAGTAGGAAAGTAGGGTCAACGATAGTGGTTCCCTAGGGTGCATGTGTGAGGATGTGTGTGTGTGTGGGGGGGGGGGGGGGGGGTTGCATTCAATAGGGACCTTTAAGAAAAGAGGACATTAGGGTCCCCAGTTGAAAACCGTGTACAAAACCAATGAGGGTCGTTGCCAAAAAATTTGAAAGGTTGCGAAAGAGTTATGAAGTACAAACAAAAGAAAGGAAGGAAATGGGAAGTACTGCATCTGCGTATGGGGGAGAAGACGTTTTGGAGACATACAAAAGTCCCGATAATTCGTAAGGCCTGGATAGACTATTTCCTTTCTCTTTCCTGATTACAGGAAGATATGACCTACATGTTGCAATACATTTCCAAAACACCCCCTCCCCCCGTGTTTATCTTGCTTGTTTTACGATAATGACTGAACATTCAGATGTGACCAGCGGCATATCCGCTTTGCCCGTCGATATCCTTGTCTTCAGCCAACCGGCGTTCAGCGAACTATCGCCGGCTTCGTCAGCAGCTGCAGCTGGCTGAACCGCGCCAGGTTATAAAAGCACTCACTGATCGAGTGCCTTACTCCAGCACTTTAGGTCGCAGTATCTTGAGACAAGCATCGTCATCATTTATAGCAGCGGCATCACCAACAAAATGCAGTGTATTCTTCTCCTTTGCCTTGTGGCGGCATTTGGTAAGTTCATAATAAGTCAGCACTCAATAATTATACCTCTGTTTGTTTTTTTCTTTGCCACACTTTTTTCTTTTTTATATTTTACCTGGTGTAGTCGCATTTTTTCCCTCTAGTTGTAGTCTCCGGATGCAAAGCCTCAAGTAAATACTGGTGTGTTCTTTATCCACCGGAGATATCTGTGGAGCTCGCATGACTTTTTTTGAGAACTGTCCCAACCACTGATCTCTTAAAACTTGATTGCGCGTCGGCTGTTCGATTAAAGCCTCCGTCCGCCATTTTAGTACTCCCCGTTGAATTGGGACAACCCTGCCTCTGGGGGTCTAGTTGTTCTCAACAGTACACGTTAATCACGGTTGATACGGACACGATCCCATACGATAGCGGGTGGTAATATGGCGCTGCTGCGCTAGCGTCAGTTCATCGTACAGCGCTCAATGGCCAATGAGCTATCTGTGGTCCCAACTCATTTTGTCGCAGTGATTCTATAGTCTGAAGCCCCTGTAATACATATGTGCAATGTTGTGTACGAATGTGCAAGAATAGCCACGAATTCAAATGTCCACGATTGACCACGAGTTTTTGAAAAATTCGAACTAAATCGGCGTCCCGCACAACCTTTACAAGACCTTCATACGACATCGTACGGTTCAACACGACTGTACTAGAATCTACTAAGATTTTGCCAGCCGATGCAGTACGAATCCATCCGACCGTGTACGGTGCTCGCACGACACCAATACGAACTAGTACGATTGCCAGGGTTTATGTACTTTTTGTCGGACATAGTGGTGAAAACGTGTGAGTTCTTGGACGTTTTTCTGTATCCTACTCGATCTTACTGTAATCGTATCACAATCGTCCAGACTCTTGAAACTTCGTAGAGATTCTTAGTGTCTCCGTACTAGTTCTTATTGGTATCTTGATACATCTTGGTACGTCGTACTATCGTCTTGAGGAAGTCGTACGGCGTCTTGGCGGGGTCGTACGCAACTTGTAATGCCTTCGTATAGATCTTTTTAATACTAGATCTTATCTTATTAGTTCTTCGTCAATCTTGACGCAACCGTATACTGGCCAATTACGCACGAACAGTCACAAATACGAACGACGACCCAAGAATACCCGGTACGGTTTAGTACGGTCTAGTACGGCAGTGGTACGATGCAGTACGGAATTGACAGATAGCACGATGGAGTACGAACGTTTTAAACAGTTTAAAACGTTCGTACGCGTATGCCGATCAACCAAGAATACTTAAGAATGATTACGAAGCATTACGGGTCTCAGTACGGATATCTACGATTGCCCAAGATTTTCATGTCGTAGTCGATTCGTACACAACATCGCACAGATGTGACAGGGGCTTTATATGCACATTATTTTGAAAACAACACACATTGTTAGAAAGCTTAATCTTTAGCAGCATAGGAGTCCAGAAATGCTTCCTGTGGGAGACTGAAGCAATTTCAGAGTGTAATAAATTTACCTAGTCAGTTTCTCTTGTGGATTGTTTGATGGACAATTTATTTTTAGTTGCGTCGTATCGCAGACGGGGGCTCTAAGCGCTTAGCGTTGTTGTTCTTCTTGTACCAAATTCAATTTCGCTACACGGCTCAACAGAAGAGGGCGCTACAACATTTACTATGCTTTACTGATTCAAAGGTGGACGACGCGGCTCCTGCACGAATTCGTGCTTGTTCGTTAGAAAACGTTTTCTTTAATTATCGTCGGAAGGAAAAAAATTAATTTTGCATCTAAAAGTTGAAGAAATGAAGAAAAACAAACAAACTGCTGAACACCTGAACCAAAAATATCATACTTTACAATGACCTTTCTGCTACATTTCAGCCCCACTCGCCCTTGGTTCTTTGATTGTGGGTGGGAAAGAATCTGTTCCGCACAGCCGCCCATACCAAGTTGCCCTCTACAACAAGTACAAGCCCTCTGGCTTCCAGTACTGTGCCGGGACCCTGGTCCACAAAAGATGGGTGGTTTCTGCTGCGCACTGTTCGTAAGTATAATGTTCAAACTATGCTATACAGCATTGGCAGAGCTGACAACATAGGTGCAAGCATGTCCATGCTTTGTGTGATATAACATATTATACAACACCTGAATAAATCCCAGCCATCCGATTGGTGGATCGTCGATCACGTGCATTGAATTATTCGACCCATCACACGACGCGAACCCGCACCGCACCGCCCAAAACGTTCTATAACACGGTGACAGATGGAATGTCCCATTCCACTCGGCTTCGCCTCGTGGAATGGAACATTCAATATGTCACCTCATGAAATTATTCTTACCATCGCACTCATAAACATTCATTATTTGTATACACGTACATAAAATAACTGGGGGGGGGGGGGTGAGTTAGTGTCACCAACGGTAATCTTTCGCCAGATAAACTGTTTGTTTTTTTGATCATTACCAAAGCCGAATTGCACATAGAAAGATTGTGTCACGGTGACGTACCGGTATCCTATAGCTAAGGTTCTTTTTTTAGACAGAGATGGCAAAATATTATGAAAACGTACCCCCTTGAAATGATGCCCGTAAATAGCACAAAAACAAAACTAAAAAACCTTGAAATGACAGTGGACTGGCGTCCCACAAATTTATTTACGGCAGAAAATTATGCGATAATGGTTATAGTGTACAGACCGCATCGAATATGACGTCATGGTAACCATACATGTTGTGGGACATACGCGTACAATAATGCCGATATTATCAAATGCCTATCCCGCAATATGGCAGCCTATATTACTTGTTGCTATGGAGACTTTGGTATTCGATACGATCTATTTCACTGGGAAGAAAGCAATTTCGGCTTGTGCGCATGCGTGCATCCCTAAAATATGGATTTTATGTTTACGGGGTCGGCTTAGCTTGACTTTCTTTTTCAGCTCGGTTATCATAAAATTGCAGGCCGTTTGGCAAAGAACCCTAAGTTACGGATCGGATTACATAAAATTTGACCCGATTATACAGGTAACTTTTTTTTCATACAGATCCGGATTTCGATCAATGATCCGATCGTAGGTTCACACACCAGATCCCGCCTCAGTGGATGCGATCAAATGTAGCGAATCCGGCGGTTGGATTGCTGATCGAGATACGGTTCCGTGTGAAACAAGCAGGCCAATATCCGATGGCGCTGCCAAGCACCCGATTGTTTGCTAACGGAGTCTCCGTCCATTTTACGGATTAAGCAGTAGGCCCTAAGCATGCAAAGCAAAAATGCTCGCTAACGTCAAAAGCAAAATGGTGGTTAACATCATGACGCAACAATACAAATATGCATGTACAGCTGCAGGCGTTAGCACGACTTGACCGTGGAATAGCGCTAAGGTTAGCAAATTTGTCTCCTACTGTCAGCACAACTTTTTCGCTAACCGTTAAGCAGTGCCATAAAATTGGCCCTATAGCCTCTGAGTTTGTTTATACTACTTGTTACTACGTGCATTTGGTAGAATTCTGCATTGTCACGGTATTTTGATGCCATGCCTGGAATTTCATCCAATTTTTACAGAGTATATGCCGCTTACGTAGGCTTAGGGTACCACCATAAGTATTGGGACGATTTACCTGGACAACAGTTCATTAAAGGGACGTGGCACAAACACGAAGACTACAACGGTTCTGACTTCGACATTGCCTTGATTGAGCTGTCCGAGGACGTCGTCTTCGGAAAGAAGATTGCCGCCATCGGTATCGGTTCGACTCGCCCCACTCCGGGGGACATGCTACTCGTCAGTGGATGGGGCACTACTTTTTGTAAGTTCCCTTAGATAAGATACATTCCCTTGTGTTTCCTTGCTTCAGTTTTTGTGTCATTTGAGATAAGATCGAAACGTCCAGCTTGCTAAATATCAAGACACAGAAGTTACGAACAAAGATACTGACAATTTGGGAGACCGCCAACATAGGGCAAGAGAGCTCAGTTGGTAGTGCGCCGGTACGATATTCTGGAGGTCGCAGGTCGCGAATCCCGCTCCTGCCCGTTTTCTTTGTTCACTTTGAAAAAAAGACACAAAAGTCACAGTGGTTGTGTAAAATGCATGACGTTAACGCGGCTGGTGACAACATCTGTCTTCCTCGGAAACTCAAAATGGATTTATGTCGCCGCATGTTAAATTTACGTCCATCGTACAGAGTAATTTGGATACACATTTTTTGCCTTTTTGAATTTCCTACCGCTGACGCATCGGCGGACGCGGCAGCCATGTTTTTAGCATGGCCTTATGGGATACTTACCCAAGTAACCGGCTCGGCAGATCGGTTAGTAGCATTGATCTCCATTATAATGAAGATCAATGGTTAGTAGGGCCAAGCTCGAGTAAGCGCGAGAAGTCACGTGAGAGCTAAATCTATAAACGGGCTCGCGCTTGCACGAGTAAGCGCGGGGGATGTAATCAAACGCGGTAAAAATTGATATAATGCGGTCGTGAGCAATCCAATCCCTGTGTACAATCAACAAATGTTAGGAGCATTTAAAAAAAATATTTAACGTACGCGCTAGTCTTGGTTCCAAGACGTCCTTAGCGGTGCGACGTATAGCGCGCACGGATCAGAGCCGTACAGTGCCCTCTACACACGTCCGTCCGTCCGTCTGGTCGGTCGGTCGGTCGGTCGGTCGGTCGGTCGGTCGGTCGGTCGGTCGGTCGGTCGGTCGTTTGTAAGTTATAAATCTCACTTTTCAATTTTTTAGCCGGTGCGCCATCGGCCAAAAAGCTGAGAGAGGTGGAAGTTGCTGCTTCGACCAACAAGGCTTGCAACGCCGCCTACTCGGGAATCACCGACAACATGTTTTGCGCTGCTTCACCAGGAAAAGATTCGTGCCAGGTAAGGGCAGCCTCGTTCCCCGTGGGTACGATCTCACCGCGCCATCTTGTTTCAAGTGAAGCCTTAATACGTTAGTTTGGTTCGATTAGCTTACAGCCTTACACGTGTAAGTGAAACTGAGACAAGACCGTTCGATTAGTCATACGTGATACTCGTGTCTGCCCCGGTGTCAACCACCACTACCCTGGACTAGCGCGCCTGTGGGTCTGTGGTAGCTGCCCAGGTTTAATGGCATCCACCAGCTGAAAACGTAAACAAGGAGGGGAGCTCGAATTCTCCGCGAGTAAATGTACAGATTGTGACACAAATTTGAAAGCAAAGAGTGTATTTTTCTGACATTGACAACCGTGGCAGTTGACGACTATATAGACTGTGCAAATTGTGAATTTTACAATTATGTCGTCAAAATAAAATCTGTCTACGTATTCCCTACGATTTGTGATGAATTTTACATTTACATGATCGTCATGACATACATTTCGATAATTGAGAGCAAATGTATTGAATCCATCATTAATTTATCGTATTGCAAAAATACAGCTATATTTGATCGAAGCCTGTCCATTTTGCCGGCAAAGCAGACGACAGTGAGCCTGTGTTTACATTTTACACTTTATAAAGTTCTCGTCCCAAAACGACCTTTGACCTTAATTTTCCCAGAATGCCTAGGCGAATACGCTGCAGTATTTGATTAGCCCATTAGCCTCATTTTGGTGACCCCGTGTTTTAAAGTGTAAGCTAATCGCGAACGCACCTGTTATCTCAACCCGCGCGCGGGCCATGGCGTCAGTGATTAGTATCCTCTTCGTAAGTAGCGTTAACTTCCGGTTCCTAAATACATTGCACTTCCAGATCCAAATGACGTCATGCTAAAGAGGATAGTATGGCAGAGGACTATACACTGTAAAAGGTGTCAGCTTATCATATACGCGTGCGTTTCTGGTTTTTTGCTTCTTTTTTAAATAGATTTTAGACAGGTTATTTTCCCCCACTTTTGATTGGCTCTTGCGTGGGCAAGCGCTGTAATAATTTCCCATTTCATTATGGTGTACGAAAGCCCACTAGTGCCATGAAGTATATATTTTTTCTAAATTCGTTTTTACGAGATATATATTTTACAAGTTTGTTTTTATGAGATATATTTTTGAAACATTGTTTCTACGAGATCTATTTTTGGAAACAATCGTTTTTACGAGATATATTTTTGCAAGTTCGTTTTTACGAGATATATTTTTTAATTTCGTTTTTACGAGATATATTTTTCAATTTCGTTTTCACGAGATATATTTTTTTTAAACTTCGTTTTTACGAGATTATATATTTTTTTTTTTTAAAGTATATGAATATTTTCTGAAAGAGTGAAGTTTAACGTTGGGAAATGGAGGGCGTTCGCTCTATGGTCTAAAAATATATCTGATAAAAACAAACTTTGAAAATATATATCTCGTAAAAACGAATTTAAAAAAATATATACTTCATAGCACTAGTGAGCTTTCGTAATGGTGCGTAATCCTCGCCTTTTGAAAAATTCCCAAAGAAATTCATGGACAGCAAACTGTTTATTACCACCAAAACGCACCCCAGATTTCATTCTCGTTAATGAGTGTAAATCATGGAGAAAATGATCTTCTTGAAAAGATTTTGCAGCAGTTGGGAACACCGGTACTACTTGGTCCACTGTATACTCGTTGTAGTTACGATATTACCACCTTATTGATCCCCTTTTCCAACAGGGTGACAGCGGTGGCCCCATTGTCAGTGGCTATGGCGACGGCGTCCACAACCCAGGTACCCTACTGAGAGGCATCGTCAGCTTTGGAAGTGGTTGCGCGCTCCCTAAGTACCCCGGTGTGTACACCAACATTGCCAACGTATGTGACTGGGTCCAAAAAACCTCTAAAGGGGATGTCAGTTGCGTTTAGAACTCGGGAAATTCCCATATCCAATTGGTGGCAATATTAAAGGGCAAAAAATGGTCATTTGCCACAGTCACATTATGGGCTCCGTGCACAACTACCCCTCAGCGGAAAGAAAAAGCGAGTTGGGGGGGGGGGGGGGGGGGTCAATATCGACGCCATCTTACCGGTAAGCACTTATCCAGAACCACCAAAATGACATCGTCATGTATTACTGAAAATGTACTTGGCCTTATTGAACAGGCACAAGGCGCGATGCGCGCGACGATGTCAGTTTGGTGGTTCTGGATAAGTGCTTATATTATACCCATCCAATCTCGTTCCCATGGTGTCGAACAGCTGCTCTCTCACCCAAGTTTGGGATCATTTAAATATACAAGATTTTTGGATACGCATGCAAATTAGGCTCCATGTGAGCTGGGCATGTAGTAGTCTGATGGCAACACTTAAACTTCACATCTTCGTCGCATTCACAGCATAGGCTCTTTGGTACTAGATTGATTAGCTTGATTGTAAAATCGTGCAAAAAGGCCGCAAACTACGTGCAGTTCATGGGTTCTCAGAATGGTTGACATGGTTTTAAGCATCAACGAAGCGTCATTTATCTCAAAATGAAAAGGCCAAAAAAATTGTACATATACCCTTGTGATACCAGTTTTTCTTGTGGAGTTTCTGTACGTGGCGCACACTCGAGGCAAATTAGGCTTCGGACTTCCTTTTAGTTTTGATAAAGCCCAAGGACAGGCTTTCGGGGCAACAGGCCTCGGACTGCGGCATGGCGGGCGGCGTTGCCGTTGGTATTGACAGGCAGTGGCGTAACTACGGGGGGGGGGGGGGGGGGGGGGGGTGGGGCACGGGGGGCACGTGCCCCCCCCCCCCCCCCCCACCGGAGGTCCGTGCCCCCCCGGTGCCCCCCCCCCCCCCCCATTTGAAATTTCGAATTGCACACAAACAATACATCTGTTGCCATTCGGTGCCCCCCTTAAGAAATTGGTGCACCCCCGGCCCAACAAAATTAAAAAGTTTCACTTTTGGCGCGCCGACAAACTTTCATTAAGAAAATAATACAGTGGAATCACCAACTGTACGATTTTAATTTCTATATATGCTAATAAGCTAATGCTGTATTTTCACTATCCAATCAGGGCACGAGTAAGGAGTTCCCATCGCAGGGCTTACTATTGGAAACGAGGTTGAAAATTTAGTAAGCCTTGGGAACAAGGTTGTTACCCATCTTACCTGACTTTAATTTAAGTGTCTGGTTCCCGCTGTGATATTCTTATTGAAAACGCAATTATCGAGTCGGCGAACAGACAAAACAATCCCACTGACAAGTATCAAATGAACGAGGAGCGCGGTGCGGATATCAGCGACGTACTGCATGCCGGGCCCATGGAAGTGCGGTTGCTATGTGGACAGCGCCCCCATTCGACGGCGCACGGAGCCCATAGATAGACGAAAGTTAAAAACAACAGAATTAGAAGAGTAATTAATGTTAGAATGAAATCTTTGAATTAGATGACAATTCACTTTTGCCTTCCAACCCATATTATGGCTACCAGATCTGACTATTCGTAACCACCATTATCTCCATAGTGGCGATATCAGAAATGGGAAACCTAACATGCTTCCCTGGCAATTACCGCCACATAGACAGTAGATAAGAGAATTAAGATAGGAGCATATCACAATATAGCGCGCCATCAAGCGGTTGCACCGGAGAGGCCAGTTTTGCACTTTTGTCTTCCCATAGACGTGAAACTAGGACATGCAATTAGGGCCGAGTGTCATCACAACTAATTGTTAATCACTGCCAACAGCGCAGTATGACACTCGTTCTATTTTTGGGTATTTTGATTATTGTAGCTGATAGTCGACGCTGTAAAATGCAGCTTTAATTGATGCTGTAGTAGGCCTATATAGCAGTTGTGACGTCATAATGACGTCAGAGAACTGCTGACAGCAACCCCAAATCTGTACCGTGATCACGGAAGTGAACTGCTTGATTGAAAATGATTAAAAGAGAAAAGAAGCATTACAATGAAGAATGAAATTGTCGATTGTTGTTGATGTTCTGGGTTCCTTTTAGACCTCATGTATGTGTATAGTTGTAGGAATATTGAGCCCGAGCGTGGTCGTCGTTGTTGTTGACTTTTCCGCTACAGCGGGAAAGCCTTTGTTTTTGTTATGTTCGCGCGATTGTGTAGTTCAGTACACTTTCGCCCAGGCATGAACACAATCTACTTGAAAATTGTTCGTTTTGCCACATTCAGAACAAAGGGGCCACGTCGAAGAACATCTGCAGGTTTTTTGGAGTGAAATCTGGAGCTAAGAGGTAAAACAATACATGATTGCGCAATACCCCGCTGTACACGGATATATAGCTGGTGGGAGAGTAGGGGCTGGGTCGAAGTTGACCGAGCCAAAACGTGACCCGCGTAAGAAAATCTTATTTTCCGCCTTGAAAAACCTTTCCAAATCACAAAACCACTTGTCATTGGGATACAGAGAAGTCTACTTTAGTGACAAAAAAGGCTTTTGGAATAATCAAATACTCCAGGCGCAATACCCAATATAAACTACACAATACCCACTATTTTGGTTTCTTCTTAAACACGAATTTTGTCGGCGGCACTTTGGTCACTAAACAACATCAGATCCTAATCAAACTTAACATAAACATAGACCCTAATCTGAAATTGTGTGTCGAAGAGTGACGTCGCGATGACGCCATTACGTGTCACGCTGACGTCATCTTAAAGGTGCATTTTTCAAGGGCCCATATCTAGAGAACCCTAAGTCTAATTGCATTGAAACGTGGTATGTTGCTAGACAAGTACGTGTTATAGATGAAAATTGAGGTGACGTCATGATGACATCATCATATGGTTTTATAGTAATTTTTAAAGTGTTTTAACCTTAAAGATTCTTAAAGCCATATCTCAACAAAAGAACATGCTAAATTCAAAATTCTTGTTGTAATATCTTTGTTAGCTCCTATATTCTTTCACATAAATGTGAAAAATGTGTGACGTCATCATGACGTCATCAAAAATGTGCTTTTGTGAAACACATAAGGGTACGTCCGATCTTCATAAAAATTGGTGGGTAGGTAGATAGTGCCACTAGCATGTAAAATCTAAAGTGACGTCATCGGCTGATTTTCTATGAATGTTTTAGTTCTATCCCAAATCCCATAAACCTTGTACACGAATTTTGTACTTGCCACTTTGGTCACTAAACAACCTCTTAATCAGACTTAATCAGACTTAACACAAATGTTATAGATGAACATTGAGATGACGTCGTGATACGATTTTATAATGTTTCTTGTGTTTTAAAAAGAAAATTGTAATTTCAAGCCGTATTTCGTCAACAGAATATGCTAATTTCGAAAATCTTCTCGTAATCGATTTGTTAGGCCATAGGTAAATGTGAAAATGTGTGACATCATGATGACGTCATCAAAATGTGTTTTTTACACATGTAAGGGTAGGTTCGATTGCCATGAAAATTAGTGGGCAGCTAGATATTGTCAATAGTACTTTAAATCTATGAATTGGTATTTCTATTTTAAATTTTTGGGGAACAACATGAACATGAACATGAACATATAAATTGTAACTGACACTTTCGTCTGTAAACAACCTCAGATTGTTTTTCAAAATTGTCATACTGAAATTGAATGCTAAAGAGCCACGTCATGACTTAATCAGGTGTCAAGTGACATGAGCCAAAGTGTCAAATACTGAGCATGAATTTTGGGTCATGAATTTAATTAACCTCGGATTTTAAACAAACTCAACATAGGCGCGGCCCAGACATAGACCCTGTCATGAAGGTTTAGCTCGGTCCATAAAACGGAAAATCGGAAAAGCCCTGCATTCTGTTCTATACAGATGCAGACCTCTATTTTTTTATATATTTTTAGGGTGGGGGGGGGGGGGGGTTTGGGTTTCTTTTTTTTGGGGGGGGATGAGATATTCCTCTGTCAGCTCAGCTTGCTTTACGAACCTGTCCCCTTTGCTGCACCGTCTATCGTCAGTCCCGTCATAGGTTTCATGTGTGTTTTTTTGCACATCTTTTAAGGCCTCTTACGTGTCCAGTTGGTCTATTTTCGAGGATTTTCACCCGAGTTGTACTGTACAAAGTTGCCATATAATGGCGCGCAGCGCCGTGTATGCTCGAGCAATGTTCAAGCGCGGATCCGGGGGGGGGGGGGGGGAGTCGAAACACCCACTCCCCTGCTCGTCATTTTTGTTTTGCTTGTAAGGGTCTACGCCAAGGTACCGTTAGCAAACCAGAAAAGAAAAGTAAAACCCCGTAAAAGTCTTTGCCTGTACGGGTTGAACAAAACAAAGAGGTTAAATGGCGCCACCAACGTTGAGAAACTGTTTGGGCAAATGTACTGTAAAATATGCAGACCCCCCCCCCCCCCCCCCCCCCCCCCCCCAAACAATCCTGGATCCGCCCCTGGCCTGATGTAACTCCTCGTGTGATTGTTGGAGGCAGTATACCGTACGCGTACTGCTACTCGTTGATCACATAACCAATGCATGAAGTTCTCTGAGACCGTCTGTCATTGTTACACCAGAGGTGGGACTGTGTATGTAGGCTTGGGCTACGATCGCAATGTTGCCGACCAACAGTATATCAAGGGCACGTGACATGCACACCCCAACTACCGCAGCGCCAACAATGTGGACTTCCACATTGCCTTGATCGAGCTGTCTTCGGACGCCGACCTAAGCAGTCCCAAGATCGCTTCCATCGTATCGGTTTGATTCTACCCCCAGTGAACGAGACTCGCTGCTCGTCAGTGGATTGGGCGCGCCATCTCGTGTATTAGATAATCCAAATCAAAATTTCACTGCGTCTAGGCAGAAATACAGACAAAAATTAATAAACAACTTTAATTTGGCATGTACAAAGTGATGTAGGATTACAGTAAACAACATTAATAATGAACTATCAATACGAATGGTCAATTTGTTATCATTAGATGCTATTCAGTGAGGCATTCCGTAAACAAATCCACCCAAGATATTATAGATTTTAATCACTTTTAAATGATATTTGACTCAAAACTGGGTTCGAACCTGGGTCATATGATGCACGATATGGGGCAGAGCGAACCCCCCCCCCCCCCCCCCTCTTTTGTGTTGGTCATTGTGTTCCCGGAATCTCAGGAATTCTTTTCAGTTAGGTAACAATAGTCTGGAGAGTGTATAGGGACAAAAAGGGGGTTACCCCTCTGCCCCATATCGTGCTGGGTATAACCTGGGTGGCAGTATTGAACGTTAACCCCTTGAGTACGGTATTTTACGGGAGACGTCGGGGTGCCGCGGCGGTTATGGCAGCCAAGCGAACCGCTACCATGTGTTTGTGCAGTCAAGCGTAACCTATACACAATAATCCAACAATGGATTGAAACTGCACAAACAGCAGCCGATAGTGTCATCCGGCCTGGTGGCACTGTTTAATCCAACAATGGATTGAAACTGCACAAACGGCGGACAATTGCGTCACCCGGCTGGTGGCACTGGTATTTTTTACGCATATTTGCGGCATCCGTACACAAGGGGTTTTAAGGAATGTATACCTATCAATAATTGTTGACCGTCGTTGTCATTGAAGCAAGCTGAGACATAGAATTTTACACCCATGTGACCAACACGTGTGGGCCGCCTTCAATTTGATCACTCGTACGTGTATCGTATGGGGCAGGTTAAACCACGTGCGGGCACATTGCACGCTTGCCTGGCTTACTTGAAAAAGCACTTCATTAGCAACACTATACATTATGCGCAGGCGCGGATCAAGGGGGGGGGGGGGGGAGTTGCCATTTTGTTTTCCTTGTTGGGGCCTACGCCTAAAGTTGCAAACCAGAAAAGCAGAAACCCTGCCCTCCAGAAACAAAACAAAGAGGTTAAATGGCGCCACCAACGGTGAGAAAGTGTGTCTATCGTCAGTGGCTATAGCGACGGCGTCCACAACCCAGATACCCTGCTGATGAGAGGGATCGTAAGCTGGGGAAGTGGTTGCGCGCTCCCTGGCTACCCCGGTGTCTACTCCAGCATTGCCAACTTCTGTGACTGGATCAATATAACTATCTTAGGGTCGAGGAAATATCGTCAAATTGGTGGCGATATTAAGAAGAACAAAATTGTTTCTCCCTCGTCACCGCCAGGCGCAAGATAATGTAGACGGATGTACAAGAAGAGTTGTTAACGTCACAATGAAATCTTTGAATTAGATGACAAATCACTTTTGCCTTCCAACCCAAAGTATTTCTACCAGATCTGACTATTCCGACCACCATGACGTCCGGAAAGGAAGACCTACGGACGCCGAAAAAAAATCCGATTTATTCCGAGTTCAAATTGGTTAACATTCGGATGTTATCGGTGATGTTCGCGATTGATGCCTCTCCCGCCTGCTGTCGATCCTGACGTTGTTGAGTTTTCAATAACATCAAAGTTCCCCATGCACGGCAAAAATCAATGCCATACTCTTGCTGTATTTTACTCTTTTTATTTTACTTGCCTTGGTGCCCTCCATCATTTGCCTTGGTGCCCTCCCCATTCCTTGGTGCCCCTCATTTGCCTAGATGCTCTCCCCATGCCTTGGTGTCCTCCATGTGCCTTGGTGCCCTCCACATCTGCTTGGTGCCCCTCATTTGCCTACATGTAGGTGTCCTCCTCGTTTGCATAGGTACCCTAAATGCTTTCCTTCACATTTTCCATATAGCCAAGGCAATTTTTATGACTTGGACGTTGCCTCCAAAAGCCCTGCTACACATTCAGAACAACAGAACCTGTCTTTTAAACAGACATAAATTAAAGACTGACAATGGTCCAAGCCAGCTTTTAGACATTGCTATATTTGTTTGGTAAATGTGAGTATGCTGCATTTATGTTAGACCCTAAAAAGCAATGTGGTTTTTAATTGCTAGCTGGGATTAGATGCCTTTTTCGGCAATAGAGGGCGCTGTTATAGCTACCGCGGAAAATTGGGGGGGTTGGGGAGAATTAACGCGCATGCATGATCAAAATCGACGCGCGCGCTGACCAGAGACCTAATATATTTGTTGGCTTAACTCTCTTATCTTGTCACGAAATTTTCTGCCACAACATTTCATATGCATTGTCTTGTTAATGGCTATGTACACGTAGTTTAGGTTATACAAAAATAGCCTAGTTCCCGATGATGTAGTCGCAAAGAAGGGCGACAGCACGCAAGACGGCAAGTCGCATGTTTCGGGACAAAGTTCGTGTATGACGCCATTATAGGCTGCGCCAGAATAGTCGAACATTTCTCAGTCGGAGAATAGTTATAACTTTTCTTAAAGTTGAACCGATTCTTCATTTCGATTAATGTGAGTGGTAAGCTATTTTAATGATATTTATAGTCATTTTTTTCATAGTCTAACGGATAAAACGGCACCAATTCGTAGCACTCAAGCGGAAAGGGACATCGTTGGATGCACGGCATGCCAGTACGTGTGTTTGCATGGGCCTAAGTCTTGGGACTTGACGTAGATAGACAAGCGGCAACGTTGAACTTGTTTAAATGGTCACATGCTCGTGAGCACACTAGAACAATGCCTGGGTTTATCTCGTCAAAAAGTTGAAATCTATACACATGGTACAACAACCCACGCCATCGCACGTTCGTACAAGCAATCTCCAGAAACAGGTGTGGCCCGGAATCGGATTCACACGGAATTTGCCTGTCAACAATGATAAAGTTTATAGAGAGAAATGTTGCGAGTGCACCACGTGTGAAGTATAGTCTGGTGCTCAAAAAAGTTGTAGGTCTTCGTATATCCACCAGTATACATGCTGTTAGTCCATGGGCCAGACAAACAATTGGTACCATCTTAGGGGCAAAACTTGTACTAAAATATTTGTAGGGTCAGTACAATTAAATTAATATGTGATAATCTTGCCACACGAGCAGCTTAAAGGGACACATTGCCTTCAAATGTTCCTAATTATCTTTGATAAGAGTTGTTCATGCAAAAAAACACGTATAATGTGTTGTAATTAGTGAGTAGTGATTACAAAACAAAAAATTGGCCTCTGATTCCTGACATCTAACCCGCGAAACATAGACTTACTTCCAGTAGTAAATACCACCGTCTAAATAATGCGCAAAATACGCTGTTAGAGTTTTTAGGCTGGCGCCGCAGCCAGTGGCTTTGTAAACCTATCAGATGATCGCTAGGTACCATTCTCTACCTCGCGACATATCGCCAGTGCTGCGCGCGCCGCGTGCCACAGTACATCAAAATGGATCAACAGATCGTGCTTCAACCAGCTGCGACTGGAAATGCGACGCGCAGAAACTGCGTTTTCACGAAGTGGCGAATAACCTTCATCTCAGGGCTACATTATAACCACCGGGTGTATACCACCGGGTGTACCACCGGCTGTGTAGACACTAGACAGTCTATTATCTGGCCTCGGTGTTGGATGGGCTTATGCCTGCAAGTAGGGGTAAACGTGGTAGGGGGGGGGGGGGGGGTTCTATGCGTACAAGGAGAGACATCAGGTATTCACCTACCTCTGGTGAATGCTTTAGATCTCTCATGCTGAATAAAGAAACTTGATCAATGCTCAAACTTTGTGTCACTTTCACTGTAGGCCTACATGTAAAAATAATTTTTTAAAGATGTAACAAAAGTCTTTAGAATGCACTGATGTGTTATAACTTGTATGATATTCTGTATGTTAACTGTAACTTTTGTACAGAAAGTTCTTTATGGCGAGCTTTTGCAGGTGAGTTAGAAGTGCTGCAACTTATTTTGGTTATTTTGTGCTTTTGTGAGTTTTGGCTATCGTATTCCTGAAGGTATTGGGTAGTTTGTTTATTTCTATTTATTTTTTTATATTTTTTTGGGGGGGGGGGGGGGGGGGGGGTGGGGGGGGGGGGGTAATTCGGGGTGGAGGAGGGAATGTGTCGGCGCGGAGTCTTAACGTACCTCTTCTACGGGGCAGGTAGAATAAGGCTGTTTCACGTTCCAATTGTGCATCACTAGAGTGCCCTCTGCAGGCTAGCACGTCTTAGCTTCCGGTTTGTTCCCCTCATCAGCTGTGGCGCTGCATTCAAGATGGCCGCGGAATGTGAAACTCACTTATTAGGATTGTTCATCAGTTTGCATACAGTGAGCTTGAACACGCATATCAAATTGCAGCTTTACCGTAAAGATAAACAACTGCCAACAATTATACTCTACCACCAAAGCCTAAAGCCCGGTTCATACTTTACGCGAATACGAATGCGAAGCAAATTTATGACGTCAACTCCAAATATTCGCGCTGCGAATTCGCAAAAGTTGAACGCATTCAGCTTGTGAATTATGAACCGGCCTTAACACGTAATGTACAATTCAAATCAAGAATACACTACGTGCTGGAAATTATACAATAAAACTTCTCCAGATAAAAATCTTAAGGACGCAGATGACCAAACACTGTCAAATTTGATGTCAGCTTTTGCACAACTTCAACATTTACGAACAAATTCTACTCTACAGCACAACCCAAGCCAAAAATCAACAATGAAACTAATTTATAATTAAATGTGTTCGGTAAACTTGGCTAATTCAGATAAAAAAATCAAATGACGCAAATGGTGACAACAACATCGTGTCAGATGTCCTTTCCCATGCCCTACAAAAAAGTTGAAAATAACCTGCTGCTATCACCATATTTACAAGCGATTACCTGTTTCGCGAACCGAATCGTTCAGTATAACCGAAATGCAAGAAACGCGGGTTAAAATTGATTCTTAAACAAGCTATTCAATGTTCAAATCAATTAAAACAAGGAACCATCTCTTGTATAGAGAAAATATGTACACAATGCTATATGTAGTATGGAAATACCACTGTTGCGCCTCTGATAAACATACTTTTGCTCAAGTTGAAAGTTCGCATTAACACACGAGCCCTGATTTTCCCATTTTAATACTCCATATAATTGCCACAAAAGACCTAGAAATTTAAACATGGAAGTAATGATGTCGATGTACTGCATTTATTTCATGAAGAATCCCGTGCAGTGTCTCTCTAGGGGCAGTGAGGTAGCCGGCGAAATGACATACGTATACGGAATCTGAATCTTTTTCCATCTGCGAAATTCATAACTGCTCCTGCCATTAAAATCTTGACATGAGTGTTGAGGCATGGAGGAAGGAAACAGCTGTTTCCTTCCTCCATGGTTGAGGCATGGTATAACGTAAATAAAAATAAAAATAAAAAAAAAAGAAAAAAAAAAGTCGAAAGCTCCTCCAAAAAGAGCCTAGTTCCATGTAGTCACAAAGAAGACGTAGATAGACAAGCGGCAACGTTGAACTTGTTTAAATGGTCACATGCTCGTGATATGAGCACATCAGAACAATGCCTAGGTTTATCTCGTCAAAATGTTGAAATCTGAACACATGGTACAACAACCCACAGCAATCTCCAGAAACAGGTGTGGCCCGGAATCGGATTCACACGGAATTTGCCTGTCAACAATGATAAAGTTTATAGAGAGAAATTTTGCGAGTGCACCACGTGTGAAGTATAGTCTTGTGCTAAAAAATGTTGTAGGTCTTTGTATATCCACCAGTATACATGCTGTTTAGTCCATGGGCCAGACAAACAATTGGTACCATCTTGGGGGCAAAACTTTAGTTGTACTAAAATATTTGTAGGGTCAGTACAATTAAATTAATATGTGATAATCTTGCCACACGAGCAGCTTAAGCCATTTAATTTGGATGTTAGAGTTTTCGCCCATAGGCACCCATAGGCCTATTATATTAATTGTTTTTTTATTATTATAATTTTTTATTTTTTAATGCAAGTCGCCCATCACAAGGCCAAGGGTCACTCGAGGTGGGCTGCACAGGAAAGTGTGGAAGAACCAGCCCCTCACACTGAAACAAGACAAGATAATCTGATATCTTCACAGTATGAATATGGTCGGGATGGGTAACTAGTCCACTGTAAGGCATTTATTGCCCTACCCATATTAAGCGTATAAAGTTTGCAGAATTACCTGCAAACCACGAATTCAATGCTCCAAACCCCTGCGCCACCTCACTTCCACAATGCACAATTTTGACTGAAATTGTATACAATGTAACGTGTTTCCATATACACATCAGTATAATGTTGCATGAATTTGAAGACCAGCAAATAAACATGTTGGAATGCATTTTTTTTCAATCAATCTAGGTTTATTCTACATGCAGGGTACACGTTCATCGGGGGAAAATCAGACTCCCTGGGAAGGTACCGGTAGTAATGCTGTAATAGATGATGCCTGGACAAAGCGCCTTTTTAGGGTTTGCCCAGAGGGTCTGTCCATTCAACGCATGATAACCACTAATAAGCTGCCACTCTGCAACGGTTATTATATCAAAACATTCAAAAATGGCAACTATAGAATTTGCCCACCAAAATGGTACCGATAGGTGAAATTTTGGGTCTGGGCTTATGGACTGTGGTGCCAAAATAACGTTCATGCGGTGTCTACATTGGCCCGTTCGTTTAATATGGATACCGCACAGTTTTTGGACTGCAAAGCCTGCAACGACTTTGGTATAAAGGTTGATGCTAAAAAAAAAATCAGGACGGAGCGCGCAATTAGGGTCGTAGTATAGTGAAACGCGACTGTGTTCGTACAAGTAGTGCCTTAGGGAGTCGTCGTTTTCACGAAGTGACGAATCCGTCGAAAATATGTTTCTTTTTTTCGATATTTTGACTTCATTTGATGTCCTTAACATTTCTGCAAAGTTTCAAGACTCGAAACCAAGTTAATTAGGATAATTGCAAACTATAGTGGCGAATTCGTTGCCCTCCGGATTTGTTATTTTCGCGAAGTGGCGAATAGCGATTCGCCACTTCGTGAAAATGCGACGCGCATTTCGGACTCGCTGCGGCTACTTCTTGGAATGATCCATCAAAGAATCCACTGATTATTCTTCTAACGTAGCCAGCACATACCGGGACTGCCATCTTGCAGAAATAGTGGCTAAAACTGACTCCTTCGAAGCGTATTCCATTTTTAAAAAAAGAAAGAAAGAAATTACGCTTTGGGTGGGTCAGTCACACATCCACACGGCTGGCATACCCACCAACCTATTCGTAAATATACAGAAACAATTTCTGCAAGACCAGTCACTTACGTAAAAACCGATAATGAGACCTTGCTCAACAGAATCTTTCTTCATCCAACCTTTCCCACAAATAGAAAAAGAATGGAAAGAGAGATTTTGTTGATGCCTTTACAAATCCTCCCCCCCCCCTCCCCCAGATAAGTTCGGACTCGCTGCGGCTACTTCTTGGAATGATCCATCAAAGAATCCACTGATTATTCTTCTAACGTAGCCAGCACATACCGGGACTGCCATCTTGCAGAAATAGTGGCTAAAACTGACTCCCTCGAAGCGTATTCCATTTTAAAAAAAAAAAAAAAGAAAGAAAGAAATTACGCTTTGGGTGGGTCAGTCACACATCCACACGGCTGGCATACCCACCAACCTATTCGTAAATATACAGAAACAATTTCTGCAAGACCAGTCACTTACGTAAAAACCGATAATGAGACCTTGCTCAACAGAATCTTTCTTCATCCAACCTTTCCCACAAATAGAAAAAGAATGGAAAGAGAGATTTTGTTGATGCCTTTACAAATCCTCCCCCCCCCCCCCCCCCCCCTCCCCCAGATAAGTTCGGACTCGCTGCGGCTACTTCTTGGAATGATCCATCAAAGAATCCACTGATTATTCTTCTAACGTAGCCAGCACATACCGGGACTGCCATCTTGCAGAAATAGTGGCTAAAACTGACTCCCTCGAAGCGTATTCCATTTTTTAAAAAAAGAAAGAAAGAAATTACGCTTTGGGTGGGTCAGTCACACATCCACACGGCTGGCATACCCACCAACCTATTCGTAAATATACAGAAACAATTTCTGCAAGACCAGTCACTTACGTAAAAACCGATAATGAGACCTTGCTCAACAGAATCTTTCTTCATCCAACCTTTCCCACAAATAGAAAAAGAATGGAAAGAGAGATTTTGTTGATGCCTTTACAAATCCTCCCCCCCCCCCCCCCCCTCCCCCAGATAAGTTCGGACTCGCTGCGGCTACTTCTTGGAATGATCCATCAAAGAATCCACTGATTATTCTTCTAACGTAGCCAGCACATACCGGGACTGCCATCTTGCAGAAATAGTGGCTAAAACTGACTCCCTCGAAGCGTACTCCATTTTAAAAAAAAAGAAAGAAAGAAATTACGCTTTGGGTGGGTCAGTCACACATCCACACGGCTGGCATACCCACCAACCTATTCGTAAATATACAGAAACAATTTCTGCAAGACCAGTCACTTACGTAAAAACCGATAATGAGACCTTGCTCAACAGAATCTTTCTTCATCCAACCTTTCCCACAAATAGAAAAAGAATGGAAAGAGAGATTTTGTTGATGCCTTTACAAATCCTCCCCCCCCCCCCCCCCTCCCCCAGATAAGTTCGGACTCGCTGCGGCTACTTCTTGGAATGATCCATCAAAGAATCCACTGATTATTCTTCTAACGTAGCCAGCACATACCGTGACTGTCATCTTGCAGAAATAGTGGCTAAAACTGACTCCCTCGAAGCGTACTCCATTTTTTTTAAAAAGAAAGAAAGAAACTACGCTTTGGGTGGGTCAGTCACACATCCACACGGCTGGCATACCCACCAACCTATTCGTAAATATACAAAAACAATTTCTGCAAGACCAGTCACTTACGTAAAAACCGATAATGAGACCTTGCTCAACAGAATCTTTCTTCATCCAACCTTTCCCACAAATAGAAAAAGAATGGAAAGAGAGATTTTGTTGATGCCTTAATTACCTCCATGCTTTAACAACCCCCACCCTCCCTACCCCCTAAACGAACTTTGACTCACTGCGGCTATTTCCTGAGATGATCAAAAAAATATGATAAACTGATCACTCTTTGAATTTTGCCTGCACACACCGGTTCTTTCTTTCTTGCTATTCTCAAAATTTAAAAACCACTTCATCTTGTAAAGAGCAAAAAGTTCAACCAAAATGAACAATCGGTTAACCAAGGCCCTGAAACAAAAGTTCCATCACATTGACTCAAAATCGTAACACATAGTCTGCATGTATGATTACGCCCCCTCCCAATAAACACAATAAACAAATGAACGAGGAGCGCGGTGCGGATATCAGCGACGTACTGCCGGGCCCATGGAAGTGCGGTTGCTATGTGGACAGCGCCCCCATTCGACGGCGCACGGAGCCCATAGATAGACGAAAGTTAAAAACAACAGAATTAGAAGAGTAATTAATGTTAGAATGAAATCTTTGAATTAGATGACAATTCACTTTTGCCTTCCCACCCATATTATGGCTATACCAGATCTGACTATTCGTAACCACCATTATCACCATATTGGCGATATCAGAAATGGGAAACCTAACATGCTTCCCTGGCAATTACCGCCGCATAGGCCCTAGACAGTAGATTAGAGAATTAAAATAGGAGCATTTCACAATATAGCGCGCCATCAAGCGGTTGCACCGTAAAGGCCATTTTCAAACTACGCGTGAACAATTTACCCATACCACCTCTTTGGGCAAGAGTATTTCTCAGCATATTTCATTTTAAAGGCTGGTAAAAGTATAGTCGATATTAACCACCTGTCGAAAATGACAAACTACTTTAAATGTCGAGCGTATAATTGTACCCATTTTGTTCGCTTTGTGCGCTTATACTGTTTGGACGGAAGTGTCGACCTTTAAAATACACATAGCGAAAAATAGCGTCTTCATGACAAACGCTAAATTCTGCGAATGAGAGCAGTTTTCAGTAAAATGAAGTTATGAAATGACAATGTCTTCCCGTAGACTATAGACGTGAAACTAGGACATGCAATTAGGGCCGAGTGTCATCACAACTAATTGTTAATCACTGCCAACAACGCAGTATGACACTCGTCTATTCTTGGGTATTTTGATTATTGTAGCTGATAGTCGACGCTGTAATGCAGCGTTGATGCTGTACGGTAGGCCTATATAGCAGTTGTAATATCATAATGACGTCAGAGAACTGCTGACATCAACCGTAATCTGTACCGTGATCACGGAAGTGAACTGCTTGATTGAAAATTATTAAAAGAGATAAGAAGCATTACAATGAAGAATGAAATTGTCGATTGTTGTTGATGTTCTGGGTTCCTTTTAGACCTCATGTATGCGTAGTAGTAAGAATTTTCTTAAAAGTCCAATGAAAAGAAATTGACCAATATCTTGTAGGGGTTGAGGAGTAATACCCCGCCACCCACCCGAAAGTATAGCCCACTAAAAATCAGTGGATGCGCAGTCGAGGCAGGTCGCAAGTCGCGGATACGGAGTGGAGAGTGATCGAATGGGGAAGATGGGGAAAAAATTCAAAGTCCGACAGAGGTTACCCGAGGTTGATACGCGGATACGGAGATAAGACTCCCTCTTGTGGCCGCGCATTCTTGCATAAATAATTGTCATGAAAATCGGACTCCTTTTCCCTATTATTGGTTAAACCCTCTCACGTGACCGCCACCCTCCTAGGGGTGCAGCTCACCCGGATCGACTCGGGTGAAGGCAGACGGGTCATCCACGAGAGCTGGGGCCGATTTCACGAAACTCTTCTTAACTTATGACTCATCTTAGGACTTAAGACGAGTTTCTGCTCTAGATTGATCTTAGCTGAGACGCGTCCTAAGATCGATTTCACTAAACCCTTCTTAAGCAAGACGCATCCGAAATACAGATAAACGAATCGCTAATTATTGGACGAGGATGACCTTTCGCATGCCACGGCTGTATCATGTTCAATTTGGCACTTTCACGCAACAGCCGTCGGATGTGTACGCGCTTGCAGTAAATTCAAGATGGTTGATTGGTGATTGTTTTGGGTGAAACATTTGAAGGCTGATTCATAAATGCCTCAGCGAGTTTCACTATCCCTATTGGTCGAGAGCCTGTCACGTGGGTGTGTTTACAACCGTTGTTTAAACACGGCTGTTAAAAACGGTTATTATAAACGGCTGTTAAAAACCCTTTCTAAAAACGGCCGTTAAAAACGGTTGTTTAAACACGGCGCGTCATAAACAGCTGTTCTCAGCCTAGACTGGTTCCCGGTCCGCATACAAAATCCGAAGGACAATGTAGGGGCCGGGAACCAGTCTATTCTCAGCCGATACGCAACAGGGAGAGCGTAGTAGGTGCGCGCACAAGATGTACTGAACTTCATATTGATGAAGACAACGCTAATGCACGCTTATAAAAAGCTGCATTCGTGCGTGTGCGTATGCGCACGCGACAGACAGGCGCGGAGCGCCTTCATGCGCTCACAAGGCCGATACGTACGTAGGCATGTGTTTTGTACTGAGCAAATTGGAGAAAATGTGGGGAGAAAAAGCTTCGCATTTTGTCCTTTTTACGGGAGGTTTTTGCATTTTTCGTAAGGGTCGTGACCGCTGTTAATGGACCTCGCCTTTGGCTCGGTCCATTAACAGCGGTCAGCCCCTCCTCGGTTATTATTGACGTGGTAAAGACCGGGTCATCAGACTTTTATCCCCTTATTAATATTACACTCACCCGGGTAGCGGGCTCCAATTCATCTCCAACCCTTTCTAGAACTTGGAATATTCCCTGCCTGGTGAACCTATATCTCTTGAGGATTTCCTTGTCATTTATCTAGTTGATTTCTTCTATCTCGGAATATCCTCTCTCTCTCTCTCCTAATTGCCCGCCGAGCTTTGTAATCGGCGAGAAACAAGCGCCATTGTTGCTTTTCAGTAAATTGTACGTGTTCGCATAAATTATAGATAAGACGACCCACAGACCGATCTTATAAGTTAAGACGAGTTCAGCCGCGTTGCTAAGGAAGTTAGGACGTGTTGAACGCGTCCTAACTTTGGTAAAAATCGATCCTAGGACGAGTTGCGAGTTAAAGGGACACATTGCCTTCAAATGTCATGAAATTTTCCTGTTTGGAAATGTTCCTTATCTTTTATAAGAGTTGTTCATGCAAAATAACACGTATAATGTGTTGTAATTAGTGAGTAGTGATTACAAAACAAAAATCTGACCCGCGAAACATAGACTTATTTCCAGTAGTAAATACCACCGTCTAAATAATGCGCAAAATACGCTGTAAGAGTCTTTAGGCTGGCGCCGCAGCCAGTGGCCTTGTAAACCTATCAGATGATCGCCATGTACCATTCTCTACTCGCGACACATATATATCGCCAGTGCTCGCGCTGTGCCACAGTACATCAAAATGGATCAACAGAACGTACTTCAACCAGATGCGACTGGAAATACGACTGGTGAACACGGTCCGCCATTTTGTGGAGTCAAAAATTTGGTTCTACAAAATGGCGGACCGTTATTTGTCACGAAATTAAACAAAAACCACGCAATTTGAAGGGATAGTTATGTGAATCTTTATATTCTACTTTTAAAAAAGCTTCCCAACCATATCCATTTAAGTTTTATAGCCCAAATCGCAAAATCCAAAGCAATGTGTCCCTTTAAGACGAGTTACTCTTCCTAAGACGCGTCTTAGCGTTTCGTGAAATCGGCCCCAGGATAGGACACCTCAAGCGCGTTTGCACACGTTCGATGGACAACGCTGCGGAACGCCGCGGAACGCCGCGTATCTCACTTTAAATTTGGTGGTTTACGAGTGAAAACACGCATGCGCTTGTCATACAACTCACACCCGTCTACGCAGTTCCCGATATCAGGATTTTAATTAACTTGTTGGATTAAAAAAACAATAAATAAATAAATACAAATAGAAAGTTTAACATAACTCGTCGTGTGCCTGGCAGAAGGGCGTAAGCGCGCTTTGACGCGTAATTCCACAATCCGAGAAAATCAACTTTAAAGTTTTTGTGTTGCCATTTCTAAATTAAGAATCGCATAAGGTTCATTTCTGTCAGATGCAAATTTATTAATATTTCCAATAATGCTGTGCATTTTTAAACAAAATTATTACTTAATTTTACAGTTATTTGCATATTGATGCTAACGCCCTTTTGCCGGGAAGTTCTTCTGCCTTAAACGTGCGCGTAAGCAGCATGTGAAATGCTTACGCCCTTTTGCCGGGAACAAACTTTGCTCCAAGCGCGCTTACGCCCCGTTAAAGTGGAGAGGTGAACGAACTTTTATCATGTTTTGTTACATTGGTATTACACGCTAACGCCTTTTGCCGAGAACAAAGAATGCAAAAACCCCTTACGCCCTTTTCATTCTGTTAATTTCGTCAGAATGACGTAACCCCTTGAGACGAAATGTGTATCAAAATAGAGATATTTGAATACTCTATCGATTACCCCCAATACCCCATTTGACCTTTTGACCCATTGTTCGTCCTTACGCCCTTCTGCCGGGCACACGACGAACTAAACAAAACAGGGCAAATCAAAACAAAACAACAAAATAAAACAAAACAAATTCGGCGCTAAGGATTCACAAGGGAAACTGACTAGGTAAACTGACTAGGTAAATTTGAATACATTCAGGTTCGAATCCCGCTCCTGGCAGTTTCTTTGTTCACTTTGAAAATGACAATAATATTACGTCAGGCATGTAACAGCAAAGGCTTAATATCTTTCTACATGCTAAAAAACTTATTTGTGTAACGAAATCCCATTTTCCCAAGCATGTGTCTTGAGTTTTGACACCTTAAGGGAATCAGGTTGGTGTAGTGGTACTTTACTCGCCTTCCACCACGGTGACCCCGGTTCGAATCCCAGCTGGGGCCAACATGTGGATTGGGTTTTCAGTCCGTACCTGATTCCGTGGGTTTTCTCCAGAATTATTCTCTGGGGTTTTCCTCCCACGTCTAAAACTGTAACTTCCTTCCTCATCTTCTATCAGGGACCCCACTGGAAATAAGTCGAAAGACTTTCGTGGGCTATCCCGGCTGAATGCCGAATAATAAATACAAATACAAAATTATAGCTGCACAACACTTAACAATTGTTGCATCGGAATCTAGTTTTAATTACATTTTTTCACATCCTTTTTAAAAAATTGCGAAGAACTAAAAAAATATTTGGAGAAGAAAGAATTTGCCCCGACTCCCAATTTCATTTGTTTGCGTTGCGTCAGTCTAGTGTGACGACTCGGCGTTCAAATTTTCCACCTAAATCGAACGCACGAGTTCACGGATGGCGGCGCAACGTAGACTATCCAGTAAATAATAATGGATAATAATGGAGATCAATGAATAATAATGGAGATCAATGAATAGAACCATTGATCTCCATTATTATATTAATGGAGATCAATGAATAGAAAGCTCAAACGCCCTCCCCTGTTGATGTCACCTAGCACTTGAGCCGGCCATGGAGGAATAAGACTCGGCGATTATGACGTCAGACCTAATCGAACGGCACGGGGCTAACCCCAGTCGACCCGCCCGGGTGAGCTACTCGAACGCACCCCTAATACGCCAGTTCGGTATTCCAACTGCGCATGTGCACAACAAGATTCGACGATTTTTCTCTCGGAAAAAACGTGGCAGATAAATGCACATAAGGCTATGGGGGACGTGGTAACCCAATCTGCATTTTGTGCAATTTTTCGTGCAATCGAAAAGACGATGGAAACTTTTGTTCGAACAAAAGTTTGGACACACAAGACACCTGAAAACACTTCGCTGTCCAAACATTTTTTGGAAAATGTTACTTCAGAACACGGCGATCTGTTCAAATTTGCTGGCACCCGCTATGCTTTTGCACGCATATACGATGAAATGTTTCTCCCGAAAGATTATTATCAAATCTTGATGTGCACGTGCGCAGTTGGAATACCGAACTGGCTTATTATATTCACTCAGGCACGTGCAATACTAACGATAAGCCCGTATTACATCTACACCGGGTTTATATGCCTTTTCGCAAATTCAACAGCGCGAGCGCACACAGACTCAACCATTTGGTTTCGGGAGTATAGACAAAGAAGATAATTGCACACCAGTCTATGAGGGACGTGGTAACCAAATCCGCATCCTGCAATTGTTCATTTAATCAAAAAGAGGATTGAAACTTGTTCGCATACAAAACATCTTTAACCTCAAAAGATATCAATTTCACATTTACTTGTACTTCGAAACAACAACTTTTCTTTGACTTCGTTGGTAACTCGCTACTATTTCGCAGGCGTGTGGCGAACTTTTTGTCTCTCGAAACTACTAATTCGTGAATCACCATGTGCGCATGCGCAGTTGAATTTGCGAAAAGGCTTAGTGACACACAAAAAATGCCTCGGGAAAGCTATTGGTGGTACCCGAATTATCGCTCACGCCAAAGTACAAGAAGTTCAGTAATTTATTGGTACTGATCTAAAAGCTATCCCCGGAATCTGTGTTCATCCCATTAACGTTTTCTTTCTTGCGTTGAAAATGTAATAAGTTGGGTATATAATGGGCAGCGCGTGAAACTTCACGCATACGTCATTCGTTTCAGAAAAGCGTTTATTAATAAAGTGCACATATATATATCCACCATGATCATGGCGCACAGGCACAACATTATTACCCCTGCTCATCAGGCCAATCAATATTTCTCTTAAATTGCTATTTTTAGAACCTTACAAACTCACAAAGGAGAGAGTTGACACATGGTGCTACCGCAAATCTTTACCTTATTGGTGCCTTCATCATGCACACCCTTAACAAATCATACCCTAATTGCTGACTTTCCATTGTTCATCTGACCCTAGCCCGAATTTGTTTGTTTGTTTGTTTGCAGCGGGTTGTGTTCCCATCGAGCTCTCCAATATCGTGAGTTTTTAGCAGGTTTTAGACCTCGATTGTTCCAGTTTATATTACTATTGTTCTGATAAGGTGGCATAGCTACCACTAGATCATTTGTGTAGCTAAACTTATTGTATATAGTTTGAATTTTGTAGGTTTCTTTCGTGACTCGTGTCGTTGGTTGTGCTGGGCTGGCCGCCATGGCTGGTCAGGCAACGACCAGCCGCTCAAGCCATAGCAATCAGTCAACCGGATCCAAGGCAGGCCCGTATAACGCTATGTTCAAGAATACCGTTACTAACCCTTTTGTTAACATAACAAGAGACAATGGGGTTGTTTTCAAAGTCCAGGACAATGTTCCTATTGCCACATACGTTGACGCCTTCACAAACACAATAGACCCGAAAACCGTGGTTTCAGCGTCACGTATTTCTAATGGCCGAGCTGCCATTTACCTTAAAACAAGGCAAGATGTTGAGGATGCCGTTATGCTCGGCTTTCATTCTGACCACTCATTCATCGAAGTTTCACCCCTACTTCAACCAACGACACGACTTGTACTATCTAATGTCTATCCGGAAATCACTAATGAAATACTCCACAGGATTTGTAAAGTCGTTTCTGCCATTCGGCCTATCCCCTTAGGAATTAAATCCAAAGAACTGTCTCACATTTTCTCATTCAGAAGACAAGTTCATGTTCTTGTCAATATCAATGTCACCCTTCCAGATCACATCAATATTTCATTCCGTGGCATAAATTACAGAGTCTTCATATCAAACGACACAGTAAAATGTTTCAGTTGTGGTGAAAGTGGACACATTGCAAGAAGAAACCTGAAAACGAAGATAATCCACTAAACCCTCCTCCAGTCTTTCATCATGGTAAATCAGATCCAAGACACCCACCGAAATCTAAACTCCAAAACCCACAGCCATCATCATCTCCCAAACACAAATCCCCCCCAGAGACAACCATCTGATGAGGCCACAGACCCATTTCCTCCCTTACCAGGGAGAGTTCCCTCGACTGGCGATCCCCAGTCGTCGCCTACCTCCCGTGCCGGCCGGACTGGTCAGTCTGTGTCTCCATCAGAAAATGGCAGTCTAGTGGCCCATCAGAGTGGAACACCCGACCGAAAAAGAAACACAGCCAAAAATCCGCAAGAAGCCACTCAAACCAAGCATAATTCTCCCTCACTCTCAACTCCAACCTCCCCCTTCCCGACACCTCAACCGTCACAATTCATCTCTGTATGGGGATCACCCCATGTACCAAACAGACTATTCTCTGATGTGGTTTCTAAACGTAAGCAACCTGACTCTCCCACGGAAGAAACAATCTCTGGTACACACACCCACATACTCGTTCCACTCAAAACACCATCACCTCCCACATGTCCAAACAACACAACGTCCCCATGAATATAGACACACCAACCATCACTCAAGTCCTAGACACTGCAACTCCCACACCCTCCTCCTCAGCTGGGTCGACAGCTGTCACTGAAGGAACTGATGAGTCTGATTTAGACTCAGTCTCATGGGAGGACACGGAAGATACACAAGACAAACAAGAAAATAAACTACCTAAAACCACAGGACCACTATCCAATGAGGAACTCATCAAATTCCTGAGATTTGTCAAATCCAAGAAAAAAACAGATGAAATAGCAAGGAAATTCACCAATAATATTCCCGGGCTTGTTAAACAGCTGAAACCATTACGCAATAGCTCCTTAATCACAAAGAAGATGCAGCACAGGATCCGCAAATTAGTTAAGACACTTGATCCAGATGATCCATTTCACCTGTAGTTTCATGATGTGTAAACTTCAGCTTCTTTTTCCTGTTATAGGTTTTTTCACTACTCTCACTTAATACCGGCGGGTGTTCTTCTTCGGTGAAAAACGCCGCCATTCAACTTTATATAAAAAATTCCTGCAATAATCCAGATGTCATTTTTCTACAAGAAACCAATCGCCTCAAATCCAGCGATATTTGTTGGAAGGCATGGCCTTACAGGCCACTCTGTAATGAAGGCCTTAGCCATGGGAGTGGTGTTACCACTCTGGTTAAAAATAACGAAGATATTAAAATAATATCTTCTGCTGACATATTTGCAGGCTTTGTTAATTATGTCCAATTAGAAATCAACAACACAATGTACCACCTGTACAATATACTTATTCCCCAAAATATTAATCAAGCCTTTAAAGTCCTTCAAGAGATTGATTCTCACAGTAATAAGCTGGAAGGTGGGATTATTATTATTATAGCGGGTGACTTTAATTGTACCCATAATCCTTCTGTAGACAGGTTTCGGAACAATATTGAAACGCGACATTCAGTCGCACTCGCTCTTCAGAACCTCTACACTATAGTCTCTCCCTTTGTGACGTCTGGCGTAGACTCAACCCTGACTCTAGTCAATTCACTTGGTTCAGAAGCAATCCGAACAAACTCGGTCTTATGTCCAAAGCAAGGCTAGACCGTTTTTACGGCCCTGATTTTATAATGTCTTCGGTGGTTTCATGCGACATTTGCCCTTGTCCCCTCTCGGATCATAGTGCTATTATTCTTAACCTCGATTTCAATCAAAAACAAAAACGAGGTAGTCCCTATTGGCACTTTAACAATTCATTGATTGATGATGTTTGCTATGTTGACATAATTAGAACGTTCTAGAAACAATGGCAGACACAAAAACCTGACTATTCCAATGTTTGCACCTGGTGGGACTTGGGCAAGTCTCACATCAAAAGAATAACTCAAATGTACGGCGCTAAAGCCGCTCAGGAGAAACGTATAAAAATAAAACTCCTCCAAGATACCATTGATAATTTGCAGTCTACGCCAGATCTCACACCAGACACACTGGAGGTCCTAAAAAAGCAGCGAGACGCTCTCAGCGAAATGTTTAAACATGAAGCTCGAGGGGCTCTCATCAGAGCTCGATTTCAATACACTAATGAAATTGACACCTGTTCTACGTTTTTCTTTAATTTGGAAAATTCCATATCTGCCTCTAAGAATATTTTAAAAATTTGTCTTCCTTGTGGCAATGTCACTGATAATCCCAATCAAATTAAATATCATATTTTGAATTTTTACAAAGACCTTTATTGTCAAGTCGACATTGACAAAGACGCTCAGGCTGCCATTTTTGAAGATTTACCTACTCTGGACGTATCTGCAGCAGAAGGCTGCGATCGCCAATTTACACCCGAAGAAATTGACTCTGCAGTCCCAACAACTTGGTAAAGGTAAATCCCCTGGGATCGACGGCCTCACTTCTGAATTTTACCAGTTCTTCTGGCCGACCCTAAGGGAGGATCTCATCTCCGTCTTTGAAGCATCCATCCATGACAACCTTTTACCAATTTCCTGTCGTAGAGCTGCCATCACTCTACTCCCTAAAAAGGGAGATCTCTTAGAGATCTCTAATTGGCGACCCGTTTCTTTGCTCAATGTCGACTACAAAGTTTTTGCCAAAGTTTTGGCTAACAGACTTAAAGATGTCATAAGTAGTGTCATCCATATTGATCAAAGTTATACTGTCCCTGGTAGATCTCTATATGATAATATTAATCTTATTAGAGATACCCTTTTATATGCTAATTACAATAATGTTCCCTTGGCTGTGTTAAATCTTGACCAGAAAAAGGCCTTCGACAACATCGATCACGAGTACCTTTTTAGCACTATGCAAACTATGGGTTTCGGCAATACATTTATCTCTTATGTTAAACTAATGTACAACAAAACGGAGAGTCTTCGCAAAATGTGTGGTTTTCTTACCTGCGCCTTCCCCTTTGAAAAGGGAATTCGGCAGGGTTGCCCCCTGTCTGGTTTGTTGTACACTATTGATATTGAGCCTCTTTTACACGTTCTTAGACGCAATCTGAACAACAAGGGCTTTTTTTGCCAGGAATTGATACTCCTCTTACAGTCTCTGCCTATGCAGATGATGTTTCAATTTTTGTTACAAGCGATACTGGTTTTCGTGTTGTCGAGGATGCCTACAGTTTGTACAGTAGGGCCTCTGCTGCATCTTTAAACTATCAACAATCTCAGGGACTATGGGTAGGTTCGTGAAGTACAAGACCGGATCATCCTCTTGGTTTTAACCAACAGCTATTTCCAACTTAACTGGCAAATTTGCCGAGATAAACTTGCCAAAGTGTTGTCCCGATGGAAAGGCTTGTCTAAATATTTATCATACAAAGGTAAAGTTCTCATAGCAAATCAACTTGCTGCTTCTCAAATTATCCATGTCGTTGCTGCTCTTTCTCCTCCTGAGCATATTCTCAGAGATCTTCAAAATAGACTTATAAATTTTGTCTGGTCTGATGGAAGACACTAGGCTTATAAAAGGACTTGCTTTACCAATCCCCTGAAAAAGGTGGGATGGGACTCACCTGTCTCCAAGCACGTATGCTCACTTACCGTTTCTCAGTTATACAACATTTTCTTAAAAATCCCAATCATCCCCTCCTCTACTTTTTTGAAGCACTATTTTCACCAATACCGTAGACTTAGTTTTGATTTTCAACTTTTTTTGCATCAACTAGATTCTAAATTTTTTGTAAACCTTCCTACTTTTCACGGTGATATTTTACGTGCTTGGATGACATCGGAAGCTCGAATTGTTACGCAACCCGACTGCATCCATTTTTGTTTATAATTTGCCTTTAATGCTATTTATTTAGGTAAATTTATCCAAACTGAACAGACACTCCTCTCGTCTCGATTCTTAGCATGTGGAATCAAACTGGTGGGAGATACTTTCGACCGCGTTTCCGGAAAATGGCACACTACAGAGTATTTCCGAGACCGCACCCGTCATCCCCCTTCCGCAAGAACTCTTCAAGCAGAGCTGAAAAATCTCCAAACTATTCTCACCCGAGCCTTCCCTGACCTCTTCAACTCAATAGGATACCGACTCTCAACTCGTCATCTTCTTGACATTCCCACAATTCCACGTCCACAACCAGAAATCCAAATCAATCCAAACACTTTGAACAAGTCCCGAAAATCCAAAGCAGGCGCGGATCCGGGGGGGGGGGGGGGGGGGGGGGGGGTCGAAACCCCCCCCCCCCCCCCCCCCCCCCCACCACGCTCGTTTTTGTTTTGCTTGTAAGGGCCTACGCCTAAGTAGGGCCTATACCGTAGCAAACCAAAAAGAAAAGCAAAACCCTGAGGCCTAAAGGTCTTACGGGTAAGAACAAAACAAAGAGGTTAAATGGCGCCACCAACGTTGAGAAACTTTTTGGGCAAACGTACTCCTCGTGTGATTGTTGGAGGCAGTATACCGTACGCGTACTGCATGCTACTCGTTGATCACATAACCAATGCATGAAGTTCTCTGAGACCGTCTGTCATTGTTACACCAGGAGGTGGGACTGTGTATGTAGGCTTGGGCTACGATCGCAATGTTGCCGACCAACAGTATATCAAGGCACGTGACA